>ML675613.1:19983197-20030183 GCA_007922155.1 Mesoclemmys tuberculata | reverse complement strand
TCCTTCCAGCCTGACAGTTCACCCTTCAGCACGACCCGCTGTAGTCAAAGCAGCATCAGTCCCTACCATAACAACAGATATGCAAACAAGTATCTCCACTGCTATGATTATCAATACCCTCAACACCACACATTTCAAGACAAATGGATCTTACACATTCCTATCACCACATGTGGTGTACCTCATCCAGTGCTCTAAATGCCCCAAAAAATTGTGGGTGAAGTGTGGTTTTCCTTCTCAAAGGAAAACTGAACACCTTCAAAAGATGAGGCTGGAGCTTAAATTCATAATTTTGCTGAAAACTAAACATCATGGTCATAATAAAGACACTGGATTCATGGTTTATTACAATCTGTAACCCACTAATCCCCTTCTTTGTCCTATAACTACAGAAGAGTTTACTGGTCACTTCACCTTGAATGGTGTCTTACGTGTTAACTACCTATGCTAAACAATCTGTTCCACATTGTATTTAGCTATGACATTGAGTACCTTTCCCAGACTTGAAGAGCTCTGTATAGCTCTAAAGCGTGTCTCTTTCACCAAGAGAAGTTGGTCCAATAAAAGATATTACACCTTACCCACCTTGTGTCTCTAATATCCTGGGAACAGCATGGCTACAACAATACTACAGACATGCCCTTAGTCATTTACCCAGTTAGTAGCTATTACAGAGCCAGCTGAAAGTAGATCTGTCCTATAAGAATAAGAATTTCATTTGTGATAGTATGGACTGAAAACAAGGAATTATAATAAAGTCCATTTTCTAACTGCAGGAATTATAAAAACATAAGAATGGCCATACTGGGTCAAACCAATGGACCATCTAATCCAGTATCCTGTCTTCCGACAGTGGCCAATGCCAAGTGCTTCAGAGGGAATGAACAGAACCCCTAGTTCTTGTGTTAAGTGAAGGGGTAAATAAAGACCAATTTTAGGCCTATACAATTTAAAAAGATCCCTTCAGTAGCAAAGATTTCTATGCCTTACCTGGACAACCTGGGTTGGTGCGCAGTGCTTTCTTGTAGTAGGCAAGGGCTCCTCTATAATCCTTCTTGTTGAATGAAATGCATGCTTTACCTGTTACAACAAGCAAAGTACAGAAGTTGCTGTAGGTTTGCTATTCTGACCTTTTCAGTAGTTAATGCCAGAATTAATGGAATTAGTGAAGGCTTGCATGCTGTCAGGAACATTCATTTGATTATAACTGCTTTATGTGCCTTTGATGCCAAGCCTACAAATGTCAAGTATCTCAGAGAATATAATTAATAAAGGGCAACAGCAAACATTTTAAAATCTTACTTCTATTTTGAGGGCTTTATTTCTATTTTCATTTTTCTTTCCTGGTTGGAAGTTTGGATGAAAATTCAGAACTGCCCTAAGCTTCACTCTATGGAGTACTGACTGAAGGAGTTACTGCTCTCTGACTCTTCACTGCTGAAAGTATTCTCACTCCAATGAGTACACAGAAAATGTCAGCAGGAGAAAAGATTGATAATTAAGGTGGACTGTCACAGAGTGACTAGCCTTTTTTAGAGGTAAAGGCTGCCCCACCTGTGCCTCATTCAGCTCTCCACCCCAAATGGGCGAAGTGATCACAACCTGAGAGGTAGGTCATGTGACTAAATCAGTGCCAGGCCTACAGATAAATCAGAAGCCTCCAGAGAGGCTAAGGAGGAGAGAGTGAGCAGACAGCTTGAAGGACGCATACCTGCCTAGCAAAAGTAGAATCTGCCTGTTGGCCCTCCAACCTACTGACCTCTTGCAGCCCTGGGGGAATGGACAGGATTAAAAGGGGCCAGGCTCAGAGAGGCTGAATGAGGGGTGCATTCAGCCTGAGTTAGCAGCACAGACCCCAAAAGGGCTGTGAGGCTCCTGTCCTAAGGAGGAGTAAACAGTGGAAAAAGACTCACACATAGGCCCAGAAGGAGGGCTGTGGGAATCAAAGGGAATATGCACTTGACTTCAGAGAATAAAAACTAATTGATACACTGTAAGAGACATAATAAACACAATCCCCCACAGAGGAATCTCAGTTTAAAACATTTTGGCCTGGGAGTGGACTACTTATAAGAGCCAAATAAAAGGGGATGTAGAGGCAGCACACCTGCAAAATGAAGCCATGTTAGAAGGGGGCATCTGGAACGACGGTTGCCTTCCACATGGACATAGCCACATAGGCATTAGCATAGAACTGCTGATAATGTCCCCACACCCACCATGTCTTTCTTCTCTGCAGGCACTTCCTGAATCCATCCTAAATATTAAATGCTTATTACCTCAGGACTGAGATCTCCCTTCTTTATTGCAAGACCCACATATGACTTATGAGAATTGAGATAAAGTGAACATGCATTTTCTACAAGTTCTGTTCCTAAACTGAGCTGGAGAGACTGGGTTTTTGCAGAGATAGTCACAAAATTCTTACCAAGAAGGGCTGGAATATTATTTGGAGACTGGTTAAGCACAAAATGAAACTGTGCATCAGCCTGGTCCATTTTATCACCCTCCAGCAGACAGAAGCAGGCTCTTCCCAACAAGTGATTCTAAATGAGAAAAGATTTCTTTAAGATATTTCTTTGCATTTTTGTATCAGTTCTAGGATTTTGTATTTGGGTCTTTCTTAAAGTTAAAATAATGAAAAGGAAAAAAGAGTGCTAATTTACTACTTTAAACCTCATTTTGGATTTTTATGATTAATTTGATTCTCCTGCACCAAGGCTTGTGACAATACCCATTGTGAGACTGTAGGTCCTCACAATTAATTTCTACAAATCATGTATCACCAAGAAAGGAAGGTATATCAAGCAAAATGTTTAATGAAACAAAAGGCTCACAACTAAAAAAGGAATACACCGGCATAGTTACATCAAGCAGCTTTAGCTTGGACCCCTTTAATTATAGGCAGTGCCAATTTAATCCAAATGTTTGTGAAATCAGTAGTGCAACACACAGTAATGAGATTATAAGGGCCTGCCCCTCCATGACGAGCTTCTCTTTATTGTACAATAATTAGATATCTGTTCCCTTTCAAAAACTACTTTGAATCAACAGTTGGAGTATGGATACCATTACAAAGTTGCAATGTAAGTTTAACAACACAGCTTATAGCTATGATTCTTTGTATAAATGGACACAGTCTTTTTTTTTTTACCTGATCATACATGATAATTTTGTCAGCCATGGTATACAGTAGGGTAGCTTGCGTAATGAGCTCTTTCTTGTTGTCTTTATTCTTTTCCTTCCGTGCCTGCTGTACATAGTACGCTGCCAGAGTATCCAAGCATGTCATTTGATCTTTTTCATGGTCTCTATAATCCAAGTTACCATCTATTCGTGCAGCTTCCAACAGTTTCACAAAATCTTCAGTTTTTCCTTGTTTGTAATATTCCAACTATAAAAGCAAACAACATTTTAAGTACTACTTTTATAGCTACTCCACCATAATATTCTTTCCAGTTAAACTGCAGATATTTACTTACATGCTAATGCAATGTTTCAACATAGCTCCTTTTGTACTAAGAAAAAGTATTCAATCTTTCCACTAATGAATTACATACACAAATACAGCGGTTGTTGGAGCAGGTACTCTGCTGTCAACAATAATATTCTCACTCACTTACTCACACTCACACCCACCTCCCCAGATGAAATCATTGGACAGTATACAAGTGATCTGCTACTCTAGTCCAAATGAGCTGTGGGATCCTTAACTGTTCAACTGAACAACCAGAGACAAAGGAAAACAAAACAAAAAGTCAGTTTGAAGCCTGCCTGCAAGTCAACACTTCTGAGAATCCAGAACACACTAGTGGTGTACAGTAGTGTCAGAAGTGGATGAGCATCCTCATGTAGGACTTCAACCCCACAACCTTCTGGTACAGAAGTGAACAGCCTACCAATTAGGCTGTATTTATTCCAGTGTAATTCATTACTATTTCTCTAATGGAATGGGCTATACATTAGGAAGAATATAGTAACCAATCATCCATGTCAGTTACAGCAAGTAAGGTCTTTTAGTCAAAATGGAGCGTTAGTTTACACAGAAAATGTCCAGCATACCAAATTTAAACTATACTTACTCTTCTAAATATTAGTAAACCAAGACAGTTCAAACACCAGACAAAGTTTTACACATTCAAAATTGAAGCAGCACATAAAATATTGGGTAGATTAATTTTAACTATGAGAAGGCAGTGAAATAAGTATTTTGAGAAGCAATTAGGTTTCTTCTGTTAAAATGGTATAGAGATGTTTGGTAATGCAGCCATGGAAAAAGCTATATATATCTAAACTGGATTACCAAGCATGAGAACACATCTAATATTTATCGTGCCCTAAAAGATACTATATATCTTTGGAAGATATCTTCAGAAATTTAGCCAAAGCATATAGAAGTTGAACTTGAACTTGACAAGAAAAGACCATTTAATCCTAAAATCGCATGTTCTTTCCACATTGATACTCTTTTATGGCAATTTTTCCTCCATTCACACTTTTCCTATTTATCAAAGCACTCCCATGGGAACTGTTCACATCTTCCTTACACACAGCATAAACTTCATAAGGGTAGTATATGAATATTGCTAGCACTGATCTTGCCTCATATGATGGCACTACCTAGATAGCAATTCCTCTGTTTGTAAAGTAAGATGGATTTTTTTTTAGTACAAAGAGACAATTGTATTTCCCCCGTCATCAGTTTGTTTTTTCACTATATTTTAACACCCTTGTCTCAGGACAATGTTTCTTACTTTGATGAACTGAAGTTAAAGCAAAACTGAAGCATGCAATTTTAAAAAACAGTAGTAGATGCAGCCCATAAACAGTATAATTTCATTAAAAACTCAAATTGTAGAGCTTTACTGATACATCAGTTTTGATAATACAAATAAATACCAAGCCCAGAATTAGTGACCTCTAAGAATAACTAGCAGTCTCACTTCAAGATTAAATTTCTTATGCTAACAAATGCAATATAGTAGAAATTAAATTATTTGCATAAATACTGACCGCTAAGGCAATCCATATGTGCAGCTGAGTATGTTCCTGTTTCAGGATACTTATAACTTCATCCCCCTCCGGTAACTGATCGAAGTCAAGCTCAATGACCTAAAAGCAACAATAATATTCATGTTAAGTATCAGCTTTTTAAAGTTTCATTTGAAATCTATATTAAGTTCACAATATTTTTAATAGACAACAAAAAACCTAATCCTCACCACTCTCCCCAACATGCCAGAAACTAGATTAGACAACCTGCAAGAACCTGGATTTTCCACTTGCAGATATTTCCCCCAAAACCACACTCCCAGAATAACATAGCAAGTAAACATCCATGGAGTTGGAAGCAAATTCTGCCATCAGAGCACAAATTGGCCAATGAAGTCAACAGAAGCCATACATATTTCAGAGAGCAGAATATAGTCTATTTTATTTGCAGTCTGTGGGCAAAGAGATAAAAGAATAAATTTGTCCTAGTATTTATACACTGACAATGGGCTCAGCAATGTAAAAGGCATAATATAAGTCTCTCTCAAAGAGGTTACGATCCAGAAGACAAGACAGATGGAAGGAAAGTTGGTCCAGTGAACCAGGTGCTAGCCTGAGACTCAGGGAAACCCAGACTCAATTCCTTATTCTAACACAAGCTTCCTGTGTGACCCTGGTTAGTCATTTAGTCTCTGTATACCTCAATTTCTATAAATTGTTAAATAAGGCTAATTAGTATATCCCTATGTCACAGGAGTAATTTGAAAATAAATACATTAAGATTGTGAGGTGCTCAGATACTATGCAACAGGGACCATATAAGTGCTTAAAACAGACAGCAAAACCTTTAGTGAACAGAAATCCACAAATCCACTGTACACAGACATAATTATATCACAGAAACTGGATTTTGAGCTAAATATTGGATACTGCAGTATCCAATCACGATCTGTAAGCAAGTAGATGGTGCCATAGAAGATATGGCAATAACCCCACAAGTGGAGAAAAAGAATAATAATATTTTGCAAATAAATAGCACTTTTCATTGACAAATAGGTCTCCACTTTATAGATGGGGACACAGTGATTATTACATGATTTGCCCAATGTCACAATGTGAGTTGGTTGAAGAGTTGGGGATACAACCCTTGTCTTTTGATTCCCAGTCCAGGGTCTATCCAATGTCTCCAGCACTACTTAGCTGCTTTACTAACTGAGATAAATGCTTTTTAACCATAGATTCATTGATTTTAAGGCTAGGTAGAATTTTTATGATCATGTGAGTCCGACTTCCTGCTTAACACAAAACATAGAACCTTACCAGTAATTCCTGCATCAAGCCCATAACATCTGCTTTAGGCTTGATAGTTCATAGCCCCAGCACCTCTGGACTTACTGCAATAGTTTTGAATGTAAAAAAACTGCTTGGGCCCCAGCATCTTTCAGTAGAAATTAAGCACTGACCACATATCTAAGTAAACTGTTCCAGCATTATCCTCACTATCATCATGAATGTGCTTATTTCTGAATCTGTCTAGCTTCAGCTTCCAAGCACAGGATTTTATAATGCTTTTTTTGCTAAACTCAAGTACTTAGTTGCAGCTCCTGAACTACAGAAGAATAAAGTCATATTTCTGATAGTCTTCCAATGCAAGCGGAGGAATGGTCGGAGGTGAGCAAATCAGGGTATAGAACAAAAGACTGAAGAAAAATTGCACATTGTACTCTTACAGCAGTCCCTAGAGATTAATCCACAGACCAGCCTTCCAGATGGAAAGAAAATAAGTTTGTCTCATGTCACAAGCACAGGTGGTCATCATTTCAAAAAGCAGTACTAAGAACCGATCTTTGTGAACAACCATGGTGGAAGAGTCAATTTTGGAGGCAGATTAATACTTGTAACTACATATACACACACACCACATACAGAAAGCAAAACATATTGCCAAATTGGCAACAAGTTTCAAACGTGGTAACAGGTAACTGCAGTAAAAAAAATGTTTAAAGTATGTGTAGGAAGTGTCTAGTGACAAAATATAACTGCTTCACCAGTTTAAGGCCACCTGTTTACTATGTTTTGAACAAATATCAGTTTTAAACTGTTTCAGTTATATTGGTGTAAACCCCTGTGTCACACTCAAATCTATTTATCCTTATTGTCAGTTTAGTTTAAATTGGCAAGGAACCAGTGTAACCCAACTTGATATAACCAGGGATAAATCAGGGTTGAACTGAATTAGCAGTGTCCACACAGTGTCTTCCGCCGATTTAACTAAGCTGACTTTAAAACACACTTTTTTAGTTAACCTGGTGTGACTTTGTACGCAGACCACATGAAGAGAGTTTACCTCTTCCATGCTACAGCTGGACGGCACATGGCCAAATGAAAGTTACTAGTCGTCCAAGGAGTGGAGACATAGCACCTCAGAGTCTTTGTAAGCGGCTTACATTTTTATGATTGACGCTTGTATGGGGGGACCTGGGCCGTCACTCTCTTCCGTAGGGTGCGTCTTTGAAAACAACCACAGCGTGCAGCCGGCCCAGGCGCTGGGGCTGCTGCAGTTCCCAAAGGTGCGATCCCCATCGTGAAAACCAGCCAGGCACAATCCCCAAGGAGAGACCAACGGGCGGGGGAGTGGGGCTCACAGGGGCCGTGTGTGTGTGGTGGGGGGATTCAGAGTTATGAGGCCGCCGGACAGTTCACAGACAGACAGACAGACGCACGCACTCTGCTGGGGCAGCTGTCGGCTGCGCTGCAGACGGGGGACCAGGGTCTCGGGGGGGCACCAGGCTACACACCCCGGGAGCAGGGGGTTGGTGCCCCCGCCCAGGGGCCAAGCGCACACAGAGAGATGGGGGGGAGGAAACAGGCCCGGCCGCCGCGTGCCCCTCACCTCGTCAGTGTCCCGGAGGGGGATCTCGATCGAGCCGCGTGACATGGTGGCGCTGCCGGCTCCGGCCGGGACGCTTCGGGCCTGCTGCTGCTAATGCTGCTGCTCCGCCGCCTCAAGCCTCCGGGCGGCCAACTCCGAGCCGGCTCCCCCAGACAGCCACAGCCGCCGCCGGGCCCGGCGCAGCCCTCGGCTCCCGCGGCTCCGCCCACCCCGTCACAACGCCCGCTGACCCGCACCCGGAAGGGCTCGGGCGGAAACGGGCCAAGTTCAACCGCCGTCAGCCTCCCCTAAGCCCCGCCCCTTCCGGCCCCGCCCTCGCCAGCCTGCCCTCGCGCAGGGGGCCTCGGGTGCGAGCTGCGGTGTGACGCTGACAGCCCCTCCCCCCCTCTGTGACGAGCAGGGCCCGCTCTCGGGGAGCCCACGGGAACGGGGCCTGGCCGCGCATCGCGGCCCAGGGCGACGTGGCCTGAGGGGCGGGGCAGGCCCGTGTGGGGGGAGCGTGTCAGTCCCTGGCCCCGGAATCCGGCCCGGCCCGCGCTGTGCTGGGAGCTGCGGCCCGGGCGGGGAGGTTACTGCGGGCAAGGCGTGGCTCGGGTCTCCCCCGGCCCGTCGCCCCCAGCAGGGGCCCGGCCGCTCGATTCAGGTGCCGTGGCGCCGGCGTGCTTTGCTGGAGCGCTTCGCGTCTCGGGCATGGATGCAAGGCGTGCCGCCAGAGCACGTTTCTGCCGCTCTGAGCCCATCTCCACTGGGCGGGTTGGTTGGCAGGGCTGTGCCACGAAACCCTTCCCGCCCAGTGTAGACACGGCCTTCAGCGGTAGGTGTTGGAGCACGAGTAACTCCTCTTGTCGGGGGAGAGCCGTTAGTCCTTTCTCATGCAAGTAGCCTGGAGACACATAAGTGGACGTATGTGCCTGAGTAAGGAGTGCGAATGTGAGTAAATCGTTGTAGGCCTTAGCTCTAAGTTAGGGCCTGGCTCTGCAACTGCCTGCACCGCAGACCCCTGTGCAGTACTCCATTAACCCAGGCCCAAACAGATTTATCTAGGCAGGTCCTCCCTTAAAGTTCTCAGAATCTGGGTTTTTTTGAATCAGTACTAATAAAGTATTCTGCAACCTTTCCTATCTGTGGGAAAAATAAATTTGCCAATAGAAAAGTTTATTATGTTACTGTCTGTACAAGTGATGCAATAATATTAGGTCATGTGGCCACATATGCTACGCCGTGCACTGGTTGCACTGTGTAAATGCATATGCCCACAACCATACCAGTGCTGTTGTTACATGATGTTAGCAGTACCATTTCAGGGGTGGTATCCTAGGGTGCTGTGCATCACAGGAGACAGTCTAGGAACTGCCTTGCTGTGTATTTATAGAATCATAGAATATTAGGTTTGGAAGGGACCTCAGGAGGTCATCTACTCCAACCCCCTGCCAAAGCAGGACCACCCAACTAAATAATCCCAGCAAGGGTTTTGTCAAGCTGGGCCTTAAAAACCTCTAAGGATGATGATTCCATCATCTCCCTGAGTAACCCATTCCAGTGTTTCAGCACCCTCCTAATGAAAAAGTTTTTCCTAATATCCTACCTGGACCTCCCTCACTGCAACTTGAACTTGACAAGAGGCAATGGACTTAAATGACAGCAAAGGCTGTTTTGGTTGGACATTAGGAAAAACTTGTCAGGATAGTTAAACACAGGAATAAATTGCCTAGGCAGGTTGTGGCATCTCCATCACTGGAAAGTAAGAGGGGGCTGGACAGATACCTGTCAGGAACGGTCTAGATAATGGTTGGCCCTGACTTTAGTGCCCGGGACTGGACTAGAACAGCAGTTCTCAACTGGGGGGCGGGGTTTGGTGCTGACAAGCTGGTTTTGGGGGAGTCCATGAACCTTGGCACCCAGCAAAAGAGATGCCCCAAATCCATGGGTGGAGTCAGACAAGGATATGGAGGGGGAGGGGGAAGAAACATGTTGCTACCCCCAACCTTCAGTGCCTTAACCAGAGTGGGGCAGTCCTGAGAGCAGCTTCACAAAACCCCCTGTCCCTTGACCAGGTCAGAGACTAGAGCTGGGCAGTGCAGCATGGTTGCTGCTCTGGCTGGTGCCGTGGAGCAGGTGACCATGGCACATCTCCATTTCCTCTTCTTGCTGCTAGTGCTTGGGGCTGCAGCTGCTCCACTGGTAAAAGCTGCCTGGGCGGAGGGGGATGGACCTGGCTCCAGGGCCAGCAGAGCCATGGAGGGGAGGAACGGCCAAGAGCTACTCTTCTCCCTGCACCCTGAGCTACTCCCATCACTGCACACAGCTCCTAGCTACTCTTTCCCTGCACCCTGAATGGTTTTAAACTTTTTGAGCTGAGCTCCCCCCCACCTTTGAGTTATAATTCTTGGTTGTGCCCCCACTACCAAAGCCATACAGGCTGGGTGGCCTGCTGAGATGAATCGGGGTGGAGGTGGTGCCCCCTCCCTGGGCCCTGTCTTGCGGTGCTGGCCCTAGCTCTGCTGGGTCCTGTCCCTTCACTGCCCCCTCAAAAAGAGGAATCAAACTAGGCCTATGCTTCTGCACTGGGCAGAAACCCTGAGCCCTCTCCCATCCATCAACTGAAGTCTGGAGCCCCAACGGCTCTCTTCAGTTTCCTCCCTGCTAGGCCCTAGAGGTTTTCTAGCATTTTGGATGTGGGGGAGAGGAGGGAGGCAGTTCTATGATTCTATGAATCTTCAGGACTCAAACTGTTAACCCAGTGGAATTAATTGCGAAGTACAGTAGGTATGCTTTTTTTCCAAAAAATATGGAAAACATTAGAAACATATTTATCCCCAAAGAACGATAGTTACACAAAAGCATGCTTATGTTTGTTTATTTATAGGATGGTGTAATATTTATTTATTTATAGGATATAAATAAATGTTTATTTATTTATAGGATGGAAATACTCTAGTGATTTTTATTTATGTAAACAAATTTCATTTCTCATCTCTACTGGATATGGAAAATCCCCAAATCCTCTGAAGTTAACAACTGCAGTGCAATGATAGGTGAAATTAGCACTAATTTATCTGTTATTTATAAGAAAGATCTCTAGAATATTATTTGGTTATCATTTCCTATGTACATTTCCACACTTTTTCTTTGGACTCCAGCAACATTTTCTCCGTTTTGAGAGTAATGTGGATGGATGCCAGACCTGAAAGAAGGTGAAGTTTTTAGACCTCAGTTCAGGCATGTATTCAGTACCTTGCTAACTTTAGATATGTGGGTAATCCCATTGACTTCAGTATTACTACTCACATGCTTAAAGTTAGGCACATGTTTATGTACCTTGCTGAATCAGTCAGAAAGGGAGCCACTAACTGCCTTTGACCAGAGGTGGATGTTGTTTCAAGATAAGTTCTAATGTCAGTTTTTTGCTAATACCGAACAAAATATGATCACTGACCGAAGAGGTCTTAATCATGTTTTTCTTGCTAAATTAAGTATCTCTAAAGCTACACTCTTACTGTATATAACTGGTGTGTAAGAAGTAGCTTGTATCTGTCTTAATATTTCTTGTCCATAAGAAGATCCTGTTGAAAATGCATCTTCCAATAAATACTGCAACTTCCTTGGATGATGGACGCAGAAGTAGGAAAACACACTATTTTAGTCTTAGAAAATTGTAATATTACATGGCATCTTTTTTTTTAATTGTTTTAAATTGACAACATTTTCTGAGTCAGTAGGTTGGTAGTATATAGGCAATGGGCCCAATTCATTCACTTGGTTCTGTTGGTGGAACCCTGGCTGCAGTTCACAGCCATAAAAACTCACCATGGATGGACTGCAGCTCCTCAAGCTGCCTGTAATCCCCACTTAACCAAGGTGTCTGTAATGACACCTACTAGCTCTAAAGTGGGTGAGTTTAACTAGCAAGAGGGAATGGGAAGGAGCCTTCTCAGCTGCCTCTGCCAGAATGTTTCATATAGAGGCCAGGCTGGAATTAGAAGATGCCCTCCTCTGGCAGAAGGCAGCTGAGGTACTGTGGTGTGTTCCCACGTTCTTCTTCAGGTGGAGCTGCCTGCTCTGGTGCAGGGATATATGTTTATAAGTGAAAATGTTTTTCAATCTACAAGTATTACAGAATTAGCCTGCTAGCTAGAGACTGGCTGTGTTCTTCCTAGCTTGCACATCATAACCATTAATAAAGTGTCTGCAGCTGAAACTTGGTTATCAATTCTGTTGATGATGGAGCCAAAAAAGAATTGCCCAGAGCTGTATTGCCTTGGCAGGGATAAGAATAAAACCTTATTTTTGTGAATCAAGTAAGCAGCTATGACCTTGAATGCACCCAGAAATCAGCTTATTTGAGTGAAGGAGACATTTTCAAGATAGTCACTCTTCCTGATCGTAATCTTCCTGTGTGCCAGATTCCTTCTTTGTGTAACTCTATAGACTGCAATTGGGTGCTGTACATGAGAAATGAATATGGCTTCTTTAGAATGAGGTTCAGAATAATCTATACTGGAAAATCACAACTCTGAATTTGTATGTACACGTGCAATCTTTTTTCTCTTGCTATTTGTTTTGAACTTTTAAGTGTTGTTCAAGTCCTATTCCTTCTAGTGCACTGAATAGAATTCTTATTACTTCTTTGAATTCCACTTACCTCTTTATCTTATTAGAACTCTAAGGCCCATGAAGAGAGAAAAGCAGCTGTGTATGTAGTGTTGTCTGTTGCAGATGCATGGGAATATATTTAGGACTTCTTGCAGGACATAAAATCTCAGAAGAACAGCATGTTTCTAGCCCTGATGGATGAGATGGTAAGCAACTTTTCTAGTGACTCAGTCTTGAAGGCCAATAAGAATTAATTTAATGTTTTATATTTATACTTCTTATCTTTTTATTTGGAAAGTAGATCACAGAATCAAAACGCCTGACTTAATACAAGTATAAGGCATGCTTATGTTTAAAACTACGGGGAGAAGTCCAAATTCGTTCTGCTGAGCTCTCATCCAAGCAAACATTTTTGCTCTGTGCTGAATAAGGACTTGATCCTGCCATCATTTAACCATGAAAGTGTTGCCTGTGAGTTGACTGCAGGATTAGCCTTGATCCTGCTTTGAAATTGTCAAACTATACGTAGATTATCAGAATAATTTGTACATCAGGCTGTTACATAAACGTAACAATCGCAAGAGCAAGAAGGGAAATCTGAATTGGGAGGATGATGGCTTTTATTCAGGTACAGATGTGCAAAATAATAAAAGCTTACAGAACATGATCATGCACATCACAGTTCTAGAAACTTCTTTAAAATTTTTCTGTAGCATAGAAGTCCTCTCCTTTGTGTAGCGATGAACTTGCATAATGGGCTAAATCTTATCCCCTCTACCCTGAAGACCTCAGTATAGCAGAGTCTGCAGTTCTGTACAGTGGAGGATCTGGCAAGCCAGCAAATCTCACGGCTAATTCAGAGCTAAACTGTGTAGCGACTCTCCCTTTGTTCTCTCATAGCGGTTTGAGGGATAGGGCGGAATGGGCCAGAGAAGGAGCAAGTTGCATGGAGCCACCAGCTTCTGCCATCTCCCCCTCTGCAGTGTGAGAGTGCAGCATCAGTAGTTGCTATTGCAGTGTCAGGGCTACAGTAGCAACTGTGAATCATGGGCTGAACTGGAGAATTCCTTTCCTTCATGGAACCCCAAACACATACCCCAACCCAGGCTGCTTACACTGACAGAAGGGGGTAGATACTTTACAGTTTCCTATAACATCATTGCAGCCTAACAGGACAGACTTGTCTAGATTTTTTTTAATCTATTCTGACACTTCGCTAAAATGACTAAAAATGTTTTTGTTGGTTTTTACTGTTACTTGAAAAAACAGGATTGTAACAACAAATATCACTTATTTAAGATTAAATTATGCTGTTTAGACAGCCTGGGTTGAGGGTGATGTGGAGCCTGCACCCACCTCAAGAGGCGCGTACTTGGTGCTACACTGTTTCAGGGTATGCAGCATGCTCTCTCGAGTACTCTAGCTCTGCTCTGTGAGCTGGTGCAGACAGATGCCATACCCTTAGGGACATATGGAAGAAGCAGTCCCCATGCTCCTCTATCAACAGGGAGTGCAATGTATAAGTAGAGGAAGTCCCTGTGTGCTCCTTCTTACCCCATTAGCTTGTAGAAAACCACCAGAGCCCAGTAACAACACCAAGAAAAAAAGGCAACCTAATCTCAAATGGAAACTGGGTATTCTATACAGGAACTTTCTGTGGAGCACTTAAAGATTGTGTACTATAAACCTAGTTACACCTTGCCCCAGTATACCTTACAGTAGAGCAAATGAACATTTCTTTAAAAAAAAAAAAAAAAAAGAGTAAAAGACAACTTTGTTAAATTAGGCTAAAAATTGCTATTTTTCCAAAGAAAAATGCCAAACTTTTCCATTGCTCTCCCAAAAAATTTTAGAGCAGATGTGATCAACTTCAATAGTTGACAAGCAGTTAAAAATAGCTTGTACTAATCATTACGCTGATAGATACAATGCAAGCTTCTCCAAACATTTCTTCTAGTGCCTCTCAAGCATGTGTGTTAATCTGCTGCTGGGTAGATGCTGTAAAGGGACAGTCATGACAAATTGCAGGTCAGTAATGATAGTAAATATCTGCTAGGGCCTTTAATGAGCTTACTGAACCATCATGTCTGTGATTTATGTAAAATTGGAGCCCAGATATTCGGAGTTGGAAGGCTGCTGAATTCATAGACTACCTTACTACTTGATCTTTGAGTGCTTCTTTCCCCTCACATCCTCACCCAGCCAGCCAGCCTCCATGAGAAACCTTGGTATCCTTACTCATTTGCTTCTTTTTAAATGAGCTGCTCCTTGCGCCAGGCTCTTGCCTCCCCACTCTTGGGTCGACATTCAAAGCTGTGCACCAAGAGTAGCTATCCCACAGTGCAGCTAGCCGCAGAGGCTTTTGGGAAGCTTGTCATCCTTCCATGATGCAGCGTGCTCCCTCCCACTCCTATCTTGTCCCAAACAAACTGCAAACGCTTTTTTGTGTCGTTTTTCTATGCCGTGTGCATGCCGTTGCCTGAGAGACATGGAGCCCACTCAGCTCTGCACTATCATTGTGAGCATCACAAATACCTCATGGCTTATCCTGCAGTATTTTCAAAGGTGTGAGAGGAACTACAGCATGGAAAATAACGATGTTACTGAGGCCACCCTGCTACAAGCTATAGAGCAGAACAGTTCACATTTGCTGCAGGCTGTCACACATCATCTTCAGTCCGTGGAGGCTGGTTCTGGAAAACAAGCAGTGACTGTTGGGTTTGCATTGTTATGAAGGTGTGGGATGATGAGAAGTGGCTGCAGAACTTTTGTATGTGAAAGGTTACTTTCTTTGAACTGCGCGGACCTCTCCCCAGTCCTGAAGTGCGTGAATACTTGCTTGAGACCAGCTCTCACAGTGGAGAGGCAAGTGGCCATCACCCTGTGGAAGCTGGCAATCCCAGACTGCTACTGGTCAGTTGGGAATCAATTTGGAGTCAGTAAATCCACTGTTGGAGCTGCTATGATGCAAGTGTGCAGAGCCATCAATAGGCTTCAGGTAAGAAGGATAGTGACTTTGGAAAATGTGCAGGACATAGTGGACAGGTTTGCCGCAATGGGGTTCCCAAACTTTGGGGGGGAGCCTAGCATCTGACCACTTTGCCACAGAGTAGATAAACTGGAAGGGATACTTCTCAATGGTGTTGCAAGCTCTTGTGGATCACAGGGGATGCTTCATCGACATCAGTGTGGGATGGTTTGGAAAGATGCATCTTTAGGAACTCGGGTCTGTTCAATAAGATGCAGGCGGGTACTTCCCTGACCAAAAAATAAACGTTGGGGATGTGGAAAGACCAGTAGTGATCCTGGGGGATCCTGCCTACCCCTTGCTCCCTTGGCTAATGAAGCCCTGCACCAGGTACCTGGACAGCAAGAAGGAGCATTTAAAATAACAGGCTCAGCAAGTGCAGAATGGTGGTGGAATGTGCATTTGGCCATTTAAAAGCCAGATGGAGATGTCTGCTTACGCGGCTTGACATCAGTGAAAAGAACATACCATCAGTTATATCTGCATGCTGTGCGCTCCATAATTTGTGTGAAATGAAGGGGGAAAAGTTCCCTCAGGGTTGGGCCATGGAGGCCGATAGGCTGGCTGCAAATTTTGAGCAGCCAGGTTCCAGCACTATGCTCAGAGCTAACCACAGAGTGCTTTGGCTTCGGGAAGCACTGAAAAACTGGTTTTGTAATGAACTGCAGTAATGTATGTCTGTGCCATGCTGTTATTTCCCATCCCCCACCCTTGCTCCAGTGGTCACCTCCCCTTCTCTCCCCACCCAAGCTGTAAATGAATAAAGACAGATTTTTTTAATGCTACAAAGTTTTGTTTGTGACCCGTTTTAATGGGGGAAAAGAAGGATAATTTAGCATTGTAAAGTGTCACTGTGCAAGCAACTGTAGTTGCGTGCAGTTCTTAAAAGGGCCTTCTGCTCACCTCCACCGATGTGGAGTACAGCACATATTGCACCCTGCTCAGTCTCCTCCTAGTCCGCTTGGGGGTGGGAGGCTGATAACAAAGTGGTAGGCAGTGGAGCTTTTTGCAGGGGCTGCAGAGGGAGTCTGTCCTGCTGTTCCTCTTCCTGGAGCTCTATTAGATGCCTCAGCATGTCAGACTGATCCCTCATAATACGCAGCATCTCCTGTTGCGTATCATGTGCCTGCTCCTGTGCTCATCTGTGTTCAATGTCCATGTTTTTCAGACAAGGACATCCTCCAGTCTCTGAGCTCTATGTCAGCAGCCCCAGAGGTGTTCATTACTTTGCTGAACATGTCATCCCATGTTTTTTTTCCCACTTCCTAATCGGGAAAATCTTTCAGATGGAGTTTGGGGGGGGGGAGGGGCAAAGGCCAAGATGTCTACTGTAGGATAAGCAAAGCACAAAGTTGCAATTGCTAGCTAACTCAAAGTAGTAAAGGAAATGTTACAGTGTAAAAAGTACTTCCCTTCATGTTCACAAGGCTAAGCCAGACTTGCATTCCATTGTGTACATTTCAGACGGGTCAGACTGGCATTACAGACATGGTAAGCAAGGGGCCCTTGCATCTGTTATAGAGAGACTTCATTATCAGTAAAATCCACAATCCACATTTGAGCAAGGAGAGGGATCACCAGGCTCCCCTGTAACATGCCAAAGACCAGTTTGGGAGGAGGTGGGCAAAACAGGTTAGAGGACACTGCGGATGAATTGTAGTGGCGAAAAACATAGGGCAACCAGTGTCCTGACCCATAATGCCCATTGCAACAGTTCTAGGACTAGGAAGAGTCCAGAGCAGAGGAATAAAATGGAGTGACTGTATTGGTCAGGTACTTTAAACTTGCACCATCTTCCTTAGGTGACCATGTGTGATATCAGTCTCCTAAGGGTAACACAGGTGGAAAGGGAAGATTTCTGCAAGCATTGGGGTACAGGCTGCTGTGCTGTGTTCCGTAATGATACCTGCTCATTTAATAGCAGTGGGGGAAAGTATCCTACCTTGGCAGAAGAAATAAGGCTGTCCTACCCAGAAACCTTCTGCAAAGGTTAACGGATTACCTACATGAAAGTTTCCTTGAGATATCCACAGAAGATTCTCGGAGCATACCTCTGCACATAAATAGTCTGTTCTGGGAGAAACCCTCCACTGAAGTTTGTCACCACCCAGTAAGACCACTCCTCAAAAAACCAAACTCCTTTTAAGAAGCTGGGCTGGGGACATAACCGCAAAAAAAAGATTTGCCACACACACTCAACAAATGTGCCTTCCCCTGCATCTCAATCAGTCCCGCTGTCTAGTGCACGGCTGGACTGCTCTGGGGTAACAAATAGGTCCTGGCTTTCAGGGAGAATGGATACTCCGCTCTCCTGCACCCTGCTCTCCTCATGCTCCTCATCCACAGATTCCTCCTTATTCGTCCTGGACTGGGATTCCTCGGAGGTATTGATGGTGTGTGGTGGCACAGTGGTGGGTTCACCGCCAAGAATTGCATTCAACTCCTTGTAAAAGTGGCATGTTTTGGGCAAGGAGCTAGAATGACTGTTAGCTTCCCTAGTTTTCCGCGCATCCCTGTTGTGCCCCTTCTCCAACATGCCGCAAGATATCTTCTTGTATATATCTAAATTTCTTTTGCTGGCTCAGAACTGAGCCAGAACAGACTCATCACCCACAGACCGATGAGATCCAAGACCTCTGGTCGACTCCAAGTTGGAGTGCATTCGGGCCATGAAGTCGCCATGAGCACTTCAGCTACAAAGCTCTCTCCACGCTGTCTAAACTAGAAATGGAAATTAAAAAATTTCCCAGGGTTTGAGGAGAGGAGCTATTTCCTTTTACATGGCCACATTACAGCAGAGTGTGAATGTCCAGAGCAGTCACAACGGGGCATTATGAGGTATCTCTCAGAGGCCAATGGCATTGATTTATGTTGCACTATGCCTATACTGATGCAAATTCGACCCATGGAATTCAAATTCAGCACTACACCATTTGCAGAGGTGGTTTTATTAGGCTGACGTTTACTGTGCTTTAAATCAACAGAACTTCGTGCCAGTGGAAATGCTTACTTTAGGGGATTGACGTAAGTGGCATTATGTCAACCTCCATTGCCAGTGTAGACCAGGCCAAAATCTTTTATCCAATTCTGAAGGTGTGGCTGGGAGTATCTGAATCAGAGCATGCTCCTCAACTGATGACACCCAACCAAGTAGTGACCAAACTCATTCTTTAGTTTATATGGCGCTAAGTGAAGCTTTTAATGCCTTGCTCATTTTTAATGTGCTCTACTGCCTTTATATTTTTAAGATAAAGAATCCAAATAAATCCAATAATTCAATACACTGACATGAATGCAAAATAAAAAAAACAAAAAACTGTTTAAAATATATAAATTAAGATCTTTTCTTCATTTACAGGAAAATATTAAGCACATTTATCATGCTTTTAATAGTTCTGAAGGAGAGATCTTCTATACAACCATAAAGTACAGCATGAATTTCAGCAGAGGGCAGTATCAAGTTATAAATGGAGATCTTTTTTTTTTTAACAACTTCATAACTGGAAACTTTTGCCAGCTTCACTTTCCTTTTTTCTGAACATAGTAAGTTGGCTTTAAACTGTTATATAACAGCACTTGGGATTGTAGTTCCTACATAAGTAGGGTTGGATATGTTTTCTCTGTTATATCAGGATTCACAACTCAGCTGAATAGAGACTGTGTCTTATGCTGAAATGCAATTTCATAGACACCTTGCATAATATTAAAAAAATTCAGACTTTTTGTGTATAGGGACAGCAAATAGTGCCTCAAAGCCCTCCAATTCTTTATCTTGAATTCTCATAACTCTTTTGATTAATCAAACCAAACATTTTTCAGGCATATGTTCTAGTCACTTTATTTGAAAAAATACAGTTTTTCAATAGCTCAGTGTTAGAGTTTTAAGGGTCAGAATTTCAAGTATGGCCTTTAAAATTCTGGGCTCAGTTTTACATTCCAACTTTTTCTACATGCAGCTTTTTGTGAAAGTAGCAACACCTTGGATTTATTTGCAGAAATTGCATTTATTCATGTAAATTGGTTAATTGAACACCTGGGCCTTAGACAATGTCCTAGCAATTGAAGAGGTTGTTTCCCATCCAATTATTAGAGAGAAAGAATACATGACTAATTACATAGTCCGTGCTCATGTTTTAAGCCAACCCTGTCTCACCTTGGTCTAAATTGAGATATTAAGCTAAATTCTTTCTTCAGAACAGTAGTGGAACTCTTTGAAGTCAGTGGGGTTAAAATGTAGTATGTGAGAGCAGAAATTTGAAGATGGTGGGTAGATTCCATGATTGCTAACCTTATGTGCTTATTTTAAAATCTTACAATTAATGAAGCTTGACATTTGCCTCCTGGTGGGGGCACCTTAAGGCATCATGTTTTCAAGCTTTTCTTCACAACCATAAATGTCAAAAATGTATTCTTAATTAAAGTTGCAATTTTCAAGTAATATCCTTCCAGCACCTGAGGCTTTAAGAAAAACACCAAATACAGCCAGCTCTTGCGATTTCATCCCAGATCTCATAACACTGGAAGAGCCCTCTGCAAACAGTTTCCTCTGAAAGAGGCTTGGGATGAGGGAGTGCTGCTGGAGCACCTTGCCCAGAGTCCTGGCTGATGGAAGGAATCAGAGGCTGCTTACTGTTGGTAGTGCTTGTGGCCTTCATCCCACTACCTGTATCAGCTCAGAGCTAGACAAAGGGGCTCTGTATGTAAGTGCATGTATACATGTGTATTAGACCAGTTCTATACAATTGAAATGTTTAAATAAAAACATGGCGGCAGACAGCTTTCCTCTCAGGGTTTGTCTACAGGGAGAAATTTAACAGTATCCTGCTTAGCAGTAAAATTTCCTACGTAAATGCTCTTGTTCCTGAACGTGTGCCATTTTTCTGGTTTAGCTTATGCTGTTTGCTGTTCATGATTCATGTTAATGTGATTGTTTAACTAAGTCATAGTATTGTTTGTGCTCTCTTATCAGATGACTGAGTCATCTTATATGAGAATGAAAAATAGAGAACATTGCACTGCTGAAACAAATATTCAAATGAATAATCCTTCCAGTAAATATGTGATACTTCTAGGATTTAGGAACTCTTTCATAAATAACTAGTATTCATCTAAATACTCAAGCACAATTAATAAAATTGAGCAAAAATTTCCACTTTGATTTGAGAAAATTAATTTAAAAATTCAGTCAGCCTGCACTTAGTGGTTGAAGTTTGGTTGAGTTTTGTGGGACAGAGCATATTCCTGCAGTTTCTCATATGGGTCTGCTATAGTTCCTGCCCCTCCACCTTGCAAGTGATAGTATTGTAGGTGAAGTAGCAAATTCCCAATGTGAAATATCTATTGTAATAGTAAGCCTAATGTTATGCTAGGTAGTTTACTGACACTCAATGTCATGCTAAAGTACTTTTGATGTTTCTTTAAACAATTTACATGAACTAACAATTTATCTCATTTACATTAATAAAACAAGTACTCTTTCTTAATGTCTTCAATCTGAGCAGCAAAACCGTTGCGCTATACTTCTGCTCCTGTGAGTGTTTAGTTGTTTTCCACAAAATGACTGAGTTGCAATGCTTATTTGAACAAAATATTTGTAATACTGTAATTGTTTCTACAATATCTGAGTGGTTTTTCTTTTTCTTTTAAAACATCTTATTCTTTCCTATTTTAGGCATTGAAAGAGAAATTAAGTCATTCACTTAATGATACAGAAGTTTCCTTGCTTACATCCATTCATAGAAAACTGGAACAAAACCATGAAGAGACTGAAAACATTTCTGGAATGTCTAGAACTTTCAGCAGAATCAATCGGGTATGTAAGATGTTGAGCTTAAAATTCCCAGAAAAATGTGGTTTTATTTAATTTATTTTTCTTCCATGTAATCTAGAATACTGTATGGTTGCTTCTGGTTTTATGGTGGAGGTTGATGGATGCCTCTGTGCAGATATACCAAAAATTAAGAAGATTTTTTTTTCTGCTAATTGCTCTATTTACAGCTTTTCCAGCATATATCTATCATGGTATAGACTGTGCAGCCAGACTGTGACCCTATAAAACAGAATAATATACTCACAAAAAGTACTGTGCTGTGGATAAGGTCAGTTTATTTTAAGAGCACACGGACTTTTAAACGCTGTTTACACAAATAGGTGAAACCATTACTCCCGTTTCTGCCTGTTTAAGATTTACACCATGTCAGTACCATCAGTTCATTTGCTCCATGGAATGATATATTTTTGGTGTGCATGGAATGCTGGGAGAACTCTAATATAAGATTTGTCAATGTGAGGGCACCCATTTTCAAGGAGCGCTGAAGTTAGGCTCCACTGAACTGATGTGATTTCTCCTTCCCCCACCCCCATCCACATTAGGAAGTGATGGGTAAAGTTGTAGTTCAGCTGGTACACAAGTATTGCTTGTAACGCAACTGGAATATGTATAGTGTGAACAGCAAGGGACTACTACTGTGCTCATTTACAGTAGGTTTGCTCTGGTATAATGCTTGCTTATTTCACTTTTGATTTATACTGTGTGAAAGTGAGAAAGAAATAGATCCAAATGTACAGCTGGGGTAGTCTCCAATTTTACTGAGCAATCGCTGTTTGACATACTTTTCAGCCTACTGTAAGCAAGATCACAGAGATCTAATACCATAGAAATCTAACAGTGTTTCCATTTAAGAAATTAAAAGTGAATAAAAATAAATTTGATCACAGATGTATACACATGCAAGTAATTTTTGTGGCTTCAGTTTAAAGAGAACCTTATTTCATAGTCTTTCCTTAATTATGAAATAATATCTATTGTGAGAACTTAAATTTCACTGAAGTTTGACCAAAGAACTGTTCCTATAACTCCTTTTCAGGACACCGTGATGCCTGTATCATTCCTTGAAGATACATTTTACCGGCCTATGATGATAAAAATAAAAATTAAGGTGAATGATAATTTGACAAAGGGTTAAACGCTATGTAACAGCTTTGAATTTTAAGCTTGATGGCCTTAAATTAGAACAGTCATTTGCACAGAATCCATTTATAGAATTGCTATAAAATAAACATCTTGATAATTACAGCAATTAATGTTGTTTGTGCAATGTAACCTTTGAAAGAACAATGCTAAAGAAACCTGCCAGCCTTTTGAAAGGACTTTTCACTATATACTCCCCTTGATATAGGTGGTGTAGGTAGCAGTGCCTATACTAAAGGCTACTTGATCCTTTCCCATTGTAGGATCCTGTTTTCAGTTGCTAATGTCTGGCAAAGTTATAAACAGTTTAGCCTAAACATTTTTCATGCCGGGTTTCTGCCTAAGGCTGATAGTTTTGTAGTGTTTTTTGTTTTGATTTTATAATTCAGCAAATAGGCATCCACCATTTCTCAGAACAAGTTCAGGGGAAAATGCATTGTTTTGCCCATGTTCATTTTTTTTTTAAATAACTGTTTAGTTGAGAAGCTCTAGTGCCTTAAGTTGTGGAGTAGGGATTTGAAATTTGGTTGGGGCAGCAGTCTCCATGCTTTCAGGGATATGCGTTGGCCAGATTTCAGTGGATTTTTACAGGGATGGGCCAAGTTATGAGCTTCTGGGACTTGGAGTTCACACATGTTCAGTGGAGACTAAGTAGAGTTTTTTGGCAGCTAAATTTTTTGATTATTCTGCTACCGTGAACATGCTCCATCCACTGCCAGCTTGCATGTGCCGGTAAACCTGTGTGTGTGCCATCCCTTCAAAGCAGCTGAGCATGCCACAGCCTGGGTCTGCAGGGACAGAGAAGGACTTTCCCTGCAATTGCTCCTCCCAGCTACCGTGCCTATTCCACACACATAGTTCGGAGACTGTCTCTTCTGTTCCTTTAATGCATCTCCTATTGGCATCCTAGCAGAGAGGACGAGAAGGGAGATACAGTTTGATTTTAAAATGCAGAAGAGTGAGGAGTCACACCTGGGGGTATGTTGGTGGGGTCAGATTGCAATGAGGAGCCCAGGCGAGATAAGAAAGGACTGGGATGTGGAGCTGAGATGAGTTGTTGGAAGATGGAAGTGGAATGAGGAGCCAAGGGAGAGTGGGGGACCTCAGGACTGGAACTAGGACAGGCAGGTAGGACAGAAGCAGTCAGGCATGAGAGGTTTCAGAATAGAAGTGTCTAGTGTAACTATTTAGAACTTGGAATGGAACCTAGAATTACTGAGTCTGGCCACTCCTTTTCTTCTGTCAGAAACAGCTGTGAAATGCATTGTCCCATCCCCTTCTACTGGCTGACACCCCCACTGAGAATGACAGCCTACTACTGCTGTTAGTTACTTTAATGGCTTAAATGCCAGAGGTCTGTTCTGTGGATTTACAGTTACCAAAGCTGCTGTTAAGAATGGTTATACTGAATCAGACCAATGGTTCATCTAGCCCAGTATCCTGTCTTCTAAAAGTAGCTGATGCTAGTTACTTCAGAGGGAATGAACAGAACAGGGCAATTTATCAAGTGATCCATCCCCTGTTGTCCAGACCCAGCTTCTGCCAGTCAGAGATTTAGGAACATCCAGACCATGGAGTTGTCATGATTCCACATGATGAAATTTGTTTTTTCACTCAGCTTTTTCAAGAACCGAGGCAATGGCATGCAAAAATAAATTCCTTGAAAGAATGTTAAGGTAGCAAAATCAAGTGATCAAAAGTTAGGAAATTCCAAAATTAAGGTTGCACATACAATCTTAATTTGGCCTACTTGGGCCTATGCATTATGACAGTCTTTAATTACATCTTCACATTTTTTCGACAGGACCCTTGCCTCATTCAGTGAACAGGAAGAACAATGTTCAGGAATTAACATGGGTTGTAGGTAAATGGGACTGGTGTGCTCTTAGAGCTTTTAATGCCTGTGAAAATTGCTGACTGAATCTACCAAAAAAAAAAAAAAAAAAAAAAAAGAACTTTGGCCCTGATTGAATGAGATGAGTCACTGCAACTTCCAGAAGTTAATGGGAGATGAGGGATTGAGCACCTTATCGGAGGTGCTTTTTACAGGATCAGGCCTAAACCATGTTAAACATTGTTTGGGGAAAATTGGCTATCAATTAGATTTATACTCCTTAATTTAGACTATTATTGTATGTAAGTTTACGCTTTGGAGAAATGATGGACATTGTTGCCCATGGTACTCTGTTCTTTTGTGGCAATTTTTATTCTAATTTACAACGGGTTGTAGAGAGAATTCTGTCTAACAATTTTCTTTCCATATCTTGACACAAGATAGAATTGAGCTGTTACTCATAATGAAATATGCAATTTCATTTTGCTCAGTTTAACTGAGCAAGTTTATTTTGCTCAGTTTACAATTCATTAACTTTCTTATGGGAGGAGAAGGGATTGAGAGCGAGATTTTGTTATTTTACTTCTGTATAGGGTTATGGTTTGGGACATTTCAGTGTGAAAATAGACATGTTTTCTTCACAGTTTAAGAAAACTTAAGCTCTTTATACAAAGAGACAATACTCAGCATGTTTTGGGACAAAATTCAGGATCATGTCAAAACAAAAGCAAGTTAAATAATAAAAAAAAAAAGTGACATCTTGTTTAACATGAGTTGAGTTGGAATTTGCCTTCAAGAAAATGCTCAGAGGTTCTGATGTTTTTTGCTAGTGGAACGACTTGGAGTGAATTTAAAAGGTACAGAATTAATTCAAAGGAGAGAAGGAAGAATAGGCGAGAGAATTCCTCAGCATGTGTAAACATTTACCTGTAAACTTCTTGCATTCCTGGAACAAAAATGGCCAGGGCCATCATGTTCTCCCAAATTTGTACAGTAAGCTATTTAAAATAAACTAAGAGCAAGCAGACTAAATGGATATCTGATAGGATAATGGGTGCTCTACCTCTGATTTACCTCAGATGTTGGTTGGATCACTTTAATACCTGTAACACTGAATTTGCTTGGGGGGGTGTGTGCGTGCGTGTGTGTGTGGTTTTTGTTTGTTTAGAAAAAGTCCATATGGGCATTCACACTGGTTTTAAGATTAAGTATGGAATTGAGCGAGCACCCAGATATGCTTTCCCATTCATTTTGGAAAGGTTCTCCTTGGCAGCAGCAATACTTCTGTGAAGTATTGTGCTCGGAGGAATGCAGAGGCTGCATCTGTGCTGGAACACAATGGCAGTGGGAATGAATGAAGGCTGCCTTTGCTGTCCCCCCCCCCCCCTTCAGGTGTACTATGAAAATCCTAGCACAGTTTTATCCCAACCATTAAAGGGAAGGGTCACGTGCCTTTACAGCTGTATTCTGTAAGCTCTTTGAAGCAATGACTGTGGGTTTTTTGAATAGACGTGTTCAATGCCTAGCGTGATGGGGCTCTACCTGATGAGGCCTCTAGGAGGTACTGCAATACAAATACCTAGTAGTAGTAATTTGCAATGTTGCAAGTAGGACTGGAGAACTGGCACTGAACAGATGGTAGCGCACTGAGGAGTTATTTAGGTAGTCTATTTTTAAAGTTTGTGTGTTATACATACTGTATTTTTCTCAGTTTTGGCCCTATATACTGTACTTCCAGGCGTCCAATCAGAACAGAGAGTAGCGGCTAACTTATTCTATGCTAACCTTTGTTCCCAGCTTTTTCAGAGGGCCACTATGCAGCTGTGATGTCCAAGATCATCTGAGGTGCTTTTTCTGACACTCTTAATGTCTGGGAGCAGGAGGTAGGGCATTCTGACTGAAACTTCCTCATATTTGGAATTCTGTCCCATTTCTACATCAAAAGGCAGTTGTGGGGAATGGTGGTAGCTCTACAATGAGGTGAGTTCTTAAGCTTGCTAAACAATGTATTACATGTATTCTGTGTATCCATCTGGAACATTCTGTAAACAGGCGTTATTTTATTTATTAGGCTATTTGGTTTATGTGACATCAACTTTGTGAACACTGAGTGCTGTAAAATGTCAATTAGTGGAGCAGGAGGAGGGGCCAGATGTTAGAAGTATTGATCTGACACACATTTGCAAGCAGCTATCATTAGGGAAGGACTTTAGGGACAGCTGTGTGAAAGTGGGAGTGGGAAATATCCTAAATTAAGTCTGAGAGAGGGACATGTATGGCATTAGTGTTGGATATATGCTTTGCAGAGTGACTTAATCTAGACTCTAAAATATGCTAAACTGGAAACCATATAAGTTTCCATATTCCAATTTGCTAGAGAGACCTGCGGATAGTTAAATGGTGACACACTGCATATTGTTGCATATTGTGTTTAAATTTACAGTGCTATATAAATGCACTTAATAATCTTCAGTTATGTGGGTTTAATTAAAATGAATGTGTCTGAAAAGCATAGAACTGCTTCTGAGCAACCAGAGGATCTTCTATAGATTGGTGAACATGTTTTGCATCTTTAAACTCTTGAGACTCTTCTTCAGTGTCTAATGGAAAGTTAAGCATTTTGTTAAACCAGTTTGCAAAATATAAAACTTGTGCAAGAAGATGGCTTAAAACCTGCATCCATGTTTGTAGATGGGAACTGACTGGCAGCAGCTCCAGCAGACACTGTGCCTGAGCCAGCTCTGGGGAATGCACAGAGTAGTGACATCTGCTGTGTTCTTTACCTGGCTACAGCATATTCTCTGCCCAGCACTGGCCCACCTCTGTTGGCTGATGCAGAATGAGGCAGGACCATGATCCTGGGGTTTATCCCCTCTTCCACTTCTGTTAGGTTTCTAGCCCTGCTGTTGATGCTGAAGACAGCTGGCACTAGCTGTGTAATAGTCAAGACTGTGTGCATGGTCCCTTAGATGGGTTGTATGTTGAGATGCTCCTTGCACCGCCTTTCCCCATTTTACATAATCAGACCCTTTCTGTATTATGATTTCCATACTGAAGTGTTTCATTACTCATAGGATTTGAATTTTCTGCTTTTCAGCCCCTGTAACGCTTCCTGACTTAACAGCAGGGGCTGACCCTCTTACAGTGTTGACAGAACAAGCCAGAATATTCAAAACATCATGTAGAGAGGGGTGGGCACAGCAAGTCCCGCTTACTTGGATTTTCCTTCTGTAAGTGGTTTAAAAACAAAAAAATCTTCACCTTTCTTCCTAAACATGCAGCTGTAGAGGGCAGGAGGAACCTCAGAGTGTGGGTTTTGTGGGCTAGCAAAAGAAATCACCACTGTGCACTGAGCACAGCATCTGTCACTTCTCCAGAGTGGCCAGCAGAAGCTAAGGGAATGTCTGGCCCACAGAAGCTCCTGGGCCTGGCCAATTATAATCTCTGAACCTTTATTTTACTGCCATTTTTAACACTGTGTTGACACCCACAACAGTATTCATACAACAAGGCAATAACATGTAAAGTTATAAACACTAAGAGAGAGCCTCTACTCTCGGATGTATGTGGATGACTCCAATTGCCTGCCCTATTCTGGCTTTGGATGGTACCCAGAAGCATTATTTTTGGTTCTAGTGTTTTGTAAAAGAATTTAAAAGTAAGTATGTCAACAACAGAAATCAAATTTTATTTAAAAAAATTTCAGATTTGAACTTTTAAAAAGGATTTCTTAAAACACTTCCTTTTTTTTATATAGGAGCTGGTAAAAAAACACAGGACAATTTAATAAATTTGTAACAATTTGTTGTTGTGATTTATAGTAGCAATAAATCAAGTAATATATTTTAGTAAGTCCATGTTTAACTGTCAAGTAGTTTTTCTGCATATCGTTTACTGTCATGGCTAGTTAACATGATACTATAGAGCCAAAAAAATTCAGCCTTGGCGTAATCTGGCACAGTTCCATTGTCATCGCTGGGGTCTCACCAATGTAATTCAGGGTGGAAACTGGACCACAGAGTGCCACAATCTGACTTGATACCCTCACTCCAGTCATGTCAAGCCTCATGCATAGGAGTCCTGTTTGAAGTCAGTGGGATTACATATATGACTAAAGCTTTGCAAAATCAGGCCAAATTCCACTCTATTAAATGTGTTCAAGCCCATTACTTACATTGAGTTGCACGCTTGCAAAAATTGGCTCTAGCAATTTGTCTGTGCATTCAGCAACAATTGGAAATGAAAGGCAGAAATAACAATAAATAGCTAAATGGAAATTTATAAACTATAGATAGTCCAATTACAGTAAGGGTTTTTAGGAATAACTATCATGAAGTAACTTCTCTTCTTGTTCTTGATGCCAATATATCTCCTGCTAATGTGCATAATCTGAAGGATGCTTCTTTGTTTAACTCAGTACCAGCATATTACAGAAGTATTGTTGGTAAGAAAAGTGATGGGATGATGATGTAAGTTAGTATAGTAGTGGCTCCAATTTAGCTGTAGTTGAATGTCTGCTTGGTGGACTAGGCTATCTTTTTTCATCATCTTGTTTTATCTCTTGCTCACATACTTTAATCTGACATACATGTTTATAGTTTTCTAAATGAACGAAGCAGTTTGAAAAATGTGTAGCATCATGATTGGGTAATGATGAAAAAAATTAATCCACTGTTTGACTACACTTACTTTTTATGAGAGGAGAAAATGAGTCATGATAACCAAGACTGTGGAAAGATAAGATAAATAAAAGCTGATCTCGATAGCTAATAATAATTACAAAAAGAAATCTCTTGTCTTATGATCTGGCAGTTAACTGTAATACACTTAACAGCAACATTCCTGGATATAAAACTTTGTAAGTAATTATTGTCCCAATATTTAGTAGGAAATATAGGTATTCCTCCTTGCTACAACTATTTTAACAGGCAGCATTTTCCAATTAACTATGTATAGGACTGAAAGACTCAGTACATTTTTGTATAGTAGTGACTTGGGCTTGATCTGACTCCTATTTGAAGTCAATGGCAAAACTTTCACTGACTCTTATGGGGTCAGATCATAGCCTTCATTTGGGTTTTGGAATATTATTTCACCTCTGTCTGTTTCCTCATTTGTATCCAAGAGGGATGGGTGGTAATAGTGGCTTTCCTGCCTCAGAGGGGTTCTGTGAAAAATGACTGACTGATTTGTTTTACATCTTCAAAACATTGTAGAAACATGTCTAAGCAGTTTTATCATGTGTTTTTGTCCCCCTCCCCGTCAGTATATTGTAGGTACAACAGGCCTAGATCCTGTGATGGTATCCATGTGAGTCACCCTTTTCACCCACATGAACCTATATTGATTTCATTTACTTGTAGAATTGGCCTTCTAGTACATAAAGCCCTATTTAGTCATAACTTCCCTCCCCACACATCTTATATCGGTACTCAATGACAGCTGAAACAAGGAGGATCTTTTTAATTGCTAGGACATGTGCTCTAAAGTATCTCCAACCCAAGTGAAAGTCTACATATAAAGCCTCATTTAATTTCAAAGGGCAACATCAAAGGAAAGAATTATAATAAGATGTGGCTATTCTTGTCTCACTTGACTAGCTAAATTTTACCATATTTCATGATGATCCCTTTGACTGCAGACATCTCTGATAGAGTGGTTATATAAATTGCAGGCTCTGATGTGTTAACTTCAGCCAAAAATAGCTTTAGCCCTCATCAGTCTGTTGTCTTTTTAAGGTAAAGTGAAGCTCTCTAAGATTTTTCTTCAGTCTCTTTCAGGGAGAAAAAAGGCATTTTTTTGGTTTTGGATTTTAAAAATCTAATGTTAATAAAGGAGGGGGAAACAAAAGGGAAAACGGGAAGAGAACAAAAATATAAGGCAAAGGGCTTAATTCTGGTCACAATTACACCCATACAACCCCGTTTTCTTCAGTAGGGGTTGTCTTTATTATTATTTGTATAGCAGTAGTACTGTGAGAGCCCAGCCTCATTGTGCTAGCCACTATACAAGTAGCAAAGGGATGATGCCTGCGCTGAAGAGTTTACAGTCTAATTATAAGACAATAAATAGACTGGGCGAGCATAAGATGACTCACCTTGCACAGATGTGTAAATTGAAGATTACATCATTGAACATATATAAAGCATGGAAATGCTCTGTTAAGGTGACACAGACAATATCTGCTTGCTTCCATCCCCAGCAGTTTCTGTGGCTCAAAGAGGAGGCGGGGCATTCTGATTGAAACTTCCTTAGATCTGGAATAGGGGTTGTCTTTATTACTTGTGTAGAACCAAAGTCTACACAAGTAAGGGCTTTAAAATCAACATTGATTTAAACCTAGCAATCAGCCACTTTATAGCAACCATTGTAAAGTAATGGATAAAGGGTGTAAGGTGAACAGGCAAAGTAAATGTTCTAGGCATCTGATATAAAGTAAACATTAGTACTCAGAGAAAATAACTTTTCTCCTTTGAAATAAATCAACAAGATTAGTAACACAAATTATTATTCCCTTTTGGTAGCACTCAATATCCTGAACTACAGAAGGTCCTTTTGGAAGAATCAACTGAAGCAAAAGAGTAGTCAAAGCAAAATACAGGAAAAGCAGGAAGTCAAACCCACCAAGTATATAAGAAAGAATAAGTGGTCCATAAAGACAGCCAAAATTAAATGTCACAAAGATCAAGATGAAGTCAGTTTAAACAATACACCATGGAAAATGAGGACAGCTTTTTGCACACCAACCAGAAGCTAGCTCAAACTGAATACAAAGCTCCAGATTAAATGTGGTTATTTCAGACCTAGCAAAAAGCATTAGAAGCAGAATGTAAAGCTAAAACAATAAAAGAAAAAATGGAGGCTATAGTGGAGGTCACAAAGTCTTTGACAAAAGGGACAGTGTGACTTTTCACTGAGCAAAGAGACATTGAAAGAAAGAAACCACTAGGTGTTACAGAAAATAAATATCCGTCAGGAGACAAAGAGCTACAGATTCCTGTGTCCATTTTGAACATGAACATAGTGAGAGGATCTGCTCTGCTCTTGGGCTTCTGAGAGCTCTCAGTGAGGATGTACTGGAAATCGATGTGTTAATGTCACATGTTATGCAGATAATTCAGGCAATTCAGTTATGGTTTTCTGATGCCAAAAGAAGCACGTCGCTTCCAACATGCCGAAAGGAAGTGAAAAGCTATTTTAAAATAGAAAAAGGAAGGGGAGCAACTATCAAGAAGGTAGTACATGTAACCCAGATACTTATAACTAAACTTCATGGAATAATTTTAAACACGCTTTGATTTAAAATGCTAAAATCTTGCTCCAATCATAACATGGAAGGGTCTTCCACAAGTGTCAACACACTTTATTCCATCATCTTTGTTTGTCTTCTGTCAAACCTCTCCTTTGCAGGGATTTAAAGTAGGACTGTCCATCATTTGTGATGCCAGTCAAAACTGAACTCTGGCCTTCAAGAGATAGTTAGTGCATCATGTATTTCCACATCAACATTGCTATCTCGTGTACATCTTTAGGACCAACTACTGCTCTTATTTCTTCACATAGGGCTCTTGGTAGACATAATTGGAGTTGAATATATCTATATTCAAAATACAGGGCAGTGCATTTTTTAAATGCAAAATCATACTACAATTGAAGTCCATGGGAAAACTCTCATTGACCTCACTGAGACCAGGATTTAGTTCTTCTGAGCAAATCAAAGGCCTACTGGCTGCTTCAGTCCTTTCTACTGTTGATAAAAGTTACAGTTCTTAGAAAACAGAATCAGTACCATTTGATCTACTTCGCTGAATATAGCTTGAACATCAAATTACAAATATCTCCCAGTAATATTCACAACAAACAATTGAATAATCAAAAAGCTGAAATGTCAAACAAAACATTTATTAAATAAATGTAAATAAAGAAATAGTTGGATATCTAGATCTCAAACCGAAGATTTGTTCGCTAGGAGTAGTTCTTTCAGCCCTGGTGAAAACATAACACGACCCTTATGATTATACAGGCTAAGTTCCATATAAAACATTTAAAATGCAAACATACTTTTCAAAATTCTAAAGTGATTGTAGGGCTTCCCCTTGGATGATATCCAAGAAGGCAGTAACAGCGTGGGAAAAGATTCTTATCTGTGGTGTTGTACACTTGTAATAATATATCCAAAAAACTATATTTAAAGAACATAAAGGTTGCAAAGTCAAGTACTTAAGAGTTAAGCAACCTTACATCTAGCATTTCCTATGCAACCTTAATTCAGCACTCTTGTGCATATGGATCATGATACAGTTTTTAATTAGGTGATCATCTGAGTCCCTGGCCTAATTTATTGGATGGGTAGTTAGGCAATATTTCTTTTTATCCTCTACATTCAATCTGAGCCCTTCCTGACCCACAGCCTTATTTAGTGCAAACCAGCCAAATACTGCACAGAATTGTTAATTTCCTGCGGTGCTGTCACTGTAGTATCGAAGTACTTTTCAAACATTAATGAACTTAACTTTGTGACATCACTGTGAGATCAGGTGATGTTATCCCCATTTTACAGCTGGGATGATGAGCCACATATGTTAAGGCCAAAATTGTCAAGGGTCCACTAATTTTTTGGGTGTCCGACTTGCGATGGATAGGATCTGATTTCTCAGCATATTTAGCATTTTTATAGCACTTCATACGTTCAAAGCATAACTTTCATTGACTTTATTTCCAACAGTGAGTGGTTGGCACTTCTGTACATTAGGTCCCAGATGTCTCATGGTACCCAGAAAATGAGGAATGCAGAATTAGTGGCCAACTGACTTGTCCAGCATAACATAGGAGCTTTGTGGTTATTCTCCAGGTGATATTAAGTCTCCTTAACCACAGCATCATCCTTTTTTTCCTGCTATCTCCTGCCTCACTCACCACCCATTTTTCAATGTCTGCAACAAATGAGGCAAGGATCTTACATACAACAGCCTTCTTCCCTACACAATGCAGCTATGTTCTCAGCTATGTGATTACCCTTTGGGGGAAATTAAAGCTGCAATCAGCAAACTGAGTGTATTGGATCCTATTTACTGCTGACCTACCTCCGCACAAGGAAATGCTATAAATGTTGGCTTGTCCCTTTCAATGTCGAGAACTTATCAGCTGCAAAGCACTCTACTCTTGAAAATGTAGTGTCAGGAATCAGTTTCCTCTGCCTTTAGGAAAACAGGTTAATTTCCTTATTGCCAGCATCTTCAGAGTCTCTGGTTTTGACCTCATAAAGTATATAGCCTGCATGAAAAATGTGGCTGAATCACTTGTGTAAGAACCACTTTAGCTGCTGAAGAGCTTACCATCTACATCTGACTGATCCTTATGATGTTCACAGTAATCAGTTTAAATTGGCTAATGTCTATAAGAGCTTTAATTAGTTGTGCTCCTTCTGTGCGACTGTCTTTTCAGCATTGTGCTATCTATGGCAAAGACTTTAATAGCCAGCACACCACCAGATTCTCAGAAATGGACATGTCAGGGTCTAACAGCAAAGCATGGACGCTCATCAGGAAATTCACCAGATACACATGAAAAGACAGCTTCTTCAAACAATGTCACCATGCATCTAACAAACATTGCTAAAGCAGATAAATTTGAGGTATCAATCAAAAGAGAGTGGCATCAATAGGAGCATTTCTGCAGCTTGCCTAAATGAAAATTACCAACCATTCGCTAGGGAAGAAATAGAAAAGGCACTGAAAACAGGGAAAGCCTGGAGCTTTGACCAAATATCACTACAACATCTTCGGAAGAAAACCCAATGCTGGTTGTCCATCTTCATGTCCCACATCATACAGGAGAACACAATACCCAAGATATGGCAAAATACTAAGGCTGTAGCTTTATGAAAACCAGATAAAAATCAGCCTTCCGCTGCTAGTTATTGTCCAATATCACTTCTAAGTGGTAGCTACAAACTCCCTGGGGTAGATGATCTTTCAGAGAATCACGCCTGTGACAGGAAAATCTTTGGGTGATGAGGCAGATTTTCAGCTAAATTGAAGCACCAGTGACCAAGAGCTATATATGCTGAGAATGGGTTTCAAGGGAAGAAGAAGAAGAAAACTTGAGCCATCTTTTTAGTGTCGTCATCATCATCAGGCTGCAGTAAGGTCTATCTGACACACTGGTTTGATATACAAGATATTGAGAGTTCTTCCTAGATGAGTTGTCATGGCAACTGAGAAGAAGAAGCTGATGCTCTGAGATAAATGTTTTCAGATGGCTTAGCACCAGGAGATTTCAGAAGAATTGACTCCTGCAAGACTTTTTGCTGGCACTACCTTTTATTTAATGTAGTCAACAATGATTTATCAAACAACATCTCCAGATGGTTCATGTATGCCAAAGATATTTGTTTGCTCTCAGAGGACTGTGACTTCCAGAAAACTGAAGAGAACGTGAATAATGTTTCAGTCTCCACTTATTGCAATAGTTACCTGTGCCAGCCATATCAAAGTAGATCAAAAGCCAGGTCCCTGTGCTTCCACCTACACCATGCTCAGAGCCAGTGTGTGCTTAACATCCTCTTGAATGGTCAGCAGTCATCACATGATCTAAACCCACTGTATGTAGGGATGACTCTAGATCGTACACTCAAATACAAATACTATCTTATTAAAATACCTCAAAAGAAACTGTCCCCCAAACAAACTGGTAGGGTTCCTCGGGGGAGTTAGTGCATGTTTTGGGACTCCTTCTCTTATTTAGCTGGTGAATATCATGCCCCAGTTTAGTTAAACTCTGTCCATATTAGACTAATGGACACACAGCTTAATCATAGCAGAACTATCACTGGAACACTAAAGCCAGCAAAACTTGTAGGGTTATCAGTTCTATCCAATATTCCTTTACCTAACATCTGCATCTGTAGCCAATAAACTGATCACTGTGGTACAGCAAATGCCATGTTTGTCACTGTTCAGGAATATACAGGATGCATCCTGCTACTAACTGCATAGCAGAAATCCTATCTAGACAGTGCTGCATACTTTCCATGTAACTGATAACTTCATCAGTTCACTGTAGTGGACAGAACGGAAGAGAGCTGCTAGTAGGAACTCTCACATCATCACCAGGTTGGATGAATGGTTACCTGGCTTTGGACTCCCACACTTCCTTTGAAGCCAGTTTAATAAGTTCAGGTGTGATGTGGTTCACTGTGCCAAGAATGACCATGTGTGACAGTCTGTACACTTACGTTCCCACCTTTTACAGGACTATGATAAATTTTATATGAAGTATGCCTTGTGAGGGGTCATTTGAAAACTCATCATTTGCTGATCACTGTTATCTTGGAGAAATGTGAGTCAACACTGCATGTAAAGTTATAAGATTCCTCTGTATGGTATTACTAAGACATGTTTCAAATCTGGGAGAACTGCCACAAACCAGTTCCCCGTGGACAAAAGGCTAGCCAATGCCTCAGCCAAATATCAACAAAATCAAATGGACCATAACCTGGTTAAGTGTCAGTTCGTTGGCAGGAAAGAGGATGTGGGCAAAAATCTACATCTTGACAAAGAAACGCTGGGGGTTCCTGTTCAGACAGACGTTCTGTCTGTTGAGCCTCAGCTGCAGATGGTTCTCAAAGAAGAGAAGGAACTATAAGAAAGGAGAGCAGAAGCCCCAAATTCTCTCTCCCTTTCTCTCTACCCATGGCGTTGACAACACTTGAAGCAGGAAGGAGCATTGCAGTGGGGGAAAGATCCTGACTGAAAGAAATTCAGATAGTAAGACTGCTGGAATATGTGATGAGAGACTTTTGCTTTGAATTCATTTAGCTTGTTAAGTTAGGCATTAGTTGTGTTTTCCTTCTGTTTTCTTGTAACCAGTTCTGATTTTTATTCCCCATTACTTGTGGTCTATTAATAAAACTACAGACTTTCTATGAGCTTGTATTGTGCAGGAGAGAGCAGGGCAGTACAAGACGTACATTTCTGGAGGAAGTCTGGGACTAGGAATTTGTTGAAGCTGCTCTGCAGTGTAATTCATGAGTGGCTGGCTATCGCACTCAGACAATATAATTGGGAATAACTTCCATGCTAGACGCTGTGTGAGAGCAGACCAGGAGTGGTAGCTCTAACACCTAAGAAGTGTAAAAGGCACCCCACGTTACAGAGCTGAGGGGACACAGCTGTTCGGTCCAGATTGTACCCTGGGTAATGTCACACCAGGCCTGGGGCATTCAGGACAGCCCACTGTGCATCTGTGATGCTTTGGAGAACGCTGCACATATGCAGGATGGTTGCTGTTTTTGTGGTGGGCTCCCTGGAGTTCTTCTCAAGCTCAACAATGCTGATTCAGAGTCCATTGACTGGCTTGAGACTGTTTTAGCTGTGGTTCTCCCGCTTTTCCCCCTAAACCTAGCCTTGCTTCTCTTTCCACATGCAATCTATATAAATATACATTGTACAATCCAGATTTATTCCCTGAGTGCCTTCCACACCGTGGACTAAACAGGACAGGAGTCCTGTGGAAAAATTAGTATGTGTATGTTTTTTTTATGTTACAAAACAACAAAATTTTTCTGTAACTGGATTCTGTGAAATGGCTGAACTCTCTTAGCTGAAACTATCCAAAAACATTTAGGAGGCAGATGCCTAGCATGGAAAATTTCAGCCCAAATTGTTAAACTTTGGCAAAGCTATAAGTAACTGAAACAGAATATTATCCTGGAAACTGTTGCACTACTTTAACTATAGGTGGCTTTAGCTGAGAGCAGGAATAGGCTTTTAATAATCCCTCTCCTCTATTGTTACGGACTTCTTTGAGACACCATACAGTCTGAATTTTGTAAAAATTTGTTTACACAAGAGGCAACGATCTGGCGCTGGAAATCTGCCTTGTACAAGACATCTAGAGGGAAAAACAGCAGAGAGCAACTGAGTTTAAAAAATTTCAAAATTTGTGCTAGATGTTTCATCCTCTACTTTTCTGTTCAGCTTCTCCCAATTTATATAATGTAGCTTCTGTATGTATAGCTTCTTTCAGTGAATATGCTATTACATTCTCCCACAGAATGAGCTGACTAATGTGAAATTGCTTTACAAGAAATGAAAATCCTACATTGGTTAGCTCATTCTAGGAGACTTTCACATCACTTATGGTGAAGTAGAGCTGCTCAGGAATTTTTTGATCAGAATGATTTTCTGACCAAAAATGTTTTCTTTTTGCAAAACTGAATTCTTTTGCTGGAAAAACTGAAATGATGATTGCATGCCTATAAGACTCTTATCAAGTTCCCTTTCTGCTCTAGAAAGTGAATTTGACAAAAACCTGGCTCTTAGTTTTTCTTTCTCTTTTTTCCCATGTCCCACAAATGCCTGGGTCCAGGGAAGCAGAGAAACCAGGGCACTGAGCCTCCTGCCTCCCCTTTACCACTAGCTGTGGGAGACAGAGAACCTTGGCCTCTTTGCCTCCAGCTTCAGCAATCAAAAAGGGTGAGCACTTCCAGCTCTCTGCCTTTCTGGCAGCTGGAGTGGAAGGCCCATGAAAACAACAGCCTCTATCTGGCCAGCCAGGAAGTGTGCCAAAAAAAAATCACTTTGGTTCTTCCAGAAGAGAACTTTCCTTGAAATCCCTTCCTGAGAAAAATTTCACCTTTTGATATTTTCTCCTGGTTTGGGGTGAGGTTCCCCTCCCACTCCAAAACAAGAAAATTTTCCTGAAAAAGGACTTCCAATTTCTGGTTCTACAACAAAATTTCCCTCCAGTATAATGGGCTTCAGGGTGTTTTAATCTACAGGAATGTAGCCCTTCACTTACTGAGTAGGGATCAGAGATGTGAGGATTTTAAAGCTTTACTAAAGAGATCCATGTTCTGGATTTTGAAATGTATAAGAAGCTATTTTAAGTGAAGGTTTTTGAGGATGTGGGTGTGGAAACAGGCAAGAAGATCTGCTGGTCTATTTTGTAAGGTAGCTGTTTAGAGAGTGGGGGAAAGAAATGCAGTGATTGAGACAAAAGCATGAAGAATTATTTCAAGAGAGCAGTGAAAAATATTTGAGGTAAGAAATACTTATTTAAAACAGCTGAATACTAAGGTTCCTAATAATGCAGTGATTTGGTGGTGCTGAAGACCTTGTCTACATTTGGAGTGGCACGTAGGGTACACGTAGCTAGCTATACACCACAGTGAAAGGCAGGTAGTGTCTATATTCACCGCCATGTGTAGTTACAAGTGGTAGTGAAAGGCTCCGGCAGTGGGGAGATAGCAAGGAAAAGGTCCACCTGCCAGACACTTTCCCTGATGCAGTATTTTCTTAAGGTGGGGAAAGACTTCAGCCGTGGGGAGGCAGTGGGTCACTACACTGCTAAAAATAATAGTATAGACATGAGAGGCACTGATTGGGTGTTTTCAGTGCAATGCAGGGTTCATGCCCTAGAGTTGAGACGTGTGGAGCACTCTATTCACCTAAACTACTTATCTATCCTGGCATTTATACCCATGCCTGCAGGGCATGCAGTCTCTGTGTTCTACATGCTGCCTAAATGTAGACATATCCAGAGATGGCAGGACTGTGGCTGTAGGTTCTCGTTGGTTAAGGAGACATTCACTCCTGCGGAGAGGGGCTATGCACCACTTAAGGAGACTTAACTGGTGTGATGGCCACTTGCCAAGGGTGAAGGAATGGTAGAGATGATGTGAGGCTGAAGCAGATAGAATGGAAGGGAAGGCCAAATCAGTAAGGGACGTATACGGTATTGCTAACCTCAAGGTTCCACAGTCATGAAGCAGGCCCAAAAAATTTTGAGTTTTAAAATAATTTTGGATTCATTTTATGTCTTCTGGTTTCTTTAGGAGATACCTGGGTCATATTCTTAAGCTTTGCATTCATGAGGACTATATGTTTAGATTGGTGGGTTCTTTTTTTGTTTTTCACTGAAAGCTGGGACTCTCTCAACTACTTGTCTCCAGAAGATGGGGCTTTAAGAAAAATATCATTAAACTTGTAATAAAGCCATAAAAGTTGGCAATGCTGGATGTATAGCTGTATGATATTCTCATAGAAGAGATATCTAAATTGGAACTTGAAGAAGCAATTACCAAGAGGTGGCTGGAAGGCCAAGCCAGAAACAAGGGAGCCACTATCAAAATGGGGGATCACACAATAGCATTTGAGTGTTCATTGCATTAAGAGCATGTTGGGGAAATTTGAGAAATAGAAAACCTGCAAGTGGAAGAGGCAGAGAGGAGGTGGTTAGCTCTGTTCTAGAGCATGTGGAGTCTTTTGACTCTTCAGATTAAATTTTCTCTCAGTAGCATTCAATACAGCACAGCATAAGGAAACAGACAAATTTGTGTATTTCAGATTTAATTTGCATATGCAAATGCCATAGTGAATCAATGATTTAGCTTTTAGCCACTTACAAGCAAAAAGTGGTTGGAAGAGCAACCTGATTTCTTCAATATCAGTAATCCTCTTTGTATAATTTGGGAAGATAGTGAGAAATGGCTGTATTTATGGAGCGTCCTAGCCTGTACTACTGCTGCTTCTTAGAGCACTGCCAAGTGTTTTGTTTGCTATCCAATGTAGTTGACTGGAGAAACTGGTATTGTGGGTATTTATAGATATTTTTAAAAGGTGTAGGTTTAACTTTTTGTATTTTTATGGATCACAGCTGCATTAAACAGACACTTGAACTGCCCAGTACATTCATGCTAGCACGTGTCTGGGTTTATAATTTTTAGACATTCAAAAAGTTTCATGTGAACTAGTAGTAGTAGTAGTAGTAGTAGTATATTGTGAAAGCACCCAAAGATCCTACAAACCATGAGCAGATGTACTGTCCTGAGCTGTCCAAATAAAGCTCACATGCTCAAATTTAGTTCCATGTGACTTTATCCAGGCAGACTTATTAGGCAACAAATATGATGCAAAGCTCAAATGCAAAATGATGCAAAGCACTTGAGAACAGAGACTTTTCCCATTTTCTACAGTTGGGAAGATGTCTCTTTCCCTTTGGTAGCCCTTTCTGCCTACTGGGTAAAGCCAGTCTTTCCCTGACCCTGGGTATCTCCTATCTATCTAAAATGCAGGAAGCCTTACAAGTAACTTATTGTAAGCTACATGATTAGGAGCAAACATGTGACCTATAATTATAGCTCCCAGTTTTAAAAGGCTGAAGGGCCATAACAGGCAACATTTGGTGTACAAATATGGCCCGAAGCATAGTATTCTATTACAGGCCTCAATCAAGATTGGGGTTTTGTTGTGCTAGTAGCTGTACAAACACAGTAAAGAGTTCCCTACCTACATAATGAATGACGTTTGTATTGCATCTCATCATCCTGTGCGTGTTGTGTTCAGGCATAGGTCAGCAGATGGCAATATGTTCCTTCGTTCAGAATTACGTATCTTTTGTTACACGCCATTCCCTGGCAAGATCGGTTCTATGTGTTTTGTGTTGCCCTTGTTTCTTAAACGTGAAACTTCTCAATTTAGCCCCATGAGTTACCATATATTTGTTGATATGTATAGGTGCTTGAAATTGAATTTGTTCAGTCTATAGATCCGATAGGTAATAATGGCTTCAGTCATTGCCATGAAAATACTGCTGCTCATTTTCTGTGCTTAGAAGTAGTATCTGATTGTTTTGGAGTGGCTCAGCAACTCCCAGGATTTTTATAATGAAATGCGTGGTAAAATTTCTGTTTGAAAAAGACAAAGCCTTAAGCTTCCTAGAGGTAAATTAGAGCTGGCCCTATACAGATATATTAAAGGTAGGAGATGGTTCAAGGAGTCCCTTTTGTTCAGTGCATCTATGCAGATATCTGTTGGGGAAAATAACACAGCAGGGCACAGACTATCCAGCAAGTTCTTGGAATGCGTTGGAGACCATTTTTTATTTCAGAAGGTAGAGAAAGCTACTAGGGGAGAGGCTGTTCTAGATTTGATTTTGACAAACGGAGGAGCTGGTTGAGAATTTGAAAGTGGAAGGCAGAATGGGCGAAAGCGATTGCAAAATGATAGAGTTCATGATTTTAAGGAGTTATATGAGAGAGAACAGCAAAATAAAGACACTGGATTTTGAGACAGCAGTCTTGAGCAAACTCAGGGAGCTGGTAGGTAAGATCCCATGGGAAGCAAGTCTAAGAGGAAAAACAACTGAAGACAGTTGGCAGGTTTTCAAAGAGACATTATTAAGGGCACAAAAGCAAACTATCCCATCATGCAAGAAAGATAGGAAGTATGGCAAGAGACCATCCTGGCTTAACCAAGAGATCATAAGTGATCTAAAAATCAAAAAAGAGTCCTACATACATTGAATCCTTCCCACTAGATAAAATCTTTCTTGTTTCAATCTGATTACTGCACAAGATTAATCCAAATCCTTGGATTCATAAAATTTATTTTCAAACCCTTCCTCTGCAACCCAGCACCCATACCTCCCATGTTCAGAACCATTGGTCAGAACCTGTCCCTTTCTCCCACCCCTCTCAAACCTCGTCAGCTCCCCGTCGTCTTCTCCCCCCCTTCTCCCATTGGTGGAGTAGCAGGAACAGAAGCAGCAGGACAGGACTGCAGCTGCGGACGGCAGAAAGCTTGTGCAAGGAGTTAGGTACACTGCATCTGCAAAGCTACCCTGAATTAGCTCTTTGCAAGCCTGTAATCTCTGATCTACACCTACTCCCCCGTTACCTTAATCTCATGGTAGGAGGGGCTGATGTTTGCTTTGACCTCACCAGGCATCTCCTAGTTGATGCTAGGTGTACTGAAGCTCCCTTCTACCAGGATCCCCCAGTGTCAGCCAGGAGTACTTCAGCCTTCAGTACAGCATCATCTCTAGCTAAGGGTATGTCTACACTTGGAAGTGAAGTCCATTTAATTTCAGTCGACCTTCTCCTGACAAACTAATGAAGTCACACCACGCTCATTGCATTGGGGGAGTGCGTCCTCACCAGCCCTGCTTATATTGATAAGCAGAGCAATGTATTGTGGGTACCTATCCCACAGAGCAACTAGCCTGCAGGAGCTTTTGGGAAAGTCTTCAGTGTCCCATGATACAATGTCTTCCATTCCCCCAACCCCCAGATGTCAGCAACAACCAGTTGACCACTTTTTCATGCCATTTTTCAAAACCCTGGCTCTGCCGTGTGTAAGCCATTGCCAAAGAAGAATGGAACCTGCTCAGCTCTGCATGATCATTGTGAGCATCACAAACACCTCACAGTTTATCCTGAAGTATTTCCAAGGCCGAGAGAGGAGCCACAGCCCTGCTACAAGACATAGAACAAAACAATTTGCAGTTGCTGCCTGGTTGTCGTGCAGTAGCTGAACTCAGTGCAGCGCCATTTCTGATCCCAAGAAACAAGCACTGACGGGGGGGATCACATCATTATGAAGGTGTGGGATGATAAGCAGTGGCTACAGAAGGAGAAAACACCCAGAACAACCTCATGTCAGGGAAAATATGGTTCAGGGACACAAGAAACCATCCCAGGTGGGGGACCACATACACTGTTTTTTTTCATTATGAGCACAGGTATTGTAAACTTGCACTATCTCCAATGTGATATTAGTCTCCTGAGGGTAACACAGCGGAAAGGGAGCAATTGCTGCAAGCGTCTGGGTACAGGCCTGGTCTATATGCTGCTGTGCTATGTTCCACGATGATGCCAGCACATTTAATAACAGAGTGGCATGGGAAAGTGTCCTATCATGGTGGAAGAAATGTGTGCCCTCCCAAGAAATCTTCTGCAAAGGAGTGCAGAGTACCTCTATGAAAGTTTCCTGGAGATATCCATGGAGGATTCTCAGGCCATCCCTGTGCACATAAACAGTCTTTTCTAGGGGCAAGCCTCTGCATAACTGGAGCACCAGTGAGGAAGCCCATCCCTACCAGACCTAATAATTTTTTTCCTATTAACCTGAACCCAGCAGAGGATGTAACCCGAGCACTGGGATTTACATTACATAGTCACCAGATGTGCCTTCCCTGGCATCTTGGTCAGTCAGGATGCTGTCTTGCGTCCATCTGGGCTGCTCTGGGGTTAAAAACAGCTCCTGGCTTTTGGGGAGAATGGATACCCCACTTGCCTGCCACCCGTTCTCCTCCTCCTTTCTCATCCACAGTCTCATTATCATTGAGCTGGGACTCAGATTCCCCTGAGGTATCAACACTGTGTCTGGGGACAGTGGTGGGGTCACCGCTGAGAATCGCATGCAGCTTCTCGTAGAAGCGACATATCTTTAGTGATGAGCCAGAATAATTGTTTGCCTCCCTTGATTTTGATACGCCTGCCTCAGCTTTTTTATTTTCACGTGGCACTGCTGCGTGTCCCTATTGTGCCCCTTCTCCGATATGCCCTGCAATATCTTTTCATAGATAATGTTTCTTCTGCTGGATCAGAGAGAGCTGAGACTGAATAGACTCTTTCCCCACAGACCAGTGAGATCCAACACCTCAGGTCTACCCCAGGCTGGAGCGTGTTTGAGGTGTGCAGTTGCCATAATCAGTTGTGCTGGTGAGCTCTTCACACGGACCAAACAGGAAATGGGAATTCAAAATTTCCTGGGGCTTGACCGGGGGAGGGGCTGTTTCCTATGTATGTCACTGTGGTGTAGTGAAGTCAAAAACAATGTCCAGAGCGGTCACAGTGGAGCATTGTGGGACAACTCCTGGAGGCCAGTGAGGTCGATTTATGCAACGCTTTGCGTGCACTGCCGCTCATTCAATCCATTCACGTCGATTTTAGCTCTATGCCTCTCGCAGAGGTGGTTTTATTAAGTTGATGTTTCCGGCGAGTTCGATTGGTGGAATGAACCTGACAGTGGAGGTGCATGTTTAATATGGTTGATGGAAGGTGGCTTCTGCTGATCTAACTTCACAGTGTAGACCAGGCCTAATAGCGTCAGTCATATGCCCAACATTATGGGTTGGGCCAGCGTTTCTCAAACTGGGGTCCCGACCCAAAAGGGGGTCACACAAGGCTATTGGAGGGTGGTTATGAGATCACAAAAAATATTGCTGGGCGGGTGGGGAGGGGTACAGCAGCTGCTGCTCTCCAGCCTCCCAGCTCTGAAGGCAGTGCTGTTGCCAGCAGTCGTAGAGAAGTAAGGGTGGCAATACCAAGAGTATGCCAATACCAAGAGTATGCCAATACCAAGAGCACTCTTACGAGTATGTACAGTAATTTTCTATCACTTTTTTTGGCAAGGAAGGAGGAGGCCCTCACAGTCTGAAATATTTTCAAAGGAGGGCCCAGCAAAAATAATTTGAAACCCCTGGTTTAGGCTAAGCCCCAGCAGCTCTTGTGACCAGCTGCTCCTGGTAGTTTGCTGTTTAATGTCATTTGCCCCCGTTTGCCTTAAGTTTGAATAATGCTGCCAAGTCTTGGAGTTTTCTAGACATATCTTACATTTCATTGCAGTGAATACTGCTGGAAAATGTGAGTTGGTGTAGATCCATTATTTCAATATCTATGAAAGGTGTTTATTTTAACAATAGGGTAAATTAAAGTGGTAAATTGAGGAGAAAGAGACCATCTAGGAATAAATTGTTGTTCTTACCATAAAAATTTGAACAATTTCAACATCCTAGTACTTAATGTGTACTTGTCTCATTTGTTTATGCTCATTGAATATTCTCCTGTGTGAATAAACCTCTCCAGTCTCAAATAAACTCTTGGGCTAGATTTCATTTCAAAAGAAAATCTGTCCTCTGCACATAGGCTAATCAGCTGAGCTACAAGGATTCCAGGGTTCAAGATAAGGTTTTTCTCTATAGGTTCTCTCATGCTATAGGCAGCTGAGGTGTTCTAAGACTGCTACTCAGTACTGCAGTGGCTTCCACAGCTAATGTGTGCATGTGCGTGTGCACCCACACACACCCTTTCACATGGGCAATGATCAGTGGATCTTTGTAGTAGCAGATCCACCAGACTCTCCTAAAATCTCACTCTTTAATTCTCCTGTGGTTCTGTGCCACATCTCTTGTGATGTGGAAAGGTGGCAAAAGATTTGCTCCAAAGAAATGTGTATCTGTATCTTCCATTCCATAGGAACCTTTTGAATTACATTCATTCTGCTTGAATTTACAAAGCTATCTTCTATAGATTATTCACCATCAAACTTTGCCTGTCCCTAGACCCATTTTCTGCTGCCATGGAGGGCTTTCAGACTACATTGAGCCGCTATTATCTATATTCCTCTATACTGAGCTGCTACTCCAGTTCAGTGAGGTCAAAAGCTGTTATCTGCTTGTGAGAAATGAATTTTAAATAAGAGAATTTAGATGCAGAAGGCTGGATTAAATCCCTATTGCATCCACTAGGTTGGGTTCATGTACCCAACTAGCAAAACACAGGATCACTTTTCTTGTTTTATATATATTTTTTTCCTCTATAAATTCATGGCACCTTTTTATTTTGATTAAGGATAAAATGACTAGGATCAACATTTTTCATTTGTTGATAGCTGCTGGGTTACTGCTCACCTTCACCCCACAACTTGTATATTCAGTTGAATCCTTTGACATCAACATTTGCAGACCTCTACTATACCTCATATGGTAACTGGGGGAAAGTAGAGCCAAATTCTGAATTGGTGTCACTAGCTTGTTCTAAGAGACATTTATACCTCCTAAATCAGGATTAGGCTGCATGGGTGCTGAGATGTAGAAACCAAAATGACTTTACAAATTTAATAAAATATTTTTGAGCGAGTGGATTGAAAAAGGATACTAATGCATCAAGGGATTTACTTCCACAGGGAATTTAAGCCTTTCAGCCTTTATTCATCAAAATACACAATATAACAGGATTATTGGTAAAATATTAATGGAATCCACCCTCCTGTGTTGAGTGGTTCATATCTAAATAATGTTCCATATCCCAAAGAGTAGGGGCAGCTCTGAAGTTCTCATTAAGAAGCTATCATGAGAGGGATAGTTGTAAATAAAATAGAGAGCTCCAAATGAGGGATGATTTAGTTAGTATAGAGCCAGACAACTTTGCTACTTAATAGTATGTAGCAGTTCCTTGAACATCATTTCTTTGATAATTAAATTTGGCCCGTTGAGTAGGAAGATAAAAAGAAACTGTTGCTAGGTCTAATCATCTTAAGTGCCTGGATTTCTTTCACTGAAATGTGGTTGCCAGGTTATTGTTGCCTGAGCTATATAAAGGCGATGCAGATGCTATACACTTGGCTGTGCAGTGTATAAGGATGACACCCTTTCCACAAAGTTTTCCTCATTCCCGCATTTTTCATGTAGTTCTGGATCAAATATACTGTTTGATAATCATAGTTTCTACTAATTTGAAATATAGCATTATCTTTTTCTTTATATGGACAGAAAAAAATTACTCTGCACATAAAGAATTCATCTTAGATGAAAGGAAAGGAAAACCCAGCAAGGGAAAGAGGTTGAAAGCATGAAAACTTATTTCCCTTAAATTGCTGGATTTGTACTTAACTAATGTTAAATCTAAATCCACACGTTCAATTAACAGAATGAACATACTTTTCTATTAAATCCCCAAATAGTCTATACAATTTGGGGACTCTCTAAAGAAGCCATATGAGCAGGGAAATTCAGGCTTCATACTGAAACTTCATCTTCAAACCACTTTGTCATGCAAGAATTCTACAGCTCATAGACTCATAGACTCATAGGTCAGAAGGGACCAATAT
>ML675613.1:19717336-19982797 GCA_007922155.1 Mesoclemmys tuberculata | reverse complement strand
TGCCAAGATCAGTTATAAAAAGGTTAAATAAGGTCGGTCCAAGAATCCTTGAGCTTTAAGATTTCACATGCCCTGTGGAGGATTTCTTACTCTGCCTGGTAAATTCTATTGAATAACACTGAATTCCTGTAAAAACAGATTCTTTCCTGCAATATAGGTGGGATTTTAAGGTTCCAGTACTGTAGCACACATGATAGATAAGATAACACACTATTTAGGCCTTGGAAGAAAACCCAATAGAGTAATGTATTTTTCCATACAATTTACAGGTCAACATATCAAACTTATTTCTGATTTTTCTTGCTTTTAGTAACTGCAGTGGTTTGTATTCATATATTTGAACATAGATTTTTGTTGTTTTAATCTCCTTTTAGTCTGATGGGAAAGGAGAATTGAGAATACAATGTGTCCTCAACACTCTGTGAGTTATCTTGCATTTTAGCAAGTTTGGTCCTGGTTTGTTTCTGACTCAACAGTTTGGTTTGCTGTACCTTTCCCTATCTTCAAACTTAATTAATGCTGAGAATCTCCTTTTAAAAAAAAGACATTAATTCCCCATCACTTTATTTCAGTGTTTTGAGAAAATACCAAAATGAGCAAACTTAATCAGGCAATCAATCGACTCCTTACTCAGGCAAATTCTGCATGAGTACCTGCTTCTTTAACGTCATGCATTTAAAAGAAGAAAAGCCTTAGGGTTTTTTTTTTAAAAAAAAGAAACTTTGTTGGACCTTTACTTTAGAACAACTTCTACTTAACATTCTTTTATAATAGCATGTTTCTCTTTTCTCCAGAGAGTAACTTTCTGCTAATGAACTGAAGAGTGGTCCCCAGGCTTCCATGAATTGGCTAAGAATAACATCTGTCATTACCAGGAGGTTCTGTGTAAAATTAGAATTTCTCAGGACAGATTCAGAACAAGACTTGTTTATACTGTGTCCTTTAAGTATGTGATTACATTCCAAAGCTCATTTTATGATTCGGGTGTATTCTGCATAGGCTTGCGTGTTGTAAACTTTAATGAAGTGCACAGAATGTAAACATAACTCTTCATAGTGTATCTGGGAAAAGGGGTTCATTTTTCTGTTAGTGAATACTTCACAGTTTGATAGTAGAAAGTCTGGGATTTTGCTGTGCATTACTGTTAAGGGTAGTTACCCGTAGCAGATTCCCTAAGCATATTTAGAAAGACTGGGGCATATCCTAAGAAAGCCAAGTGGAAAATGAGTAAGGACCTAAGGATTTGGTACACTGATTGCACAGTCATGATTTAATATGTTGGAAAGCCAGCGAATAGGTTTAGTCCCTGGTAAATATGCCAACCTTGCTAGTTCTTCCAAGTAATATGCTAAACTGTGTATGTCCCTACAGTTCATTAATCCATCTGCGGGAGATGATGGGGGCACAATGAAGGGTAAAAGGCAATCTTACAAATTAATCCTATTAATCAGGAAAGACACTTGGTGATATTTAGATTATAGAAATGCTAAAAAAGGGTGCCATATCCTCTGGGTACTTTGATGTAACTTAAAAATATGTAATAAATTACACCACACTGCTGCTTTTAGGGTGTATCTCAGGAGTGATGAAAGGCTGGCTTCTCTAGCAGATAGAATTAAGGTTGTGTAGTGTGGTATATCATAGTTGTGGTAGTGATCAGGTGTGTGTCTGTGGGTGTAAGAACTGAGGGCACATACTGCTAGATGGTTAACTCTTCTTTTCCTTCCTCTTTTAGTTTGGGGACGGGTATGTTGTGTTACCGTCTGTCACAACAAAGTTTTTGTTTGTGCATGAGCATTATATGTCACACCGATATGGAAATCCAAACTGTCTGCTTGTCTCTTCATCCCCAAGCTTCTTCAGACTTGGAATGGCAGGCTTGGGCCAATGAACTTCCTCTGGTTTGTCACAGAGGAGTTCCCTCTGTTGTGGGAAGTTTGTCAGACCCAAAGACTGGCTCAATAACAAAGTTCAGAGCTCCACTTGTCAGGGGAGATTGCTTGCCTGCCAGTTGAGGTGTTCTCTGCAACTTTTATTGGCTGGGACATGGGGGAGAAGAGAGAAATGGAGACTGTGGTGAGGCAAATTAGGGAGAGTTAGAAGCAGCAGTGGCAAATGCAAGTGCTGAAAAAACATGACTCAGTCACCTAAAAATCATGAGACTTAAAACCAACCAAACATAAACTGTCACACCTTTTTTCTATCAGCCTTCTGACTTTTCAACCTCTTAGGGGAAGCTCTCCAACCTTAACTTGCATGTGATCATATGAACTTCCAAACTGAAATTTAAATGGCCAGACAAAAATGTGAGTCTCGTTGCTGTTCTTTGGAGGAGACTCCTTACCTTCTCGTAAGCCTTTAGTTGAGGGGAGGGAGCACATCATATCTCTCTTTCCATCCTCCTTCAATATCCGTATGTGCCAACCCTGAATCTTTCCTGCCCCCTACCCTTTTTGTTTCCCTGCCCATCCAGATTTCTGCTTCACCCACATTCTCCCACTTATGCTTCCCCTATTATCTCCTGGTTTTTTTTTTTTTTTTAATGTAACCACCTGTATCCTCCTGCCTATTCCCCTCACTTTCTCCTGTCTCTGTTCTGCTGCCCTTCAGGCTGCTTCTTGCCTCTGCCATTCTGCTTCCCCTTTTACCTCCCTCCTGCACTCCCTTACATTCTCCTACACAAACCCCAGACTCCTCTTCCTGCCATCCTATGCCCCTACCTGTGCATGCACACACACACACGCTTCCCCCCCTCCTGCCCTCAACAATTCCATGCACACAAATGTTCTGTCTCTATCCCTCCTCTTCCCATTTACCTTCTCCTTACATTGCCTCTCTCTACCTCTTCACAGCATTGGAGGCCTCCATATTCCCTGAGGACATTTTGCCTTTATTCGCAGGGGGATCAATGGGAAATGGTCACAATCTTTTATAAGGGCAACCTAAACTACTTCTTCCATGGGCTGTATAGAAATGGCAGTTGTTTTCACAGAGGACAATAGGAAATGGTGGCTGTTTTGAAAGACCAGTTTAAATGAGTTTCTTTGAAGGAAAAGATTCCTTCTTTGACAGAAAAGCCCTTGATTCATACATTTTTAAAAAATCATTAATGCAAAGTTACAATAAAACATTAACATACTACCTTATATGTTACTTATTCAGGATCAGATTAATAGTCAGAGAACATAGCTAAAGATTTTGGCTTGCTGCTTGGCCCTTCTCTGAAAAGGTGATCAAATTTCTGAATGTCTGTCCTCTTTTTGGTGCTTCTCTTGTGTATGTACTTGGTATGAAAGCTTTTACATTACAAGGAAAGTCCATATTTTGCTATATCACAATTTAATGGAAAAGGTTTCTGACCATCAGAGGAGTGAAGTTCTGGAACAGCCTTCCAAGGGGAACAGTGGGGGTAAAAAAAACCCTAACTGACTTCAAGACTGAGCTTGATAAGTTTATGGAGGGAATGGTATGATGAGACTGCCAGAGATGGCATGTAGCCAATCTTTGACTGCTAGCAGCAAATATCTACAATAGTGATTGGACACTGATGGGATGGGTTCTGAGTTACTACAGAGAATTCTTCCCCTGGTGTCCAGCTGGTGGGTCTTGCCCATGTGCTCAGGGTGTAACTGATCACCATATTTGGGGTCAAGAAGGAATTTTCTCTTGGGTCAGATTGACAGACACCGTGGAGGGTTTTTACCTTCCTCTGCAGCGTGGGCCACGGGTCACTTGCAGGTTGAAATTAGGGTAAATGGTGGATTCTCTGTAACTTGAAGTCTTTAAACCATGATTTGAGGACTTCAGTAACTCAGCCAGAGGTTAGGGGTCTATTAAAAGAATGGGTGAGTTTCTGTGGCCTGCAATGTGCAAGAGGTCAGATTAGATGATCATGATGGTCCCTTCTGACCTTAAAGTCTATGAGGAAGAGGAGTTACATGTTTCCTATAATGTGCAATGCAAAGTCTACCCACTAACAATAAAAAAATTTAATTAATCTGTCATTCTCTTTAAAATGTAGATCATTTACTGGAGCATTAAATAAGCAGGTCAGAGGGGTTCTCTAGGAAGCCTGCATTTTATGATAAGATGAATCTCCAACAGTTTCCTCCAAAAACTGTCTAATTCCTGGACACCACCATGTGTTATCCTTTATCCACAACCCCTCCAACAGAGTGTCTCCCTAGGAGCAAAATATGATCAATCTTAACTGGAGACGAATGCCACCTATACAGTAATTTATTCAAATTTTCTTTGAGCCTCACAGACCTGAAGAGGGATAGCCCCTTTCCCATATAGAAACCCACACATCCAGACCAATTCTTTGTCCAAATCATTCTCCCACCTTTTTCTCCGGATTGTTTTTTTAATCAATCAAAATAGAATATATCTTAGAAATTAAACCTGTTGTTTCAGTTTGCTCCTGTTCAACCCCTCAAAGTTAAAGGTCTAGACAGACTGCCTTAGATCCAGATTTCACAAATATTTGACTTATAAAGCTCCTGTATTTTCAAGAATTACATTTTTATATATCTCTTGGTAAACTTCAAATCAGGACCTAGGAACAGCTGTCTGAACTGAGTAGTCTCAGCTCTTATCCAAACGAAGAGTGTCACTGAAATTTCCTAGGGATAAATTCCTGTTTATTAATGAAAGTCATTAAGGGAGGGGGCCTTGGCAATTGTACTTTAGAAAACTTGTCAAAAGCTGCTAAAGTGGGTCTGAGCGTTCTCTCTCTCGGGTGTTTGATTGGCTGGTGCTTGCTTGATTATGATCTAACTGATGGCCGTATGTGGGTCAAGAAGGAATTTTCCTCTTTGGGGGTTTTTCACCTTTCTCTGCAGCATATGAGCATGGGTCACTTGCCAGGATTATCTGCGTATCTCTCACTTAATCATTTCCTTGCCATTGCCAGGCTCCTGGGCACTAGTGCAGCTCAGTCCTTCCTTTTCTTTCCCTGAGACAGTAATAATCTAGTCAGCTGTGGGAAGTTATACTTTGGTCTAATTTTGGTTGTTGGGTTTAGTGTTCAGGTTTTGTGTGGTGTTTGGTGGTAATATACAGGAAGTCAGACTAGATGAAGGCCAGAAGGGATCACATGATCAACTCTGACCCTATGAATGGGAGATTTTTTTTTAACCACATAGTTACCATAAATAGCTATATTTTGCTTCCCATCCTGTTTGGGTAATATATTGTTAACCTAGTTGATCACATATTTTAATTGTGGTGCATCATAATAATAAGCTGAGTTAGGGGAACCTAGTCCACCCCACTTTGTAGCTTTATACAGAACTTTAGAACTCACCCTTTGTCTTTTGGGTTTCCATATTAATTTGAATAGTACATCTTGCCGTCATGTCAAGGTTACCAAAAGGATGCAGTGAAACAATAATAGCTTTGGGAAGACATTCATTTTCACCAAGGTTACCCTACCTAGCCAAGACATTTATTTGTTCCATTGTTCCAAGTCATTTATTCTACACTGGTGGGTAATTTGCTTTAAAAATATTTGTATATTTCTCCACAATATTTATTCCAAAATATTTTAAATATTCCTTTACCCATTTAAATTTATGTAGCTGATTATAGTTTGTTTTGACTCTTTCAGGAATATAAATTCCTAAAATATCAGCTCTTTTATATAGTTTATTTTGAATACTAATAGCTGCCCAAATTCCAAAGTCAATTGTTCCATAACTTTTAACACAGCTTCTGGTTCCTGCAAATGTAGCAAGACATGTCAGCATACAAAGCTGTTTTGTGTTTTAATGGAGAAGACATTTTGATGCCCTTTACAAAGGGGTTGTTTCTCACATTTATTGGAAATAGCTGTATAACCAAAGCAAACAACGGGGATAACTGGCAACACTATAAATTTAAATGGATGGGATTGACAACCATTAACCAAAGCAGACACTTAAAGGATGAGTATAGAGGGTCGATATGCCTCTATAAAACTGATTCCAAAACCAAACATTATAAATCTGCCTGTACTCTCACTGCAGCTGATTTGATTAATCTTGTTTCAGTTAAGAAGAACAGCAAAAAAACCCTCTGTCATAAATATTTCTTCTTTTAAAATTATTTATTGTACTAGATCCACTTGTCACCTCTACCAAGCTGAGTAGATAGATAATGCTGTATTTAAATACACCCATCAATAATAAAATGTTAGAAACCCAGATCAGTTTCAAGCAGTTCCTATTAATGTCTTACACAAAACCACAAAAAAAAAAAAAGTACTATGTTAATATTTTCACCAAAAGACCAATGGCATATAGAGTAAAACAGGAATTTATTTTCCATTTTAGAACAGTCTTAACTATGGAGTCATGACCAACACTTCCATAATCTGCCAGCAAATAAAGGTGGGCACAAAAATTCAGATCTAAATATTTGTGGGTGCAAAGTTAGATTAGTAAAAATGGAAGCTGGGTTGAGGTTGAAAATCTGGCCCAATGTACAGTAACTACTTTTTGTCAGAAAAGTTTGTGTTTGTAGATTTTTGCAAAATGTGATATTCAGACTGAGTGAAAAAACAGTCCAAGTTTCATGTGAGAGACAGATTTTTTTTCCAAATAATACCTTCCTTTCTGTGAACAGCAGAATCCTCCTGTTCATATGGCACTCTGATTGGAAGTGAATCTTTTTTGTATTTATATAGTGTGGTTCTAGCTTGTCTCTATTCTCATGTTGAAGCACTCTCATGCCCTTTTAATCTTTGAGAAGAACTGAAAAACATTTGAAATGAATTGGAAATCGTTGCATCCTTCAGCATACAATAGGTATTTAGAAGAGCAGCTGCTTGGTTTATTCTTGAAAGGCTTTAGAAGTGCATTCTGTCTCACGTGTCCATATGGTTCATATTGCCTTTCAGTTGACATGAATGATGTGTACGCTTGGGGGCAGACTTTTGGCTTTTCATAGGCAAGTATAGGAATTCTAAATTTGTTATAGACTAAACTTTCCTATTCATCGTCATCTGTTTATCATGTCACATGTTTCCTTTGATCCAGAATACAAAATTGAGTAAACTACAATTTAATCCAGTCATGTTCCTGCTTTCAAAAAGTCCCATTGCATAACATTTTATATTAATATTTAATGGCTGTGTTATGTGGTGTCTGTACATAGTCTAAATGATTCAGGGTTGTGCATGTGTTTTCTTTTCTTTTGGCAGCAAACTTTTTAATAGATTTGTGACCATGTCCCTTTGTAATTAGGTATTGTTTTCATTCTTCTATTTGATGTTCTTTGCCCCTGGAGATCCTGGCAGATTTAGTTATACCTGGATTCAAGAAAAAGTGGATTATTATTTGGTCATTCAGTAATATCTTGAGTTAGAATTGGAATTAGATGTTTCATTATGGTAATTCTTGCATATATACACAAGGTTTAACTCGATTGCCAAATCTGGAGTTGAGAAGGAACTTTCCCTAGTGCATATTACCAAGGATTTTTTTTCAGGGTAGTAGGGTGTCTGGGAGAGTTAGTTATTTTATTTTATCTCCTTATATGATCAGATTGACATTCTACACAATTGCTTCTCTGCAACTGAAAGGGCTAGGCATTGATGGATCCCAATATTTCCCAGCTTTTTCTATGTCTCAGTTTCTGTGATATCAGTAGAGCAGAAAAATTCTTTTTAGTTCTGAAAGTTCTTTGACGAATCATATAAATTAATCCCCATGAAGTGCAGTGGAATTTAATAAGCATTGAAATTCTACAAAAGTCAATGAGGATTTGTATTTAATCTGTACACACAGTACTCAGTGGAATGTGCTAACTAATATATCCTCAGAGAAGTTAATACATTTCATCAGTACATTGACTGTACTAGTGTTCTAGGTTCCAAACTATGTAACAGTCAGATTAGCATGGAATATATGTTCATTTTCAAAGAAAGATGAGTTAAGACTTCGGTTGAGGATCTGATCTGGTGAGATATTCGCAATGTCTCAAACATGTACACTTTCAGATATTTTTAATGCCAATAGGTTACATTGCCTGAAATCAAATATTCATGAAAATTCTTTTGTGGACTAGAAATAGCATGTCTGTATCTTGTCCCTTCCTACTCCCGGATCATCTGAATTTTATAAAATTCTCTCTCATCTGGTTAATTTTCACTACATGGCTATGTTGATTCTATTTGAATGTAGAATTGACCATCATAGTTACAATTTGTAAAAATCAATATATGTTTTGAGCAGTATTGAAACAAGTGAGTGAGTAAAAGAAGAGAGGGTAAATATTTAATAATGTTTCAGGTGACTGAATTTAGCAGGGCGATGATGATTTGAATCAGTGGATACAGGAGAATTGACAAAGTAATTGTTGTTCGTTACTCCTGTACAGCTAAAACAGAAACTTCTTAGTTTCAGCAGAGGTAAAATAGCTGTCACTGTATAACACTAACATATAAATGTGCTTCTTGAAGTGACCTGAATTTAAGAAACTGGATTAAAAAAAAATAAGACTCTTGCGACTAACAATATTCTAGAACCATAAAACCCAGAAAGAATCCTAAATCTGGGAAATTAAAAGTCAGACATATTTAAATTGGACAAACTGAATGAATATGCTGGGAAAAAATGTTGGAAAAAAATGTAGAGGCTTAAATTAAATTAGGGCAGATTAAAAAGAAACAGAGTGGCATTAAGGCCAAGTGAACAGACTTCTGAGTGTTAAGAGAATGAGGATGATGATTTCCACTATTCTTAAATTAGCAAAAGCTAAGGAGTTCAGCTCCAGTCCTGGCCCCCAACTCTGTCCCCTTTGTTTCAATTTGGCACTGCAAAAGGGACAAAGAGCAGCTCTCAAATGGCTATTGGGGATTCCTTTAATGTAGACAAATCCTTCAGTGGCATAAATCAGTTGTAGTCAGTTCCATGTTACATTCTGCCATTCCCAGGTGTAGAGGGTATTCCCGCACAGCCTAAGGACATGGCTTCATGAGGCACTCGCATGATGCCTCATCATTGGCTGGGACCCTAGGGGACTATGCTCACTGCTGTAATTTAGAGCAATGCCTAGGCTGCTCCAAAGGCCTTGTCCTCATTTGGAATTTTGCTTCAGTTCCAGCATTTGATGGCCATCCACTGATGTGGTTGCACTGGTGCAAACTTCAAGAAGAGACAAGGAAAGCAGCAGTCTGCACAAGGGGATTTACCCCCAATTGAAACAGGAGTAAGCTCCACTAAATGTGAACCATGGCTTTCCTTGTCTACACTTGCGGTTTGCATCAGTGTAACTCATGCAGACAATGCCTAAGTTATACGAAAAGTAAATTTTGTCATGGATCTGGCCCTCAGAGTTCAGGCTGAAACTCCATCCTTGCTGCTGCTGTTTCTGTACGTGTTCCTGAGCACTTACCCTTTTAGTGGTAATTCTTAGGCATAATGGTGTTCATTAGGAGGGAACTTAAGTTTGAATATGGAATTTGCTAGACAAAATTTAAACATTTACGGCTAAACTCTGTTGATGTAAATTTCTGAAATTCTATTGATTTTAATGGAGCCGCCTCAGATTAGACCAGCAGATAATTGTTGCACATACAAAGCTCCCGGCTTTTTCCATGGGAAATGTATGCATGCAAGGGCTCAGGCTCCGTCTCTTTTGGGCTGGGCAGTGCAGAAATTTGTCTCCTTGGGTTAGCAACAGAATGCTGCCCATAGGGCCCTTCAGAATTCTTTATCTTTTGGGCCCATTTCTTCCCAGTCCAGGAGCAGAGGATTTGTCATTCCAGTTCAGATCACTGGTCTTTCAAGCCCCCTATTCCATCTCTGATAGTGGGCCACACACCTGATGTTTCATAGCAAGGTGAAAAATCATCATCAAAGCATTGGCACAAAAGAGTCAAAAATGGGGCGAGCAATTAGACCTTGAAGTGTGATATTTGAATACCCTTGTCTGAGCATGCTTTGTTGTTGCCTTTTGAACAAAACTGCCCATTTGTCTTACAGAAATCAGTATTCCAGGCCTTTACAAGGCCATTGGTCATTATAAGCTAAAAGACAGAAAGGTGGAGGGTGATGAAAAAGCCTTTTCCCATCACACCCCAGTTCTGTAGAGAAACCCTTTGTGTCTAACATTGATTTTTAAAATGTCTTTTTTCCTCTCACCCTCTGAGATAATTGCTTATTGTCAAATCTAACTGCATGGTTTCGAAAGAAGACGGAGGTTTCAAAAGAAGAGTGTATTGTTTAGCTTTTTTAATGATGTTAGCTCTTGGTTGAGTTTTTTTTAAATCAGTGGGTTATATTTAATGCTGTACACTTAGTGATATTCTCATCTTTCTTCTGCAAGAAGAAATTACTATTCATATTTGTGAATCAGAGAAGTAAAGGTATTTTCATCCGAGTGTCTCACTTTCACTCACCAACTTGTCTGAAATGATTCAATGAAAGTGCAAACGCAAAGATTTGTTTAGCAGACTGCCATGGTTAATTTTTTAAAATGACATTTAAAAAAATTTTTTTTCAAATGTTTTCTTAACTGTGTCTGCAATATTTGTCAGCTCGTGAATGGACATGCCCAAATAGGCACTTGTAGACACACATTGGATGATTGAGACTGCATTTACATAGTTAGCACATGCAAATTTGAGTTTGTATTCATGCTCATGGATGTAATTCTTAACACTGTGGGCACAAGGAAGGAGTCTGTGCAGATTTAGCCCAGTTAGTTTCTTGTACTAATCTTCACTGCAATGGCATACTTACTTTTTATATTTTTATATTGTGAATTGTATTTTAATTCACTTTTTTATTAGTAGTGAGAGCAGTATTTAGCAAAATTCTCCCAACTTCACTAACATCATATCTCTCCAATGTTACTGGGAGCTGCTAGGTTTCTGCTACTGGTTATTTGTTCTTGTCCTCCAAACAGGTAGAGCTACATAGTGCTTCTCCCTCTAGAGTTGCCTGCTGCCTCCCTGGATAAAAGGCAACAGGAAAGAGAAGCAAGTGGACTGGCTGAATCCAATGTGATCTTTATTGATCATTTAACTTATTTGAATTGTACAAAAGTACTGTAGATGAAGAATAAAATATTGAAAATTAATACTCAGAGCCTGCAACTATATAAGCAGGTAAATAACTTCACTCACATGAATAGTCCCATTGGGGCTATTCCATGTCTAAAGTTAAGCTAGTGCATAACTATTTGTAGCACCAGGGACTAAAACTGTAGTTCAATAAACAACTTTTCTCTTAATAGCATAAAACTGTTATCATTTCACAACAAAATGGTTTCAGTGTTGGCAATAAAAATTAAACTTTAAATAGATTTTAAAAAGTTATTCTGAATATTTTTATCCTAAATATTTTATCCTATTTTTAAATAGGAGCCTAAAGTTAGACTAAAGCCTATTGTTAGGCAAAACCTTTATTGTAGAATTGCCAGAGCCCAACAAATTTTACAATAATTTTGATTGGAAATGGCCCACATAACCAAAATGCTCCATTTTGTCCCGTAACAGGCCTCCCCTCAGCTGAGGAAAGGTCCAGTTAGGGATTAACCAGGTAGTCCGTCTCCACGGCCTTCCAGGCTGCATTACCTCTTATGAGGGGAGGGGAAGTCACAGTTCATGGCCCAGTTCTAGAGCAAAACCCTGTGCCTGCTGGGGATCTGCCTGTGTCTTTCCATCACTATCTTCCCAGTCCAATAGCCAATTGAAAAGGGTCAACCAGGCCTTTAAGCAGTATCTGCGATGCTACATCAGTCCTCACCAGAATGATTGGTCCTTGCTTCTCATTTATGTGGAGTTCTCATATAACAACACGTGGGACAAAGCCTTTTTTTTAATGTAAGCCAATTACTTCTGATTCAATTCACAATTGTCTCTGTCCTCTCCCAATCTGGCCACCTCAAACCTAGTGCAATGGATTCATTGGGCCCAGGAAAGAGTGAAGGAACATGCAGAGAAGTTAAGAGTGGGCTATAAAGGGTATGCAGATCAGCATCGATAGCAAAGCCACACCTACTCATTGGGACAGAAAGTACGGCTGTCCATGGAGCATCTCTGCACAGACAGATCTGTTCACAAGCTGGACTTTCAGTTCCTTGGCCCTTTTAGGTTCTAGTGAAAACTTATTCCAGTCATTTTTGAACTTCAGTTACCCTGCTCTCTGAAAATTCACCTGGTGTTTCAGGTTTTCTATTTGAAATCCTACATAGAAAACCCTTCCCCTCACAGGCTCCAGCCACCTCCTCTACTGCTACATGTACAGGGCCACAAGGAATATGTGGTTCATAAGATCCTGGACTCCTCCGCTTTGGTATTTTATCAACTGGGAGGGATACAGTCCCAAGGAGCAGTTGTAAAACATACACATCCCAGTACTAGTACAAGCATTCCATAGGAACTATCCTGAAAGCTCAGTCCTACATTTCCCAGATGGCGTCCCTTGGGGAAAGGGTGGTGTCAGGGCCGTGGGTCTCAAATTCCAGTCTACAGGGCTTTTAGGAGATAGTGTGTTCCAGCTGGCTGGTAGTGGCCTGCTAATAGTTGCCAGAACTCAAAGCTCAACTCTGGCAGAGGACTCCAGTCCAGGGATTTGATTGGAGAAACTCGGGAGGCCTGATTGGTTCCCTGCTTCTATTTAAATCAAGCAGAGGAACAGGAAGACATTTATGCAACTGCGTTTTCTCCATCTTACAGCTGCCTTCTGCTGCTGCCTGACTCTGACCTCCTGGTATCCTGACCTGGCCCACTTCCTGACTCCTGGTTTTCCCTCTGTCTGGCTTGGATCTGCTCTCCTGGTAACCTGACTCTACCTACATCCAGGCACATGCTTTTTGGTCTGCCCTTTGGCCTGTCTCAGGCTCTGAACTCCTGGTATCCAGACCCAACCTGCAACCTGGCTTCCAAATCCCATTCTGACCACTAGGCGAGACCAACCACTGCCTGGTCCTGAAAAACCAAGAAATTAACTATCAGTATTTGTGTCTACCCATGGCCCTGTAATATTTTTGCAGAGGGAGCTATGCAGTCAGCCATAGATGTGTGAGTTAACAAACAAGCCCTACTTACAGAAATGTGCTTATTTATCAAAACCCCATTTGTACTATCAGAGAGGGGAATGAATATTCTAATCTAATACAAATTCCTGATGTTCTCAGGAAATGCTTAGCAATCTTGGAAGAAAGGTACAGTATAAGTGCAAAATTTTAATGATTAACACGGATAGGCATTAAAGAGCAGTCTGTTTAACTATTGTTGATTGTTTTGATTTGCTGTTCTGGCAATGGAGGTCAGATATTTATTTAGATAGCATATTCCTGAACAAAACTTCCATATTACTTCCTGCTAAATTTATTTTACCATAACAAATGTACTATTCACCCTCAAAGCAGTTAAAAAAAATAAACTTAGGCCAGCCATTAATGATTCTATAAGCATGTTAGATCAATGTGTAGTGTAGATTTTGATATCAAATTTCACAAGTGATTAATGAAACTTGCCCAGTTATTGAGATTAATCCAGCAAAGGAATGTCAGCTCAAAAACAACAAAAATGTGTCTGCTTTGCGTCTTTTTTTGTTTCCACTCCATAGAAAAAGTTACATAAATCTGCAAAAGATAAAAGAGCAACTTTTAATTTAATTTTTTCTAGAACTAAAATATGCTATTCTCATGATGCAATTCCCAAATTAAATGTGAATATTTTGTTCTAGAATAGGTATAATTTTGGTATAGTATGTAGTATTATCTCATTAGATCTGTACATAGATCCCCATGTGAAAGGTATTCTTTATCTCCTTCCATGTTGATGGGAAGTGAGATGTATCTGTGGCATCATTTTCTTCCCCTATCCCTCCCTTTTTGCCAAACCACACAGAAGCAAACTGACTGCAGGGCTGGGGGAACCACACATCATCTTTATCATAAACTATACCCAGAAAAATCATCCTTGACTTGTATTATCTTCTTTTCAGAGCATCTCCACTCTTCTCCTGGAGTTGCACTGAAAAGAGTCCCTGGTATTGCAGCTCCAAAGGAGGAAGCTGCCGGAAGCCTATGAGGCCAGAGCTGCTACAGAGGCAGAAGATCTCTTTCTCTAGATGTACCTGGAGATACTGCAGGTCGTTCCACAGATAGGCAAACGGTTCTCATCCTCCCACAGAGCAAGAAGGCAAGAACTCTAATGGGGCTCTTTTGTGGAGGCTTGCGCCTCCTGCATGGTTTTTTATTAGGGGAAGTTTTGACTCAGGTCATTGTTCCTAAAAGCTGCTTCATAGGGATCTATTTATTTCAAGTATTTCATAGTGGATTATGTAGACGTTTACCTGTTCAAGTCCAGCTCCAGCTCCAGTTAGCAGTGCTTGAAAGAGAAACCACTTAACAGCTTTCAGATGTTACTGAAATGTGGTGGTGGTCCTAGCAGACAATTGTCCATGACAAACAAGCCACGTTTGACAGCCTTATAGCCTCTTGGTAGAGAGACTACTGGTTGAATGGGCATGGAAATTAAATTACCTTCTGACTGCAGTGGTGTCCAATTCTGATTGTGTTTGGAACATCTTGGTGTGGGAAAACTTGTGCTGTTGCTGCCAGTATTTTATTTCCTCTGCGGACAAACAAGAATCTAGAGGGCTGTCAATATTTTACTTTATTTTTTTTAAAACTTGACCATCTAAAAGATGGTTAAACACAGATAATTAAGTACGTTAAATAACACCTTTACATTTGCCTAGCTGACTGACAAAAATAAATTTTGTCTACTTCTTTATCCTTGCAGAGACAAAACACTTATTGGTGAGTGAGCTGGATTACAGATGAGCAACAGACCTGTTAACTAGTTCCAGATGTGGAAGCTTTATTCTCTTTCTATCCTAGTGATTTTTATAGCTTCAGATGCCATAGGGCTTGATTCTATACCATGCCTGAATTCTGCCTGAACTGGGCAGATCAGAGTACTCGGCCTCTAAGTGTTTTAAGAGTTGCACAGAAAAATGAGATTTACATAATGAGTGCCAGAGTGATATGGTCAGATCCACACAGTCATGAGGTCATAGTGATGGTGGTGATGATAGCCACACCTGAGGGGAAAAAATAAAAAAGATATACAAATGCTAGGCTTATGCAAGTCTGGCAGTTACCTGAAAACAAAAATAATTTTTTCTTATAACTGAGTAAAATTGTTCAAGGAGAGAGTAAATGTGGAATTGTTATGCCAGTTTTGAAATCACTTTTCTGAGTAGAACTGCACTGTGAATTACTTAACCATCATGACTAATTTTCTAGATAACACACTTATGGCTGAACATTTAGAAAAAAAGTTGGGTTAGTTTTTTGGGGGTTTTTTATGTGTGAAATGTTTTCTGATCAAAACTCCACACATTACATTTCCAGGGCTGACTGCCAAAATGAGGTTGACAGTCATATTGTTACTGAGCATAATTTATTTATAAGTTTCCATAGGTTTTATGTTTAAGAGAAATGATTGCATGTAGTTGAAATAAATGATGATCTGTTTAGAGTGAAGACTTTTGTACTGTATGAAACGTAAAAATAAAACAAAGATGAAAGATGAAACCTTCTATAGCATAAGGGACTGATTAAATATAACATTGATTGCTCCTGGACTTTCAAAGGTTAAAAGTTGGTTTGGGAGAAATGTATGAATCTCTCTGCTCATGTATAGTTTGTTTAATGCAGCATTCAGATTGAGGGACAGGGTTTTGCTATTTGTTTGTTTGGGGGGTTGGATTTTTTGAAGGGAGCATAGGGCATCTTTTTTAACTGACTGTTCTTTCTGGTTATATCTGTTTGTTCTTTTGCATGACTCCATGACTCTTTCAGACTGTGCTTGGCTCTTCTCCTTGTTGTTTGTATCTTTGTAGGCTGAAGCTGATATTCTTAAACAGTCTGGGTCATTGACTGTCCCTGGCCTTCCTCCATGATGTTCTAACTTTTTGGATTCTTCCTGAATTACTGTCCTTGCTTTCTGAACCCATAAAATGTTCTTCCACTCTCCTTTATACTGTTTATGCCCCTTTGGACTGTTTCTGCTCTTTTTGTGCTTCCTAAACCTTGTTATCCCTCTCTTGCTTGTATACTGTTGGTGGATAGTTGACTATCCCTGGCACTTCTCTGTGCACCTCATGGCTTTCCCAACTGTTTTCTGACACTGTATTGTTTTACACTGGCCTTTACAGACTCTCTCCTCCTGTGTTGTATCCTCGGATGTACTAGTATTGTTAAGAAGTGAGCAATATTATTTCTGACTCCTGGAGGACCTCTCTCTAGCTTCCAGGTACACACAATTCCTGTGGCTGTTCTGTGTAGTTTTGGGTGTGGGCTCCAATGTGCAGCTCAGCAAAGTTCCAGTTAGTTTTTTTACTATGTCATTTGTATGGTTTGGAGTGACTAGCCCTGAGCTATCCTAATCCTTGTTACACCCAAGTAAGGCATAATATGGTGTTTGGAAGAAAGTGAACTCTCCTAATAAGAAAGAGGAATTTAGATAAAACAAGAATAGGACAATTTCTGGAGCAGTTCCAATAGCCAAAGTACTAATGCTGATTGACAGTCTCTTTTAGAATGTAAAAAATGGGACCATAGGTTCTAGAGCTACAGGAATACACCAAGAGTATTGTTGCTGTCCAAGGACAATGCAAGTAGCCATGGTCGGGCAAAGGTCCTTGAACTTTATAACTGGTAACATCTGTTCCCTAGGGACTAACATTAAATTCTAAAATTCACTTAGCAGATTCCCAATTTAAAGTCAGAATTTTATCACTACTGCAAAATGTAAAGCTTGTGTGCAGTAGAAAGATTTCTCTATTCTTGGTTCTGTGCTCGCAAAATGTCAAATCAAGTCTTTCACGAGATATAAACAGTTTCTATGTCTGTTTCTTTTTACATAGAAAAGATTCAGAAAGATCGGTAAAGCCAAAAGATAGTAAGTAGCATAATTTAATACAATACTTCATACTATGCCCAGGGTCCTTAATGTTATACTCTTGAAAATAGTACAGGAATTTATTTGTAACTTTTCCTAAGAACTGTTCCTTTCAGACTTTACTGACGAATTTCCATCTTTACACAAGTAAATCAAAAGTTCAGATGAATTTATATAATTGATTTCTATTGTTCTCTCTTCTCATCTCCCAGTAAGTTTAGTTTTTTTTCAAATAGCAGATCCCTGTGGTGACAAATTGAGTCAAATGTATCAGTAAAGTATACCAGATTACATAGTCATTGTTGGTCAGAAATAATTTGTGCCTAGAGTTGCTTCCAAGAAATAAAAACGTTGGGTGAAAACCTGGCTCTACTGAAATCATATTGACATATTTCAAAACCAGGATTTCGCCCCTGTTTCTGAATTCAGACAATTTGCTGTAACCTTTCCTCTTTATAGGTACCTTACATTGGAATGAAACATGAGCTGTCAGTATTCATGCTCCATCTCCTCATAAGGCACACAAATCTTAAAACGAGGACTCTTGACTTTATAAAACATACCTGTCTTTGTTTGTTTGTTTGTTTGTTTTTAACATGCTGCGTTTGGTTACTGCATAGCCCTAATGACAGTCATGGGTCACTGAATTCTTACCTTCCAGGGCACCAATTGGAATGAACACATAATGCCCACTTCCAGGTCAGGCTCCATATGTGAAGAAGTACTGAATAAGACAATGAAATATTTCAGAAGAAGAACAATGAAGCATTTGGTGATATTCTTGGAGGACACATTAGTGTTAATGACATAATTATTACTACTGCTCAGAAGGCTACTATAAGAGCATTCTAAGTAAAGTAATCCAGAGCTATAAGACACAAGTGGTTCACATGAGTTGCTGGATGTGGTCAGATATCTCCCTTCATATATTCCAAAAGGGGCTGGTATCACGGTGCTTTGAAGAAAACCTGTATGGAAAATTATGTTTATGGAGAACACAACACCATACCTCACTTGTGTTTGTGGGTAACAAAATAGTTATCTAAGGGAGAGATGGAAAAGATTGATTGGCAGCCATCTAGGGGTCCAGAGGATTTAAGGGCCTAATCCAACACCTGTTGAATCAATGGGAAAACTCCCATTAACTTCAATGGACTTTGGGTCAGGCTCAAAGACCAGAGCTAGAATGTGGCCAGGCATGGTTTGTTTGGTTTTTTTTTTTTTTTTTTTTTTTTTTTTGTCTTTCAGAGTACTACTGAGCAGGGCAGAAATTTTGCCTTAAATCAACATAGTATTAACCAGAAAGAGTCTCTGAGATATAGAATAATAGAATCTCTACTGAAAAGTCCATTTCTGCCATGGCACAAACTAGGCCTGGGTATTTTTTTTTATTCCAAGGAAAATGTTTTTGAATGTTTAAAAATTTGAGTAATTAAAGGGTGTGAAGAGCAATGAGGGAGAGAAATAATTTGATATGGTTGACGGGATATAATTAGGAGTAATAACAGCATTTTGCACTTATAATGTGACTTTATTCTGGGGATGGCAGTGCAGTGGTATGAAATTAAGCAAATGTAAATTTAGGCTACATATTAGGGAACAGTCTCTCCTGAAAAGTTTCAGGAAGCCACATCACTTGACTAATTTAGAACTAAACTTAATTTACAAATATCGTAGAATGTATTATAGCAGATGTTCTCATCCTGGGAGTGGTTACACAACACGTGTCAAGAGGTCGTAACCACACTCTCTTTCCCATATTGCTAAATGGGACAAGGGTCCTGAGTAGATAGGGAGTCCCAGTAAGGAAAAGTCCTGTAAGAAACATACACTAGCAAGGGATGTACTGGATGACCTAGGGATTTGTAATGAGAAATTTGTAGAGGCTTTGAATATGGACTGAGTCAGAAAAGCCAGAGGACAGCATGGGGAAAAATCAGAAGAATAAGGAAAAAGAACATAGAAGATAGGAGAATTTAGAAGTCAGCTCATTCTTCTGTTACAAATGTGACACTTTGTTCATAAAAATGCTGTCTGAACACAGATTTCGTTTCCTTAAGAATTATTCAGTTAAATTGCCTTTCACCTCTGATTAAAAAGCCCTTTATAATTTAGCTCCTTCTTACTTATCTATTCCCTTATCTCACTGTGCCACAATCTATTCCATTCTTTCCACCAATTATGCTGCATCATGTTCTGGCCACCATCATCCATTTCACCGGTAAGTATCTTCCCACATTCTTCTGTGTCTTTTTTGTGTGGAACACACTTCCCAAGTCAAAGTCTCCAGTCTTCCTTCATATTCTTCCTTTATGACCCACTACTGCCATGATACTCCTGGCCATCTGCTTCATGAGAGTGACTGACTAAAAGATGGCCTAATAGTGATTCATTATTATATCTTGTTCACTTAAACCAACTCCAATTATGCAGTCTCCAAGTTTTACACCTAGCTGGTATATACAATCTTGTGTTTTTATTTCTGTCGCACTTATCTTCCCACTCACCACCTGCTCCTCTGTTGTGTTTTATGTCCAATTGTTGCACCTTGCCCCCATTTTATTTTTGTATAGCACCTTGTATAATGGGGCCCTGATCTGGGTGCTACTTTAAATACCAAAAAAAAAAAAAGAAGCAGCTTAACAGTTGGAGGAAAAGCTATGGGCTATCCCAGAGTTACTGTCTATTAAGCTTGTGCTTCGTTCCTCTCTCTATATAAAACATGGAAAAGAAAACAATGTACTACCCTGTTGTAAGGGCACAATTCTCCCTCTACAGGATGTGAGCAATCCCCATTGGCTTTAATGGAAGTCGTACCCGGAGGAGCTGGGGGTGAAGGGGAGGGAGAATAGGGCCCACTACTGGAAAGAGGCCAATGTTCTTTTCAAGTTCACATGCCTCTTTAGTGGGTCATCTAATTTAGGCTGCCTCTTACTAACCAAAGGAAAAACTTCTCCAAATAATTACATTTATTCCTTTAAAAATTCATAGTAAGGGTTAATACATTATGATGAAAATCATCTTTCATCTGTTCTTCCTACATGCCCATTTTTAATCAGTTATTCAGAAATGAGTAATTAGATTCTCACGTGCCGAGAACTCAGAGAATGTAAATGGAGTATCTGCATCTTGTTGTTCTCAGAGGTTTATGCCAGAATAGGAAAAGCCTTTTATTCTACCACTCTCTCGGAGGCAGAAGAAAGGGGCTTTCTGAAGAGTTACTTTAAATTGACGCTCTCTTCTAATGTTAGTCTGCTGGCTGTGTTGGGTCTCTGAGTTAGAAACCGCTTCAGCTTAGTTACTAGAGCCAGATGTAACATTGACCTTAAATGGTAAAAGCTCCCAAGAGTGAGAGAGAGAGGCTCGCCTGAGGGGAAAAAGAGGAATAACTCAGTTTTAGGTAAGTAATCTGTGTACCCAAGAATAAACTGTCGTCTTCATCTGTGAAACAGAACGGAACCATTTTTCCTCCTTAAAGGTACAGTACCTCATTGTTGTCATACTTAACTTACTTGAGTAGTGATTTTTTTCCATTAACTTGACTGTATTAAAAAATGGGTGTAGCAGGACACTGTACTTAACTAAACCTCATTCTTCTTGCATGCTGTTTTGGGAACAGACAAGTATGGTAAAGAAAAGTCTGTGCTGGTCATATAGAAATTTGATAAAGAAAGGTAGGTAATCAGTAATGAAATGCCACCCTGATTCAAAATCATCAGTAACTGTATTGCGCTGTCTGAGGTAATTAATATGTACCCTTAAACGTTTATAGACAAATAAGTTTAAAATGAGCTCATTATGTTTAGCACACAGTTGTATGAACTTCTTCCTTGTCTTCACTCTTTTAACAGTGTATGCAACAGAGTTGCTCATTTTGATGGATAACCTATTTGTCTCTGTAACCTGTCTTTTTTTAAAAGACATTTCCGGAACCATTTCTTTATACAGTACAGGTTTGCTTTTAATGCCAGTAAAGGTAAATGAATGCTGATAAAGTACAAGTAATTCAGTTGCTGTAATTCTTCATCTATTGAAATTAGTCTATCCCCACATTGCAAATTAAAGTACATTAAATTTTAAGTAAATATATTTTTTTTAAAAATCAGTCTTTGAGGTTTCTGATATTTCAAATTTCAGTTTGTAAATTTATGCTGAAGCTTTTAATAGTTAAATTTCCTTTACCTGCTAAATTAAAAATTTTTAAATACTTCATGTTATGATTTTTAAAAAGAATTTTTTCAAACAAATATGTAAACATCATATGTTGCAATAATATATTATGTAAATGAGAAATCAGATCAAGGTCAGGAAAGTTCAAGCCAGTAATCCTATTAATACAAATGTTCATTAATGAGTTAGATTTCAATCTTCTGAAAAATAGCCTGGTTTTATCTGGTGAAACATTCCTATGTAACTTAGTACACATGGAGATAATAGACACCTACATTAGTTTATGCTGTGTGCTATTTGGAGGAAGCATTTTTGTTTTGAATGTAGACAGAGTTCCTGCAGACAATTACTATATTTATGTTTGACATTGGTAGGTGTTGTGTATACCGTAAGTGAAAGTTCACATCATCTAGTTTCAAGAGAATACGGCAAACGTTTCTTAATTGCTTTAACATTCACATCCAGTTACAAACAAGATTTGCCTCACTTTTATTTTTCTCCTAAATTTGAGTCTTTCATTAGTGTGTTGTTTTTTGTTTTTGTTTTTTAGGACTCTATACTAGTTGATCATACTTTAAATTATTGATAATGTTGACCTTGAATCTATTAGTACCCTAATAAATCTCCTGGAAATATAAATTAATGCATTTATTATTTTTTATATTAAGGCACTTAGATGAATGGAAATGACAAAATACAGCCTGCAAAATGCAAATGAATATTGTGAGTAAAACAAAGTCAGAAACAATCCAATATGTTAGAAAAAGTAAATGACGTATTAAAGGGAACTCCAATTTTCAAAATTTTCCAGTATCTAAGGGCCTTATTCCAATCTATTGGATGTGCATGGATCTTCACTTGTGGCACATCTGTCATATCAATGTCCATGATTCACAGTTGTAGGTGATACATAGAATTGATTTGGATCATTGCATATGTTATTTCTAACTTCACAAGTGGCCTGGACTAACTTCTACCTTTCAGTTTAAACAAGTTGTCATACTTACTCTCTAAGTCTACACTAGGTCTGTCTTTGGTTAGTATCACATTTCATAGCAACTTGCCAATTGTTGTATTATTATCAGATGCACTGTAAATCAAGAAAGAATAAATATGTAACCTAGTGCCCAGAGTTATAGTTTTCATAACTCTCACTGAAAACAATTATACTTAATAAAAAAAGTACAGGTGGCATTCGTGCACTGATACCTGGTGCTGTGGATTTGTACGCACAATAATTGCTTGGTGCTGTGGTATAGTAACTAAGTTAATCACTTTATTTAATCCCTTTTAGAGCTAATTTATAGGTACTAATAGTATCCCTTCTAGAAAACTTTCTTGAACTCTGTGGTGTCTGCATGCATCTATATGTCTCCTTACCTTTCATCCATTTTTTTAGGAGGGGTCCGTGATAGCACAAGTCCCAATCCATGGTTCCATGTATCCAGGCACCAAGCGCAGAGGGGACCAATGGCTACACAGTGCCTGGATCCACAGATCCAAGAATTTGGGAGTAGGGGGAGAAAGTGGTCCAGTATTCTGCCACTGCAGGAGGCAGCTGGTGCCAAGGATTGGGGCCATTGGACTCTCTGCCCCTGGCCAACCTGCTAGTTCTGCTCGCCTTTCAGCTAAGCCTTGCAAAACAACTGAACCGGCTGGCAGCTAGTGGGAATGGGAGGGAGCTGGTGGGGAAAAGAGGTCAAAAGAGGTGGTAGCTTCTACTTTCTAGGGTCATGTTGTCCTCTACATATGAAGGTTGTGTGATTCCCCTTCAGCCCCAGATTCCTGGGGAAGGTGTCTCTGATGACCCAGCAGCTGCTGACAGAGAGCAAGGAGTGGCTGACTGAGAAATTATAAGCATAGTCTTACTCTGCCTGTTCACTGCGATTTCACCCCATCTATCTGTCTTACACATCCATCTAGGTATTTATGTGCTGCCTGCCGCGATAGCAGCAGAGTAAGACAAGCAGAGCAAGCTGGGTCCTGATCACTTGGTTCAGATAGTCAAGGCTGCAAACACTTTTCATCGTTGCTCTCTGCCGACTCCTGGGTCCAGGCATGTGAGAGAGAGAGAACCGCCTGCAGCTCCAGGCAAAGGAAAGTATGTGCGTTGCCTTTTTGAGGGGGAGAGAGAGACTAACCACCTGGTGGGCTGGCAGCCTGTTCCTTAGGTTTGTGGGGCAGAAAGAGAGGAATCTCACAGCTCCCTTCCCCTGTCCTGACCTTCAGGCCCTCTGCAGGGTTTGTGAATAAGGAACTCCTGCTGGTGCCTTCACCCATGCTCCCTTGTGGAAGTGGATCTGAGAGGGATTGTTTGGGGACTAGGTGTCGGTGATGGAGAGGTGACTGAGGAGCCACGGATAGGGGTTTTTGAGTGGAGGGAGATCCAGGAACCAGTGATAGTGTTCCTCTGTGCTAATTATATTACTCATGCACATGTGCATTTGATAAATTAAAGAGAACTGTGACTATGGTGGCAGAGTCTTCTGAGACGTTGCCTGAGTTGCTTTCATCCAACAGTCTGCTCTTGAGAAGCAGAGGTTTGTTTCTGCGAAGGAAGAGAAGAAGATCTTGAGATTGAGGAGAAGAGGACTGTTAGGTTCAGGTGGGAATAAGTGTCTATCAGGGAAAGGCTATAATAGGGGGGAGAGGTCTGACAGCATCCCTGGAGGTTTGCTTAATCCAGGCCCACAAATAGACAATCTGCCCCTGCAGTATCAGCCAGGGGTCTTTCTCTACTGGTTTATCTTACCCTTCTTCTATGAAGTCTTTCCATCATAGAATGATATATTTTATAACTCTCTACCCCCAAAAACAGTCTAACACTTATTTAAAAAATGAAATTTGAAATGTAATCTGAATAAAGCATGCCAGTCTATGTGTTAGTGGGCTATTTGTGCATTTCTTGGGGGACTGTAGGCACAAGGTCCAAAGGCTTTATGCCTCAGAGTTCACCAGTAACCTACAAATGCATGTCCTATTGTGACTTGTCAGTGCAGAAACATACACAGTAGAACCACATTATACAACATACTTATCTAAATTACATGTAAGTCTAAAACGTTCCAGAGAGGTAGCTGTGTTAGTCTGTATACAACAAAAACAAAAAGCGTCCTGTAGCACCTTAAAGACGAACACATTTCTGCAGGCATAAGCTTTTGTGGGCTGCATCTGACGAAGTGTGTTGCAGCCCATGAAAGCTTATGCCTGCAGAAATGTGTTCGTCTTTAAGGTGCTACAGGACTCTCATGGTTTTTGATGTAAATCTGAAATATTCATCCTGCAAGTGAAGAAGGAATATGATTTTTGACTGTTATCCTTGTGTCATACCATCCCATGGAGTCCATTTGGCCAGATCCTGCTGCTGTTCTTCAGTCCATGGGAGTTTCGGGTAGTTACATATCCAGTGACGAAGAAGTGGTCTTTCTTGTAGAAGTTACATAGTTTGTTTCATTGGTTGCAAAGCTTGCATACTGAAAAACGCATGTATCGTGTTTTGTACACCTTTGTCTAGCATAACAACTGTGTATGCTTTGCCTTAAAAATAAAATTATTAGTGCTTATGTAATGATGCAAAGTGTTCTGCAATGCTGACATTATACATGAAGTCTGTGGCTCCAGTCCTGCACTATTGAATTCAACAACAAAACTGCTATTGACTTCAGTAGAGCAGCAGCAGGCCCTTAGTGAATACCATGAAGGGGAAGGTTATGACAGTTCAGAGGAAGTAAGAGTCTGAAATCTATGTGAATTTGGCCAAGAACAAAGAGATATTTTCATCCATCTTGCTTTGTACTCATGCACCAATGAATAGCACGGTATGTACAGTGACATCTGTTTCAAATCTTAAATAACAAAGCTTGCAATGAAAGAGCAGACTGGTTCCCTTTTCTGAGTGTTTTTGCAGTTTCTTTTGACTTGTGCTGGGGCTAATTGGGCCAGTGGAATGCACTTTACAGGATAACATAAAATAAGATGCATAAATTATTAACCTTTCCTGTTTGGGAGATTTAGCAGCATGTTCAGTAATGGTGAACTATGCCCTAACTGCTGAATGCAGAAATTAAAAATAAAATGTTCAACCATAACTCTCAGAAGAATTTGTGGACGGGGAAGGGAAATATTTTAACCAAGTATAAAAATACACACACGACCTTGACCTCTTTGACAAGAGCAGAATGCATTTTTAGCCACTGTGTTGCTCTTATTTTTCTTTATCAAGAGTGAATGAATGTAGTTAACTTCAGTACTCATGAAAATGGCATGATTGACTGCAGCTAAAGCTAGCGGCAATAAGTATAGGTGGTGAAATTTATATTACTACAAAGCATCTGCACAAGGTCTGCAATGCTTAGGCCCCGTGTTATGATTTCAACTTGGGCATAAGACCTGTCTTGTGCAGATCCTCTGCACTGGGATAAATGCTGTTCTTAGTTGAAATCCTCTGCTAGTGCCCATCATCTTGACACTTCTGAATAGGTTCATTACATTTTAACAGAGTCCCTTCAGATCTTACTCTCTGGAATAATAATTACATAATTCCTTTGCCTGCTGTTTCAGATGGAGGAAAAGTTAGAGTTAAAAAATAATAGTAGTCAATAAAGCAGAGTGGGGAAAATGAAACATTTGCATGTTTTGATTTATCAAATGCCAGTCCTCTTGGGATATAGGATACATTCAGCATGGCGTGCTGGGAGTTTTGGAACATGTACTGTCCGTCAGTCACTGACCACTAGTGATGTACCTATTTCCAGCGGTATTAAGTAAGAAGGGCAACAAATAGTAATCGCTGTGTGGTAGGAAGACTCTTCATGCACTTAGTGGGATGTATTATGTGACTAACTATCACACCTCTGTGCTAAACTTCTGTGAAGTATTGGAAACTTTCTGAATATGGCACTGCACTAAAATATTTGTTTGGAAATTCATGTAATGTATGCTGATGGGATGGATTTGCTGAAATATTAAAACCCTTGCACTTGTAAGAAGCTTTCTACATTTCCTGTTGAATTTTACTTTTTTTAAAAAGCTTTTGACATTTCCTGTTTAATGGATCTAGCATGGTGTTTGTCAGTAAAATGGCAAACATCAACCACCCCAGTCTATACAAGCCTGACATATAATCATAACAGAAAGGTGAATAATACCACAGAATTTCTCAGGAAATTTGTAATTGTGCTTCTTGATATTTCCATGTCTTGGAATGGGTTCAGAAGTTACATTGTATTAAACTGATTGATTAGTATTTTTCACTAACTAGTTGCAGAAATGGCACTGTCTGAGAGCCTGAAAGAACAATGCCATACCAAAGAAGAGTAACTTTATTATTGTAAAAGGATTAATGTTTAAATGCAGTTTGATCCTTAAGCTACAGTAGGGCACATCTTTTTGTAAATCACTGTAGCTCCATTGATTGTCAGTGGCGCTATCCCAGTTTACATCAGCTCAGGGTCTGCCCCAGTGGATTTTGATTCCCTACTGAGAAGGGAATGTAAAGCCACTGAAGTCCCCAAAGGTATATAGTACCCTGTCTTTTACTAAGGAGGAAGACTCCTACTACTTGATAAGTAAATGTCGGAGTTCATAGAATTTCCTTCCTCTTTCTAAAATTCATTATAGCTTGACCTTTTAAGCTTAATAACTTTTGTCTTTGTTAACCATATCTTGTTACTGTAACTATTAGCTATAGGTATGGAACTTATCTACCTTTATTTTTAACTTCAGCTCCAATGATCCATAAAAGATGTATAGAAATTCAAAATGTGCACTGCCAATTTATATGATTCAAAGGTTACAAAAGTATTTTATACAGTTACAAGGGAAATTTCCCCCCGTAGGTTAGATACTGTACTATCCTCTTTTTATATTTATCTTGTGAGCATCTGCTAAGAAAAGAACATGCTACTTTGACAACCAAGGAAGTGCTATAAAAAGTCTGTTGCTATGTTTAAATGCCTACACTCAGTTGCTATGGCAATAAAATTCTCAAAATGATGTAAGAATTGACACAGCTCATTGCCAGTCCTTTCTGGGACAGGAAACTTGTTGGAGGGAGGTGATGAAGACAGTCAACGAATTAGGACAGAGCTCCCTTACTCTGTGGTAAGCAAAAGGCAGCCTTAACCTGTATCCTCTAAGTGGGGAAGACACCTGGAGGGGAATGTAGCATTCTTCTCTTTCACCACTTAATGGAAGCCCTTTTCTCATGATTTGTATGGCGAGGGAGGGGCTGGAGATGTCAGCCATTCTCCACAATCTCCACCATCCCATGGAACAAATTAGTGCAAGTCACTGTGTATGTTTTTACAGTAACCTGTGTAGGTTCCCTGTCTGCCCTATGGACACTATAGCAGTGGGGCTTCAGAGCAGCTAGTGGTCTGCAGGCCCCTCTCTGCACAACTGGTGCTGTAACCATGCTATGAAAAGATGGGGGGGGGGAGTTGTGGACGCCTCATGGTCTGTGGGTTTGGGGGAAGAGTTTCCAGCTGCTTCTAGGGGAGGTGAGAAATCCTATTTCCCATGGGAGAATTAGGAGAAATCTTCATGATGCATGAGAAATTAAACATGCAAATCCTAAGAATTATACTGGGAACTGTGATGAAATGCTTGGTGTGGAGTTGTAAGCTCTGTAGGATTTGTTACAACCCCTCCTGTTTTCTCTTGCACTGAGTAACATGTTGGATGAAAGTAAGTCAGAGAAAGTCAGGACAAGCTTTATCTGTCTGGGAGCAGTATGCAAAATACTGGATAAGGGTGTAATGATTATCACCCTCCATTGTCTTTCTCTTGCTGACCATGAATGATGATTCCTGAAAGACTCCTCGAGTCCCAGGTTATATCCCAATATGGGTTGTTTAGCTCAAGGGTGGTGTCCAAAGTCTGCAGCACACAGAGATGTTAAAAGACACAGATACCTTTGAGTAAGGTATATTTTGATACAGTACAGTTGAGAGATATGGTAATAAGAATGTATCAAAGTTGGCAATCAGAGGTCTTAAAGTTGCCAAGTACTGAACACAAGAATATTTCTGTTCAAGGTTCAGTCTACTGATTAGTCTTCAGAAAAGATTGCTCTTGTAGGTGTTACAGTTTCTCTGACTTATGAGAAAACACATATCGGTTGTATTCATTTAGATAGAATATATAGGTCCAAAGAATCATGACTCTAACTGTCCAACACTGAACAGGGTTAAGCAAGGATCAGGGTTTGGTATACAGAGACCTTAGCCTGCTTAGCACCATGGCAAACACACCATTAAAAATCCTTTTAACCTTTTATTAAAAACACAACAATGAAGGAAAAACAGTTAAAACATTTAAAATGTAAAGTATTAAGTAAGGCTTTCATTTTCACATCCCTAGTTCCCCTTCCCTTTATCTGCAGAGAGCTTTTAGAAGGAAAAACTTCCTTATTTGACAGTCTCTTAGGTGATATTAATGCCATTATGGTAATTGTCCTTTTTTGGGGGAAAAATAATTTAATTCAAATGGGCTGGAGGAGTTGTTAAAAGTCCAATCCCGTTTTTCCTAGAAGACCAAAATGAGTCAAACACACAAGGGGGAAGAGAAAAGAACAGCAAAGACAGAAAATGCAGCTTTTGTCTCTGAGGTTGACTTTCACTTGCAACCTCTCTGTTAGAAAAACACAGGCACAACACACAGTTTTATCAGCCATGCCAAGACCTGGCAAACTTGTCCAGCATCAGGCTGTTTTGGGTAGTCCATTTAGCTGCTGCTTTGGTCACAGGCTTACATCAGTGTTACAGAATATAGTCTTAGTTGACTACGCCAGACTCTTACTAGACAGACATCTCTCAGAATTAGGATGAAAGATCTGAGGAGAGTGTGGGAGTGCAATGGCAGCTATGATGATGAAACTTGCTTCAATAGCAGATTTTTCTCCCCAAAGTTTTTCTGTAAGGACACAAAAAGGGAGTGGAATAACCCATCCCCTCATTATTTTGTCACCAGTGAGGCCTAATTTCCAGCACACTAATTTTGAATCTTTGTATTCTGATTTCACCCTTTTCTTGTTTACCAAGAATGATCTTAATGTAGCCATTGAATTATATCAATAAGCCTTTTTGTTTAGAATAACCAACCTTTCTGTCCCACTTCTGTGCCTTTTCCCATCAACATTTGTTCTTACAGATTATTGTGATATTTTATGAATTTACATTCTTTTTACAATTGAGCTCACCATTAGAACCCAATTATTACAACACATATGGTGTCTAGTAGCTTCTGTTACAAATCTATAAATGTACATTTGGAACACAGCAAAATTGATTGTAAGGCAAGCCTGAACCGAGGATAATGTGTATAGGTTTTGTCAAAATGGCGGTTTCAAAACTATATGGATAAAAATCAGATACTCATGGCACCCATTACTTACGTCAGTAACTTAGAGATATTCTATAATTAGTATAATTAAGTACTGAGTCTGTTATGTGGTAAACTGTGAACTTCCTTAGTATTCTTTAGCTACCTGTAGATATGTTTTATGAAAATGGGAGTCATAGAGTTTAAAGTCAGAAAGGGACCACCAGATCATCTAATCTGGCCGCCTGCATATTACAGGCCACCAACACTTCCTAGCGCCTCCATGCTAAACCCAACAACTGAAATTAGACCAAAGAATTACAGTCCACAGGAGACTACACTATAATGTGCTTCAGGGAGAGAATAGGATGGACCAAGGTGGAGCAGTGCATGTGCCCTAGTAATGGCAGGTAAATGATTAAATTGAGAAAATAACATGTACCTTCATTACTATAGGATGTTGTAATGTGGGCCAAGTTATACAGGCATGAAAACAGAATTAATTTCCTTTACCCTTTGCATGGATTTCTTGTTTGCTTTCCTTCTGAACCTGAAGTTCTTTTGTGTAGGGGAAACTTGGCAACTATTTTGCAAATAGCCTTATTCTTAAATATAAGATAACAGGACTGGATTTTGATCAAACGGAACACTTGGATGCACTAGAATTTGATGCCACACCCCAATAATCAATAGTCAATTTGTGATAAATCTTTAAAATTTTGGTATTTTCTAGTGACCAACCACAGGGGAAGCCATCCATCTTACACTCAGACTGGTCTTTGGATTTAGCTTTTGACTCTTCCATGTTAATAAATGTACTTAAAATTGGCACTCATCAACCTGGATTTCTTAGCATGCATCTAGATGCTGACCAGTATATGGTTCCTGGAGGAAACAAACTGAAAAGAGAGCAGAGAATGGGAGAAATAGTGTGAAACTAGCCCAAATAAGTTAAGGCCATGTCTATACTACAAACTTTGGCTGATGCAAGTTACATCGGCATAAAAACCACCTCAATTACTATATCACTTATACGCATGCATGATTGGCTTCTTGCGTCAATGTTGTGAGTACTCACCAGGAGTGCTTTCTTCAATGCACAGTGCAGTGCTCCATGGGAAGGTATCCCAGTGTGCATCTCACCCCTGTCCAGCTCATTATCTTTTGCAAAGTTATGGTAATGCAAGGTTGGGCAGAAACGAGTCACGCAGGGATGACTGGGAGCAAGGACTCAAGTTCCCATCTTGCAACTTTCTCTATCCCATAATGTCATTCATATCCCATAATTTTCATACCATTTTTAAAAATCCCATGAACTTCATGGCCCTCCTTGTAGTCCACAGTCTCCGAACGAAGCATGGAACCTGTACAGCTGTGCACTGTTGTCAGGAGCATTGCAAGCTCAAGATGCACAATCCCCTGGTGCTTGCAGAATCGCAAGAAGAACCTTTTCAGGGAACATGACAATTTCATGCAGGACAGATTACTGCAGATTAGACCTCAGTCGTGAAAACCAATTCAAGGTTGTTGGTGGCATTCACAGAGTAGCTGCAGATGGTGGAGCAGCATTTGTAGGCTTGAGAAACAAGCATTGACTGGTGGGATCGCATTGTAATGTGGGTTTGGGATGACAGGTCATGAGTGCAAAACTTTGAGATGCAAAAGGCCCCATTCCTGGATCCGTGTGTGCAGCTCATCAATGACCTCCAGCCCAGGGACACCAGAATGAGAGCTGCACTGACGGTGGAGGAGCAAGTAGCAATCGCACTGTGTAAACTTGCAATGCCAGATTGCTATTAGACAATGGCAAATCATTTTGGAGTTGGGAAATCCACTGTGGGAGCCATTGTCATGTAAGTGTACAGGGCCATTAATTGTTTCTTGCTATGAAGAACTATGGTTCATGGCAATGGGCAGGACATAGTGGATGGATTTGCAGCAGTGGGATTCCCAAACTGCAGTAGAGCCTATATGGCACGCATATCCCTATTCTGGCAGCAACCCACTTTGCCCCAGAGCACAAGAACAAAGAGGGCTACTTTTCTATTATTAGGCAGGCATTGGTCGATCACTGGAGATGCTTTGCTGACCTCAATGTTGGCTAGTCAGGAAAGGTGCATGATGCATACATCTTTAGGAACACAGGATTGTTCAGAAAGCTACAAGCAGGGGCTTTCTTTCCCAACCCATGGATTGCCATTGGCATGTTGAAGTGTCCATAGGGATCCTTGGGGACCCAGTCTACACCTTGCTCCCCTGTCTCATGAAGCCATACTCAAGCCATACTTGACAACAGCAAGGAAAGATTCAATTACCAGCACAGCAGGTGACAGAATGACCATTGAATGTGCTGTTGTATACTGAGAGGACAATGGCATTGTTAACTCACAAGATTGGATCTCAGTGTGAAAAATATCCCAATGGTGATAGCCATCTGCTGTGTCATGCATAATATATGTGAAGCCACTTCAGAAATGTTGCTGCCAGGGTGGAGGTGGAGCAGCCATCTACCAAATGTGAATAGCCAGGTACAAAGGCTATTAGAAGAGCTTAGTGTGGAGCAAAACAGCTGAGGGAAGCCTTGACAGATCATCTGGTGAGCCACAGCAGTGCGTTGTTCTCGACTGTGCTGGTAGCTGGCCCTGTGCTTTTGAGGTCTGTTAGGAACTGTGCAGTGTTTGCTGTACCTATAGGTTTTTCACTGACCCTCTGAGTTGTGTCACACCAGACGATAGATAACAAGTGGGTGCTTTCCGAACCTCTAGGCATTCTGCATCCTACAGGGGGAATTAATAAATACAACTTATTTTTCCAAAAAATAGAATTTTGAGTAACAAAACCAGTCCAAAAATATCTGTGCAATTTAAAAGCAAATGCATCAACAACTTAATAAATTAATGGAGCAGAACTTAACACGGGGAAGGAAAATTCCTGCCCACTTGGCTACACATACACTGACCTGTGACAACCACCCTTGTTGTATCTGAACTGTGGTTGTCCTTCATATCTCTGGTGTGGACTGGTAGGAGTAGTGCAGTGGCCTCAGATGCCATGTGAAATGTGGAAGCAGGGTGTGGGGCAGGTGCTATACTGGAGTTCTCCATGGACTGAAAAGGGAGGTGAGGCTGGGATTTTTGAACCTGTAGGTCCACAAGAATCTATAGCATCTGTGTTTGTTGCTGGAGAAGCCCTATGTTGTCCTGGTGCATCTCCCTCTCCTTTTCCTGCTGGGACTCCTGAGCCTTTCTCCTGTCATCTCTTTCCTTCTCCATGCAGTCTGCAGTGTTCATCCTTCACACCCTTTGCTTTCAGTCCAGTGCAGCACTGGCTTGCAGGATCTTATGGAATATGTCATCCTGAGTCCTCTTTTTCCTCCTCATCTGACTTAGGCATTCCATGTGTGTGGAGGGGGGGAGTGCCTCAAGGCTGCAGTGGCAGCAGCTACAAATAAAAAAAACCAGTGACAGTATAGTCCGCAACGGAAATCAAAAGTTAAGTTTCAGAACTCCCTTCCCTGGACTCCTTGACATTTTAAACAAGACATGCCTATTGACATTTCTGCCTCATACTGCTTGTGCACCACTCACAGCGCCAGCCATGGCGAGTATTCCCACCAGGAATGAGGAAAATGAAGAAGGAAATGCTCAGTTGCATGAAACTATGAGTACAGGGCACCATTTTCGGAGGTGGTGATTTTAGTTGATATCTCACTCTGGAGGGTAATAAAGACATAAAGAGCTCAGCTATTGCTAGTGTCCCAAAGCCACCTGGGCCCATATGCTGCTACTTTGTTTACTACATTGGTGCTTGCTGAAGTCATCATGGAGGGGCATGGGAAAGCGTCCTACTGCAGAGGAAGAAATAAGACTGCCATCAATAGAAATCTTTGGGAAAGGATTGCAGAGAACCTTAAGGGAACATTCCTTTATACACAAACACGCCTCCTCCCCCTAATGCTTTAACGGGAATGAACGTCTAACACTATAGGAGAATGAAAAGCAGATAATGCTGCCTCTTCTAGTACAAGTAAATAAATGAAAAGTCAGTAGCTGTGCCCTGCTGAATTGGGAGTGCCATCAGTACCTCATTATAACGGGAAAAACATCTACATGCTGTTCCTGCATGTAAACATTTACACGCTTCCCCTGCATCAGTGCTCAGCTCCCAGGACAGCAGCAAAGTCTTAAGCAGGTCCTGGTTCACGGCATAGCTTGACACCATGTGATGGGATCTGCTGCAATATCACAACGATATATGAATGATGAATATGGGGGTTATAACGCAGTACTTTAAGGAGCAGTCTCTCTCTCTCTCACACACACTCTCACACGTCCTCCACCTCCTCCTCCTTCACATTTTCCTTGTCCTCTTTGTTCATTCCAGTGGTCTGTGCCTCAGGCTCTTCTGAGGTGTACATGGTGGTCTGCGGGGTGAGGTGGTGTCTCCACAAAGTGTGGTATGCTGGTCTTGGTAAAAGAAGGCAAGTCTGTGGCTTCGCACCGCATTGACTGTTGGCCTCCCTGGCCTTCTGGTATTTCTGCCCCAATTCCTTCACTTTCGTGTGGCACGACTGCTGCTACCCGTCATACCCCTTCTCTTGCATCCCCTGTGCAATCTGCTCATGGATGTACCCGTTTCTGCAGCTGGTCAATAGCTGTGACTGCACAACCTTTTCTCCCCACATGCCCAGGAGATCTAATCTCTCCTGTCTGCTTCAGGCCAGAGTGCCTCGAGCGTACAGCTAGCAAGGTCAGCTGGGCAGTTGCACGTAATGGAGAACTGCGAGGTGTGTTCACCATGCTGGGCAGTCAGGAAAGGGTATTTCAAAAATCCATGCAGTGGGGGAATGAGGTTCAAGTATTCGTGACCCTGGGCATGGCAATTCACAGCTGTGTTGAAAGCAGTTAATGTTGGGCATTGTGGGACAGCTGCTGGAGGACCGCTAGGGCTGAAAGAAGTAATGCAGAGTCTATACTTACACTGTGTGGCTCTTAGTACACTGACCATGACTAAACGCCCTTCAGGAAGGTGGTGTTGCTGTAACAGGGTGCTTACAAAGTGGGAGACAAATTTAAGCGTAGGCAATTGCATATCTACGTTGACGCAAAGTGGCTTATGTCAACCTAATTTTGTACTGTAGATCAGGCCTCTCAATGGTACCTTGGAAATAGGACTTTAAAAAAAATCTGAAAAACCTCTACACCACGGATAGAAATATTTAGTTTCCATATGTATTGAACTCATGCTTTCCATAAGCATTAGCCATACCTTTCTTCTTTCCTATACTTACTTTTTTTCTAATGTAGAGACATTCATTATGTTTGGTTCCCCACTTCCTTTGTGCATTAGTTTCAAACTTGTTCTCCTTTGAAAAGCAATGTAAACTCCCTTGAAATGTGAGACAAACACATGGGTAATGAAAGTTTCCACAGATACCTAATGTGAACTCACTGAAAAGTTATGTTTTATTATAATGGTGTTGCTATATAAGTTCATCCTGTAAAAGCTCTCAGAGCAGCATGGGATAGTATTGATAGTATTCCAAACACTTATCTGTTTTGTAGATTTTTCCCACCGAAGCTGTAGTGCACTAGGTTTAACAATTTTTAGCTTTTTGTAGTAGCTGTTTTTGGGAATGGGTTACAGACTCTGGCCAGCCCAGTCATCATTACATGTTAATCAGACTCATGGGAATGTTATTAGGGGAATGGTTCTTCCCATGCTGACTGTCAGCCAGCCACGAAGGAGTTTTAAAGAAGCAGCAGTCCTAAGTAGGCTCTCCATGGATGAGAGACATTTTGAGGCTCAGCTAGGCAGAATAAAGTAAATGAGAGTCATACTGTGAATATTATCCCTGACCATAAATTGGGGAGGAAGGAGCCCAGCACTGAAAAATGCCAATGTATCCCAAATAGTAGTATTTTTAAAAACTTTTCCCATATTTGATCTCTTTGACTACCTGTGCTTATGCAGGCGGTGTAGTGTGCAAACCCTAAGGCTGTAGAAGCTCCACATGGGCTCCAAGATTAGGAAGAGAGCTCAGTACTGAGAAGTGGGAGCTGCAAGCTGCCAAAAGGCAGTGTTAACTTGCATGTGCTCCAAGAAGCTTCCCTACAATTCCCCGCAGTAGGGCTGGAATTCTTTTCTTTAGTTGCTACCGCAGCAGAATACTGACCATTCCTCTGAATAGAGTGATTCAACTGTTCGGGAGCATGTGAGGCCCAGGGTACATAAATATCATTTTTCTGGATCAGATAAAAAGTACTTTGTTGTTTTTCTGTTTTTTGTTTGTTTGTTTTTAATAATAAATTTCTAACTTATGGAATTCATCCTAGTGCAGAGGACCTGCACCCCTGCCCTCCCCTTCCACTGGGGAATTACCTAAGCCCTATATAAAGGGCTTATGTGGTGTTTAAATGGTGCTTAGGGTTTTCTCTGGGTCCTTTGTACTGAGGTAAATTTAGCTCAGAATGACAGAGCAGGATCTTAGAGAGACGAGGTATCTTTTATTGGACCAATTTCTGTTGGTGAGAAAGAGACAAGCTTTCAAACTCTGAATGGCTCTAAAGCTTCTCTCTCTCATTCTCTCTCTCTCCAATAGAAGTTGGTTATAAAATTAAAGATACTGCCTAACCCTATCTCTCTAACCTAACCTTATCTCTCTAATATCCTGGAGACTGACATGGCTACAACTGCACTGCACAGAGACCAGGATCTTGTGCAGTTTATTTTTAAATATGTACAACATGGGCTATTGCTTGATTATTTTGAATTCTCCAAATACAGCTAGGCAACATCCTAGATTTTGAAAAAGTGTCAGGTTTACTAGCGAACATATTAAGATTTCTTTTTTTCTCTCATAACAGGAGGGTCCTGCATACTGTGTTCAATCCGAAAGCCCATTGCCATTTCATTATCCCTTGTTCTTCACCTACAATACTAGGCTTTACCCTGACCATGATGGTTCCAGGCTTCAGACTCTGCTGATAGGTAATAGAAATATCAGTTTATTTTATATTTTTTATGACTTTTCAACCTTACCTTTGCTTATTTATAGGGTTGGGCTACAGCAATGTTTCATTTGGGGTCTAATCCTACCACTCTTGTACCCACAAGTCTCAGTGGAATCAGCTGGAGCTTTTACATCTTATTTTTGTTTTATTAAACATATAGGCTATTTGCTAGCAGTTATAAAGTGGCTTCTCTTTTATAGAAAGGTAGAGGTTTGGGTTTTTGGGTTTTTTTACCTTATTTTAAGTAAATTATTTATAGGGAGGACAAATCTATTGTTAAGGCTACAACTGTGATAGATTATTATAGAACATGAGTAAAACAATATTATTTGGAGACATTTTTTGCTTTCAGATGCACTCACATGAATGGCTTCCATCACAGCCAGTGGGATGCTTTTATTCGTTAAAGGACAGAATTTGGCCCTTGAAGTCTGCACTAGATGTTGTGTGAGGAGTTGGTTAATTTAATCAGGATGGGGGAGGAGGACTATGACTCAGGTAACTAGTGGTGCAGAGCCAAATTCTGCCCTTAGTTGTCCAAATACAACTCCTGTTAATTTGTCCCTTAATATTAAGGGTGTAATTTGCACTCCTTCTGCACTGAAAACTTCTTCTGATTCGTGGTCAAATGCCTGTTGAGATTGGAGTATACAAGGAATACAGGATTGGGTTGAGAATTTGCCAGGAAACAGCCAGACGCTATTTTGCTAGTGCCACAGAACAAAGTGATTAGTAATCAGGCCTGTCTCAGGAAATAAATAGCTGCTAAATGTTCTGCCTGAAAGACTGAGTATGGTAAATTTGACCCTAAGTGCTTCCAAGGACCATTGCTACATGAAACAAGTAAATATATCATATCAAGAGTCTTAAATTGGTGGTAGCAAAAGTTATTTTTAACAAGTTTGAATTATGTCCTGTAACTAATATTTTTGCATATTCTGAGATTCTTTAATGGGTCCATTATTTTAAACCCTCCGAGAATAGCTTAGAATGCGGCACAGTGAAGAAAACAGCCAAAAACAGTCTGAAGATATTAGCGTTGAACTATTTCTACCCCACCCACCTGCCATCCTGGCAACACACCATTCCAGTGTTTCCTGCTGCATTTGTGCTTTGAAACCGTAATGTTAATGGCTGAATTTTCGAAACATTGCACAGATATTTACAAAGACAATTCAGCAATTTGTGACAATACCTTTTCGTAACACCCTCACTACCATTTTGAAAATACAGACCTTCCATTCACTGCCTAAGGAATATTAAAGCCTTATAAACCAAATTCTGCCCTCAGTTATATCCATGTAGCCTCACTGAAGTAACAGAGACAAAGTCGCTGCTGATGTGAGTGTGCACAACTCTATTGACTAAAATTGCAACAGCTGATGCCTGTGGTGAATATGGCTTGGTGAGACTGCATTAGTTAAATGAGGGCTGACTTTGGCCCTCTGAAGTCATACCAATGAGACTGTTTGGGAGACCTCACTCAAATTCTAGGTGCCCCTCTGCTGCAAAAATGAAGGAGAAAATGTAAACCCTAATACTTAAACCAGTTACGTTATGCAAAGGTGTGTACGGTCTTTGAATATTCATGAAACTGTACAGCAAACTTTAACATTAAAGTTGTCGGTTGTAAAATGAGCTGCTTAATTGCTACTTCTTTTTTGGCTCATATCAACACAGAAGTGTTGCCATGCACACCTAGAATACAAAGTGCTCTTATTCTCAGTGCTGGCAATAGGAGAATGCAGTGCCATTCAGATTTAGCAAATGCAAAATTGACTTCATATGGTAAGAATTTTAGTGTCCCCGTCTTCTGTTTACCAACCCAAGTATGTTTCTGGCTTCTCTAATCAAGGTTTGAAGCCATTTCTCTTTGAATTAATTGACTACAAGGAATTTAGAGGAAACTTTATTGTCAGAGCTAGCTTTTAAATTAAAATATTTCCTGTAACAAAAAGAAAAAATAGTACATTCAGTAAGTTACTTTATTCTTTTTATATCATAAAATGTACTTTTCTGGGTAGGAGAAAAACAGAAAACACATTAGAGCCAAAAAAAACCTTTAAAAATGAATTTGCATGTTACCATTAAATGCCATGGCAATTAAAATAAACATTGTTCTATTTAGGAAACATTAAAAAAGAAGTGTTTGAATGTGGTTCTGAGCCACAGAGATTTTTCCAACACAATAATGAGTGTCCTGCATTCATGGAGATCCAACTACTCTGCAGTGTGTGGCAGTTATAATCAGATGGGATAAAAAGAGATGTTTTTATATATTGGGTGTGGTTGGTAGCGCCAGCTATTATTAAGGTTGCCTGACACTTCCCATTATAAGACCTAATTTTCAGTTGTTTACAGATGTATTAGACTGTAACTGTTTGGCTGAAATTCCAGTTCATTCCAGTTAATCCTTGGGAACAAAAGGTAAAAAAGAAAAAAGAAGATTGGGAGGAAGGTTGTCTAATGAGTGAAGCAAAGAACTAAAAAAAGGAGATGTGGTTTTTATTCTCCCCTCATCCCTTCAGCACTAATTAACAGTGTGACCTGACGCAAGTCAATTTAGATCTAATTCTTTTTCTAAAGTTTCTATTGATTTGGGGTTACTCAGTTTTTGGTCGCTCAATTTAATTCAGGACACAACTTTCAAAGGTTCTAAGTGAGCATTTCCAGTTCCCAGTGACTTTTTCTGGAGTTGTGGTTGCTCCCTGTCTCTCAAAATCAGTTGCTAGGTATTTGACATTTCCAAATTTAAAGACCACTTTTGAAAATGTTGGCCTTTTATTTCTTTGTGCCTCAATTTGCCATCTGAAAAACAGAGCTAATATGTAATATGAGTGTTTTGAGGTTTGTTTACTGTTTGCAAAGTGCTTTGAGATCTTTGGATGAAAGGAACAATGAAAGTGCTAAAACTGTTATTAGCAGGATAAATCTTGAAGTCTCAACTCAGTTTATTTGATCAAACTCTCACTGACTTTAGTGAAAGTTTTCACTCAGTAAGGTTTCCAGGATTTTACCAATTGTTGTGGTTTACTTAATAGCTGGTAGGTATGTAGTTTATGATAATAGCTTACAGTAAACATCTCTTAAAAAAAAAAAAAGGAAATTGATAACTTTCCACAGGGGTGGGGGGGAAGTTTTTCTGCTTCTCATTTACCTTGGAAATACCAGGAATGTAAAGGGTGTTGCTTCCGGGTTTTGCTATGGACAATTGTGAGAGGTCTCAGATGAGTATTCAGAGCTTTATCCACCCATAAATGACTGGGTTAGGAAGGGCTGAATCTTTTAACAAAGACAGCTTTTCTGCCAATTGTTTATTCAAGTTTTTGAGATAAATAGGTGGGAACGAAAACAAACAAAACCCAAAAGTTTTAAGTGGTTCTAAATCAAAACAAATTACCCTCCTCAGTTTATCGAGTTTCATTTGTATGATGGTATCTCTAGTGTCATCATAATGTTTCTTATGCTGACCATAGTGTTGATTGCCTATATAGAGACCTTGCATCGACTTAACTAAATTGGTAAAGAAAATCATTTAAATTGGTACAATCCCCCATGGCGTAGAAGCAGTGATACCAGTATAAAGGAATGGTGTGGTAAATTTAGAGTTTTCCAAGAACTATAAAAAACAATAGATAAGAACTGAATTTTTGAAATTAAAAACAACCAAATAATAAATACATTAAAAAATAAGTCATTTCCTGCCTTTTTTATAAATCATAAAGAAGCAAACAAACTAGAACACAAACACAATGTTATTCCCTTTCTGTATCACCTTGAAAGAATCATTTTTCACTTCAGGAACTTCAGGTTACGATGTCAGATTGTATTTTATTTTGATTTCACAGCAAATGGTAGTAGATATATGTTTCCATTATAGTTTTAATCTTGATTTTAAAAAAGCATTTACAAAATGACATGAAATTATCATCTTAATTCCAAAGCTTTTTATGATCAAATGTTGTGTTTGAATCACAGAAGCTTTGAATTTAGAATGTATTTCGACGCAAGAAAGATGCCGGCACACATTTTATAACACACTCTTCCTTCAAAGACAAGAATCAGAAGAAAATGTTTTAAATAAGAAAAGGTGCACCTATAAAACAGAACATGGAAACAATCATAAAAGGTAGAGTGTGCATATTTTTGTTCTCATTTGTGATAAACCTGTTGATAAAATCATGGTTCTTAAGTCAAAAGTTGAAACTATTTCCCAGCAAAATTTTTATTAGACAAGACTATTCCAAAAACTCTTTAACATTAAAGCCAAAAAAGGAAAAAGTTTTCATTAGAACATTGTTCAGTGTAACAAATAATTCTTACTAAACCCATTAGTGACATAGGGCCAAATTCTGCCTTCAGATATTCACTTACAACTCTTATTTGGGAGTCTTTCAAAGGAACGTACAAATATGGTTCTTAGGACAAATAGTTGCTTGTGCACCCACCTAATATTACATCAGAAATGCTCCATTTATATCTGCTTATGCTAGTGGGCCAGACAATAGACATCCTATGCCTTGGGGCCCTGTACGCTCTGCATGTCATAGAGTGTGTCTGCACCACAAAAGCAGGGGCAGAAATGAGCATGAATTGTACATTTTCATACCAGACTAGCTCTTCGTTGTGTGTCCATTACTCCACTTCCCACATAGTAAAGGTTCTGAACCACATCTCGGAACTGAGGACTCTTTCCCTCAGCCTTTCTGTGCTTCAGTGCCTCTTTCAGAGTACAGCCCAATATCTGTAAAGTAGCTTGAGATCCTTGGGGCAGAGACTCTCTGGAAGTACAAAGTATTTATTTTAATATAGAAACTGAGTACTTGAAAAAGATATGGAAAATAATTTGCATACCCAGAAAATCTGACAAATTTTCATTAAAATTGCTTTGCCGGAAAGGAAAATAAATTCCAGCTGTTTACCAATGTACTATCAAAACTAGCATTATAAAATCACTGCTGCCTAGCTGGAGCTTGTTTCAGTTTTAAAAACAATGGGCCAAACCCCTTTCTCAAGCAAAGCTCCCATTGATATCAGTGAGTGAGAATTTTGGCCTACATTTTTAAAAGTAACTAGTTAGTTTGAGTATTTCAGTTTTTGGCTGCCCAGATTGTGACACCTTGAAAGAGCATGATTTTCAGAAATTGGATGCTCAACCCTTTTTGAGCAGCTGGACAGTGGTAGCACAGCTCCAGGCTGTCTTTGTTGGAGAGATTCATGAAAGAGGTGTCTAATTCTGCAGTAACAGAGCCCATATCAATATCTGGAATAGTAGAGGCAGCCCCTTCATAATGTCAGAACTTCCTTTCTCAATAGATCCCCGGTATTTACAGGATTTGATGGCCATGGCCTTTACCTCCTCTGTCCTGTCCAACAGTCTTTGCAATGATCGGATAGGATATAACCAGGAAATTACCATGGCTTTTGGTCAGCCCAACTAATTAGGGAATTACTGGGGCACAGAGAGCTACAGGCCATTCAGTACATCTGTGCAAAACATTTCTACAATAGACTATATTCCTCTAATGGTTTATTTAGGGGGAAAGGAATTCCAGGAAACCCTAGAGGTTCAACAGCTCCAGTTGTGATTTAGCATGGATATCGTGATTTTATGGAGGAAGTGTGTTGTGCTTGTTTGCTTGTTTCTTCTGTCCAGCTACTCTATGATACGGGATCTAGGAATTGCAGAGGAATTATTGTGGTGACATGTCATAATCTACATTATCATGAGATGAAGCAACCTCATTGTTACAGCGTGGTGTAACTTCTCTTCCAAATTCTGCTCAGTGGATACATTGGGAAAAATTAGTTTAGAGTTTCAGAACTCAATAGCCTCAGGAAGCAAGACTATTCATCATGTTTGAGACAAATAACTTTGCTTGGTTTTAGCCTCTGCCGAGATGCTCAGAGAAGATCTGTGCCTGATGGACCAATAAGTGGTACATGTCAGTGAACTGAGAAACTTAAAGAGAGAGAGAATAAACTCATTCACCACCTAAATTAGAGATGGTGTTCTCTTTCACAGCACACTGACATCATGGATCCTGGAGAGCAGAGTGGGAAATATCAGTCAATTTGAGTGTCTCAAACTTCATGCTATCAATTTGTACTGTTAATTTTAGGAAGTTGAGCCAGTATTGGGAATGGCTGAAGTGATTCATCACTAAGTGAGATGGGGAGTGTCTGTGTTTGCAAGATGGGACAGAAGGAAGACTGTGCAAGTGAGCATGTGTGACGAAGTGAGGGAACAGAGATTCAAGAGATTGGTAGACAGAGTAAGTAAAAAAGGAAAGAAAAAAGACCAAGGGGTTAGTACTATAGTAACTAAGTCTGATAATTGAAGAGACAAGAATAGAATTTAATTCCCAAGCCCTGGCACTTGCCTTCAAGCAAGCAGAGATCACCTCATGTTGCTTTGTGGTGTCCCCTCTGGCTGAGATGGGAGAGAGTATGTGAGATGAACTCTAAAAGAGACTCCATTCAACTATTCTTTGATGAGTAAAATCAGCATCATGTGGAACTTTCACTATGGAGCCTATGAAATTGAGGAGAGAAGGTTCTTCCCTGGGACAAAAAAATTAAAGAAACCCGGAACTCAAGACATTGACTTTTTTTTTTTTTTGCACTATAGATTAAAAAAGTTTGATTCAGTATCACTCACCTATAAAGTCTAGTACCTGTGCAGTGACTAACACACTTTTGCAATACCAGAAATATATCTGGTAGCCTGGCATCTATAAGCTCTCTAAAAGCATTTAAAGCTGTCCACATTCTAGAATCCAATCTGACAGAGCAGGGAGATTCCAGGCATTCTCCAGACTGGGATATTTTTACTGTCTCAAACATAAGAGTGGCCATACTGTCTTCCAAGAGATCAGATGCCAGATGCTTCAGAAGGAATGAATGGAACAGGGCAATTTTGAATCCCCTGTCATCCAGTCCCAGCTTCTGGCAGTCAGAGGTGTAGAGACACCCGGAGCACGGGGTTGAATCCCTGACCATCTTGGCTAATAGCCACTGATGGACCTACTCTCCAGGAATGTATCTAATTCTTTGTTGAATGCTTTTATAGTTTTGGCCTTCACAACAGCCCCTGGAAACAAATTCCACAGGCTGACTGTGCATTATGTGAAAAAGTGCTTCCTTTTGTTTGCTTTAAAACTGCTGCCTATTAATTTCATTGGGCAAACCCTAGTTCTTGTGTTATTTAAGAGGTAAATAACACTTCCTTATTCACTTTCTCCATTCATGATTTTATACCTCTATCATGTCCTCGCTGAGCCATCTCTTTTGTAAGATTAACAGTCCCAGTCTTTTTTTTAATCTCTTCTCCTATGGTAGCTGTTCCAATCATTTTGTTGGTCTTCTCTGTACCTTTTCCGATTCTAATGTATCTTTTTTTAATATGTGGCGACCGGAGCTGCATGCAGTATTCAAGGGGTGGATGTAACAGGATTTATATAGTGGCATTATGTCTTATTATTTATCACTTTCCTAATGGTTCCTAACATTGTATGATCTTTATTGACTGCTGCTGCATGTTGAATAGATGTTTCCAGAGAACTATTCACAATGACTCCAAGATCCCTTTCATGAGTGGTAACAGCTAATTCAGATCCCATCTATTTGTATGTATAGTTAGGATTATTTTTCCAATGCACATTACTTTGCATTTATCAACATTGAATTTCATGTTTCATTGTAACTCTTCACAGTTGGCTTTGGACTTAACTAACTTGCAGATGATACTGAATTATTCAACTTTTGCCATCTCACTGTTCACTCCTTTTGCAGATTATTTATGAATATGTTGAATAGTACAGGTCCCAATACAGCTCCTTGGAGTGCCCTGCTCTTTACCTCTTTCTATTGTGAAAATTAACCATTTATTCTTACCCCTTTGTTTCCTATCTTTTAACCACTTACTGATTTGTGAGGGGAACTTCCCTTTTATCCCTTTTATGCTTGCTTGATTTAAGAGCCTTTGGGGAAGGACTTTGACAAAGGCTTTCTGAAAGTCCAAGTATACTATATCCACTGTATCACCTTTGTCTACGTGCTTATTGATGCTCTCAAATAATTCTAATAGATGGTGAGGCATAATTTTACTTTACAAAAGCCATGTTGACTCTTCCCCAACATACAGTTTATCTATGTGTCTGATCATTTTGTTCTTAGTTATAGTTTCAACCAATTTCCTTGATACTGAAGTTAGGTTTACCAGCCTATAATTGCTAAAATCGTCTCATTTCATTAGTTACCTTCCAGTCGTCTGGTTCAGAGGCTGTTTTAAACGATAGGTCACATAACACAATTAGTAGTTCTGCAATTTCATACTTGAGTTCTTGCAGAACTCTTGGGTGAATACCATCTGGTTCTGGTGACTTATTACTGTTTAATTTATTAATTTGTTCTCAAATCCCCCTATTGACACTTCACTCTGGGACAGTTCCTTAGGTTTGTCACCTATAAAGAATGGCTTGGGTGTGGGGATTTCCCCCAGATCCTCTACAGTGAAGACTAATGTACAGAATTCACTGAGCTTCTCTGCAATGACCCTTTTTCCCCCTTGAGTGTTCTTTTAATACCTGGATTGTTCAGTGGCCCCATTGATTGTTTGACAGGCTTCCTGGTTCTTATGTCCTTAAAGAAAATTTGCTGTTAGTTTTTCTGTCTTTTGCTAGTTGCTCTTGAAATTCTTTCTTGTCTTGCCTTACTATATTTGAATTGACAATTTTAAAATAAAGACTGGATGTGTTTCTAAAACATATTCTAGGAATTATTTTGTGGAAGTTGTACGACCTGTGGTATACTGAAGGTCAGACTAAGTGATCATACTTGTCCCTTCTGGCCTTAGAAACTCTGATTCTATGAATTGCTTGCCTTCGAGTGTTATATTTAAATGGGGGTGTTTTACATTTGACTGTTCTTCACTACCTCCTACCTGTGTTTTACCAATTTCTTTCCTGTCCTCTTAACTAGGATATAGTGTTCTCCCTTTAATAAATTAATCCCTGTGGAATGTCTACCTCTGAACCACGTGCTCCTTCTCCTATCAGCTTTCTACCCTCAAGAGGTCTGCATGTTAGCTGTCTAATGCAATGCCATCCTAAGGCAGCAAATGGTGAGGGTTAAGGTCTATGTGCTATTTACTCTTGTCTGTGATAGAAGGGAGCTAGTGAAATCATATATGGAACAGAGGGCTATGCTGGAGAGAGAATTAGCTAGGGTCTCCTTTGCCCTGGCAAATGAACATCACATTTTAGGGTTCTACTGTACATCTGAGGTCCAGAGGAATAGTCAAAGGGTGAGAAGTCTTGTTCTTGACAAATCCATGTTGGTTATTACTTACAACTATTATGCTCTTGGTGCTTACAAATTTGATTGCTTAATAATTTTTCCAGTATGTTTCTAGATATCGAAGTTAGGCTGACTGATCTATAATTGCTCAAGTTGTCTTCATTCCCCTTTTTTAAAGATAGATATTATGTTTGCCTTTCTCCAGTCCTATGGGATCTCACTCATCCACCAGGAGTTCTCACAAATGGTGCCAAGATTGCTTCAGCTAGTTCCTTAAATATCACAGGATGAATTTAATGAGGCCCTGCCAACTTGAATACATCTAATTTATTCTTATCTAAATATTCTTTAACCTGTTCTTTCCCTATTTTGATTTATGTTTCTTCCCCTTGTTGTTAATATTAGTTGTGCTAAGTATCTGGCCACAAATCACCGTTTTAGTGAAGACTGAAGCAAAATAGGCATTAAACACCTCCACTTTCTTACTGTCCTCCATCATTAGCTCTCCTTTCCCCTAAGTAACGGAGGTTCTATGTTTTCCTTCATTTTTCTCTTGCTCCAAATGTATTTAACAAACCTCTGATAGTCTTTTATGTGCTTTGCTAGATGTAGTTCATTTTGTGCTTTAGCTCTTCTGCTTTTATTCCTGAATGCTCGTGCTATTCTTTTGTACTCCTCCTTAGCAATGCATCCATGTTTTCACTTTTTGTGGATTTCTTTTTTTTTTTTTTCCAAGTCATTGAAGAGCTCCTGATGGAGCTATATTGGCCTTGTACTAACCTTTCTATCTTTCCTTCACACAAGGATAGTTTGATGTTGTGCCTTTAATACTGTCTCTCTGAGAAACTGCCAGCTCTCCTGAATTCCTTTATCCCTTAGTTTTTTTCTCATGGGATTTTACCTACCTGGGTGAGGAATATAAATTAGTGCTATCCTGAGTACAAATAACTCTTCCTCCACAATTTTACCCAGAAGACAATGACAGCTGTGTATGACTGAAAGCGGGGAGAGAATCAGTGGCAGCAAGGGAAAGCCAAGAGCAGGCTGCTAATGATATGGGGAATGTGCAAGGTGGATAGACCAAAATTCATGGAAATTTGCTGTTCTCACAGATCCTGGCCTTCTATGAAAACTTCCAGTTATGTCCCCTAGTCATTCAACTCTTATATGGCTCCTCCTTCCAAATGAGATGATGTGCTAAAGAGAACAGGCTAGGGACACAGAAAGTTTTTTCTTTCCTTCCATGCCTATTGTCATGCAATCAGGAGGATTTGGCCTCATGACATTAGCAATGAATACTCTAGTCTGTAGTACACTTAAAAGCATCTGCACCATAATAGAACAATACCATAACATCAAACAATGGAGAAATGTTGTGGTTCTTCTATGCAAGGACCAGAATTTAAGAACCAGTAGGGTGACCACAGGTCCTGATTTTTACAGGGACAGTCCTGATATTTGGGGCTTTGTCTTATATAGGTGCCTATTACCCCTCACCCTCTGTCCCAATTTTTCACACTTGCTATCTGGTCACCTTAAAAAGAGGAAGATAACTTTTATATGACCATCTTATACATTTTAAAAAAACCTTCATGGAAGATGTTTGTTTTATTCAAAAAGAAAACAAAAAACGGTGATGTATCCAAGGACGTCAACAGTCTTGAGTGGGCGGATGAAAGAGATGAGTAAGCTGGCTCTTTTGTGCTTTCTTCAGTTCTGTTGTTTGGCTTTTTTCTCAGACCCTTTGTTTTTCCTCCCCCTTCCCCCCAGGGACCTCAGGATTTTTCATTTGTAGATGTTTGTTTTTTCATGTTCAGATTTGCCTGGATGTAATTCAGAGAGATTCCTAACATTCAGAACTGCTTGTAACAGTAAAAATACTATGGAATTAGGGTTTCTTAGCATACCTTTCATTGTTAAATAATGCATATCTGAATGGCTGTGTATTATTATTTAATGTTTGCATCTGTGAGTCAAGCTGAAAAGCTTTAGTCTAAATTTACAATGATTTAATGTATGTTTAAGGGAATACACTGATTCAAAGTACTTCTTTGCTTGGCCCATCTCTTTTATTTCTTGGTATTTTACGGAGCTGTTGAATTTTTTTTATGTCATTTTCTGAAAAAATTTATAATGTTAAAAATAATTCTATAACCCTACTGCATGTACAGAATATCGTTGTTCAGTAACTCACATATAACTTTAACAAAGTTAAATCCTAATATGCAAGACAACAAGGATACCTGTTAATACAAGCAGATGAATGCAGGTTCCAAATTAAACATTATTACAGATATGCCTTAAACTAAGCACTGTTCCCTAAGTAAATAATGGAAACCCCCTTCAGCTGAAATTTTTAAAAGTAGGCTGGATTAAACAGTAGGAAACATAGTGGAGGCTGTGTTATCTAAAAGGTTTCTTTCATTGGTATCTCTGCACATCTATGATATTGGGTATGAGTTTTATGTTGAAATCAGTGTCTCCTTAATGTCTCTTTTTTAAAGCTTTTAAATGCCTGTTCATAGTAATTAGATGAGGTTCCTATCTTTCTTTAGTTTGGAAGAGGGACTGTTTTTTCCCACAGAAGTTCTTCTCTGTTGTTTAAAGCTCATCTTTTCACACAGACACTCCATGTACCTGACAATAACAAAACTTGTTAATAAAATGCAATATAAATTCCCTAAATAACTTTATTAAAACAATTACCATTAACAAATAGGGTGTTTTTTGTCATGTATGTCAGTGCTATGACATTTATATAAATGTGATACATTGCTTTTGGATCCTCTCCTGGATAGTCAGAGGAAAAATAGTGGTGATTGAGCTGTTTTATCAGCGACAGATTTTTTACAAATCAGACATAGGGAACATTTTGCCTCCTGCATTAGAATTAAACTATTGCAAAGAAACAGAACTGTTAATTGACTTATTGCTGTTCTCCTAAACTGCTAGAAAAATAAAGAATGTAGATTTTTTTTCACTGTACATAGAGCTGCTCAATCTGCAGTTTCCTTTTTCTTACCTTATTCTGATAGGAATAGTATTTTATTGCCACCCTTTTTGGTTCTACTTTTGGAGGACAATCTTTTGGGCACCGCATGGAGTAGGTTAACAAAACATCTGTTCATAACAACTTGTTCAGTTTTTTAGTTGTCTGCTCATAAAGAAGAGGAAGACTCTCCTCACTCATTTCTCCCCCATCCTTTATTTACCCAAAGTCTCAGGCTTTCAGAACAAAATTTTCAAACTTGAATGTGTAACAGTTAGGCTCTTAAACTAGACTCCTATATAAAATGGCCTGATTTTTCAGAAGTGCTGAGCACTCTCAAATCCCATTGATTTTAAAAACCAGGACACCTTCATTTAGGTACCTAAAAATGGTTTTAGGAGCCTAACTTTAAGCACCCAATTTTAAAAAATATATTGATCTTAGTATATATGCTTATATTAGATCTTTGGTTCTCAGATATGGTCTCAGGACCACCAGCAGTGCATGGAGTTCTTCCTGGAGCCCTCATCTTTAAACGTCTTCAGGGCCAAGCTGTAGGAGTAATGGGCTGCTGCATGGGGAGATTGGTCCATGAGAGGTTCTTAACCTTTTATAGTGGCCTGCAGAATAAAAACATTGAACCATTCACTGTATTAGATTATCATTGTTGTGAGAGAGTAAGAACACCACCCTGGTCCTGGGATACTTGTAGGTAGGGAATTAGGAGGCAAGGGTATGGATTTTGGGGGAGAGAAACTCTGGAATTTATTTATTTTTGTGCTGTAAATCTAGTAGGAGGAGAGACTTTTTCCTGTCTTCATCGTTGTAAGAACTCTGGTGCAGCCATAAGAGCAGAGCACTTGGAAGACACGGAAAGGGGAGGCTTCTTTTCCTTTCTTGGATATATTTGTTTAATGTAAGATGTTTTTGTGAATACTGAAGAAAACTGAATTACTAACTATTCTGCATCATTTTCTACCTGCCCTGACCTTTCTGCTGGCCAGACAACCAATTCTCTTCCTCTCTTTCTCCACTGACAATGTGCTGATTTCCCCTTCCTCCCCACACCTTGCAATCTACATTTGTATTAAAGACACTTCGATTCTTTTCCCTCCTGACTCTGATGCCTTCTTGCCAATCTTAGCAGAATGCAAGCATGGGGAATTTTTTCCATGTAAATTGGTTTGTTGTCGTCTGCTCCTTGTTTCCCTCTTTGGAAGTTGGATATTGACGCACTTAGATTGAGGTCAGTGGGCAGCACTTCACCTTAGGTGAGGCAAGTTGGTTTAGAGTCTCTTACTTTGTAGTAGGTGAGTTGTATTATCACAGTAACTGGCCATACTGTTAGGCATTTGAATTGCAGCCAACATCTCTGTGACCTCCTTGTGTTCAGTGAAGGCCTCATGTGCACTGGAAATGTTTCTAGTTTCCAACCACAGATATAGCTGCCTCAGTGCAGATTTTAAGGGTGGAGCAGGATAGCCACATTCTGCACTGATGGGGCTTACTTATCTTTTCATCTAGAATAACCATGTCTAGCGCACATGGCTGTTTTCCTTGATTACATTTGGGGCTTGTACCAGTGCTGCTGCTTCTACTTGATGGAGTTTGCAGATATTTACTGTGGTACTGGGGCATCTGGTGTCACGCGGATCTTTCGTGGGAGAGTTATTTTGCTAGTATAACTGCTGTAGATGTATTGAATTGGGATGATTGAGTTTATTTATTTTATCCTGGAGCAGTGGCACATTGTTGGACCCTGTTTTTAAATCAAACACTCTTTAGTGGTTTACCTTGAAATTGCATCACTGCCTCAGTTTTGCAAAATCCTTTTAATTATAAATCCAGCTCTGAGGAGTGCATCACAATCTCAGCTAATACATAAGTTCTTTTGAGAGGCAGCCAAAGCATTGCTATCTTGACCAGTGAGACTCCTATTGAATTTCTTGGCAAGACACAGAAGAAACAGGATGGCCTTCCTATCCATAGATGGCAGAGAGGATCTTTGTTTCTAAATCCCAGTAAAAAAGTTGTCACCGATTATTAGGAAGGCATAAACTATAAAGAATCGCATGACTTCCTATTATGGCCTTACTCTCTCCTCTTTGACTGAGGTCCCAAGCAGGTTTCCTCAACACACTTCAGATAGTCTTTCTGAATCAAATGGTAAAAAACAAAAAGTTTCACCCACTGGAAATAACAGGATATAAAGATGTGGGGAGCGGGTTCATTTAGTGAATAGTGGAGGAGCTGCCTTCTCACAATAGACCCCGTTAGACAAAATTTTTGATTGGAGGGGAAAAAGCCAGGGCAGTACTATAGGAACCCTTTCTTTTCAGTGTTGAAATGAAAGTAGGTGAGATTGAACCATAAGATACTTCATAGCACATTATTACTATTGCTTTTGAGAGTCTTGCTTTTAACAGCTAGAATTAATAAAACTCAGGTGAAACAATTGGGAAGCTGTGCAGTGCAAGCAAAAGACTTCCTGGAAAGTGTGCTTTGCAAAACCTTTTATCACATTGAAATTAATGAGAGTTTGGCAGTTGACTTTAATGGGAGCAGGATCAGTGCTTTAGGCACCAATCCAGCAACAGATCAATGCCTTTGGAAGGACTCATTTGAAATAACAGTGAGGATGGTGAACATCCTTCATCCGGCTATAAATATACAATAAAAGAGGTGATGAGATATTGTTGACTGTTTCTGAAGCCAGAAGTTTCTATGGCCAAGTAATGTTGCTATCTGCTTGGAATGTTTTTCGACTCTGAAATATGACGCTGTGCGGGTTCACTTTTATTGTATGTCAGTGACTTCTGGATCAGATATGCACAAATAAAAAGATGATGCAGTTTTTTTCCTCAAATTGCTAAACCTGCAAACTCAACCTGGAAGTAAAGTTATCATTTTCCTGACTCATGCAGAAACACAGATGTTCCAGGCAGAACATAGAACTTCAGAGCCAATACCATCATCAGCACGAGTAAGAGTCAGTATTACCTTTTCAATAAAATAACATGTTGGACTATGAATCCCCACAGGAAGCAGATTGTTTGATTTAAGGAGATGCCAGTTTTAGCGTGCTCACTTTTCAGTGTATAGCAACATTTTAAGATATCACCGGGATTCATAAGCAGGAAAAGAAACCAACTCTCTCCCGCTTCCCTGTGTTGACTCTGTCATGCTAACAAAAGTAAAAAACAGTTTTAAAAACATCATCACTAAAGCAAGCAGAACAGATTCTAAATATCCTCAGGGATCAGATCTGCTGGCTAAGAGGGCTCTTTTTAGGGTGTCACTTTTCAGAGCGGAACCTCACTTTGAGCTACCAATTAGGTCATGCAGTGGTTGATCTTGTTTGCTGAAGAAGGCTTTCTAAAATCCAGACCAAAATCTGTCTGAGCCAGGAGAGTAACCTCTTTGCACATCGCTCATCATTTCTCTGTTTTTATCACTCTGATAATGTATATTTATCTAGCTACGTTTGCCACTTGCTTAGATGAGCTGGAGAGTATAATACAATTTGTCTCTCTGAAAGACTGCAAATACCTCTTAGGATCCCAAAGTAACTTGTTTATGGTTCTTTTAATCAAGAGAATGTGTTCTGTGGGATCACTATTTTTAATAAGGAAAGAAAGAAGTTTTGTTCCATTTATTTCTTCATTTTTTGCTTGAATAAAAACTAGCTGTGTTTAGTTTATTGGGTCACTAACCAATTGTGTTCTGCCCTAGTTGCCTTCAATTTATTTAATGTTGCCAAGTTAGATCTTTCCTAATATATTTTTTTTCCAAATTATATAATTTGTTTCCCAACTCCACTGGTGCTTATGTGATTTTTTCTTTTAATATGTATTTGAAATTATAGCTCCATGTAGCATAACTTTAAATGATTCCCAAAAGTGGAATGAATAGACATCAGATGACATGGGATATTTTTTCCCAAAGAAATGTTAATTTTTTCCTTTCCGTTTGATAAGAAGATTGTCAAATTGCTATTTTAGAACTCATCTCCACTGATCTTCCCAACTCATCCTACATGTCAGACTAAAGTAAAGATATGATCCAAAATACAGTTTGGAGAGTAGGAACATCTCCTAGGCTTCTCCAGGTCTGAGAGGAGAGGACATTGGTTACTACATCAGTAACATTCATTTAGCAAAGGTGTCTTTGTCTGCAAACATTTATTTGTATTATGGTAACATGCAAGGGCCCCAGTCACACTTCAGGGCCCCATTGTGTTTGGCGCATATAAACACATAACAAAAAGACGGCTCTTGCCCCCAAAGACCTTACAGTCTAAGGCTACAGCTACACTACAAGCTAAGAATGTGATTCTCTGGCTCGTGCACACGTAATTGTGCTAGCTATCAATGATCTAGTGCAAGTATAAATAGCAGGGAAACCACAGTAGCACAGGTCACGGCAGCAGAGCCATGGCTTAGCTGCGCTGAGTACGTACCCACCAGTTTTGTAAGTCTGTACTTTGCACGGCTGGGCGATGCCTCTGCTGTCACTACCCTTGCTATCGTAACTATGCGGCTATTTACACTCACATTAGCGGGATGACAGCAAAGCATGTGTTCTCAAGCAGGGGAGTCACACCCCTAGTTTGTAGTATAGAGGTAGCTATGTCTGTTGTTTGATAGCAGTGTAGAAATCCTTTGCCTTAGAACACAATGGTGTTGATGCTAAGAGCAGTTTGTCCAGGACATTTGAAAGTTACCTCTATTATCAGCTCACTTTGAGACATAGTAGTGGGCTAACTACTAGGGAAAGACAGAAATAATTTCCATAACATGTAGGTGGGTTTATTCATTTTCACAAGCAATTCTCTCTCCATTTGTTTCTTCCATCATAATTCAGAAACCATGTAAACAATAATTTGTCTTTGAATTAATAGGTATTAGTCTCACCCGGACATCCAGTACAACATACCTCTCTGGTTTTTTCAGGTCAAGGTTATCCATACCAGACAGATGTATAACCTGGAAGAAATCAGTTTATAATATCTGATTTTTGAGAACATTAAGAATGTTTGTTTTTCATTTTTCATTCTGTGATTGTTCCCCATATGTCCCAGGAGCAAAGACTGATTTTGCCCTCCTATAGAAATTAGCCAGTTTCTATACAAAATATGTTTGCAGTGTTGTTGTAGCTGTGCTGGTCCCAGAATATTAGAGACACAAGGTGGGTGAGGTAATATCTGTTATTGGACCAACATCTCTTGGTGAAAGAGACATGCTTTCAAGCTCCACAGAGCTCTTCTTTAGATCACCAACAGAAGCTGGTCCAATAAAAGATATTACCTTTTTTTTTACCGACTTTATATCTTTGTACAAAATCTTATCTAAAAGAAGGGCGGAATCAATATCATTTCACCAATCTGTCCTTTTCAGATTTATTTCTTTTGTTTTAAATTTGCACACATGCAAGCTCCATTTGCCGCAAGACAATATCTTTTATTGGGGAGGTTTTCTTATTATCTCTCTTAGACTTAAATTCTTCCCAAGCCACCTTCCTAAGTGGCACTTGATGACACTGTTTGTCTAAGATCTGTTCCTTAGAATTAGAATAACTAAAAGATCAAAGAATCAAACAAAATCAATTAATATTTCCAGGGAAAAGATAAGAGCAATAAAAGGTGAAATGAGCATAAATGAATTAATGGTCATGTGGCAAGGATAGAGAGCATAGGAGCACTTAATGTCTACAGATATTGGAAAGGTGTAATAGATGAAGCAGGGAGAAGAATTGAGGGAAATGACACAAGAATGTATGACTAGGATAGGTTGAAATTAAAAGGAGGAAAATTCTGGATGAATATCTGAAAGAACTTTGGACAGCATGAGCTATTAGGCTATGTAATAGTAGTAATCTGAGGTCCTAATCATGCACTGGAAGTACGCACATGCACAAGTTTGCTCACATATGGCACAGATCTATTATGGTGGCTGTAAAAGAGAAAATACAATTCTTTGTGAGGAAGTTCATCTAGAGTGGCCCAAATCTTGATGTCCTTAGTCAGTTTATACTCAGTCCATTCTTCGGCAAACTTCCACTGAAGCCAATAAGAGTTTGTTTGAGTAAAATCTAAGTAATAATTGAGAGCTTTGTTATACTCCCAAGATTTGTACATTGATGCCCTTCTTCTGCATGATCTCCCTCTTGTCATTTGGCTTCATGGCAACATCCCTCCCCTTTCCTTTTCCTTGAACTCTCTCTTTCTGTTAGATTTGGCCATTTGCACAGGTACTTGGAGGTCAATGAGAGAACGAGGCAGACTGGGTTTGCCAGAGGAGTGTGCAAATGGGTATCGTCTCCTGATTTACCCATTGAAGCTCATCGCTGTATTAATTCCATAGAACTTATCTACTGTATGTATCCCTTCTTAAGGGTGGTCCTCGGCAGCTGTGAGTTTATCAGGCCTGTTAATGCAGGCAGATGGAGGCAACCATTGGAGACCCAGAGTCATTGTGGAGACACCAATCTCCCTCTGATCACCCAGCATCCCCTATATTTGTTGTTGAGCCCATGGTGAGCAGGGGACAGGACCCTGATCTCCCACAGTGAAATGATTAAGGAGAAATCTCTGCAAGAAGAACCTTGCAAACATTTCCCCTCTCATAACTCCCTCTGGGCCAGTATTCCCACATATGGATATGATCAGGCTCTGAGTAAGGACTTCAGAATTTGGTCCAGTGTTTGACGTGTCCATTCTTAATGATAAAGTATCTCACTGGATCTTTTTCATGAAGTCATTAGTCAAAAAGAAAAGGCAGAATTAATAGAAAGTCAAATATGGCAGATTGCAATTATTTATGTAAATCATACACAAAATCTCTAGTCATTTGTAGAGGGATATGCCCTGACATTAATAGTAGCTAATCTTCAAATTCTTTGTACTGCTAAATAAAACACAAAAATTGAAAATGGAAAGCTTTGGTTCCAGGATTTCTGACTCATTCATAAAAGATCAAGTCATGCAATATTAACTCCTTACTGCCTAAAGCAAAGGGGTCCTGAATTCTTCCAGATACATTTTTTTAAAGGTACCTGGAGATTCCTTCCTTAAAAGAAAACTGCATCCATTTTCCTGAGCACATTGTTCTAAAATTTTAAGAATATTCCTCACTATTACTAATGCTTTTTAAAATACATATTTTAATTGCATTTGCCAGTTGAGTCTCCTATTGGTGGTAGCAGAATGGGATCCTAATACAAGAGATTAGAGACCAGGTTCCAAATTGATTTAGTGCTACTGAATAAAGAAACCCACACTTTAATGTTTGATACTTAAGTAGAAGTGGCAATATTCATATAGTTTTCTTCTGATAAACTAGTGTTAAAACAGAATGGAAACTGGCTGACAATTTTTTATGGAGAATTTCTATTCTACAGGTATGATTGCAATTCATTAATCAGTCTTAACCCTGTACAATGGGTCTATGTGAAAACTATTTTGTGTTGTGTAGTAGAATCAACATAGAAAATTAGATAAGGGCAAATTGTAAAGTTGGGATTTTCATAGGTGCCTAAGGGAGTATGCATCCAACTCCCATTGAATTTGGTTCAATAAACATTGTTGCAGAATAAGTTTGTGTTACTGAAATTCAGTGGGAGGTTGGGTGTCTGTCTCCCTCAGGTATCAATGAAAATTCCAGTCTAAATGGCCAAGTGCCTAGCTGCTGATCTAGTTGCTACTTTACAGTTATACGTATCACAAAAAATCACTGTTTTTGGTTCTATTTAGTGCCACTGTTGGCAATTTCAGCACAGATTCTAGGTCTGAGAGTCATGATAACGAGAGCTATTCCCTGCAGATCAGAGTGGTGGAGGCACATTGGAAAAGCATTTTGGGAACCTTAAACTCTCATTACCCTTTGCTGTGTTTACTTTGTAGATAAATGAAGAAAACCATTTTCCAACACTGTGAATTCAGCACTTTTCACCAACACTGTTTTTTTAAATTGCTATTGCCTGTAGTATTACCTCCAAAGAACCATATCTACAAATGCTTTAGACTAGTACAGACCGTCTTGACCTCATTTTTGAAAGTATGCTCTCCAGAGAATGTTATTTGTAGATGCTTTGGAGGATAAGAATACGTTGCTGCTTACTGAATGAAGTTATTTATAATTTGTTCAATAACAAGATGGTGGCATATTCTGAATTGTACGTAGTATGGTGAACAAAATAACTATTCCAGCTGTGGGCCTCTCTGTACTGGCATGGCATTGAACCCTTTCATTTTATTTCTAAATCAGATGCTTACAAGCTGATTTTATTAAGTAGTGTTGAGTTTTAGATGTTCTTGGGCTGTGAGGAAACTATAAAGTAGAACAGAGTAATTTCCTCTAATGTGTTCATGTAAAGTGAGACACATGGGTGACAGGTAACTAACTATATGCAATTTTTATGATCCTTAAGAAAGATTTTATAGCCATGAGATTATATGGTGATTGAAAGGTCTGTTAGAGGCTAAGGGGACTTCTTTTTTGCTATATGCTTTCTATTGCTTGGTCAGTCTCCTTTTTTGGGTTCTGTACATTTTAGATTTTTACCTCCCTGTCTTTGTAAGGGATAAGGAGGTACAAGAAGAGAAAAGGATTAATACATTAAGTCACAGTGTACAGAAATATTTCATGTTAAATATTATTACAGCACACTTATTTGAATTGAATCTGCATTTGGGGCTCAGTCCTGCAAGGTGATGGGTGCCCTCAGCTCCTATTTAAGTCAATGGGAGTTTGCAGGATCCAGTCCCTTATGTGAGAGGGAATACACCTTACATTAACATTCTAGTTGCACACAGTCTGCACACCCTAGAAAAGTATTGTTCGATATCTTGTGAGGAGGGACAACACTGTAACTGCGTAGAGAACTTCTCGGTCCTATCCACTGATGTTGAGTGAATATTAATGGGGGCAGAATTTGGTTCATTAAACATTAGCGCAGAGTACATTGGTATTATGCAGTGTTTATGGATCTGTAAACTGTGTGCAGATAAGTGACAGCTAAAGCAGATTTAGAATAGCTTACAAATTTAAACAGTACTTCAAGTGAAAAATCAACTTTTTAATTTTAAAAGAATTACAAAAAATTGCTAGCAAATGTCAACAAATTGCCGTTTTTCTTCGTGAAATAATTCCCATCATTTATAGTGTTTTGTGACTGAAAGGCATATCATACAAAGAAATTAACAGGAAAATTGTATTTCTAGCGTGCATTAATTTTGACTGAATGAAATAGAGATATAACCTGTTTTAGGGCAGGTCTGCATTGCAATCAAACATCCATGGCTGGCCTGTCAGCTGATTTGGGCTTACGGGGCTTGGACTGCAGGCTATCAAATTGCAGTGGAGACATTCAGTCTCTAGGACGCTGTGCGGGGGGAGAGTCCCAGAGCCCAGGCTGCAGCCCGAGCCCGACTGCCTACACTGCAATTTGATAGCCCTGCAGCCTGAGCCCAAGTCAACTGACATGGGCAAGCTGTGAATTTTTCATTGCAGTGTAGACGTACCCTCACTGTTGAGTAGTTTAAAGTCACAGAGTCCAATTCACAAATGCCCTGTACCCAGTGTGTTATTTTACACAAGCATGAAGAGAATGTAAAATGCTCCTTTTTTTTATTTGGTAGCTATTTACATTCACCTGTCATTCACTTTGCAGTGGTGTAAATGACAGCACAAGTGCAGGGCAATGGAAAATTGAGCCCATAAGGAGCAATTCAAAATTATTTCATTCAGAAGCTCGTATACTGTGTTTGATGAGAACCTGGAACTCCTACTACTGCCAGTGGGAGTTGCTTGCTTTGAGTGGGGACAGGATACGAACCAAAGAATCTTAAGAAAATAATTTCTAAACTCTTCGTTTATATTTGTGCTCTTTTCCCTATATATTTGCTGTGATTTAACAGAGCATTTGAGGTCAGCTGTCAGACTAGCAGTGGAGATGGAGTAAAGCACCTTTATTCTAAACTCTTGCTAACACAGTTTTCAGCTGTGACTCAGACAGAGAGGGTAAGTTTACTGATTATACTCTGCTTTCTCTACTGTGGTGAAATGGGTTGCAGGGGGAACAGATCAAAAGCCAAACATTTCTGAATACTTTTGCCTTTTATGGAATACAGCTCCTACGTCATCATTTCCTGGAGACTGTATTCTATGCTACCCAGTGACAGAAGAAAGTTCCCTGTATCCACTGATCCCTGTCTTACAACAAATTTGGTCCCTAAGGGGATCCATTTTTACCTAACTATTTTAAGCAGTGGGCGTATAACAAGAGACAAGAACTAAACAAAACTTATTTATACTGTGTGTCTCAGTGTGACAATAAGTAAGATTGGATGGACAGGGTATTTGCCTTGTTTAAAACAACTAAATATTTTCTCTTGTAGTCCATGATGTGGTTCAACAGAACTGATGTTCTCCTCCATCCTTTTCTACTTCCCTTGTGACATCTGTGTTTAAAAAAAAAACAACAAAAAAACCTTTTTAGAGGCTTTTATTTGTAGCTGATGATTTTGAAGCTGTTGCTGTTACTCAGTGTTTGATTTCAAAATGGTATTCTAGATCATTCATGGTAATGTAATAATAGACTCCTTTGGGATGGAAGAAGGTCATATAGAGCCTGATCCAATGCCTGTCGATGGAGATACTTCCACTGACTTGAATGGACATTGATCCATAATGCATCCTCATGAAACATGGCAGGACTAATTTTGTTATTCCTAAACCATCGAGGGCTGCCTTGTCTAGTCTTGGAGATGTCCAGTGGCGGTGATTCCACAGCATTCCTTGGAAGCTAATTTTATTGTATATGTCTATAAAGATGTTTTTATATTCAATTAAAATTTTTCCTGCTTCAGTGGGCTGGGTTCTGCCCTCCTCTTGTGCTGGTAGAAAAGAGGTAAAGCTGGCAGTACCGAGCTAATGTCAGCATGAATCACAGCTGGCCCGTGTCAGACCAGGTAGCATCTCGCACTCTACACTACAACTCTGTGACCCATGGGCCTGCAACCTGGCTTCCACATGGAGGTTTTGAGCCCCAGTGGTTTCAAGGCTGCATCCTGTCTTCTATCCTGCATCCTATCCCAAAATAAAAGCCATTTCACCTGGACAGGGGAATGGAGGTGAATTCTCAAGAGTTTCTACTGATTATTTCCCCCTCCTGCAGGTTTTCTGGGGGAGGCAGATCATTCTTGCCAGAGCACGTTGCTAGTAATTTTCTCTTCGCAGACACTGTGAGTCTGCATTCCATCCGAGCTCTGCGTGGGGGGCCACAGGGAGCTGATGGCAGCTCCCTGATTTAGAACTCTGGCTCTGGCATAGGAGGAACCCCAATTTATGGCAGTGATGTAAGGTCACTGGATGTCCCCAGTCAGTTTAAGGCCCATTTATTGCTTGTGCAATACCTCTGTCTTAGCGTACCAGATAATCTGACCTAATAAGTTTAAGAACATTTTACAATTTAAAGTATCTAATAAACTGGAATGCTAATGCACACGTCTTTATGAGGAAGGAAAGTATGTGCTCATATTTTGTTAAAATTCTGGCTGACCTAAGGCCCTCTAAGGCACTGCGGCAGTGCATAGAAGACACAAAGCCACCTCAGGTAGCCAGGGAAGAATATCCCTGGCACAGGAGCCACAGTATATACACCCCTGTGCTGCTCCCTTGCAGCCCCTGGCATAAAGTGTTTTCTAGAGGTGGGGTTGGGCACCAAAGGAGATGTGGCAGGGTCAGGTGAGTCGTGCTCAGCAATGTAGAGATTCTTGAATGCTCCTGGATCCAATATAGCCCATAGGCAGCCTGAGTCAGGCTCTAATTTTATGCCAGAGTCTGCTCCATTCATCAGCCATCCAGGATCTGGGCACTGCCATGGTGGATTAAATTCACCTGTAGTCCACCAGCCCCTTAGGCTGTACTTTCTGAGAGGCACAGCCCAGAATCTGTTTCTTGGTGTTATATGCAAAAGTGGATGGGTTTTTTTGTTGGTTGTTTTTTTTTTTAAATCAAAAGAAGGGTTCAAACCTTGATGTGTTTAATGGCTTCCCTCATTGCAGTGTGAATTATTTTCTTCTTTAGTTTGAATTAGGTGCTCGCCAAAGTAAGGCCTATTAGGCTAAGTAGGGAGTCGATAGGATGAAAGATTTCACATATAGCAGAGCAGGTACAGCTCTGTCTTGGCCTGCAATAATTCCTGATATTTCAATCCCAGGGGTCTCTTCAGTACCTGTCTGTCAGCTCTGCTAAATTACACAGTAATGTTTTCTAGGTGTACTGAGAATTAGATAAAACAACCAAATTCATTTTCCTTTGTGACCTAAGAAAGCTGCAAAGCTCTGTTTTGGTCTAAGTTTTCACACAGTTCAGAGGTTACTCAGATCCCAGGGTTTTGTTCAATTGTATGTGTCCAGTGACGAAAAGGATTTGTTTGTATTATGGGGTAGCACCCTCTACTCAGGTGTGATTTCTAAACATTTCTAACATAGTGCACATGGACCAGTTCATGCACAACAAAGGTTCTATAGTGTGCTTTAATGTAGTACTGTTTCAAAAAGCACTATGTTAAAGCACACCAGCAGGGTCATGACACTTCTGTAGCTGCTGTTGTGTCTCCTGTGCCCTATGTCACTAGAGTCATTCACCAAAGGAAGCATGACAACAGTTTAAAGGCCAGCCTGGGAAAATGAAGCTGTTGCTGGACAAATTCTTCCTGCTTTTTCATGAAACAGTTAGACCAAAACTTTTTAATTGAGTAAAAGACAGTTTGCAATTAGCAATTCATGTAAAAGGCATTGAATATTAAATTCCATGCCCCTTTTATTTCCAGACAAAGCAATTTCTTACCCAAGAGTAAAGAATGAGTAGACTTTGCAGAATTCTATATTTATCATTTTGTTTGATAATATCTATATTCATTTTTAAGCATTTTTTTCTTTTTTTTAATGAATTTAAATTTTCACGGTTGTGGGAAATCGGGGGGGGGAGTTTAAAATAATTATTTAATGGTGGTAGGGGTTGAGATTCAAAAAGTTAAAATTTTATAACTGTTAAAACACAAATTGTCAGCCTCCTATGTGTAAATATATAAAGTAAATACCCCTAAATCAAACTCCAATATGTGCTCAAGCAGCATTTTTCTTCTTTGCTTATCTGTAAATTTTTATTATAATCAATGATCTTTTTTTGTCAGTTCGTCTGTGTGTACAGTGAAATCGATGTTTATTGACATTTACTGATAAAAATCTAATCCTTCCAAGACTAAGAATGGTGCAATCAATTAGAGTTGGGAGAAAATAATAGGTTCAGGTGTTGAACCTGTTACCAGCCAAAAAATGAAGATAGTTAACATTTGTCTTCTTGGTAAACTGAACAGCAAGTTCCGCCTCTGATATCCACCTTGATCAGTGATTTACTTAAGGTGTGTAGAGAGAAAATGTAGAATAATTAAACACTTATATGTATTACTTAATTTCTTTGGTTTTGTGCCTCCTATTAGTGAAACTGAGTGCTAACAAAACAATAAATGTAAATTGAAGCCACAGTGTTTCTCTAATTTTCACTAACGCATACACTTTAGCAGGTAGCTGGTACCTTGGGAGATAAATTGTTGAGAGAGATAATAGTAACTACCCACCTACCTAGTAGATACTGTTTCTATTTTGTCTAATTTCTAACTGAAGTTTAAACTAGAAAATTAAGGATCTTAAAGTAATGCACCAACAAGCTGTTATTTGTTGGTTAGAGTTTCATAGTGAAATGAATAATAAGGATGTAGTTAGTATGCAAGCCAGATCTGCCCTACTTTATTGGAAACAGAGTCACTAAGCAGTTGCTCTGTCTTTACTAATTTGATAGGATCATTAAATCAAACTTTAACAAACCTGATTTGCTTACTCAGTGAGTTGTTTTGGTTTATCTATAGAAAGTTGTCCAAATGCTGTGTAGGCGTGTATACACATCTACACACCCATGCACTGACGTCAAACGCAATCTAGCTTGCATTCTCTCTAACCAATACCTCTTTTCAGTACAATAGTGTTGTTTGCTTTTGTGGTGGGGTCACTATAGTCCTGCATTCTGACCAGGGAAGCCTATCTGAAGCAGGACCCTTGTGTGAAGCCCTGAGATTGCAATTACCAAAATCCAGCCATGGAGTAGATTAAACTCTTTTGTGTTTTCTAACAGTGTTCCTAAACTATCCACCAGGGGTCACAGTAAATTCTTAGTGCTTAAATTGTGACAGCAAAATACAGTGAACAAGATTTATAGAAATACTTAATATTATATAGCATTTTTCATCTTCAACTTGCTTTACAGACATTAACTTATTAAACTTACAATATCTATGTGAAATAGGTATTATCATCCCATTTGATGGAAAAACTAGGGAAGAGAGGTAAAGGGGACAACATTTTTAATCATCTACTAATCTGGGGCACCTCCATTTTTAAAGACACCAAAGGTCTGATTTTTAGAGGTGTTGTGCACCCACAGCTTCCACTGATTTCTGCTGGAGTTGTGGCTGATTTGCACTTCCGAACATAGTTTCTAGTTTGTTAATAGTTCTAACACCTCTAGTTTAAGCATCCAATATTAACGGAAGCTTCTGAAAATTTTGGTTCAAGTTCACAGTGTTGGTGTCAGAGACAGGATTCGTACTCAGAATTTACTGACTCCCAGTCCTGTGCTCACACCACTAAAGTGGGCTCTCAGTCAGAGCATAGATGGTATAAAATGAAAATATTGAAGGTATATCTACTTACAGGACTACAGTGCTAATATTTGTCTGTCTTCAATTACATTAACAAATTGATGTAATAAAATATAAAATGATAGTACTGTGCAATTTAACTCTGTTCATCTAATAAAGTAGCAGTTGCTTCCTTTGCCCCTTGCTGCCAATAGATCTTGTGCAAATGGAGCCATAAAAGTCCTGCCAGCCTTTACTGGGCACACTTGGTTTATTTATTATGCATAGCTCTCAGTGGAAAAGAGATGTCCCAGACTGACCTGATTTCATAGGAAGAGACATAATAGCTATGGGAAGTTAGCAACTTACACAAAAATCTCAAACCTCTAAAATTGCTAAAAATACGTGTTGCACATTTTTCAGTGTTCTTAAAAGCAGAAAGATCCTCTTGAAAAGTATAGGTAAGAAACAGTCCCCTAGAACTATATTCTTAGACTATGATTTCTATATTGCCTTAAATCCATCAGGCAGTTTTTCCTTTGAAGCAAAACTTAGAATATATGGTCTCAATGATTATATAGTCTCTGTCACCCAAATGGTTCCAAAGTGCTGTACAAATGATTTACACAAGAATTACAGTAACCGCCTCTGAAATTCATATACGGTTGGGGTTAAATATGGTAGGTGTTTAACTATGCTCAGCAACACTGCCCAATAGTTTAAGACAGAAAGTGGAGAATACTTCCTCCATTTGAAACTGCATGGAGAATTCAGATTGGCAAATATAATTTCCAGAATTAAAATTTGGTCAAGATGAGTTAGATTTTGGAAAAGTCAAAGATATTGCTCTGGGATTTACAATTGCTGCATCTGGTGAGGAGTTATATTTTATGCTTTACTTGAAAGACAGCCTCTCAGATAGGACAGAGACCTTAACACTAGTGTTAGCTATTGATTTGTTACCTATTGCAGAATAGTCACAATGAACCTCAAACCCAAGTGAACTGAGAAAGATTCAACGTGTTCATTAGCCTTGTTCTAGTCTACTGAATGTTAGGTGAACATGGGCTGAATGTCTGCACAGTTTGGAAGCTAGTGAACCCCATTCCTGAAATCAGCCTCCCTTCTTTCCCCCAACAGTCCAAGAGACATCTAAAGTAAAAAAGGGGTTTCTGATGAATGTTAGAGGGTTAGAAGGCTTGTTGAAAATTGTTTTAGGAGATTCCAGTTTGTTAAACACAAACTGCTAAGAAAATTGTGCAGCGGTTTGATTCAGTTGTAACTGCAGAAGTGAGACTCTGGGGCCAGTTTGTTATACTCCTTCATTAACCGAACTGTGCAAGGTACTCATAGGCCTATTTAATATTAGGTCAGAGGAAAAGTGGCATTCCTGAGTCAGCAATACTGCCTCTTGAGGATTTTCCTTTCTCATTCTCCTTAGCTTATCAGACCTGAGATCACACACTGCAGTAGTAAGGTTGCAGTGTTCGTTGAGGGATTGTAGGTAGCCACTGCAAGCTCTCCTTTTCTATAGAGCTATTTGAAAGGGGACTTCACAGTCACAACTGAATCAGATGCAGGAAAGGCAAAAAATTTCCTATGAAACTGAAAAAAAAATCAAGGAAGATTGTTCTTTTAAATATTTTTATCATGTTATATTTGATCTTTGCAATTTTAGTTAATAAAATGCAAGAATGCACATCATTTTTTATTTTAAACTTTATTACTGTTTGTTGTTATAAAGTGATCCCCAGTGTTTGAACATAGATTTTTAAATGGATTTGATTTGTATTTTTGGCATATACTATAGTCTGTGGATCACAAGGCATCTCAGTGCTTATCCCTTGAGGTTAACTTGAAACAGACATTCCCAGCAGTGCATGGTCTTTTTAGTCCACATTGCAGTCCAACGTGTCTCTCATCACCTACCATGCCAACCATACCTGAAGACAAGGGACAGCCAGCAGAGACACAACGCACCAGTTCGCCTCCAGTCAAAGTAAGCAATCTTAAAAATCTATTCTATTGATATTATGCTGCACAAATCTAAGGATGATCCCTGTCACTTCGCATACTTTCAGACGTCTGTTATAAAAATTATATACGGCTTTTGTATGTGGCTTTTATAAAGGGAAATCATGCTTCACCAATCTATTAGAATTCTTTGGGGGCATCAACATATATGTGGACAAGGGTGATCCAGTGAATACAGTGTATGTGAACTTTCTGAAAGCTTTTGACAAGGTCCCTCACCAAAGGCTCTTAGGAAAGATAGGCAGTCATGGAATAAGGGAAGTCCCTCTCATAGGTCAGTAACTGGTTAAAAGATGGGAAACAAACGGTAGGAATAAATGGTCATTTTTCACAATGGAGACAGATAAATAGCAGAGTCCCCCCCAAGGCTCTATACTGGGACCAGTGCTGTTCAATTCATTCATAAATGATCTGGAAAGGGGGGGGAGTAAATAGTCAGGTGACAAAGTTTGCAGACGATACTAAATTACTCAAGATAGTTAAGTCTAAAGCTGATTGCAGAGAGTTACAAAGGAATCTCACTAACCTGGGTAACTGGGAAATAAAATGGCAGATGAAATTCAATGTTAAGTGCAAAGTAATGCACCTTCGAAAAAATTATCCCAACTATACATGCAAAATGATGGTATCTAAATTGGCTGTTAGCATTCAAGAGAGAGATCTTGGAGTCGTCATGGATAGTTCTCTGAAAACATCTGTCCGGTGTGCAGTGGTAGGTGAAAAAGCTAACGACATCTATTGTCTTAGAAAAGGTATAGATAATAAGACAGAAAATATCATAATGCCACTCTATAAATCCATGGTATACTCACTCCTGGAATACTGCATGCAGTTCTGGTCCCTCCCATTTCAGAAAAGATATTTTAGAATTGGAGGAAGTACAGAGAAGGGTAACAAAAATAATTAGAGGTATGGAACAGCTTCCATATGAGGAGAAATTAAAAACACTGGGAGGCTATTCATCTTAGAAAAGAGACATCTAAGGGGGAATATGACTGAGGTCTATAAAGTCATGAATGGTGTGAAGAAATGCCTAGGGAAGTGATGTTCACCCCTCCACATAACACAAGACCTAGGGATCACTCACTGAAATGAATAGGCAGCAGGTTGAAACCAAATACAAGGAAGTACTTCTTCACATAACGCCCACTCAACCTGCGGAACTTGTTGCCAGGGAATGTTGTGAAGGCTAAAGTATAACTTGGCTCAAAAAAGAAATAGAGGAGAGATCCATCAATGGCTGTTAGCCAAGATGCAGCCCCATGCTCTAGTTGTCCCTAAGCTTCTATCTGCTAGAAGCTGGGACTAGATGGCTGGGGATGAATCGCTAGATTGATTGCCCTGTTCTGTTCATTCCCTCTGACGCATCTGGTACCAGCCACTGTCAGAAGACAGGATATTGGGCTAGATGGACCATTGTTCTGACCCAGTAGTTCATTCTTATGTATCTGACCACTGCTACAGGTTGGTGTTTTTGATTAACTGATGAAACTATGCATGGTCTTTTGGCCACTAGTTGCTATACCTAGGGTTCTTCCATTACATCAAATGGTTTATATACATAAGGGATGAGCGCTCTACTTTCTCAAGTATAGTGCCTTCTGTTTGATTTGGAAACTTTTATTACTTATTGTAATATTCTGTGCTAATTACTCCAAACCGGCACCAAAATGTCATGTTCTTCCAGAGATCATGAATAAAAAAGAATTATGAAAACGTACACATACTGTTTGTATGTAACAGAGTTGGAGTAGTATCTTTGCATTTGCAGAATTAACTTGCAGTATAATATCCAATAACTTAACATATGAGGAAAAAACTGAGTCTTGTAGATGCTTTAAGCTAAAGCCAGAAGCCCTCAGAGAGAGCGAGCTTGGTTCTGAAGATATTATCTTGTTGATGCATGAGGGAAAACATGGAAATCTATTATTCTGACTATAGTATCTGTCTGCCCGTCACTCATCACAGTGGTATCTGAGCATATAACAAAATTACATAAAGTCCAAACACGTGATCTACGTAGAGGTCTATATCAATTTTGTAATTGTAGATGAATAAAATAACCAATAAATTAGTTTGGTCTTCAAATATTTGGATGTTCCTTAAAGATTTTTTTATTTTTCAACCAATTTTTTTTTAAATATAAAGGTTATTCTTTCCAGATTGTCTAGCTGAATGAAACAACATCCTTGCATATAACAATTACAGAATCACAGCCCAGCCAGGTTATCCTGTTTTATGCAACCTGGTGAAAATGTAGAGAGGATTTATAATCTGGCAGGTTTTCAATTAAAATTTATCATTGTCACTAGAGCTAGGACACAGTATTCTACACTTTGGATAAAAACATCCGCTACTTTTCTTTTAACATCATAGGAAAATATTGTCAGCAGTGAACCCTGCATTGATTTGTCATGCATTCCGTTTAAACTGCACATTTTGCTCAGTGTTAGTTTCCTGGTTTAAGATAAACACCCCAGTTGGATGCAAGTATAGCAGATGATTAGTTGGGAACATACAGTAGGTCAAGCAGATTGCTTTATCTGTCATGTGAAAATTGCATTTGAGTGCATTAGATACTTGTTGTGAACTTGCTAGGCACAGCGCATCAGAAGAGGACTAGTATGAGAAACAAGAACATCTAGACCTGGAACTCTTGTTAAACTAGATAGATGTAACAGCATAGCCTCCTGTCCTAAAAACAAGTTAAAAAAAAACCAACCTATAGTATGTGGCAGATTATGAATCTTTGTTTACCAGGCAAAACACTTGCTTTTCAGAGAAATGTCATTGTAAGGGGAAAGAGAACAGAGGAAAGATTTTAAGCAACAAGCTACTTTTGATCCTGCCTAAATATTTGGAACAAGGATTATACCTGGCAAATGTCTGGGCTCCGAGTTGAACATGTATGTGCCTGTCACCACTAGTGGGTCGTACTGCAATCTGAGTCCTACAGTATAATCTAGGTATTAGTTTAAATTACTGATAAATAAAGTAGTTCTGTTTTTGTCTAGCTGAAGTCAGTAGAAGCAGGGTTTTAAGTCAGAAGGAACACAGTTCCCCCTCTTTTCAGGTTGGTAAAATGAGGACTTGCCAAGTGGGAGAAGCAGAGGAAGCTAGTGACTGACTGAGGAATTTCTGGAGCTGTGATCCTTTCCTGCTACTAACAGAGCAGCAGTACATGCTGGGAGAAGAGATGTCCCCATTTAAGTCTTCTAATTTCCTCTTTTCTGAAAGTAATATTTATCCTCTGGCAAGCCCTTGTTCTCTTAAGGAGATAAATCTACCCCACCAGCTTCCTTTATGCAGAACTTCTTTCTAGGAATTTTTAAAAAGCTTTTTAAACTGCAGAAAATTGCATTAGGTTTTCCAAAATTTAAGGAAGAAACCCTGGGTCCATGTTTTAGTTTATTTTTACATCAAGATTCTCGAACTTGGCCAAGTCAAAACAAAGTCAAAACAACAATATTGGGTAGGATTTTCAAAAACACTCAACATTGGTCTTACTCTGTTCCCGTTGACTTTAGTGGGAGAGGCATTAGGCCAATGCTGAGGGCTTTTGAAAATCCCATTCAATGTTATTAGAAAAAAGGATGGGATGTGCACCTACCCAGCTTCACGTGCTGCTCCCCTCCCCCCCTCCCTCCCCCACACACAGTTGCTTGGTTGACCAAGGGTCTGGTTGTAGACATGTATGCCTTACAGATACATTTCTTCTCTTCTCCTGGCTCTTTTCCTCCTGCTGCACCCTGTCTTCACAACACGATGCAACTCTGTGTCACAGATAACATTGAGACCCATAATAACTGACACCAAAATTGGTGAGCATGAGCATCCCTTTGTATATTGATGCACTTTTACCACTGACACCAAATAGGAATGTTGCCTGAATAGGGAGTGCAGAATAGGTCACGTATGTGCCCTGTCCCATAGAACATTAAAAATATTCTTTTTACAAGACATTTATTCAGCACTGAAATGCTATATACGGAATGATACCTTATGACACAAATCTTATCCCTTTTACTGCCTTTGATGTCATATTCCTTTATAAATTGATTTCACTTTCATAGAACGAACTGATGTTCAGTGACAACCAGAATCAATTGATCATGAGGTTTTAGTATTAGAAAACAAATTAAATAGTTTCCTACAGTTGCATTAAGAAGCTAGAAACTAAGGCTGGGTCCACAAATTTGCCGCCGTCGGATCGATTGCTCTGGATCAACTGTGTAGACCCGCTCAGTCGATCCAGCAATCGATGCAGGAAAACCACCCCGGTAAGTGGCTCAGCGCAGTGTGGACGGTGCGCGGAGCAGATGCAGCGAAGTCAATGAGAGATACGCACGTGATTTATGTCACTTGCGTATCTCCCATCAACTGCTGCTGAATCCCAAAGGTAAGTGTGGACCGGGCCTCTGAATTAAATTATATCTGAGGATATGTGAGAGTGGATTTTTGAGGCTGTGGTTCTATATAATTCTCATCTGGGATTAAAACCTCACTGTCTGAAGTCTTCCGTATTCTTTTTCCCCCCATGTGTTATCAGGGTACAATGGAAGCTCTCCCTTTCCCTCCTTTTAGTATAGAGGGTCCCTTTACCATCTTCAAGCCACCTCCTCTTCAACTGTAATTTGATTTTACTGGCTCGCCTGAGTTCTGAAGACATATCATGCCATTACATTTTAAACTTTTCTTTTACACTATTTTATTTTATCAGCCAAACTTTAATATTGCTCCTTTGACTGTTTCTTATCACAAATTGTATCATGTACTGATTTTTTTCAAATTGCTGGATATTGCCTACTTTTATTTTGAAAGAGAAAACAGCCTCTCATTTTTATTCTGTTTTATTCTCCTATCAAGAGAGTTACAACTGTTAATCTCAGTACCCTACTACTCTCTCTGTGCCCCCAGTTCAGCAAATCACTTAAGTACATGTTTAAACATAAGCATAGACCCCTTTGAATTCAAAGTAAAGTATGTGGCTAAATGCTTTGCTAAATAGGAATGGATTTAAGCATATGCTTAAAGTTAATCACAGGCTTAAATACCTTGTGGAATTGGGGCCTAAGTAGGTAAGAAAAAGAACATTTTAGCTGTCAGAACATTCTGTGATAACAATGGGTAATGCTTTAAAGTTTTTTTGTTTCCAAAGCATTGTGGGATATTGCTGGATATTTTACCTCAACTATAGCAAAACTTACCAAAGTTTGGTAGAACAGAGATAAGATGTAATAAAATAATCCTTGTGTTACATTAGTTATTTAAAACAAAAATCCATTTAACAAAAATAAGAATTACTCCATCCGTTTGTTTTAAGGATAATCTGGTCAACTAAAGTAAATATTTATGTTACCAAGGTATTTTCCTCCATTCCTCATGTACCCAAAACTTCCATTGACGTCAGTGAGTTTTCAGTATGTCCCAGTACTGCAGGATCAAACTCTCATGTAAATGATAGATAATGTAAATATTCGGTTGTCAATGCAAAATTGACTTCCACAGGTAGAGAATGTGGGATTGGTTTCTTAGTTTAATTAAATCAGTTACCACTTTCTACTTCCAAAGGCTCTTATATAAAGTAAGCAGTCATGGGATAAGAGGGAAGGTCCTCTCATGGATCAGTAACTGGTTAAAAGATAGGAAACAAAGAGTAGGAATAAATGGTAAGTTTTCATGAAGGAGACAGGTAAATAGCAGAGTCCCCCAAGGCTCTATGCTGGGACCTAATTAATTCATAAATGATCTGAAAAAGAGGGATAAACAGTCAGGTGGCAAAGTTTGCAGATGATACTAAATTACTCAAGATAGTTAAGTGCAAAGCTGACTGCAAAGACTGTCAGAGGGATCTTGGGTGACAGTGACTGAGCAACAAAATGAAAGATGAAATTCAATGTAATGCACCTTGGAAAAAATTATCCCAACTATACATACAAAATAATGACATCTAAATTGGCCATTACCACTCAAGAAAGGGATCTTGGAGTCATTATGTCTAGTGCTCTGAAAACATCAGCTCAATGTGCAGCAGTAGTAAAACAAAACAAACAAAAAAGTACAGTATTTTAGGAACCATTAGGAAACGAATAGATAATAAGACAGAAAATATAATACCTCTATATAAATCCATGGTACACCCACCTCTAGAATACTACATGCCATTCTGGTCCACACATTCTTAAAATATATTAGACTTGGAAAAGGACGGAGAAGGGCAAAAAATAATTAGGGTCATGAAACTGCTTCTAAGTGAGGAGAGATTAAACAGAGTTGGGCTGTTCATCTCAGAAAAGAGACAGCTAAGTGGGGATATGATAGAGGTCTATAATACCATGAATGGTGTGGAGAAAGCAAATATGGAAGTGATATTTACCTCCTCTCATAACCAAAGAACTACAGGTCACCCAATTAAATTAGTAGACCGCAGGTTTAAAACAAACATAAGGAAGTACTTCTTCAGACAAAGCACTGTCAACTTGTGGAACTGATTGCCAGACGATGTTGTGAAGGCCAAAATTATAACCTGGTTCCAAAAAGAATAAGATAGACTAATCCTCCATGAATGTATCAATGAGTATTAGCCAAGATGGCCAGAGATACAGCCCCATGCTCTGGGTGTCCCTACATCTCTGACTATCAATCTGGGACTGGACAGTCAGGGGTGGATCACTTGATCATTGTCTTGTTCTGTTTATCCCTTTGAAGCATCTGGCAATGGCCACTGCCAGAAGACAGGATAATGGGTTAGATGGACCACTGGTCTGTGGCCATTGTGGCCATTCTTATCTTCTACTTGGAAGCAGAAACAAATTTGGTGTCATTTTAGCAAATCTTCAATTATACGTATAACATACAGTGCTATATATTTTATCACTATTATAAATGGCACGTTTCTTTTTGACATGTAAATATACAGATATTTTTATGGTTCTCAAACTATATTTTAAATGAGTTCTGATCTTCCTTCCTAGATTTGGATTGTACATAGATAAGCAATGTAAAAGGACTGCAACAATTAAATGTCCTTTCAGCTTCATAACAAATGCTTATATATAGTTCAAGATAAGATCTCTAGAATGCACGAAGTTTGAAGTTCATTTTACTTCTGAAATAATCTGCTAATATTATTGTTTCTGTTAAAACTTCCTGAGAAAGAGGATAGGTGGGGCACATCATAAAGAGAACGGTGAATTAGAGAACAAGGAAAAAGGGCAGTTAGCGTACCGTATAGCTTCTTAGTGTGAGGCGAGTTAGAAAGATTGTTTTGATAAGTTTGATTTGGGCTTTTACTCTTTTTATCTCATATAGTATGTCATTTTTTATGAGTTACTCGGGTTTATTTGTATTTCATTTTAAATAGTGAGTGAGTTTTCTGTCTTAAAGGAATGAGAAGAGAATTCATGCCATGTGCTTCAAATTAGTCACAGCACATAAATCCTTTCTGAGACAGTTTTGTTTGAGAAGCCATTTTGTTTGTACTGTTAGAATGCTTTAGGATACTGAATATTATTGTCTAATGGCTGAATTGTAGCCATTCCTTGTGCAGATGCATAAGGAAGAAGCTTCCCACTTTAACCATTCATAGATTCATAGACTTTAAGGCCAGAAGGCACCATCCTGATCATGTAGTCTGATCTTTTGCACATTACTCCCATAATAGACCCCTAACCTCTGTCTAAATTACTGAAGTTCTCAAATCAGATTTAAAGACTTAAAGTTACAGAGAATCCACCATTTACACTAGTTTCAACCTGCAAGTGACCTATGCTCCATGCTGCAAAGGAAAGCAAAAAAAGTGTCTGCTAATCTGACCTGGCGGAAAATTCCTTCTCAGCCCCAAATATGGCAGACAACTGGACCCTGTGTGTTTCGGCAAGTCCCAGCAGGATCCATTCACAGTTGCAGTGTCCAACCACAGTTGCAGCCTTTGTCCTGACCTGTGTACAAGGACTGCTCTTGCTTAATTGTATTTAGCACCACAGAGGGGTCTGACTGCCTCCCATACATGCACCCATGTATTGCGCCATACAGCAGACCTGTCCACCCATGGGGTAGCCTGGGCTTTCACTATCTTAAAGGGTGTGCTGTGTGAATTATACTCAAGCATATACATGATGACCTAAATTAGGTTACTTTAATCTGACCTAATCTTGATTTAAATGACTTTTGAAAAACAAGCATCTTTTTAGGTTCCTAAATAGGAATGTAGATGCTTAATTTTAGTCACCTGTTTTTAAAAATCTCGCTTGCAATCCTGACATGGTCCAGTAGGTTTGACCCTTTGTTTATACCAGCTTTATGAAGAGCACTGTGTGTACAGGTGGCCTGATCCTGCTAATGCTGAGGTCAATGGTAGTTTTTGCCATTGACTGCCATGTCTGTAGAATTAGACCTGAAAATTGATTAGTATAGGCGTGTGCTATTCATAAGGCAAGGTGATAGCTCTTTCACAAATGTTTATAAACCAGGATTCTATAATATCTGATCATAATAGTTTCAAAGCAACGTCAGCATTGCTTTTTCAGTCTTATATTACAATAATTAGGGTTTCGAGGTTTGGGCATTTATTTTTCCAATATTCAAAATATGATATTTTTCTTAAATAAATTTACTTCAGCACATAATTTTCTTAGTATGTTTTTGTTTTCCTTGATTCCCACTCCCCCATGGAATGGCTTGAGTGTGACATTTAAATGAGTTATGGACATAGAGATGAGGAGCTGTGTGATTTTTTTTTTTTTTTTTTTTTAAGTAAAAACTCCTATTTACCAGCAAGCCAAAACTTTGGCGCATGTTTTTCACTAACTAACTTTAAACCTAAAATGAAACCTTAGCCAAAATTTATTTTATTAATTTGCATTTGTCCTCTTGATTTTAATCATATGCCTTTTGGGTGGGAGGGTTTTATAGATTTGTTTGCAACAATGTTATATATTTTAGTTTTATTACATTTTAAAGCTATTGTCAATTCCTTTGAACTTAGAAGATTAAGTGTATTCAACAAGAACAAAATGTGACACGACAAAAATTTATTTTTAAAAAATTGATGTGATGTTCTTAATTGCCTACAATTTGAGAATTGCTGAGACCAGAGTATATTTTATTCCACGTTACTTGTACATTTGCCCATTGGACTAATATGTTTGTAAAAACTTTGTTTGTTTACGACATTGAATTTTTAAGATAATCTTAAATGGAGAAATTAACAAGTATTGAATGAAAGGTATCAAAATATTCTTTTTTAAAATTATTTTTAATTATTTCAAATTTTTCAGACTGAATATCCAAAGCTTTTGTTTTATTTTGAAATCGCCCCTAATTTTGGAGTGTGAACTTAAATTCTGTGCAACTGAATACCGCATTTTCTAAATAGACAAATCAGTTTTGCAAGAAGGGCTTTCATTGATCTATGTATACTGAATAGACACTGATAAAGTAGTTTTAATGTTTTAAACCTAAATTTTACAGATTTAAACCCATCTTCTGATTAGTCACAACTTTGTTATAAATTAAGATTACTTCATTGAGCACAGTTGGAACAAATATAACATTTCACTCAGAACCAATTTACAGAGTAGAAAAGCATTGTGAATTTCTGCGATTTATATCACATAACATGTTGTTTTAGAAGCATTCAGAAGGATTGAGTGTCAAATTCTGCCTAATCCATTGCACACTGAAGTCAATGGTAAGTCTTCATTGGGTCAGGCTTTCAGTTATTGGTGTATAATTGAGGGGAAATTTGGCACTCAAAAACTAACATATAACACATGATTCATCTGACAAAGTAGGTTTCTGCCCATGAAGGTTTATGTCCAAATACATTTGTTAGTCTTTGAGGTGCACAGAACTCTTGTTATATTATACAACAGTATTTCTATAGCATAGTTCAATACAATATAATTTTAATTAGTTAAGAAAGTATTTCATTAGAATTCTCTTGGTTCTTAACTCTTTTAATTAAGAATCATTAGGGTGATATTTTATGGTGAATGCTTTCTCCACTCTTCAGTCCATGTCAGCATCTTCTTGCTAGAAGTCCCCCAAATTGATTTCCTAATAGCTTCTACTGAGAAGTGGAGATATAGCAATTATTCTGTAGCTCAAGTAGATCTACTTCTTCAGAATACAGGGAAGAAAGTACCAGTCACATGTGGGCGGCTTTAACTCCAGCTACAAATACTAATAGTATTTCTAAGCATTGTGTTCCACTCATTTTTTTCCTAAAATACAAATAAATCTTGTTGCCACTTCTAAAATGAGCCTACACTCTTTTTTTTCCAGTATAGTTTTCTGTGAATTGTGGTTTTTCAAACTTATTTACTTGATTTACGGTGTCAGGAGTAACAAAATAATTCATTTTTTATTAAAATACTTAACATGTGCCATGAATTCTTCCTTTTTTCTCTTTATATTGCATAGAGTATAACACTACTTAGCACTTGCATAATGACTTGTTATATTCAAAACATTTTACAATCATTAAATAATCTTTGTAACTTCCCAATAATGGAGGAAGGTAGTATGTCAATTTCCCAGGTGGAGAAACTAAGTCAGATGTTAAGTGGATTGTCTAGAGAGCTATAATTAGAATTTGTGTGTTTTAGTGTCCCTCACCCCTCTCCCATGCTCTGAGTTACTTGCTTATCCTCCATCTGTATTTGGCTATATATGTGTGTGCATTTTTACATTGCATTTTTATATTACATTTTCATTTTACATTATATTTGCATTTCTAAAAATGTTGATACAATTTTTGCTAATTTGAGGCAACTTCCCTCCTTAATATTGAACAGAATAAGTCTTTTGATTGTCCTCTATCAAGAAAAGAGAACTTCAGAAATACATAAACATCCAACAGCATAGGGATGATTTTGACTGAGAACCTAATGTACTTGACAATTAGTTTTGACTACTTTTTGACTACGTATAGGAAATCCATCGGTATTAATTCCAATACGTACTTTGCACTTTATCTAGCAATATCAGCAACAGTGGATAGTATACAGGAAATGGCTTCCACAACTCCCGTCTCCACTTCTCAACTTTTGGCATTACTCCCAGCTCTCCCGTGTAGATTGTGGCAGAGACAATAGAAACGCACAGGTGGTAAAAGTTGTGGGTATAGGTTCCTCTAACAGACCTTACCATATTTTTCTAGAAAGAAGTGACAAAATCATAGTACTAAGATGACTGAATTAGATTTTTAATTATTGACCTTGGATGAAAGCTACAATGTTGGCCATGCATTACCTTGATTCACACAGTAGATCTCCAACAGATAACAATGGGAATTTTACACAAAGACTGAGAGTAGATATGACCTTTTATCTAGTAAAGATGATGATGCACTTACTTATATGGGGCAGTAGAATTTTACACTGGAACAGGGCCATCCCTAGGGGAGTGCGGAGCCCAGGGCAAACTGCACTGTGTGGGCCCCCACCTGGCTCCAGTGGCATATCCTGGGTCTCCAGCACGTGCAGCCCAGCACTGTCTCAGTCAGGGTGGCCTCACCCCCCGCCCCCCCGGCCTGGGAGGGGGTGTATGTGCTGGGCCCGCCATTCACGGTGCACAGTAGGGCGGGGGGTGCAGGAGGCTCTCAGTACACCGCTGTGTGCCTCCTGCTCCCAGCCAGGAAGGCTGCAGCCACTTGCCTCCCACCTGAGCGAGGCCTCCCAAAGCGTGGGGCCTGGAGGGGTCGCCCCAATCCGCCCTACCCTAGGGACAGCTCTGCATTGGAATTACCCCTGTTGAAGTCAATTGAAAGAGACTTGTGTTGAAATCAATAAAAATATTTGTGAAGGTACTATTTAAGAGGCATAAAGGTGTCAGGTTTAGTCCTTATTTAGTAAAGCAAATGCTGTGTTCAGACGTATCTCCACTGCTACGATGACCCCCACAATACACCTTTCAAGATTCTTGATAATTGTAAAAAACTTCTGAAGGGCACTTCTAAAATTGTTATTTCTGCCATTGTTTTCTATGGCAGTTTGCAAATTCAGTTATCCAATTTGCATGATTAACTTCTTTGGAAATCGGGTCCTTAAATGAAAACTTCCTACAAGAAAATGAGTCCATGAAGCTCCTGGGGACATGGACAGAGCCTGGGTCTGCTCTTGGGCACCCTAGTGCCCTGCCTATAGCAGATGGAGAGTCTGGCGCTCCCCACAGCGGCCTGGGCTCCCTGGTCAGCTCTTACTATGGTCCGACTCTGGCATCTGGCATGGCCATGGGTCGGGACCTCAGGGGCAAGAGGGAGCCAGGGGGCAGTGTAACAGTTCCAGCACAGATGGCCCACTGACTTCTACATAGGTTTTGGCACTCCTGCGATAGCCCCCAAATTGGCCAGGGCCCCTGGGTACAGGCACTGTTGGCCCATACATTAATCCACCACTATGTCCAATAAAAATATTATCTCACCCATCTTGTCTCTCTAATACCCTGTACCCAATACCACTTCAACATCATGGCCATCTGATACTGGCTGTCATGTAAACTTTTAAAAATGACGTATTTATTAAAATATCAGACTGTTGTAAAATCTGATCAGAAGTCCCACTGTATTTGATTACAACAAGCATTGCTAATTCATGTTGATGTGAGAGAGAGAAATAGAAGGCAAGCAATACAACATTAAACCAATGGTTTCTATATGCTGAAACTCTTGTTGTTCTGCATCTAATTTAACCCACCATTGTAAAGGATGCATTATTTCGCTTCGTTACATGCATGTAGCTCTCATTAATTTCAGTGGGATTTACACTTGAGCTTCAAGGGAAATACACAGATTACTCAAAATGTGCCTCAGCAGCTCTGTTGGTCTGATCCTGAGAGTCCTTAAAAAAAGCCAACCTTTTCTTGATTTTTACCCTGTGCAAGGACTGCCAATATCAGGCCCTATGTGAAAGAAATTGCATGTCAATGGCTAGCAATCATTTCTCCTGAATAGTAAGGATTGGTTTCATTATCTGTTGCATTTGAAGGAGATTTAGCACTTACACAGTTGAACCATGTTCATCTTTTCTCCTGGTAAATTGACAGAGAAATACATTTTATATTCCACGTACAGCATCATTTTTCAGTGTTTTAAAATTATGTTTAACCATGTTTTTGTATTTGTCACAAACCATTCAGGATGCTACTATTGAAGGGACAACAAACAGTACACCTTCTATTGTTCTTCCAGAGAATGCTGTTATGCCAGATGTAGAAATTGATAAAAATCTGGTTAACAGGTACTACAAATAATACATGTTACCAGTCTATGCATAACTTGTACAATAATTCCAAGATAGGCATTTCATCATTTTAAAGAAATCAGCATTTTATTTTTATTTGTAACTAGGTATATTGCCTTTACAGTTCTCTGACTGTTTTTAACATGAGAAAGTGGATTATAGAGATCTCATAATTGGTACCAAAGGAAAATTTGTTTATACATGGACTCCATTCTGTGATTTATCTATGTGAATAATTCCACTGAAGTCTGTAGGTGTTTGCCATGCATAAGAACTGCAAAATGCTTGCATGAAGTTTACATAAATTTGCTAATCTTTCAGATTAGTATAATTTAAATTTTGAGCAAACATGAGATTAAAACAACTATGAAAATAGACTTTCCACATAATTTGGACCCAGTTTGACAGCTATTACTCATGGGAGCAGCCCTTCCTCATGTGAGTAACTCCAGTGTAGCCTTGAGTAAAGGTTACTGCCTTTGGTATGTGATGGAGTGTTCTGGAACCCTCTGACCTTATGCGGTGCATTCAGGGACCTGTAACGATTGTGTAAGGACTTGTCCTTCCATACCCTTTACTCCATGCACAGTATCCCAAACCCTTTGACCCTGTTTCAGTCTCCTGTATGACCACCAGGAGAGCACAAATTCGACAGTTTGGGAAGGAATTGTACCTCAGGAGTAGGGCACAATTCTTCCCTGAGCTCCTCATGGGGCAGTATACTCCCTATTCAGTTCAATGGCTAAACTGCACAAGTTCAGTAGTTGAAGGTGTGGGTTCAAATCTTGCTGATTTTACTCACACAGGTGAATACTGGCGAATATAAAGTGGGCAGGACTTGGCCCAAAATGGAAGTATATTGTTTTGTGTAAATTCTTCAGGTATATTGTTCCTTCTTCGCTAGCCCATAGTCATGTAATTTAATGTGTGTACAATATGCATAGTCTTAATGTGATTATTCCATACCTTTTTTGTTACCCAATTAATTAGAATGCTATTTTAAATTATGCCTGCTACTATTGTGTCCTAGCATCATGCAGAAAAGTTTACATAGCAGTCATTCATATTAAATAGGACCTATAACCTACTTTGCAAGAACGCAATATTAGGTACTTAAAAAAATCAAGAACATTCCATTTGTATGACGCTTAAATTAATAAAGAATTCAACCCAAAAATTAACTAAAAAGAAAAGTACCAATTTAAGCAGAAGTTGCATTTACAGTGCGTAAGAACAACATAGTAACAAGGCTTATCTGTAATGGAAAGTAATTTCCAAAGGAAATCTAGAATACTAAAAATGCTTTGCAAGTTGTACTAATAGCCTTTGCAAATACTTGATATAATTTTATTTATTCTTATATTTTGCATTTTATGTTTTCATGCATAGCTGAAAATGCTTATGATTTCTCCTGGTATATTTAGTGGATGACATATCTGTTAGATGCACTTTTATTTCCAATCTTGTACATGTTGTCTTCAGTACTAAATAAATTATTAAACCACATGTCATTATAACTATCAATATCAATAACTACTACTATGTATAGTTTCATCACCACATGCATGGTGGCAAAGCGTGTATCATTGCAGATTCCCCAATGCAAGTCATTATTTAGTAAACTTGTTTTAGCTATAAAGGAAATTTTTCTTATTTCTTATTTCTCATTTCCAAAGAGTGGAAAATCTTCAGAATACTGGCAAAACAATGTGAGTTGTTTTGTAAAGAATTTGAGTTGGCTGGTAACCTGAATGAGAGCACATTCATTTCACAATAGCCATCAAACAAATGGTAATAGTTCTATGTAATAGATCTGACTAGTGAAATGGAAGAGATAAGTTCCAGATTCTGGCCCCAGTTCAACATGTAAGTACATGCTAAACTATAAACATATTAATAATGCCATCACTATTCAGCAAAGCACTTAAATGTGTCCATGTGCCATTGAAATCAATGGGATGTAAGTTCTAGCTTAAAGTTAAGCAGATGCTTAAATGCTTTGTTGAACAGGGATAGGATTATCAACATGATTAAAGTTAAGTATGTGCTTAGATCTTTGCAGAATCAGGACCATTATTATCCGTTCTTTGAGACACCCAGTTCCTCATCTTGACATAGCTTAATATCTATTTAAAATAACTGAATTTTTTTATCTCAGAGAAAAAATAATCATAACAAATTTTTAGTTTATACAGATTGAAAAATATTTCTCGCGATGAGCCACATTTACATCAGTCTTAGATCATAACACTGCACTTAAACAGTGAAACTTTTGTTGAAAAATAGTGGATGCTTTAATGAAATTAATGAAATTCAAGGTTATCAGTAAAAGTCAAACTTCCACCAGTTGAGAGTGATTTTTTGCAGTACACTACTTCCTTGATGTCTTCCTTGTCTGGAGAAGTATCGGAGGAATTTCAACAAAACAAGCATATTTGTTTTAGGGTTTAACCCAACTCCCATTGATGTCAAAGGGAATCTTTATATTGATTTTAATTGGATCGGCAGTTAGTGAAAGGAACCCACTATATAAACACTTTTAAATAAAGCCCATGAAAGGTGTTTATGAAAGTTCAGAACTTTGAAGAAAGAGAATTTGCCTGTCTTATCCTAGATTTTAGAAAACATTTAAAATGTCTAAAAAATAAATAAATAAATAAATAAAAATAAAACTTGTATAATTCACTTTTATGGGAAAACTAATACAAACCTTTATCAACTTGAGCATTTCACTTTTTTCTTTTACTTTCTGAGACATTATGTGATTTGTGGGGGGTCAGAGTTAGTTAATTTATTTTTACGTTGTGTTTTCCAGAAGGCATACCATACATTTATTTTTGTAGAAACCCGTTTGTTAACAAATTATGGTAAAAGCATTATTTTAATTTCCTCCTTGTTGCTTACTGCTATTTTGTTTTGGTTTTTTTCCCCAGACCTCATAGTCCTCATCTGAGACATTCTAACCGACACACTTGGACTTCCATTAGTTCACTAACTTCAGTTGGTAAGAAGTGACATAATGTTAATATTTTTTTCCTGAAACAAAAACTGACATTCAAGTAAGATCTAAATAGATCCTCCACTGGAATCGTGTAGTCTATTGACTTCAGTGAAGCCACACCAATTTACATCAGTGGAGGAACTGGCCCAGAGAAATTAGAATGATCACATAATCCCTCTTCTGTACGCACTGAGTATAATATATGCATAGAAGATACTTGATGGCATAGCAGGATAAATTATCACCCAGCGTTTACGATGTCTGTGTCATAAGTGGTGAATAATACACAGAATACACACTGAGCAGAACTAGAGAACTACATATCTTCCAGTACCTCAAAAATACAGTAATAAAATCTGAAAATAGAGCTTACTTTTTTTATAAAGCTTGATACATGTCGTCTTAGCAACTCCTGTTTTCTGAAAAGTACTGTAGTTCTATTTTTTATTTCTTGTGCATAATCAAATATCAAATTAAATGGAAAAAACTTCATGAACAGGTATCTGTCAAAATATTCATGTTGGTTATGGTATCAGCTACTTAAACATTTCTCTGTACTTTGAAGTCTTTAAACCATGATTTGAGGACTTCATTAACTCAGGGTTATAGGTTAGTGGTCTTTTAGGAGTGGGTGGGTGAGGTTCCGTGGCCTGCGTTGTGCAGGAGGTCAAACCAGATGATCATAATGGTCCTTTCCGATCTAAAAGTCTATGAATCTATTTAATGAAAACTAGCAAGTTCTTTAGGGGGAGATTTTGATCTGCTTCCTTGCAGTGAGTAGTACCTTACTCCATGAAGAGTTCCATTGACTTTTAGTGTGGCTACTTATGGAATAATCTTAGATAAAGGTGATAAAATCTGAGCATTAGTGTATATGTATGCATTTGGCAAACATTCCAAAATTTAGAGATGAAATGCTAGCGCTACTGAAATCAATGGCAAATATCCCATTGACATCAGTAGTTCCAGGATTTCATCCCATGTGTGTTTGGTCTGCAGCAACACTCCAGATACCATCTCCATTAACAACATCCTTACTGTGCCAGTACAAACTGTACAGAATTATAGGCATGATTACATTGAGGTATGAAAAGATAAACTACTAAACAGATATAAGCTACTACTTAAAGAAGAAAAGAAAGAAAAACAAACTTCAGAAATCAAGACCCAATTACTCAACACAGAAAATGGTTCACATAAAATAAGTTACATATTGAAATACATTGGAAATATTTCATTCTCATTGCACTTTAATAGGCAAGATTCTAGTTTGATGTTTTCAGTTTATTTTATAGATTATATTAAAATGATGAGTATATGATTTCATAATAGAAATCCCAGCAATTTATTTAGGCAGATTTGTTTTCTAAAACTATATTTGAAGCTGCTTTTAAAAATAGCATAGTATATGGTACGTGGTAGCTCAAGACATGTGAAGTCAGACATAATCAAGTATGTGAGAAAGCAAGCAATCTATGGCACTACTGAAATTAAGCTTTAAAATCCCTAGATATCAAAATGGACTGGAAAACCCTGTGCCATATATAGACATACATGCTAGATCAACAGCAGCACCCAAGACGTGCATGCACTTTGAGATGCCATTGTTTGGTGTGAAAATGAGAATGCTGAAGTAAGAAAATGAGCATTGTTCGGTGAGAAGTCAATTCCCTTAGGCTCTTTTAAAAAGATGACTGAGGGTCAGATCCAAAGCACTTAAAGTCAACGGCTGTTTTTTACTTACCATAATGGACTTTGGATCAGGCCCTTTGAGGTGGATTTTTGACAAGACCCTTAGGGTAAAATTTTCAAAAGTACCTAAATCATTTACCGCCTAGTTCAAAAGTGTCTTAGGCTCCTAGATGCCTTTAGTCACTTTTGAAAATGGGACTTAGGTTTCTAAGTTACCAGGTGGTTTTGAAGATGTTACCATTAGTATGAAGTTACATGAAAAGCCAATTTTTAAACAGAAGAAAAACAAATGTACACACTATGAATCAAATTTTCAAAACCAGCCTCTAGAATTTACAGTCACAGTTACAGATGGTCAAGTATTTGCACATGCAAAACTCTGGGCCCCAATCTGCAAACCCAAAAATAGAATTACTCGTGCTTAAAGTTAAGTATGCCCTGCCTTTGTCAATATTGTTTGTGGGATTTGGTGCTTGAAAAATTATACACAAAAATAGTTTATCACAGAAATGCCGATAGTACTAGCTGGCATATGGTAGTGCCACTCTCATATTCATAAATAAAGAAAATAATCTTAGAAATAAATAAAAGGGTGACTGGTATATGGAAAACATAGTTTTAAGTTAATGAAACTATTTCAGGTGGTGATGAGCACCTTCACCTCCATTTATTTCATTTCACAGGAGGCCAATGGTATCTTTTAGGATTGGTCCCTGAATCTGGGGGTACAGCACCATTTGAAAGTGATGTTAAATGAGAATGGTTAGTGAATACAAGTTGATAGATCAATTATACGTATATTTTAAACCATATGGTAGGCACACATGATTTTTTTTTAAATATGCAACAAATTACCTAGAGACATGGTTATACTATACACATCTAAGTCACATACTTTGCTACTGAGACAATACAGGGCAGGTGATTGATCTGGTAAATGACCAACTGCCAGATGTCAAAATCTCAGACGAAGATAAAAAGAAGAATCTTGAGTTATTAGAAGAAGCAAAGAGAGCGAGTGAGAGGTTCCTAATGCGCAGGGGCAGAAAATCAAGAAGCAGCCTTTCAGAGTCTCCCACAGGTAGGTGCAAAATGTGAAAATACCTTAATGTACTACATAGAAATCAAGAGGTTTGCTGATGTACAAGGCTCATGTTCAACATGATCCTTTCATAGTTACTGGTTGTGTACATGTAGTTTATTGTTAATCACCCTGAGGATATTTCTCTTTAACTGTCTTCAAAGCTTAATATAAGTCCTTTCCAGTCAGCTAATCTAGAGCTGGCAGACATTTTTTGTGCTGAAAGTTTTCCCACTCAAAATAGGAAATTTTGCATGGGAAGATGCCTATTTTGATTTGATTTCTCCCACAGGATATATCTAAATAAAAATTTGTTTCTCAACCCAGAGTTCTAAACTAAATTAAAATTGTATTGACTTAAAAAGTTGTTTCATTTCATTTTTTCATTTTGTTTATGCTGGAATGTCAGTTCAAAATGACACTTATTTTCCAACTTAAAATTTTTTGAGAAACCAAAACGAGATGATATTTTAAAGGAAACAAAATTAAAATGCTCATTTCATTTTGAAATACCAATTTGAAACAAAATTTTTTGTTAAGAATTGTTTTAAACTTTTGGGATGTGGGGGATGCGGAGGAACAAAGCTTTTTTTTTTCCAGTCAAAATTCCTGTTGGCAACATTTTTGATTTTCTGACCAACTGCAAGCTCATTGTGATTTTTTTCATTAGTTTACTTAGTGGGTTTATATATATTTAAGATAATATTCCCGATCCCCCTTTCACAATATTTTACAATGGGGATGAGGAAAAAGATCTTGTCCCAAAATGTTCCTTAAGATCTTCAAACCCAGCTAGTCTGTGATGCACAAACTATTGCAAGAGATGACTAGGAGCTGCTCACTTCTAGCTGGGTTCTGGCCCTTTTCATTTCCCAGGGTATGTCTACACTGACGGCAGCAAATTCGCTGCCATCAGATCAATCTATCTGGCTCAACTGAGCAGAAGTGAAAACCTGCTCAATTGATCCAGAAGTCGATTTATTAAGACCACCTCCAAAAGAAGCATAGAGCTGCATTGACAGGTACGCGTTTCCTGACGGCATGGCGCAGCGGAGATGGTGCGCTAAACAGAAGCTCTGTGTTCCTTGCCTAACTCCCATCTACGACCGCCAGATTTTGCCAGCAGTATAAACCAGGCCTCGTGGATTTTGCCCTCGCTCCTGTACATCTACTTCTCTGTGTGCTACAGTGCAGACAGCCACTGCAGATTGCCCAATAATGTAGTAGAAATGCAGCATTTAGGGATCATATTTCGCCCATTCAGGCAGTAGCTTGTTGTTTTTCAGTACAAGTTGTTTTCATTTTAGGAACCTAGCTTGTCTCCCCAAAACATTTTTAGGAATCTGAAATCATTTGTTGAGTTTTGAAAATGCTCTGGCCATGAACATTACCATCAGATGAGTATGCTACCGCTGTCAGTTGGGGCTTTTTAATCTCAGCAGGAAGCTTAGAAACCATGAACTGAGTGAAAAAAAATTACCTAATATTTTAATTTTTCTTTTTCTTTATAATGAAGCTGTCTCCCCTACGCTTAGTCCAAGAGTTTCACCTGTACCATCTCAGAACAACTCTCTCACTCTTCCAATCCCAGCAGGTAAAGTTATTTGTAGATGTTCAAATTTAAACTGTTTTAAAAATGGTTGGGGGTGATGAATACCCATTTGGCTACATTTCCATCCATTGTAAAGTAGCTAGGATTCATAAATTCACAAATCTTTCTCTGTCTAAAAATGATGACACTTGGAAATGTCCAAAATATACTGGTATGTGTGCAGCCTTATTGTAGCCAGGGGTACTAGAGAGACAAGGTGGGTGAGTTAATTTCTTTCATTGGACCAACTTCTATCAGTGAGAGAAACAAGCTTTTGAGATTACACTGAGCACTTCTTCAGGGCTGGGAAACTTACTCAGTCTGTCACAGCTAGATACAAGATGGAACAGATATATTAGGACAATTATTTTGTGATTATTTCATTCCTAGGTTGCATGTCCTGTATTTTATTGTCCTTCCCAATTGTGAAGCTTTGCTATAATATTTAATATTCTATTCTTACTGTGCTTGCAATAAAATGGGCATTTGGTTTATTCCTTTTTTATTATTATTATTTCCTCTTTAAAATATAACTTTATGAGTTCTAATACCTGTGTGGGAAATTTTCAAGGTTGTGCCTTTGAAAATCTCCCCCTCAGCTACCTTGTGGGTGGGTGGGTGGGTGTGCGTGTTGTTGAAATATAATAAACAAACAAAAATAAAAGATCAGGAAATGCTCTTATCATATATTTTTACTATTTTAGGGTCTGATGTATGTACAGCTGTGGGTGCTGGGTCAGTGTCTGCACTGCAGGTAAGACCGAGTTACATGTGCTGCCTGTGGTATACCGTACTTGCAATAATATCACTTTACATTGTCCTAGTACTCTAAGAATAATATAGTGCTTTCAGTAGCATTCTCTATACCAAAAGTAGCATCATTTAACACATTGTCCTGCTAAATTTAGGGCTAAAGATACATCTTTTATTCAGGTTATGGTAAGCTTGATGAACTGATTTTGAAGGCCAGTTACACACAACGTGGTGATAGTTTTCTGAAACATCATGAAGAAGTGGAGAAGATCTAATGTGTTGCTGATCTAGAAAGAAGGACAGAGGTGGTGTAGTAACTTAGTAGTTACCAGTCCATAAATCTAATTGCTACTTCAAGTAAAGTAATGCAACAAATATTAAGAGATTAAAAAAATCATTCCTGAACATCTACAGGACAGCGGAATTCAACAAATGTGTGTCCTGTGTCTGTCCAAAAAAACCAAGTCTTGCGAGACAAATGACTTTTTTCTTTTTTGCTAGAATAACAAAATTATAGAAGAGGATGAAGGACAAGCAGCAGAAGTAAGCATTTGATACAGGGTCTCGCAAAATCTTACCCTTGAAAGTAATCTCTGGTCGGCTCAAATAAGAATATGGCTGTGTGGCTTTGAAACTGAGTGAAAGATTTAAGCAAAGTGAAATAAGCAGTACCGAACTGAGAGGTCAGGAGGGGTCTACTGCAGTACTGGAGGGAAAAGGGTTGCTTCCAGCCTTAGGATCTAATCCTGTGAACATTTATGTTCCTGTTTACTCACATGAGTAGTCCCATTGATTTTAACTGAACAATTTGTGTGAAGAAAGTTTAGAGCATATGTGACCCAAGAGTTGCAGAATCAGGGTCTTAGTTAATGTTTAGGACCATATTGTAACCCAACTTAATGCAGCTACACAAGGGGATAAAAGGAAGTAAGATTCCCATTGCCATGTATATGCATGTCCCTGCATAGCTGCATTTATGTTCCCTGCATCTCATAGACTCATAGACTCATAGACTCATAGGTCAGAAGGGACCAATATGATCATCTAGTCTGACCTCCCGCACAAGGCAGGCCACAAAACCCTACCCATACACATTTATAACAACCCCGAACCCATGACTGAGTTATTGAAATCCTCAAAAGTGAGATTTGAAGACCTCAAGCTGCAGGGAATCCACCAGCAAGCGACTCATGCCCCATGCTGCAGGGGAAGGCGAAAAACCTCCGTGGCCCCTGCCAATCCGCCCCGGAGGAAAATTCCTTCCCGACCCCAAATATGGCAATCAGCTAAACCCTGAGCATGTGTTCCTTACCAGTAGGGAGAGGATGCAGTGCATGCCCCATACTCCTCCACCCTTTCTCCCATACAGCATGTGGGTATGGAATGGGCAGATCCCTGTCTCTGACCCACACACACAGGCCAGCAGAGCTGGCAGGTGCTGGAGGGTGTGGGGAAGTATTGTGCACCCAGTACAGGGGCGGTGCAACTAATTTCTCCTTATGAAGAAGAGGCAAGTAAGGAAGAATCTGTGGTTTACTGTAACAGTTCCTTCTCATGCATCAACTAGAGCAATGAGCAAAGGCCCATTCTAGCTTTTTGCCATCAGAAACACTATATTAATGAAATTTTCCAATGATATTCAATTAGGAGGAGTTGCAATTATCAGTACAGAGAGAAATAACAGAAAGGGACTTAGAAACACGGGGAGAAAATGAGATAATGTGATTTAACGAGGGGGGAAATGCAGGCTCATACGTTGGTTGGGGGGAGAATAATGGGAATCAATCTCTCAATTAAAGGAAGAAATCTGGAAAGGTACAGTGCTGAGATGTGCAGGTAAATGCATATAAGCACTTTGAGATCCTCAAATAAAATAATAAAATATATAATAAAAATAGTAATAAATATAATGTTATAACATACTAATAAAATTGTTATAATAAAAATACAGTAACAACAAGTCATTCCAAAGAAGCAAATGACAGCAAAAGGAAAAATGGTCCTTCACAATTAAATCCCCTCCCGCCCCCTATTTTCTCCTCCTCACCCCACCCATATTGTTTCCTTATCTCTATTTCCTTATCTTTTATCTGTTTTATCTGTTTTATTTATTTAATCAGTCACTTAATCTGGAGGTTTATCTACAGTATTGTAATCTTTAATCTCCTCCTAAGCATCATGAACAATATTAATGTCATGTTTTCTCTGGAAAATATCCTAGGATCACTAAAAAGATATCTAGTAAAGTTCAGGACAAGTCTGATTAGATTACATAGCATAGAAAACATTGAACATTTTTGTCTGCCAGAGTTACAAATCTATTTCCATCGAAGATAGTTAGTTCTCTTTGGATTAAAGAATCCCTGTGTCTATGAAGTTCACAGCAACCTTAAAGGTAATTCCATTTATTTTTTATTCATAAACACCAAGGCCAGAAGGGACCATTATGATCATCCAGTCTGACCTCCTGTGTAATACAGGCCGTGTGACTTCCCAAAAATAATTCCTAGAGCATCTCTGTCAGAAAAACAGCCACAGAGAGTTTGTTCTTTCTTTCAATTTTTCTTTGCTGTGGAAATAAGTGTACAAGTTCTAAAACTCTAAATACTGTATCTTAGTTTGTCTATCTTGGTGGTTGCATTGCACAAGGGAAGGAAATTATAAAAGTTGAATAGAGCTAGGATCAACAGCGCTTTTAAGTTTGTGCACCAATAAGCTTACACATTGGGCACTGGGAAAGCTACTTTCCTACTAATACCGTATGCCTGGAAAGTTTCTTAAGAGTTGTGTGTTTTCTTGCTTTGTTTTTGGCCAGGGAGGTTCTGCATTTAGGACAATGTCTGTTTTCAATGTGGATTTCTTGTACTATTGGGCCTTAAAACGTAACATGAGTAAAGCAGAATAGTTTTCTCACCTGTGTTAGCAGAATCAACACTGGGCCTTGTGATGCCTGAATTATCTTTACTCTTTCTCATTGTTTTGACTCTCACAGGCTTTGAGCCAGGGGCTATGCAAGATTTAAAAAGGAAAAGTTATATGAATTCATGTTAAATTTCATTAATTGTAAACCAGAAAGAATGATATGTCAGTAATTTCTCTTCTGCTTCAGTGTAAGGTTACTTGTTTGATACATTTGTGGGCCTCCTCCTGCAATCCTTACGCAGACAAATCTTACATTGCAGTCAGTGGGGAGTTTTGCCTGATGTAAGGTTAGCTGCATTGGATCCTGGATATGGGATGTGTGATTTTTTTTCAAAGGCACAAATGAGAGGCGCCCATCTGCCATTAACCATCAATGTGCCTTCAAGCACCTGCCTGCTTTTTGTGTCTTTGAAAATCTCCCCATCTATAATGAAGCATTTATAAGCAAATGGCAATGAAAGCAGAAGTGTTTCTTTACAATGAAATCCAGTTTCCCCTCTGCCCACCACACACACACAGCGTTTCCATATATTTTATATGTATCCTTTTCTTTCAGAATGTCACAAAAGGTTTAACCGATCGAAAGCAGAATGATCAAAGGAAGGTTTCTCAGGGAAGGTTGGTTCCTCGTTCCACTGGTTTTGAAAATTCCAAAGAGAAACTCTCTGCACAAAAAGAAAACTTTGATCCACTTACACATATGGATAATTTACCCAAATCCTCCCCTTCAGGCAGTGAAACTGGCAAAACTTCTCTTAACACAAACACAAACAGTTATGAAAATGAATATGGAAAATCATTACTTAAGAAATCAAAAGAAAATGACTTTCCTTTAAGAATGTATCGACAAGGACCAGGCATAAGCACTGTGGACCCAAAGTTAAGAAGTTCTGTACCAGAACTTATGGACCCGAAATGTACCGAACTTAAAGCATCTGGAACACGCCCTCCTCTATTACGAGCTGTATCATGGGACAGTGTAGAACCTGGACATCAAGAAAAGGTACCTTTTAAATTACCATCTGAAGAAGATAAAAGCTTTGCCTTCAGTAATAAATCCAACAATCAGTTGACGAAAGCATTAATGTTCAAAGACCTCCAAATACAAGTTCAGCCAGTTCGAATGCAGAAATTGACAAAGCTCAGAGAGGTGAGTTTCTAAACATGTATGTAGTATTATGCTATTTTATATGATGTTGCAATATCTTATATGTGACCCACTATTCTTGTGCATCATAAAACTATATAATTAATAGCTGTTGAAGTGCTACACTGTAGTAGACTAGGCAGAAAAATAATTATGTATCTTTTAGAGATGGAATTGAGATGAGATAGTGACATGTAAGAAAACAGATTTTTTTTCCCCATTTTTTCTATTTCCCATGAGAGACCATGGAGACCAGGTTATTTTGATTCTATTATTGTTCATCTAACTATGCATTTCCTAGGTTTTACATAGTAAAAACTTATTAAAAATATATGCAGTTATTGAGGACTCTCAGCACAAATCTGAGTGGATACAATACATGGTCAATACTAATGGAACTAACTAACATTTTAGCCATTATGTTTAGAAAATTGAGTCCTAATCTGAAGCCCACCAAAAGTCTCCTTTATTTCAGTGGACTTTTGGATCAGGCCCTTAGTGAGAATACTGTCAGTGGTATGCCTAAATAGTTGTACTGAAAAAGTGGCTTCATGTCACCGCACACAATGGCTATCATATGGAACAGAAAATTAAACTACAAAAAGCAGCATTTTCTTACTTTTAGGCTTTACGTGTTCTTCATCAAACAATCAAATGTTCTTATTTTATCATTATTTTTATAATTACAAAAAAGCTTATGTTAAAATGTTGGAAAGAACTACAGCAAAGTTAACATAGATTGTGGTTTTATTTTTCCTTTATTGTTTATTTAACGAGTAACTTTAAAATTCCTTTACACTGGTGTATTTTTGTTCTCAGTTTCATAGAAACTGCAATCTCTTCACAACTGTTAATTACATTTTCCTTCATTCCCAGAAAAATTCCCTTATGAGGAAAATATTATCACATTGCTGAAAAAGAAACATTAGTTGTTTCCCTCTATTTAATATAAAGGCGAACATAGCACATGGTATTTCAGCTTCAGATATATAGTACATTACATGTAAACAGGAAGAAGCTGATTAACTGTCTTGTCATTTCTAAGTAATACTTGGGAGTGAAATAACCTACTTTAGTCTCTAAAAAGATATTTAGATTTGAAGAGCTCTCCTTCCTGAGGAGAGCAAACCTTATATTATACAAACCTTATATTAAAAAAAAGTGTTTTAGGAGTGTTACTTTTCCTTATGCACTTCCTTTTTTTCTCCGTGGTATACTTTTCTGCTCCTTCCAGAATTTCTCCCTCAGAACAAGACCCTCTCTGACTTTATATGTTAATAGAATTTGCTGTATGTGCACTGAAAACTGTATATGGACCTAAAGGTTCAACTGAAGTTTAGAGACCATAACTGTACTTCATTAAAGACTGACTCTCCCCTGGTATACTCCCACGTGTCACTCAGTGGGGCCAATGGTATCTTATTTTTCTTTATTTTAGATTTCCCTTTTTTCAAGAAGTCACTTTTGTTTAGTTCTGTTGAATGCATTTGAGATCTATATATATTTTACTCTTCTTCCTGTAAAGGAAGTAGACATTTTTTAAAGGGTTTTGGCCTCTGATCCAAAAGCTCTCAAACTGCCTGGTGCATTAAAGCCAGAGTCTCCTAGACAAAAGACATACAAGGGGCAGCTGTTGGGCCAGATTCTTTACTGATGTTACTCTGACTACAGTGGAACTACACAGAGGGTGAATTTGGCCTTTGAAATCTAAAAATTAATCTGGTAACTTGATAATTGTTAGTTTTAGCACCAAAGTATTTCAAAGTCATTATTAGAGGGGCATGAAAATTTAAAAGATAATTCATCCACTAACATTAGCAAATGTATTGCAAGGAAGAACCCTTGAATCAAAAAGCAGGAAATATTTCACTAGAGTTGAAAGAAACCCTTCACTTATTCTTAATTACAATGACATAATCAAAGTGTCTTCTCACAGGCCTCCAGCCATTTATATGCAAGGCCAACACAGTGTTGATATAAAAGAGAACATCAGATTTTAAAGTAGGTTATATCACTGCATAGTATTGCTGACAAGTGACAAGACAGTTAGTTAGTCATCTTTTTCTTGTTTACATACTTCAAGATGTAGAATTACGTACTGGAAGACCTGCTTCTTTAAAATAAACCAGTCAAACTGTATGATGATGAATGCCATGGAGATTCTTAAAAATAAATTAAATTAAATTTAGAAGCAATAGAATCAGAATCTGGAATCAGGAAATTAACACAGTATGGGGCAAAATTCAAGTTACAAGAGATTAATCTTTAGGTTTAACAAAGATCCCTTTTTAGCAAAGGACAGTGTTTATGATTTATAAATCCATTTAAGACAGGAATGTTCTCTAAATTCTTTTTTCGCAAAATGTAATCCCCTCTCTGCTTCAGAGGCATAGTAGCACCACAGGATGCAATAACAGTGAGAAGCATTAGCTTGGAGTAATAACATAGAAAGATTTCTGTGAAGAATGCCTACTCAACAAGCGGGCTAAGTGACAGAAAGTCACTTCAATGTCCTTTTATGAATTTTCCCTTTGTCCTTCCTGGGATCAATTCTACACTGAATTATTTTTGCATTAGCAACATCTAGAACTTTTTATTTATTCTTCCACTTGCATAGAGAGAAAGTGACTTGCAATGAATGAGAGTAATAAGTCTCTATATGCCTTGAGCAACCATAGTGGTGACCATAAATCTAGATTGAAGATTAGTTAGCTAGGAGAATTTACTAAATAAAATGGGTTTGAAATTTGAAGTGTTTTATACCTGAATTATTGAGTCATACAATCTAATATGTGGCTACAATTAATTTATTTTGCATACTTCAGAAATACGATGTTGATCTTAGTTTTCAAAGTGATGTGATATTTAAATTGGGACTTCTAATTATTCTGTTTAGAAATGCTTCCATTTTTCTCAACAGGAGCATATTTTGATGCGAAATCAAAACTTAGTTGGAGTTAAACTGCCTGACCTCAGTGAAGCAGCTGAACAGGAAAGAGGTGCAATATCATCAAGCTGGAAGAAATGCTTGTTTATTTCACACAGCCTTTTAATCCAAATAATGTAAAAGGAACTGGTCTTTTGATACAGTACTGCCTAAGTCAGTACATTCTCAAAATGTAACAGTAAATGGGGAATCATCAACAAGCTGATGTGTTTCGAATGGGATCTCAAAAGGATCAGTCTGTGGCCCTATTCTATTTAATAGTTTTATTAGCGACCTGGAAGAAAACAAAATAATTGCTGATAAAGTTTGTAAATGATACAAAAATTGTAGTGTAAATATTAAGAGGACAGGCCACTGATACAGAGTGATCTGAAACACTTAGTAAGCTGAGAACAAGCAAACAATATGCATTTCAATGTGGCCAAATATAAAGTCTACATCTAGGAGCAAAAAATGTAGGTTGTTCTTACTGGATGGGAGAGACTCTTCTAGGAAGCAGTGACTCTGAAAAGAATTTTGAAGTGATGGTGTACAGCTTTCTGAACATGAGCTGCCAGTGTAGTTCTGTGACCATAATGAAATCCTTGGATATATAAACGGGTATATTGAGTAGAGGTAGGGAGGTTATATTGCCTCTGTATTTGGCACTGGTGAAAAATTAGAAAGGATTCAGAGAAGAGCCATGAAAATGATTAAAGGATTGGGCAACATGCCTTACAGTGACAGAATCCAAGAAGCTCAATCTGTTTAGCTATCAAGAGAAGGTTAAGGAGTGACTTAATCACTGTCTATAAGCACCTACATAGGAAAGAGAAATTTGATAATAGAGGGTTTTTCAGTCTAGCAGACAAAGGTATAACATGATCCAGTATCTGGAAGTTGAAGCTAGAGAAATTCAAACTAGAAATAAGGTGCAAATTTTTAACAGTGAGAGTAATTACCCACTGGAACAATTTACCGAGGGTGGTAGCAGATTCTCCATCACTGGCAATTTTTAAATAAAAATTAGTTGATTTTCTAAAAGATCTGCTCTAGTTCGAACAAGAATTAATTCAGGGAGACACTATGGCTTTTGTTATGCAGGAGGTCAGATTAAATTATCACAACTGTTCCTTCTGATTTTATAATCAATAAATCTGTGTGAGAGTGAAGGTAAAGAGAAGCTTAACTCATGATCGTTTGGGGTGTGATCCAAAGACCATTGAAATAAATGGAAAGATTCCTATTGACATAATTAATTCATGGGTTTTCAAGCCAGAACAACTGTTATGAACATCTAATCTGACCTCCTGCAAAACAAACCACAGAATTTCATCCAGTAATTCTATCACGCACGTAACTTCTAGTTGAGCTAGATCTTATGTTTTACAAAGACCTCAAATCTTGATTTAAAGATTTTGAGTGATAGAGAATCCGTCATGTTCCAGATAAGTTGTTCCATAGGTTAATCATTCTCATGTTTAAAAATATACATCTTATTTCTAGCCAGAATTTTCTGCGTGTTCTGTGACATGTGCCAATGTGAAAAACTAATATTAGTGACAGGACTGTAAAGGATAAGGCCAGTGTTTTCAAACCTGTGCACCTAAAATCAGTCACCTAGATATGTATTTAAAACCCTAACATCAAGATGACCTGATTTTTCAAAGGTGCTGAACATTCACAATTTCCATTGACTGGATTGGAGTTTTGAGTGCTCAGAACCTGTGAAAATCAGGCCACCTTTTACATAGCAGCTTTAAATAAGAATTGAAATGACTAAGTTCAGTCACCCAGTCAGGAAAAGTTTGTCCTAAACATTTGGGAACTCAGTTTAAAATATCACTACAAGTAGAAAAATAAAAATTTTGGCCGAGATCATCACTTCCAACAGGGAAAGGAGGCTCAGAGGAAGGAAACTTCCGCAAGGATTCCCTAGCAGACAGTCCTCCACCTACATTATCCTGTCAGAAGTGCTGGATAATGTGCAAAATAAATTATGAGGCTCACCTCCAAACCTGGCAACTATCCTGGGATCTGCAGGGCCAGATGAGCAGCGACTCCACTTCCCTTATCCCTTCTTCTCCCTTCTCCCTCCACAATCCCATGATTCCTTTGGAGTTGTACTACAAGGGATTCCTCCAGGTGACTACTGCCCTTAGGATACCAAGGTTGGGGTATACTTTGCAGAGATAATATAGTGGAGGTGTGCATTATCTTTTTCACAAAGTTCCACAGTGCTGGAGATGGGAATGATGAGTGCCATGCTCCACCTGCCCACCTTGTCTCTATTGCTTTCCCCACGCAGACCGTAGATTACATCAAGAGGCCATCACAAAGTGCAGAGACAGATGCTGGAGGGCACCATGCAGCAGAAGTGAAATGCACTTTGTTGCTATGCCCTCCTTAAGTAAGACACAGTCAAAACCTGAAGGAAAACAGCTGAGATAATTCTTTTCTTTTAACAAGTGATTTCAACTGTAGCATTACAGAAAAAGACATCATGGTAAATAGCCTGAATAAAAGACACAACTTGTCTCCTACACACACCCCTACCCCACCATTATTTTAAGGGGATCTTGGCTGTATTGATATTTTTAGTGGATATAGTCTTAGTCCTGTTAATATACCTTTAAATAGTTGATTTCAGCAAACCTATGTTTGCTGTTCCCGTCGGCGCAGCACAGTGCGGACAGCGTGCGGAACAGACGCAGTGAAGTCGACGGGAGATATGCGAGCATTTTACGTCACTTGCGTATCTCCTGTTGACTGCCACCGAATCCGGAAGGTAAGTGTAAACCAGGCCATAGATTGGAGTTTTAAAAGCACTCAGCTATTGATCTAATTCTGCTCCGATCAAAGCCAATGGTAAAAGTCCTATTGACTTCAGTAACAACAGAGTTACACTGACATGGAAATTTTCAAAAACCCTCTCCAATTGACTATGGGGGGCCTATTTCTTTATTAACATATGACTTCTCAAAATGACTTCATTGTGTCTTATGAAATTGTCCTCAGGACCTTCACCTGTAGCTTCCTCCACTGAAGAAGAGGAGTCAAAGCATAGCTCTGATGTCATGCCTAATGTTCCTGATGTACTGCTGCAAAAACTCCGTGTGCACAAATCTCTGCCAAGAAGGTAAAAGTTGACTAGGGGTGTCAGTCCAGCATCCATTATAAGTCTGCTGTCAAAAAAATAGTTGGTTCCGCTGAATTTGCATTATGTAATTCTGCTCACATATGAGATCCATATGTAGAGAGATTTCTAAATTAGAATTTTTGGAAGAGGGATTGAAGCTGTATCTTAAAACTTTCTCTGCAGAGCCTTTATATTATGTGCAGTTCTCAATCGCTCAAAATGACAAAAAAGAGGACCCCTTTTAAAAATAATTTTGAAATTCATAGCTCTGTAAATGTCTTATAGAGCTTATACAAGCTACAGATACATTCCTTACCCAGATTGTTCCTGGTCTGACCACCGCTGCTTTTCCAGGATGCGGCTGCATACTTAAGTATTAGAAATGTTTGTATTTCTTCCATCAAAAAATCAAAAAAAAAAAAATTATTGGACCAGGTCGCTCCTTGCCCTGGTGAAATATGGGAAAGGGAAAGTGCAAAGAATCCCCTCTGCCAGGTTTTGCTGCCCTGCAGATTTAGAGGGAGGACCTGCCCACAAATTCCACAGATCCAAGGGGATCTACAAGCCGCCTGAGATATTGGCACAAAGATTCTGTCCCTCTGCCATAATTCTAGAGTCTCACTGTCCTTTCATTCTACCCCTTCTGGTCATTGTTGACCCAGGATCCCATTTAAAGGGTAAGAAGCTTCCTACCAACATAGGGAGCTCCATGGAAAGATAACATAGGTTGTCTCACTTATACTAAGTATCTGTGCAGCGTCACTGGAAGAGGAGGATAGTGTGTATCTACCTACTCCCATCTGCAATCAACATGGGACCAGATATCCCTGTCCCCAGTTTCCATCCTTCTTGCACAGATCTCAGGCCCTTAATTAGCTCCTTGTGGGTTCTGGCACAAGAGCAGGAGACACTACCACATGGGAAGGTGGAGATCTCTGCAGATATTGGACACCTGCCCTTTGTTAAGAAAACCTTAAGTTTACATAGTTAGGCACTCCAAAATGCAAAAAGAAATACCTTTCTTCTGCTCTCCTTTGCTTATGTACCACAATAGTCATTAATTACATCAGCACATAGTGTTTCTCACATATTATAATAGAATGCCATACATTTTTCTACTATTTTTGGTACATACAGGTAGCAAGTATTTTGTATATGCCAGGCCAAAATAATAAAAGTCATGTATACATAACATGTACAGTGAATTAGGCAGGAATATCTGTAGAGTTCTTGCCTCATTCATGGTGTATATGACAAGATACACTTTGCACAGTGGGGGAAAGAACTGTAGAGTTAATATTATTGGCCAAATTGTGTGGTATATGACCTAGCAATTAAAATCGCATTTTAATTCATATACACAAGTGGGTTAAGTTAAGGTTACGTGGGCAGCCTTAAGTGTGGATTTCTTTTTTTTTTTTTGAGCACTTCACCATGCAACTTTAACATTCCCTTTTATATAATTTTTAATGGAGTATCCATAATCTGGAACAATCTGGCTATAACCTATTGTTCTGTCCCAAGTAGTGTGGGTATTTACATGAAGAAAGGGGTATTGTGAGGCTCTCATTCACCACGTGCCTTGCTCTATGGCATGAGAGTTCCACAGAAATGTATACTGTAAGCTACTGAATCTTTAGGTACTGGGCACATAATGTTTTCTGCTGCACAAATGAACTGAATCTCAACGTGCATTATATCAACTTGATATAATTTGAGTCACAAAACATCCTTATATGGTAAGTATTATCCCCATTTTACATTAAGGTAAACTAAGGTACAGTGCAAGGTCAAGTGACTTGCCCAAAGTCACACTGAGTCAAAAGCCAGTACTCCTAACTGCCAGGTCCCTGTTTTAAGTATTACACACACTCTCCATCCCACAAATAGAATACTCTTAGGGCCAATTTCATCCTTTATTTCATAGATTTCATAGGTTCCATGGCCAGAAAAGACCACGGTGATAATCTAGCTTGACCTCCTCTGTCACACAGACCATAAGACTTCACCAAAATAATTCCTACAGTATATCTTTTAGAAAAATATCCAATATTGATTTGAAAATTGTCAGTGACGGTGAATCCACCACAACACTTGGTAAATTGTTCCAGTGGTTATATCATTTAACTCAACTGGGGTCAACTTAAACTGAATTTGGCCTCAGAGTAGTTTTTGCATACGTTTTTACAGCTTTAAGTAGTAAAAATCCAAAATATATGCAACATAAAACCAATATTTTCCCAAAACTGTGCCTAAATACTTCTGTGCATTTTTGTAGTATATATGTAATCAGTCTGTAATCACATAAAATACTCCATTATGATCAATGTAGGAAGCATGCACTATATACCAACTTCTTCTTCTATAAGAGAATCTTTATTTAGCGACTGATGTAACTGCAAGATCTCGTAGTAAAGACAAAAGCAGTTGAATAGTCAAAGATAAAATTATTTAGAGTTGTACTAACTTGGAGCATCAGGCAAATGCCTACCAAAATCTTCAATATTCAGAAAAATATAATTTAACCACAAAATACAGCTAATCCATTAAATGAATACATAAATGACTTAACACCCGTACTGCATGTTTGCTGGAGTCTCCCTGGCCAAATTAAGGAAGTGATATTTCCTGGTCATTGTAACAGTCCTGTAACACTGGCAGATGCTCACACTTTTTACTCCTCCTTTCCAAAATTAATTAACTCCATGCCAGTAAAAAAATTAAGCAGCCTCTGCTTTGTTTACAAAGTAAATGATAAAACAATAAATGAACTTTACTTGCATATACTACAGTAAATAAAAGAGTGTAATATTATTGAACTTGCCAAGAAGCAGACATCTGTCCAAAATAACATCCTCTTTCTAATATGAACTCTGTGCCCTCCAGCAGGAAATGTTTTTTCCCATATGATAGACATGCTGGCCTCCCCCTTTGGGAAAAGCTATTAGTTCCAGATATTAATGCTGCTCCACTTTATTGAGAAGATAGCTTGCTCCATAAATATCAGACAGAATTAGCATACCATCCAAAATGAGAATAGTATTCCAATATGCTGAGAAATGTATTGTCCATTCAGTACCTGGTAGGCATGACAACCACTTCTTTCATCATTAACATCCCAATTTGTAGGTGAAAGACATACTGCCACTCCTTTCAGATATTTCCTTTGCTTGTACACTTCTGTAAACAGTATGGGTAGCGTTCTAAAGTGTCAAAACAATTACAAGGGATAAAAATTCTGTAACTCACTGGTCATGTGGACACTGCCCCTATTCTTGCCTAAATCAGCTCCTCTGTAAGAGTTGTTTTGTGGAAAGAAATTTGGTATCACTTCCTACTTTTCATCCTGATATTCATCATCCTTGTAGCAAACTCCACAATGTTGTGCTGCAGTTGCCTCCTAGCCAGTTACAACTATATTGTCACATGTTACTTCATGAAATGTTCATATTTGCACCATTTTTCTTCCTACTAGCTTCTGTTGTTTTCACACTGATCATGTGTCCACCTTCTCTTCATGGCTACCATGATGCACCAATCAGAATCACAGGGTTAGAAGGGACCACAAGGGTCATCTAGTCTAACCCCTGCCAAGATGCAGGATTTCTTGCGTTTAAGCCATCAAAGACAGATTATCCAGCCTCCTTTTGAAAACCTCCAATTAAGGAGCTTCCACAACCTTCATGATAGCCGTTCTGTACACTCCCCCTGAAGCTCTGGTATAGGCCATCTCGGAGACAAGATACTGGGCAAGACAGACCATCATCTGACCCAGTATGGCAGCAAATATGTTTTCCTGTTACCAGGTCAGATACCAGTCCAGCACTGGTTTTCTAGTTCCAGTCTGGATGCAGGTGAAATCCAATGAGAACAGTCATTCTTCCAAGACTGAGAGATATCTGGATCCTACAGTATCAGCCAATGATCACAATACAACTTCAGTGCTTTGCAACTCATTTTGTCTGCTGATCTATCTAGACTTTTATGCTGTGTTCATCACCATGCTGCCTGAGCACATAGGAGGAGGAAGATGGGTGGTGGTACTGATGCCAGACATAACACATTCAACCATCAGTTGCCCCAGAAGCATCTCCTCTGATTTTTCCTTGCAAGCTCATGGTGGTGCAATATAGTGTTGCTGCACCACCGGCGCAGCTCAGTTAAAATACATTTCTGTCAGTACATAAGTACTGCTGTGCTGAAATTTAAAGCAGTCACAATTTAATTTTACCAAAAATGGGTAATTTTGAAAAAAATGTAATTAATGCTATGTTTTTATTGCAGCTCCCCTCCACTTACTGAAAAAGAAGTTGAGGTAAGAGTTTTAATAAACACAAAATTCATAGATTTTTTTTTCAAGGCCAGAAGCAATCACTGTGATCCTCTAGTCTGACTTCTGCATAACACGGACCTTAACTTCTAGTTGAACAAGGGCATTCATTATAGAAAGATATATAGTCTCAATTTAAACACTTCAGGTGATGGAGAATCCATCACATCCTTTCGTAAACAGCTCCAATGGTTAATTCCCCTTGTTGGTTTTTATAAGTACCTTATTTCCAGTTTGAATTTGTCATGAAAGTTCTTGGCAATGTGTAATTCCGATTATGCTCTTAATTCTATATTCTTTTTTTTAATTTAAAAATTCAGTTTTATCATAGTACTACTGTGGTTTCTATGCTGGGCTGGTTTGCTATATGCTGTAGCTTCTCTGAACTGATAGGATAGCTGGTCTGTTACAGAATAATTTAGCAATTATTTGCATTCAGTTAACTGCCATGAATTTAAATAGTTGTGAACACAAATACCCATCAAAATAAGGAAAGTATTGATGGGAGGGTATTGTGACACCTTCTTATCACATTTAATTAAAATATAAAGGCCCAATTTTTCAAGAATGACCACTGATTTTACCAGTGCCTCAATTTTGAAGTACCTAACTTTGAACATTGTGAGCCTAATTTACAGAGAGGGTGCTGATTGCTTACAACTCCAATCAGCTGTTGTCCAGCTATGTGGGAAGACAGACAGGAAACACTGAATGTGGTTTTATTATGCCTCAACTTTATTATTAACTGTCTGGGAGTACCTGGCAGGTAATAGTGTACAGTGCAGATAATTCCATGATCATTTCAATATATACCTGAGGGGGTTCCATCAGCCCTCTCCCTTTCCTATCCTGTTCCACAGCCTACACACTGCTAGGACCTTATCATCCCAGACCCTTACTCCTGAATGAGGGTAAAGGAAAGGGGATTGGCTCCCTGGTGTTCCTGTCATAGGAGGCCCAAAGCCCCCTGCCCTGTTTCTGCTTCATTAACAAATATCTCTTTTAAATCCTTTACCATCCATTTATCTGTATCCCTTCCCTACAGAGTACCTGCATTGGACATCCACCACCAGGAGGTGTCAGCAATTAGTTTGGCTGCCTTTACCCGATACCTATCTGGGCTCCTAGACATTTCCTAATACCCCTTTTAAGATTGGCCAAAAACATGTCAATTCCCTAGTGTCACAGGTGGAGCCCATCCTTCCTGAATAGTTCTGTTGACCCATATGCTACATCCAGATGCAAAATTACCCATCCCCCACAAGTCCCTCATGAATTTAGTGACCTGCCTATTTACATACCTCCCAGCCTTGTCAACCCGAGGAGTCTTCACAGCTTCCTGCCACAACCTGCATTGCAGCATGTCCGACCACACAATTTTTACTCCAGGGAAAAATTCCAGGATCTGTCCCAAGTTCCTCTTAGCCTAATTTAGAGAGAGTGCTGATCACTTACAATGCCAATCAGCTGGAGGTGCGAGTGCTCAGCACTTCATAAAAGCAGCCCTAATGGATCTAAAATCTAAACACTCATAAATTTGAGCCTCCTTTTAAAAATATGCCATAAAAGCTTTAGGTTTGTAACAAGCGATAATGCATTTGTAAAGAAGGAAATACTCTCAAAAGTAAAAGAAAATAATATCAATTGAAAATCTTTTGCTGCCTGCTATAGCAGGTGTTTATCTCGAGGATGAAACGTTTCTAGTAAACTGTGAGCTCATCCCTGGATTTCCTTTGCACGGACTGCCTGCTTAAAAACCTTGGAGACCCTTGAGGAAAATCCAGCTTAATAACATAAATGTTTTGTGATTCTGATACCATAAGGCTGTTAGGTAGGCTACTTCCTTCATTATGTCCTATGCTAGTATTTCCAAAAATATTGAAGAAAAGAGACTCTGCAGCACTTTTACACATAACTAATCTCAAAGAGGAAGTTAAACTAAAATAATCTCTAAAAGTTAATGTAATATCTAATTTTATCTATGTGTGGGGCCTGTGGTCCTTCCTTAGGCAAAACTGCCAGTGAAGTCAGGCAAACATATGTTACTGGCAATTTCTTTACCAAAATAGAAAGTTCTTATATGATCACTACTATTACAAATGCCCTTTGTTTCCTGTTTCCCAACAGAATGTGTTTGTACAACTTTCATTGGCCTTCAGAAATGATAGTTACACCTTGGAATCTAGAATTAACCAGGCAGAGAGAGAGAGAAATCTTACTGAAGAGAACACTGAGAAGGAACTTGACAACTTTAAAGCAGCCATTATGGTAAGAAAACGGATGAATTGTCTTCTCATATAACCTGGTAAGACGCCACTGAAGTCAATGCAGATACACCTGCTAATACCAACTGTGAATCTGTTTCGCAGACTTCATTTTCTACACTTTTACTTCACTACTTTCACCATGACAAGGCAACTAGTTAAAGCTTTTAAGAAAGTATTGGAGAAAGATAACTAGGCTTGATTACCATCAGACTTGGGGCAAGACTGTCACAATGCCTCCTGGAGCTCCCCAGTCTGCAGAGGAAGTGCAGCTGTTGTGCTACCCTTTAAGAGGGTGCAACATAATGAGCCAGTGGAGTGGAGAACATTGCCCTGCCTCATCTCCCCACCCTGGTTGGGGAGTAGAAGAACTGTAATTGTGCTCAGCCCCAGTGTGGGGAAAGGGGCCAGGACATAGCGTAGCCTCTGCCATGGCTGGGAGCACTGCAGGAATAAAGCATTTCTGGGACTGCAATACAGCACATATCCAGGGAGAGCAGGGGTGGAATCTTCTTGTCGTTTGGTAACAAACCTAAATGAACAATTCAGGTATGATATTGAAAAGTGTTGCAGACATTTTCTCTTCAGTATCTTGAAGTGCATGGGTTGACATAAAGCCTTATTGGAGGTGTTTAAAAGAGGCGTGGGCTAGGAAATGGTCAGCTTCCACAGGACCCCATCAGGAGTTCATGAAACCCCCTCAGTGCGTAGTCCCTGGACTCTTTTCCATTTCTTGTATAGCTTCAATGGTGGTTGTTTTCTGTTTCTAATCAAAACTTTGTCAGCTATCAGCAGTTGCCTTTTTTGTGTCCAACTTCCCAGCTCTCTGTGGATTTTGTAACTGAAATGCCAGATAATTTTGAAACGTGTCAAGTTACAATACACTGCAAAATTCTCTGCACAAAAGCGACAGGGACCCAGGTACTATGGTCATGGTACAATGTTCGGTAGACAGATTATCATCTTAGAATGATGTACTGATCCGGGGCTGGTAAATAGTTAAAAGAACATAAGACAGGATTCACCCACTGTATTTGGCAAGCAGGCATGCAAAGTTATGAAACTCAAGGCGGACACAATTAAACAAGGATTGTGATGTTTACATTTTTTCACTGGGATTTCAAAGCTGCATTTTAGGATTATCTGTACCTAAAAATGTGGGAGTTGTTGCCTCTTTTCACCCTGTTCTTGGCTATTTAGAGAGCTTTAAGTAAGCAGAGATGATCTATTAAATCTCATGTCTTCATTTATAGTAATCCTTTGTGTACATACACATTTCTACAGTTAGTGCATAAGGGCACTTTGAAATGCAGCCTATTTAGTCAATTGTAGTAACACAAATATTTTGGTTTAGAGTCTCTTAGTAGAGAGAGAGACAGTAAGGACCATGTTAACGGCATGGGAAAAAACAACTAACTTCCCCATCCTCGTTCCAATTCACATGGAACAATTTGGACCTAAATTTGGACCACAATTTGGGCCTTTATATAATGGGTGGTAATGTGTGTTTTTTTTAAAAAGCCACCTAACTTCATGATTTTTTAATGTCTGGGGTTAGCAATAGTCATATTAATGATAACAGTTGTAGATTTTTTTTTTTTAGGTATAGATTTTTAGGTATAACTACCTTTTTTTTAAAAAAAAAACTACAAATAAAATCTGATTCTCAGGGATCCAGGTTTATTTCAGATTCAGCAGTCCCCTTTGAAGTTATTGCAGCCCTTTGACACTGAAACATGCTAGAGAACATAGAAATGAATCCAGCACCACAAAAATCTGCTATATATTTGAACTACTCCAAAGTATGTCAGATATTTGTGTCTGGTAAATAAGTCACAAAGAATTAAATATTACAAAGAAGAGCAATCACTAATTAGGGAAAGAGTTGTTCACTAAGGCACTGATTCAGAAAAGCACATGAACACATACTTAACTTTAATTATGTAACTAATCCTATTGAAATCATGTATTTAGGTGCTTTCCTGGATTGAGGCCTAATTTACCAACATGATTTTAGTGAGTATTAACAGATATTTCTGATTCATTTCTCACTGATCCACAGGGTTGTTTTCTGATTTTTGCAGGCAATCCCAGAGAAAGTTGTGCTATTAGCTATTGCTCTGTTCTTTTCTGAGTTATTGAAAAGTTAAGGGTTGATATCTTATCAAAATGTGACTGTATCATAGAAATTGGAAAAGCTGAAGAGACTTGCTGACACCTACTACACTGGAGGTTCAAGTATTCTTCGGGTTTGGGGAACCGTTTTGCAAATGGTAATTACTACAAAAGGGTACATTTCTAAGGTTGTACATAGACCTTTAGCAATGAGACTTCCATTGCCTTCAGTAAGAACAGCACTTCAAATGTGCACCATCTGAATATTTGCCTCTAAAACTCATAGCCCATGCTTTAATGTTTTGGTGCTTAACCCATGCTCTGATGTTTTGGTGCATGCTTTCACTTCAGTCTTCAGCTGCTTTATGGCATCACTACGAACACAGAGAAACTTGCCAGAAGCTGTTGGAGGATATTGCTGTATTGCATCGTTTGGCTGCTAGACTCTCCAGTCGTGCTGAAATGGTTGGAGCTGTTCGCCAGGTAAGAATATTTTTAAAATCTCTGGCATGTGCCTTGATTTCTAATACTCTAGCTATCACATTTTAGATCTTCATGAAAAAATGTTAATGTTTCACCTAGTTGTGCACACAAGCATACGTTTAAATATATTATGTATCTCATCATGCAATGTATTTACACACACAATTTGATGTAGTCTGTATAAATCCATTGGATTTTATCTGTCGTGACTGGTTTAAAGCAATTAACGTACCATCAGATAACATGCTATTGGCCTCAATATGGCATGTGCAGGTAATAGAATACACACAGAGGGATACTTGAAGCCACTCAATATTTGTATAATACGAATTATATGTATTATCTTAAACAGCATTTGTTTCACATATAAACCAGGTAGATATAGTAACATTTTGCATGTGACAGTTTGTGTATAAATGTAAGATCTGACCCTCATGAATATCAACATTGTCAGAATATATATGTACATATATGTGCTGAGATTCAGCAGATTCTGTTTAGCCTGAGGAATTCCCAGTCATCAAAGTCTTTTTTGAACAACTATTCCAGACTTAGCTCTGGCAGAACTTGGCAGACACAGAGATGAACAATTTGTTTAATTAGTATAAAAGTTACCCATGTATTTCTCTCACTTTAGGAGAAACGTATGTCAAAGGCCACAGAAGTTATGATGCAGTATGTGGAGAATTTGAAGAGAACATATGAAAAAGATCATGCTGAGCTAATGGAGTTTAAGAAACTGGCCAATCAGAATTCTAGCAGAAGTTATGGTTCATCTGGTAATAATAGTGCTTAAAGGCTTCTCTTAATCACATGGGTGTATAGTGCTATTTATCTTTCAAAATCAGATATTGTGAACCTGCTCAAGTATAGAAGCAGACTTTACAAGGTATCTCCCAACAGACTTGTGTATAATATCTGCAAGAGTTTCAGGCCTGGTTGGATTATCCTATTGTAAGAGCATCGATTTAATTTTCCATGTATATGACAAAAAGCTATTTTATCTAATCCTGAAGTTGTTAGGTGCACATGATCTCCCATGAAAGTCAATGGAAATTTGAGAGACAAAGTGGGTGTGGTAATATCTTTTATTGGACCAACTTCTGTTGGTGAGAGAGACGAGCTTTCAAGCCACACAGAGGGTTTTTTTTCAGGTCTGGGAATAGTACTCCCAGTCTCACAGCTAAATGCAAGGTGGGAACAGATTCTTTAGCATAAGTATTAGCACATATTTTAAGGGACCATTCAAAATAGAGTGGCCAGTTAACCCCTTTGCAACCATAGGATGCTAGTGTGGGAGTGTTCCACACCAACAACCACCTATCCATTAAACTCTCTCTGGAACACTTCCACACTAGCATCAACTTCCTGGACACCACAATCAGCTTCACCAGTGGTGCAATATGTATAGTAAGTGAAGCTGAACTAATTTAAGAAATAAATAGGCACTGACTACATTGAAATAAATTTAAGTATTTGAAGAACAACCGATGCCACATGGGAAACTTTTAAACACATTCTATTTGAAAACAATTCTGTTTCTGCTGTCTATATTAAACATTTTATTTGTGTGTTCTTTACTACTAAGAATATTTGCATGAAAACAGGATCTTTATTTCTTAAGAGCTCATGTAAATGGTCTTTGTTTTAAAGAGCCAGAGAAAAGAAATACAGAAAGCCTATGATACAAGCAATATTCTTTCTAAATAGAACATTTTTCATAGTTTCCAGAAGACATCAGTCACTTTTTAAAAACAAAACACTGGATATTTAACATCTTTATGAAATCTTGTATGTATTTATTTGGATCTACTGAGCATTGTTTTATGGTTGTCTCGAGGATCCCAAGTTTGGTGGTTTGTTCAGTTCTCATTTCCACCTACTCTTGCATGTGTTTAGAGTTCACTTTCAGCAGACATCAGCTGTGCAAAGCTGCTAGGTTTCCTTAAAGTAGATTATAGTCCTACATGAAAGCTTTTGTGCAACGCCTATACAATATATTTTATATTTTAACAACTAAATTTACTAAGTGCAGTTAATCTAGAGGATTGTTAATTATCTAAGTAGAATAGGGCCACATTTTTATATTTAATTACATTACTTGCATGTATACATATTTTTACCTGTTTTGTATAGGACTTCATTAGAAATAAAATGAGATGAAAAAAACATTTATTCCAGTAGGCAACATTTTAAAAGAGGAAGTTGGTACAGTTATTTTTCTTTGTTGTTTTTGCTTATGTAGCCTACTGGAAGTTCAAATATTAAAACTTTCTTCTGAAAAATCAGCGTGTAGGAACAGACAGTAGGCCAGATTCCGATCTCACTGACAACTGAAGTCCGTTGATATAAGTCATTACATATTTCCACTGTTGTAACTGAGATCAGATCTAGTCCAGCAATGCCTAATATTCAGTGAGTATGTAATATGTATAGCCTTCTGCATAGAGAACATCTGTGTTAGAAAGAGACAGTTCTAGTTCATATATCAATTTTATTTAGAGGCATTTATCCGTGTAGTTTAATTTTTTTCTTTATCTATTGTTCTTCAATACAGAAGATGGAGTTCCTCGTTCATCTAGATCCATGTCGCTTACTGTTGGAAAGGTATTCTTACAATATTAACAGAAATTTAAGTGAAGATTCTAAATAGCAAAAGTTCAATTAGTGTCTAAGTATATGGAATTTTTATTGCCCTCTACTGCCCTGATAAGTCTGGAGTGCAGTTTGTGTGATGGTCAGTTTAAATATTTTGGAAGTGTGTAAAATGGATTGAGAATAACTGTATACAATAGTAGTAATAATAGTAATAGTAATAGTAATAATAGTCCTGCATTACAGTCAGTGGGCCAGATCCTCTGCTTTGACTTCTGTTGTGCTAAGATACACAACGTTGTAACATGAGCATCGGGCCTGGAGTGACTACATGAATAGGAGTTGCAGGATCAGTTTCTTATGCTGGGTCTACACTGACAGCTGTTCCCTTTGACGCAGCACAGTGTGGATGGCATGCAGAGGAGATGCTGCAAAGTCAACAGGAGATATGCAAGTGATTTATGTCACTCGTGTATCTCCCGTCGACTGCCACCGAATCGCAAAGGTAAGTGTAGACCGGGCCTTAGTCAGGCTTTGAAATTGTCTTTCTTAGCAACTCTGCTGTTTTCATAGCAGCACAGAATAATCCAGTAGTTGTGAAGGGTGTGGCTCACTGAATCAGTTAGCACAGGAAAATCTTTTTTTTTAATTGTTGTGTTAAAGCAGTCATAACTGAGGGATTCTTTATGCTAAATATTATATCCTGACTGATTAATAGCTTTAACCAGGTTAGTTTTAAATATCTGCAGAATCCTAGGCTTTGGAGACCCCACTATAAGGCAGTTCCCTAAATTCACTAATTAATTAATAAAACTGAGAACCTATTCAGCTATTATATTCCTTCATATGTAACAATTAAGGTCCAGATTATTCCTAGACCCCTGCAGGTACTCAGTGGGAAGAGATAGGAAACAAGAAACCTCCTTTATTGTCCCCCTATCCAGGTGCCACCCATACTCTCATTCTTTGCACTCTGTACACATGGATGAGGAGATTTTACCAAATACAGTGTACTGGATGGTAGGGCCATCCTTCTTTTCCCCTTCCATACCAGCAAGTAAAGCTGAACTGGCATTTGGAAGGCATGGTGCACTGTACTTGAATAAAGATTGTCACAGTCTACACTCAGGAATGCACTGCACGTCTTGGAGGCACATTTGCTGAGTAGGAAAGCTTCAGATTTTTTCTCCCATGCTTTTTCTTTTGTGGAAAAAAACCTATACCAGCAGCAACCTGGGAAATTCCATACAAAAACTGTGTTAAGAGAATGTTAAGTTTGCACAGTTAAATAATCAGAAATCAGGAACTACCAAGCTAAGGTTGCGCACATAACCATTTTATCTCTGCCTTGCGTCTATATGCATTTTGTTAGTCTTTTTTTTTTAGTTAATTTTTAAAATTTATTTTCCAAACCCACCAAAAAAGTGAGGGAGAGGGCGAAGTGGACAACTGAAAAAAAGACTAAAGACCAAAAAATGTAAGGGAGGGTAAGGAGACTGACGTCTTGGTTTCCATCCACTATGGATTAATAAAAGATTTCTAAGAGGTTTGACTAAATCTTTTAAGATTTGTCTGAAGTCCTTCTTCTTCAAAACATTACCTGTTCTTTAGCTGCCAGGTCATCCAAGTCGCTGAGCCAAGCTTCTGTCCCTAGACACAGTCTGCCCTTCCAGCTAAGCAATGAGTCATTTGCCTACAAGCGCTGCTCTAGAGAACTAAGCTTTCTCTGAGTAAGAGAGTTTCCAAGATGATGGGCTATATCCCAAAACACAGTTCTGGGAAGTAATTTTTAAGGAAGTATCTATTTTCATATTAACCTTCCTACTCATTCTAGCCAAAAGAGTTGTATCCTGGAACATTCCCAAAACATGGGACTCAGTGTTGCTCAAGGAGACCCACATCTCCAGCAGCAGTCTGCTTGGGCAAGGCCCATGTACCATAATCTATGTGAGGACCAATGTGAACAAAATAAAAATTTTGGCTGCATTAGTTTTAATCATAGATCAATAGGAAAGTTTTAATATTTTGCAAGGCATTTCCCCATGGTCTAGGGCTCAAAAATATTTGTTCCAGGCCTGACATAGACAATCTGAATTAGGGCAAGTCTTTTGGGCCAGGAAGTCAGCCTACAGCTAGTCAGGTGTACCTATGGATGGAGTTCTCTTCACATCAACAATTGTGGCATCTCTGCTGCTCCCATCAGGGACCAAACATGTCCTTCAAGAGATGCTTACACTGTGGGTAGTGCTGTGCCACTGGGCCAGTTAGATAGTATTGTAATTGGAGTGCTTGAAAAAACAGAAACTTGATTCTCTGAGATCAATGGAAAGACCCAGATTATCCCGTTATCCATCCACTCTCTCCACATTAATGTTTTCTGATCAGTTTCCACCAAAGGGATGCCCCAAAGTACAGCGTCAATATGTGAGAAATTTTTTAGCCAAACTGGCCCATGTTTGCTTGGTCATTAATTATGTAGGGAATGTTTTATGATCAAAACAGTAATGGGCTGAACCCAGCCTTCCTGCCAGTAGGAAAAGATGAAGGCTGATAATCTTTAATTGTATTGTAGGGGACATTTTATGATCAAAACAGTAATGGGCTGAACCCAACCTTCCTGTCAGTGGGAAAAGATGAGGGTTGATAATCTTTAATTACCTGGTCACATACTGTTTTTCAAATTATAATATCGCATACATTTTCCTACTATCTTATATAATCTAATTTACACTTTAACTGTTATAAAGTTATTGCATTAGACTCTTTATATGAGTTGTAATCCTTCTAAAGAATGTTTTAATACTTTAAAATCCAGTTCAGGAAAGCACTTAAACACATGCTTAACTTTTTAAGTTTGCACTTAAGTCCCATTTACTTCACAATTAAGCAGGTTCTCCAGTGTTTTTCTGACTAGAAATACTTTCCTGAGTCACGGCCTTACTGTGCAGCCATTTATCAGACATTTTCTTTTCAACCAGTAGGAAGTACCAACTCCCTTAGCAGCATATCAGGGAATGAGGCACTTAATTACTAAATTAATTTATCTAAAAACTTAGTTGACCTATGGTTACCAGCAAAAATTCATTATTACTCAGTTACGTTTAATCTGTAATATGTTGCACTATATTGCGTAAATGAACTGTGTACTTTTAATATAAAGGATGATCATGGTCTTTGTCTGGTATATACAGAGTGATACATGGTACTACAGAATGCTAGATGTGTGTCTAATTTTGCAGGAAAAAAGTGTATAACACTATATTGTATTATTTGAGAAGTAGTATGTAATCATGTACTTAAAGACTGTATCATGACAGATACACCAAAAGGGAGCAGAGTTAAGGCTGCATATACTATCGTTTCCTGACTTTTGCAACATTAACATTCTCTTACTATAGTTTTATGTATGTCTTATCCAAAATAGATTATTGTGTTTGATGGATGCTGTTAGCATAGGTTAGAATATTTCTATTGTGTAGATTGTATGAGCCTGCTTCTTTACAGCACCTACCAACCACAGGGAATTATCCTTCAGTTTAGCTTCTTGTATAATAAAGTTTGTTGTTTAATCACAGAGTATGCCGCGGAGGAGAGTCAGTGTTGCTGTTGTTCCTAAATTTAATTCATTGCACATTCCTGGCCAATCACCTACCACGTCACCCATACCTTCAATGCCGTCTCTGGTAAGTGTAAATAAGTAACGTCATTTAAAGAAATTAACATGTTTCTTGAACCCATACCATAGAGCACTGTGTAAGCATTTCTGAAAAATCTGAGCCCATTTGACATTTCAAATTTGGGTGATCCAGACTGAACTCAAGCATATGGTTTAAATGGGGAATATTCATGCTAGTCTCTCCTCACCCTTTCTCAGCACAAAAATGTAAGACTCCCAAGCTTGAGGAAATACTTCTAAGAAGCCTCATCCACCCAAGTCCTACCTAGCTGATTAGGACTTCAGTAAGGCGCACAGAAAATTTCCCACTCCCATGAGCCTGAGTGGACTCTGTGACCCAACTTTTGTGACAGGTTTAGTCATATGTGGCCATGTAGGCCGGGCTGCATAAAGGAAGTACCTCTGCAGAATCAGCTTCCTTGGCTGCTTACTTTAGGAACCCGGGGACACTGTATGTTGGCTGAATGGGGCCTCTAGGCAGCTCAGCGTATAATCAGATTCTACATTCTAGTTTCTGTTTATTTGGTGGTAATGGACTATGCATAAAAAAGTAAAAATAACCTCCACAGTGGAACCCAGAGAGAATGATAATTTCATTAATTTACTGCTTTGTTAGCATAGCAGCTCCTAATCAACTGTCACAAAAGTCTTCCAAAAAAGGAAAACCTGCAGTTGATAACCAGTATAAACCCAAACTAAAACACTCATACAACAGAAATGTACAACTCCCACGATAGCCTGTGATAAGTAGCATGTTCAGCTCCTGTGTTGCCTTTTTCTTTACAATGGCATAATCTGGTACTACATATCGTTTGTGTATTAAAGCAGAACCAAATAAAACTTGAGCCTTACAAATCTGCATAATTTATTACTTCAGGTCAAAATGTACCAAGTACTCCTAGCTTCAGAGACAGACCAACAGATCCAAAATTACATATCTAAAACTTTTAAAGTTATATGGTCAAGGCTCTCTACTGAAGGCCAAAGCTTATTTAAAGGAAATTACTGCAGGCAAGCAAGTGAAGAGCAGCATGTTTGACAGAAATGTCTTTAAAGGGGCAATATTTTTTGCTGGGTGGGAGTTCAAATGAATTTTATCTTTAAATTGAATTAAATTTTTAAAAACAACATGATTGCATGGCCATGTCATGTCATTATATGCCCAGAAGTATTGTTTAAAGGCCTGAATGGAGGTGAAAAATTCATTGTTAAAACTTCAGAAGAAGAACAATTTACAGACAAGGAAGAGACTGGAAAATAATCAACATGCTGTACAGTAATCAATGTACAACAAAAGGACGAGACTAAATGACAAAAACATAAAGGAAGTAAGGCAGAGAAAGAGGCACAAAAGTGGTAAAACCAGCAATTTGTAATATTTAAGTCCACTGTTTATAAGATGTAGGGAAGGAGTAGTTTGAGGGTTCCATTTACAGAGATTTTGTATGATGTATGTGAGAAGAAAAGCTTCAGATAAACACATTAACTTTATCATCACACTGAAGTTGCATTAGAAATTAATTCACAAAACCTAATATTGCATGGAATCTAACATTTTATTTGTTATGTTTTCAATTCAGTCTGAATCACCCAGTGGAAGAAGTGGTCTGACATCTACTCCTGTTCTACCAGCACTTTTAGAGAAGTGAGTTTTCTTAAGTTGTTTCATATTAGGATTTACTAGGGAATGAATATATTTGATATAAAAATGCCTCTATTTCTGTAAAGGAACTAAAAAGGTGATTATGGGCATTGATGTCAATGAAGCTTTGCTGATTTACACCAGGTGAGGGTTTGACTCTATTATTCTACTACTGATCAATTATATTGTGCATTTCCTGTTTCATGTAGGAAGTTGTAACTTAATGAAGCAATATAACCTTTTTTTAGGAAAGAAGCAATTCCATTTCTACAAAATTGGGCCATGATCTTGCAATCTGATCCATGCAGGCTGTCATCTGTTCATTTGTTTAGCTCAGGCTTCCAATAGAAACACTTATTTTTAAAAATTAAATTTCCCTTGGAAAATAAATGGTTCAAAGCACAAGAAAAATGTTTCATGGAACTCGACAAAAGTTGAGAAAACCATTGTTTTTACAAAAGTTCTAGAGGTTTCAAAAAACTCAAAACCTCACCAGCTTTTTATCATTCCTAGAGTGCGTGAACTGTACTCAATAGTGTAAAGAATGGTTCTATGCTATGAGATTTGAATGATCATGATTTAATTAGTGCCACATTTAGCAAAAATTGTTCATTAATTTAGCTGACCCGTGTGATGAAGCTGTGCAAGTCTTTCAATGGTTTGGATTAAATTTAGACATGATTTTAGATTTCAGGTCAGCATTCCAATCATGTAGTGCATGCTTCTGGATGATGTTAAGCAAGATGAAAGCTGAAAGGGGTAGCTCCAGAAAAAATTCAGAACACAATAGAATTGCTCTATAACATGCTTTCCAAAGCTTTTGTCCACTATATTGTATCAGAAACTCTCTCTCTGGACTTTTCCCTCTCATCACAGTGCTGGTGTATCTATCAGCTTTAAAAACTCTTTCTTCCTTCCCTATCTCTGGTCTTTCCCCCACCGTGTTTCTTATTTTTCTTTTTCTCAGTCTTAGAACCTGCAGCTTGAACTCAGATCTAAGTGTAGTCTGCAAAGCTGTGTGCATCTTGTACAACCCCTCCCCTCCCCCAAAGATCCAGCAAACTAGCCTGTATAGAGAGATCTGTTTCTTTGATTCTTCAGTTTGTGAAAAAACAGTCCTTCTTTTCTTTAAACATTCTTCCTTTTTGCCTGTCTGGGCACATAGTTTGTTCATACTGCAGACTGTCTGCCCACAGTGTCCTTGTATCTACTTATTCTGCTCCTTAATTTTCTTTCATTTTACACTTTAGATCATTCTTTAATACCAAACAGCTTTCCCTCTTCCTGCTCCCCTCTTTTGATCATTAATGCAGAATAGAAAGGGCTCTGTCCAACCTTTGCATCGAATGGAGCTCTTCCTTAGTAGTCCCCTTATTATCTTATATAATTTCTTCTCAAATGTCTGCACTGATATTGGTAAGTGACCTCTGTTGACAAGTGCTCCCTTGTCTGGCCCCACCAGCAGAAAGACAGGAGACAATGGATGTCATTTAATTGGGCCACAGCTTTATTCACTTAAAATATCTGGGAGAACCCAGCAATAAATTGTACAGGGCAGGTCATCATTTCCGCATAATCTCCAATTTGGTCCCAGCCATCCTGCTGCCGGGACCTTGCTGCCCTTCCCTCACTGATGGTGAAGTGGGCTATAAAGGAAAAGAAGGTTGGCTGCTTGCTATACCATACATAGGAGCCCCAAACTCCACTTCCTCAGCTCCCCTTTGAATCCATTTTATCTGGTAACCATATCCCTTCCACACTGAGGCACCAGCGATTTAGCTTGGCTGCCTCTGGCCCATCCCGCACCAGGTTCCATGATTCCTTCCTTACTAGCAGACAAATGTCTCCAGTTGCATAGCTGTACCCCATCCTCCCTAAATAACTAAATAAATGCCCAGTAAGATATGTCCAGATGAAGAATTACCCAACCTCTTTATTACCTATGAATTTAGCCACCTCACCATTTGAACAAGGCCACCTTCTGTCCATTTCTGTGGATTTGGTGCAGAACTTGCACCAAAACCGTGTGTGTCTGAACAGTGATGGCACAATGGGGATCCTAGGGCTATTCCCAAAACCACCCTACTAAAAACCTCCAGACCCAGAATCTGCTACAAGGATCTGGGTAACTTCTCATTTGACTGACAAATATAAGGCCTAATCAAAGACCAGAAATAATAGATAATGCCAGCCCACAGAGTGTCAGTGACACTGTGTACTGATGCATCTGGTCTTCTGGAATAGGCCACGTCATCTTTGAAACTGCACAAAATCGTAAAAACTCCTGTCATAGAACTAAATGTTTGTGGTGCTACTGATCTTTGTAATACCCCGAGAGCCTTCATGTGCCTTGGTTCTAGAGTGTTACAGGTATCCATTCTGGTTCCTTGTTGGCTCCTGCTGCCTGTACAGAAATTTGTCCATCTGAAATTGAAAGAATGTATTGGCTACACTCTAATCAATTGCAGATATGTGTCTGGCAGAGAAACATGTTACGATATAAACAATGTAGTACAAATGTCTTTACCAGCCTTATAATCCTGGGCAAACTGGAGGACTAGCAATTGATAACACCTACCACTGCCATGTTGTCAGTCCAAAAATGCATGCTTTTGTTTGCAAAATCCTTTCCCCAAATAGTCACAGCTACCAAAATGGGAAAGAATCCTAGGAATGTTATTTCCTTTATATATCTTTTTGTATCTATCGAAGGGCCATTTCTGAGCACCACCTCCTGTGTTGGTAAAATACCCCAAAAGCTGTTCCTGCCAATTAATCTTTAGTTCTGTCTCTATCATCCATTCCTCCCTCCAAAAATACACTCCATTAAAATGATTCAAAAACTGTTTCCACACCCCTAAATCCTCCTTCATCTCTTTATTAACCCTTTAGAAGAAGTTGGGCTTTGATGTTCCCAAAATGGCAGCTGGACAGTCTTGTGCAAAATGCCCATCTTGGGGCCACCACTTGACGTGCAAAGTTACAATGTCCAATAATAGACTGCATCTGCATCTTCTTGGCTGATCTAGCAGGGATCGATCCCAGAAGTTCCCACATATTATCCTGGAGAAGTCTAGATATACCAGCCCACATATCTAATTCAATCCCCAGGTGGGTCAGTTTAGTAGAGGAGGCCCCCTCTGTTTTTCATCTGCCCACTAGCCAAAGCCTGGAATGTGGCCACTAGGCTGACATGCTCCTCAGAAACTGGCCTGCCTGCACACAAGTAGTCACCAGGTTAGTATACTGTCTGCTATAAACCAGACACCTGTGTCACTTCCCATTCCAGCTAAGTACTGACTTTTTCAAACTCTGAGTATGAGATGGATAATCCCATCAGGAGTGATTTACCAAAATAGAACTGACCTTCAAAGCAGAAACCCAAAAGGTTCAAATCAGAAGGATGCATTGACAGCAATTGAAGAGCCATGTTGGTGTCACATTTTGCAAACAGTGCCCCTGCCCAACAAGTCCTAATCATGTGCACCGCCTCAGCAAAGGAAGAATAAAATACTGAACATAATTGTGAATCAATCACATCATTAACTGAACTGCCCTGTGTGGATGACAAGGGGTGAATCAAGTGGTATTTGCCAGGTGTCTTCTTAGGAACCCACCCCATGGGAGAAAAGCTGTAGGTTCTTCATAAGTAAATGATTGAATAGCCCTGCTCTTTCAGTTATGGTTATTACTTCTTGTAATACAACCATAGTCAATCTCAAATAAGCCTTCCTCCTCCATGTTATGTCATCTCAATTATTTGTATAGATCTATCATACCTTCTTCTCCCATCATGTCCTTCGGTTATATGCACTGGTATGTTCCTTTAACCGTTCATCATGCCATGCCTTTCTTCCACTACTGCTCTATATTTTCCTTTATTGCTACGCAAGCCTGCAGCCTACAAGTGCCTATATCCGCTTTTCCTTCTGTTTTTAATACTGTTCAGTTATGTGGGTTTCTTTGTTTACTTGTTTGGGTTTTTTATGTTGGTGGGGGGAATGTCTCTCTGGTTTTGGTTGGTTGGTTTGTTTTTTGTTTTTTTTTTTAAATCTGGTTGTTTCTTTTAAGCTTCCCCAGCCAGCCCAACTTCTCCTCACCTTTTATTCTCCGAAATGGTAACTCCAAGAATATTACGAACCACACTCAAAATGGTTGGCACTAGGATCATAACTCTTGTCCTTTTTATGCACTGGTTCTTTAAAAAAAAAAGTTATTTCAATTCACAGAAAAATAAATATAGCAATGACAAAGATGCACCAGAGAGAATCTGATATGATAATTACATATATACTTTGAGTACACATAGATTTAATACTTTGGGAAGAATTTTTAAGAATGTCATATAGACTCATAGACTTTAAGGTCAGAAGGGACCACTATGATCATCTAGTCTGACCTCCTGCAGAACGCAGGCCACAGAACCTCAGCCACCCACTCATGTAATAGACCCCTAACAAATGACTGAGTTATTGAAGTCCTCAAATCATGGTTTAAAGAGTTTAAGATACAGAGAATTCACCAGCCCCATATTGCAGAGGAAGGTGAAAAACCCGCAGTACCTATTCCAGTCTGCTCTGAGGAAACATTCTTTCCCGACCCCAAATATGGCAATCAGCTAAATCCTGAATATGTGGGCAAGACTCACCAGCCAGACACCTGGAAAAAATTCTCTGTAGTAACTCAGAACCCACCCCATCTAACATCCCATCAGAGGCCATTGGGCATATTTACTGCTAGGTGTCAAAGATCAGTTAATTGCCAAATTAGTCTGTCCCATCATATCATCCCCTTCATAAATTTATCAAGCTCAGGCTTGAAGCAAGTTAGGTTCTCCTCCCCCTCTCCCCCCCCCCCCCCGCACTCTCCTTGGAAGGCTATTCCAGAACTTCATTCCTCTAACAGTTATAAACCTGCATCTAATTTCAAGTCTAAACTTCCTCATGGCCAGTTTATATCCATTAGTTCTTGTATCTCCATTGTAGCTGAACTTCAATAATTCCTCTCCCTCCCTGGTATAAGCTGTCCATGAGGAAGTTTAGACTTGAAATTAGATGCAGGTTTCTAACCTTTAGAGGAATGAAGTTCTGGAATAGCCTTCCAAGGAGAGTCGAGGGGGTGGGGGTGTGTGAACCTAGCTCATTTAAACTGAGCTTGATAAATTTATGGAGGGGATGGTATGATGGGACAGCCTAATTTGGCAATTGACTGATTTTTCAGTAATGGTGGTAGGTATGCCAATGGCCTGTGAAGCAATGTTAGATGTGTGGGTCTGAGTTATTACAAAGAATTCTTTCTTTGACGTCTGGCTGGTGAGTCTTGCCCATATGCTCAGGGTTTAGCTGACTGTTGTATTGGGGGTCAGGAAAGAATTTTCCCCCAGGACAGATTGGCAAAGGCTCTGGGGGTTTTTCATATTGATTCCTTCTGACCCTAGAGTTTATGAGTCTATGTGCATTTATAGAAATTTCTGAAGAAGGTATAAAAATATTTGGGTAGTTTAAATTACATACCTAGTTGAGTTTTATACAACTAATTTCTTAAACTTATGAACACAAAATATGTTGTACACTAAACTTTTTAGGATTTTATATATTTGTGGTTTGCATTGGATCACTTCCCTGATCAAATAGTGACAAATATAAAGCTTTTGTAACAATTTGATAATAAAGTTGTCTCATTTGGAAGCCAACTGAAAAATAAACACATGATATTTTGAGATGAGAACAGAAGTCACACCCAAGCTGTTTTGACAGATTTTGACAAAGAATTTCCATTATAGACACAGGATGTGTTGCACTTAAGAACTATGTGTGCACGAATGTCTGAACAACCTAGAAAGCATACAGTATATTGACAGGCTCCTGTACATGGCAAAACAATTATCTCTTGCAGGAAACATTGCAGATTCTAAGGAAGTTGCTTGCTGACATTTCAGAATTAAAAGATTAGCAACTTGTTGAATGATATAAGAAAATGCTAAAAAACCTTCTTGGTATACTGTGTATATTTAACAATCTTAGCTTGGATTATGTTAAATATCATTTGAAATTATTTGCATGATATGTTAATCTGAATCAACATTTGTTAAATTGCTTTAGACATTATGCAGAATTGAAATTTTCAGAATATGCAGTTCTCACTCAGGTAAAGAATGTTAACTCTCATCTTTTTAGTTTGCTTTAAATCCCAAGATACATTTTATCTCAACTTTATGCTTTACTTTGTGTTTTACTGAAAGCTCTAATATTCTAAAGCTGGGAAAAAAGTAAATATAAATGATGCAAAGGCATGGACATACAGCAACACAGCTGTTAACTTTGAGTCCAATCCTGCTGTCCTTATAGGAGCAAAATTCCCACTGTTGTCAAATAAAATTTTGCCTGAGTAAGGACTGCAGGATTTGGTCCATCTCTTGTAACACTAAAGAGATTCTACAAAATGATCAAAAATCTAATCTACCTTTTCCCATCAATGAATTATTTAAAAAAAAAAGTTATATTATTCAGTAACAGAAGCAGGTCTTGAAGGTTCAAGGGTAATTGATTATAAATATGTAGAAGACCTGGGGCCAACTGGCAGCCTGGTGTAAACTTGTGCAACTCCACTGACTACAGTAGAGTTATACATATTTGCCCTGTGCCAAATTTGGCCCATGAAATGTAGATTTCCAGAAGTAAATAAGAATACCTCACCTGGTGATAGCTCAAGAGACAGTGGCCAGTTGGGCACCGCTGTGAGGAAGGCAACCTGCTATAAATGTTCTCTTAAAATAATTCATTGCCAACAGATAATCTGTCCTCCTCCTAATGGGGTCTGATCCCACACCATTGAAGTCATTGGAAGATTTTCCACTCACTTCAATGGCATTCAGATCAGGCCTATAAAAAGAGTTCTAGTTGCTTGAAGTTAGGATAAGAGGCACATCTGAGATTATTCCCTGATTTTTCTAGATTCCAATACGCTTCAAGTAAGTTAGGATTTATGATCCAGAGATGACAATGTTTTTCATTGTATGACTGTTGTTTTGCTCTTAATCTTTCAAGTAAAAAACACTTTCTTCACAAAACATAAATTATCATATTCCTTTCTATCATTCACAGATGTATATACAATTAAGCAATATGCAGTGGCTTATATTAAAGCTAACATTCAAAGATCTTACTTAAAGTTGAAGTGAAAGTACACATATGTTTACATGTGTCTATATGTATGTATACAGCATATGCGCTCACGAGAAGATATAATAATATGTAGAAGAAAAATAAGAGGAGAAATATTGTTTAATGAATAGCCAGTATTATCTTTCTTTGTCATAACAGGTTCCAATTTCAAGGAAGTCTTGGAAAGTACAGGGGAGAAATGTGTTAAGTGGAGAACAAACTATGCTGAATATGAGCATATTAAACAAACAAACTCTTTTAAAAAAGTCCAACATTTAATGCATTAGAGACCTGTTGGTTACTTCTCTTTAGATAATGATCTTTGCAACTAAAAGCTTGTTTAGAACTATTGGTCTTCTCTTTTGCAAAAGAAGTAATTCAGACCTCCCACCAAAGTTTATCAGTTTGAGTTTATCATAACAGGATCAGAATTAATACGAAAGAAATTGTATCATTCTTCAATAGCATATTCCAAACACAATACTTCCCAATGCTCTTTTTTCCCCTTTTTCTTTCATCTTATCAGTGGAAAGTCAAATGGGGACCATGACTGTGAATCGCCTGCTTCTCTGTTGACGCAGAGTTGTCCGGAGGAGATCAACCCTGAAACAAAAGCCAAGATAGAGGAGGAAGCATATAACAAAGGGTGAGAATGTTTATGTGAACTGAATTGTCCAAGGGGTGTTTACCAAGTTAGGATGCATCCTTTAATAATATAAAGCAATTGTAAGTGTATATGCACCCCTTTCGCCTCTTCATGCATATGATAACCAAATACTGCAAAGTGAGTGGTTAATAGAAACAATATTTACTGAATTCCCCTAAAAAACCAAGCCTACTATCAACAATATATTAATATGATGTTAATGTGTAAATAATATAGGAATAACTACTCCAGATAAAGCGTAAATTAAAAGAATTCTGATAATGTGCAATAATTTTTAATATTTCTGTACAATAGCTGATATGCTTAATTAGAGGTTTATTTTACTGTCTTTTGTGATAGCTTGTCAAGCATCATAGCAGTTATCACTTATTTAATAAACTAAGGAACATAGTTTTATGACAGCTATAAAAATAAACAAAAGCTAGATAAAAATTGACAATTAGAACAATAGCTAATCCAATAGATATGCTCTACAATACCTCATGCGCTGAAGCTCATAAGTCTAAGCTCTGATTCCAGCAAACTCCCAAAAGGAGCAATTTTCAATGCGGGACTCTCAACTGAGAAAATTCTGCTTCCAGCCCTGAAGAGTTTTACACTAGGAACTGATAGATACCCTGCTAGTTTTAACTGCTGCAATGGGATATTGGGTGAGAGGTTTTATCTCAGATAACTGTATTCCACCCCCGTCAGAGCTTCAGATATGATCACCAACACTTAAACCCGTAGCCAGAAGTGAACAGGAATCCATAGGTGAACATGGTCACAACAACTTATCCAATCTGTATTCAGCACAAGCTGTGAACTTCAGGGGTATCTCTTCTACATGAATTTTGTTGCAGTGGTCCAAACTGGAGGTAACACTGTCCTGGATAACTTGCAAAGTCAACAACATAGAGAAATGTTTGCAGCCTCCTAGACATACCTAACTAAGGAAAGACTTTATGGGCCTCTACTGCTGCTCTCTGAGATCAGGAGATATGCAATAAGAACTCCAAAAATGTGAACGCAGTTGGTGAAAGGTGGGCAATTTTCCAGGAAATCACTTCCATTTTATCTGAGTTGAGTCACATTGGGTCACCTTTCAACCCCAAAACCAGTCTTGATCAGACATTGGGAGAGCAGCAAGACTGAAGAATCTGGGCTCAGTGAAAAGGAGATGTAAAGCTGAATATCATCAGCATTGTAATGATAAGACAGCCCAGAACTTCTCCCTCGGCCGTGATCCTGCAAAATGTACAGCAGGGTCTGTGCTCCAGCACAAAGTTGAGCAGAGAATTTAGATGAGCATGAGTAAGACTGAAGACTAGGCATAGCTTTTTGAACAAAGCAGAAGTAAGTCTCATGCCCCTGGTGCACCTACTCCACAAGAGCTCAGAGTAATCAAGGGACAGGGAGTCCATCTATCTCCAAGAGTAGACCACAGAATAAGCTCCACCATCCTGACAAATGTGAGGAAAGCCCTTAATTCATCCCAAAGAAGCTAATGATAATAGTGTATCAATTGCTTCCAGTCTCATCCCAAAAATAAAGTCCAGAATGTGTCTAAAGTGAGTCAAAACCCACCTCTCCCATGCAATACCACAGCAGTTGTGATCAAATGAGAACTATAACCCACATTTGCAAGGGAATGGACTCAGTGATCTGATAGGTTCATCTTAGTTAGAAAAACTATGCTGGAGGAAGGGGTAGTGGGAACATGTAATTTCTTAGTGGCCTCTGCCAATGTTTTTCTGTTGCCTAGACACCACAGCACAAGTGGTATTTTTATTTAATTGAATATGCTAACCAAATGGCCAGTTCTTGACTAACAAGAATGAGGTATTTGCTTGGCCCTCTACTAAGAAATATGTGTTTTTGTTTAAAGCTATCAGGAAGGCTTAAAGAAAACCAAAGAACTTCATGAGCTCAAAGAGGAAGATGAAGAGAAAACAAATGAAATGTCTGATGAGCATGAAGAGGGTGAAAATGAAGAGATAAATAATTTGAAAAGCAGGTGGGTATCTAGTGTGATGCATCTGCCAGGAGACAGGAGATACACAGCAGAGTACTTCACACTGTTATCCAAATCTCTCAGTATTTTTGACTTCCCTCCAGAAATACCTTTTGAATGTTGCAGCTAAATTATAATCTCCAAAGGCCAAATCCTGAAAAGTAATGAGTACCTGAAATTTCCATGGACTTTGGAAACTGCAGATGCTCAGCATCTCTCAAGATCAGGCATTCAGTTTATGCATGCACCACTTGCTTCAGTAAATGCTGAATTTACAGGCAAAGATGTGCAATATGCAATCACAATGGGTTCACATGCAAACACATAGCCCTAAATTCTGCCTCGGGGTGTGTGCCAGCACAAACCCCTCTCCCATGAGAGTGCAGTTTACTCTGGTCCTATTGTGCAGGATAGTGTAGGGTGGGGAGGCATGGACTTGCCTCCTTCCCATCGCTATTTGATCCATTTGGTGTACCTATGTACCCACAGAGGAATTTGAAAGACCGGGCACAGTCCAGTCCTGAGAGTGAGAGTCAGCAGCCTTTAGAAATTTGTCCCTTAATGTTTTCAGGGATATGCAGATACCTTCACAAAAGCATCAAGGCAGGACTCTATTAGGAAAAATGTATTTCTCAATGTATACTTTAAGAAAACCACCCAAGAAAGCTTACATATAGGGCAAAAGGTCTCCTTGCTTAGGTAAAAGCAACATTTCACAGGTGTATATCACATAAATTCCTATAAAAGGTAATAATGATTGAGAGGTGAGAAGATAGATTTGCTGTTAAGAGATTCAATCGCATCTGCACTTCTGTATCTGTTATGTGTTTAGAGGTCAATTAAGCAAAAATAAATCCAGCTCCTTGTGCTTTCCAAGTCTGCACAAAGGCAGAAAAGCCCTGTTAAATCAACCTCTACAGTGTGTGTAATAAAGGCAAGCAAAAATCAGAATTTCTGAACCATGAGAAAATCTATGTCACATTTTTTTTTGTCCCTAATTGGGACAAAATGTTGAAATATCAAAATTTTTCACAGAACAAAATATTCCATACAATTTCAATTGGGAAATGTCTAAACATTTTTTGAGCAAAACGAACGCTACTTTCCCGAATCAAAATGTTTCATTTTGGTTTGTTGAACTGACTCAAACCACTTAGTTTCAAGTCATGTCATTATTAACACTATTTGTCTCTTGGGAGCTGTAATTCAAGAGCCCGATGCTGCCATTCACCACTGTGAACCAGGCTCCCTGGCTGGCCTACATCTCCCAGGATGCACCATGCAGCTTGGTCAGAGGCAGTGTCTGTTGCATCCTGGAAGAAGTAGTGTAACATGGGAGCCCAGTCCTGAAGAGAGAATGGGGGGCCCAAATGAAAACTCCCATGAGACAATATGGCACAATAAGGAAGCACTGTTTAATGTTGAACTACCTTAAAAGAAAATTTGATGACAGTTTAACAAATCAAAATATTTTGTTTTGGTTTTCTTAAGGAAAATTTCGATTTCATAGAAACTGCATTTTCTGTTGCAGAAACCAACAATTTTAACGGAAAGTTCCCAACCAACTCTACAGTGCTGCATGGAAGAGGGTGTTCTTAATTTCATTGTTCATGTAGTTTTTGCTTATCTGAACTATAGGATATTTTTTTAAACACATGGTTTTAAAGATTATTAGGCTGGAGATAGTGAACATCTGTTTCAGTGTATGACCATGTTCAAACTATTGGGTGAGCTAACTGAGGTGGGCTAACTATGGGCAAACATGATGAGGATTCTAGGATGTGTACTGCAATGGACAGGAACCCTTAATAAAGGTTCTGAAGCTGCTTCCTCTCACACTGTTTAATGGGGCTTTTAAGTCCAGTACCGGACACCTGACCTGAAGCCTTGATGCACAATTTAAAAGGCTTGCTGCAGCTAACTGCCCTTTGTTCATGCAGGTAGGCTGATGTTCTTGTGTGGAGGTAACATTCTATTCGATTATACCTACACATTCTTATATTTTAAAAATCAGGCATTTGGACATTACAGAAGCACAGACGATTGGCTGAAGCAGGTAGTGCATCTGACCATAAGCTGAGGCAGGTCTAGGAGGAATCCAAAGATCCCAAACCTCTTCATTCTGGGGTCCACCATCTTTTGCCCCATAATTCACCTGTCTTCTAAACATCTGCAAACATGGGGCCCATCCCTGGGTCAGAAGGTCAGCCTGCCTACTAGCATGTCATGGAGACATATATTGGAAAAGAACTTTTCTAAAATTATTTAACTTAATTAAACAAATTATGAGCTAAACAGGATCTGAAATATTGTCAGATTCTAGTAATGGGACAGGCCTTTTAGAAAGAGAGGGAAGCAGGGGACTGGAAGTCTGGACTTATGACCCTATAGGGGACTCTGGAAAAGCAACTCACTTAATATTGATCTATATTTTTAATGTATTTGTAAAAAGGACATGACATAACATGGTTTTTATTGTGTAGAGAGAATGTTGGTTCTTATTTGAAAAGGTGATACAGCATATAATTGCAGTTATTAATAGTCAAAGTATTAAGATAATTTGTGTATATGATTATTATAGAAGAACTTATATCTTTTTTCCATTTTACAGCAAACTTGAAGTTGTTATTAATTATTTACATATACTGTACCCAAAACTGTGTAAACACTGGAATGTGGTCTGGATTGTAGCAGCTGCGATAATCGTTTTTGCTGCGCTGTTGGCGATCTACCATTCATACAACTCCTGTGTTGAATTATCAGATGAACCCCAGGGGAAGGCCACCTGTTCTGCTGTCCAACAATACTCCTGGTGGAATTCAGGACTTCAGCATGAGCAAGGCACAGAATAATAAACAAATGATAAAATATTTACGGTACATCAGTAAGCACATACTTTAAGACACGGTTGTTAAAGCCAGGTAGCACTTTGTCATTTTCTGGTTGTTAAATGTGATCAGTAAGCCACGCTAGTTATTCTACACCATCAGGCTTGGGAATGGATTGTGATTTAGTGAAACTGACCATCTGATAAATACTTCTGTCTTTTTATCATGATAATTGTATCTGACTGCTATGACTCAATACGAATATAGTCACATTTAAATCATGCAAAGGTTGTGACACTCACCAGCAATAGCCAGGACATTCAAAGGGAAGATTGATACCTGAGATCTTAATTCCTGCACTTTTGAGGAAAGCCAAAAAAGCTACCATTATAGAGCATTTGCTTTAACTTTGCATTTCCTGGCTTTTGTTGATCGATGTCATAACTTTCACAGCAGTTTATATATAGGAACTTTCAAAAAAATTAATGTCCTTATTTAAAATGGGTGGGTAGGAAAGGAACACCTTCTGTTGAGGACTAAAATATTACACTGGGCCAAATATATCCTTTGTGTATTTCCATAACATGAGTTACACTAGGGGTGAGGTTGGCCCTGTAATCACGTAGCAATGCAAAATGGACCGCTGACTAAATACACGTTTTGTATTGCTATTCATAACGTATCGCAAGAGAGAAGCAACTCCATTGTTTGAACAGGGTGAATGTTAAGGGCTAAACCCATGTCTGGATGGCACAGCAGATAGCACCCAGTATGTCTGCTGCTATCAAAGCCTCTTTGTATTTCGAAGGGACATGCTGTGTGGTGCATTTTAGTACTCGTCTGAACAAGAGCGCAGTACAGTCCCCACAAGCAGTGCTACTGATTGCAGCAAAATAATAGCTGCTTGCCAGGTAGAAATGTCCCCTAATCCTCAGACCACAGCAGACTAGGACAAGAGATGAAGGCCAGCGGGTGGATTCTGCCCTGCTGCTTGCACTGAAGACAGACTCCCTATGTCCTCCTCATCCCCTTGTATACCATATAGCACTGTGAGAGCTGAGCCCCGTTGGTGTTTTAAGTGCTTACTGATTTCATATCCTCATGGAAAGAGGTCACTGGGCACATTCAGCAGCTCATTTTAGAATCTAATGCAGGATGTATTAGCTGTTCTAATGTATTGTCAAAACTCCAACAAGTTATTAGTCTATTCCAGAGTAGTCATTTGCCCACATTTTTTTAATAATCCACTTATCTGGGAGTTATAGAAGCTCATGGCAGGATAAGAAAATATTTACCCCACGTCAAAGTTTTTGTACATGTATAATTTCAAAGTGGTCAAAGCATTTTTTTGGTATAATATTCACCCTTGGGCTAAGGTACTGAAATGTATGGCACTTAATAGTATGTTGTATGTACCTGCAGAACTTGAGTTGGGATTCCTGGTCGAGTATGTTCATCTTTCCATTGGTATGCACTTGAATGCAGCTGGACTTTCAAAGTGAGTGTGACACTGGAGTGCATTGTTGGGTCTCAGATGTGTCGGTGTTTTTGTGGGATTATGAATCTAGTTTTCTGAGTGACAAATGGCAGTTTCCCCTTGGGAAGGATGAGAAAGCCTGTGCAGTACATAATTCTGGCTCATCTACAGCCAGTAGGAGCCTGTTTTCTTTCTATGTGGTCCCCAAATTCTCAGCAAATGAAACTAGCTGGGAGAATAAAGGCTTTTAACTGACTCAAATGTAGATTTCTCCCACCAAAAATAACTATTAAAACTCTCTGGAGAGATGTTTCTCTTTAACCAACTTGCTTCTTTTACGACATTCCTCAGACAGATATTGCTCCAGGAAAACGTCAGCTGGCCACCATTGCTGCTAAACAAATTGGGCTTGATTTAGCCATTTGCTGTCTTTTTTTTAAAAAAAAAAGAAAAAAGGAAAGCTCTGGAGGAGTGAAAGAATCGACGTCATTAAGGAAGCTCAGTAAGACTAAGGGAAGGTGCCATTTGTTCTCTAACTGTAAAGACAAACAATTGAGTTTTATAAAATTCCTGTCGGTTTGGGTGCAGTTAGAAGGCCTGACAGATTCAGACTCCTCCGTTCCAAAAGATGGACTTTATCAAATGATGAAAGTAGTATGTTTGATGACCTGAGCGTTGGTGTGACTAGGCACCCTTTGCATTGGTACTCATAATTCCTGTGGTTCAGTCAGAGCCAAATCCCTCTGCCGTTACTCACATACGCTCTCATCCAGCAAAGTGCTTAGGAATGTGTCCTAACTTTCAGCGCATGAGGAGTCCCACTGACTTCAGTGAGACTATTCACATGTTTAAATGTAGGTATGTGCATTAGTGCTTTGTTGGATCTTGACCACAGGGTGAAATTCACCCGTGTACAGAGGGCCTGCACAAGTCATACACACCCCATCTGGGACTTAATTAGTGCATTGGCCTTTTGGGAGCTCACTGCACAAAGGTGAATTTCACCCATGAGTTGTTCCATTGCTTTGAGAAGAATTACATCCATGGGTCAGATAAGCAGAATTTAGCCCTCAGAGTCTTCAGCTATTTGGAGCTGGGGAGTGGTGGGGGAAGGGGAGTGAGGGGGAGGAAGAAGATGGAAAAAGGGCAAGGTGTTTTAAAGGGAATTAAATGATAAAAATGAAATAAAGTGAAAAATACATTTTGGGATTAATTTTAAACCAACTGTAATTAAGCTGCCCACTTAAAATGATAGCACCACAGTGGCTAACAGCGTAATATATACTTTACCTTGTTCAACTAGTTAATGAATATACTTTTGTGTTTAGTGAAATTTAGGGTTTAGCTAAAAAAATTCTCACATCAAATTTTGTCAGTCTGCTTTTAATTTACTATATCTGAAAAGAAAATTTCTATTCTCTGTGTTCAAAAGGCATGTCAGACTACAAATAATAGGTCAGTTATTTATACTGTTAATACTGAAATAGTTTTTTTGGAGTGCAATATTTATTTTTCTGCTTCAATAAGACACGTTTATTGTTTCTCATGCACAGCACTGATGTTTTTAGTAGAAAAAATTGAAAAAGGGCACTATTTTTTGTGTATCATATTATTTAAATTTGTAACATTGTAAGACCTTGCACAAGTGTGCTAGTATTGTACTGTATAGTATCACATACTTGAGTTTTGAAATAAAAATATGGTTTCAGAGTCTTTTCCGTTGCTAACACAAGACTTGTTTAAGAGATGCACATATATCTAAGACTATACGTGTTAAGCTGAATCCTACCCATATACAGGTTCTTGCTAGGAACCACAGCAACAATTTAGTGATGAACCAGTAATTAAGGTTTCCAATCAACACGTGCTTCTCCTTGGCTTATTATGTAAGTTGAATAAAATAAGTATAAAGCGTTGGTGCCTCATCCCAGTGATGCAAGAGCAGGCTGTGTCCTTCTGGAACTTTAGGTACACCTCAAGGAAACTTGTCATTTGCCAAGAAGGCATGCACCACAGCCTTCTAATAAGATGAAAATAAGCTGCTTTTTTTTTCTTTTAATGCTTTGGCCTTTTTTAATGGTTTACATTTGTTTTGCTAAATACCCAGGTCATCCCATTTATCTTTTTTAAATATTAGCACAACATTAGCTTTCTTGCAGTCTTTTGGAACGTCCGCATTGTTCCAAGAGATATTGAAAATTAAGATTAGTGGTCCAGCAAGCTCTTATAAAACTCTGGGTTGCAATTTATGCAAACTTGCTCTTTTAAAAATGTCTAACTCTAGTAGCTGCCCTTTAACATCCCCCTGAGGAGTTATCGGAATGGAAAATGTTACATCATCATTATATGATATGAGTACTTTATTGTTTTTCCCAGATAAAATACAGAAATATTTATTGAATACTTCTGCTTTTTCTGAATTCCTATTGACAATTCTACCATTTCCAACCATTAATAGACCAATGCTATTAGGATTCTCTTTGTTCCTAATGAACTTTAAAATCTCCTTGTTGTCCTTAACTCTACTAGCCATAGCTTTGTCCTTGTGTCCTTTTGCTTCTCTTATCAATTTTATACACTCCCTAGCTTCTGATTTATAGTTATTACTATCAACTTCTACTATCAAATGATGCAAAAGAAGCAAGCAGTGGTGTTTTTCAGGATACCAGTGGCGGACTCCTTTTTTCAATGGGAGAAGAGTTTGTAAAGTTTCTTGTGATAAGCCTTAGGTGGTATTGGCATTCCTGTAGCGCAGGGCATGCTGACCCTCTAAGGCAGAGTACAGGTCTGAATGAATGAGTGGAATTCTAGGCGGTCTAGTTCTCAAGACTGATGAGAGCTGTATGCCTTGCATCAGTGCATGCTGTGAAAGGGGGCATGGATATAAGGCATTCCCTTTTCCTCTGGGAAAGAGAGACCAGGGAAGGAGCAAGACCTGTTGTGGGCCTCTCTGAAGAGACGGGGAGAGAAAGAGAGAGAAGAAAGGGGACAGGAGATTTGGATCTCTAGTTCAAGGGCTTGGCAAAACCTGGGTTGGACATTTTGAAGAAGCCGGTGAAAATTTACATGAAGTACCAAGGAAGTGCAGCGTTTGTAGCAAAGCAAAGGAAGTAGCTTTGAGGGGGAGGAGAAGCAGATGTCAGTTGGGGGTCAGACTGATGAGAAGTTGAGGGTCAGACCTGGGTGCCTCCTTCATTGTTGGAGGGCCCAGGGCTAGTACTTGTTGAACAGGAGGCACAGAATCCCCTTTGAATCTGAGGGACTAGTGGGGAGGGGTTGCTGTTATACCATAGAGAGGGAGAAGAGTTGCATATTTTTAGGTGAGAGTTGAACTTGGAATCTCCAGGAGTGACTGGGTGAAGAGCCACAGGAGAGCTGTGATACAGAGAGAGAGGCTGGGTGAAGGGTTTGGACTTGTTATTTTACTGGGCTGGCCTTTTGTTACTCTAGAAACACCAATCTCACCTGCAGGTGGTTTGGGCACCAGAAAACAAGGTCCTGAGATTTGTAAACGGATCGTATTGAGTTGAGACTCTCTACTGCGCCTCACCCTTGTGCACCCCACCTTTACCAATCACCACAGAGCCCAGTTTGGAGTCATCTGACACAGCCCAATGAGTGTTTGGATTCTGTCACTCTCACGAAAATCACAAATTCACTGAGATTAGCAACACTCGTCAGCACTTCTAAATAGTATTGTGAACATTAGCACTTTGGAAACTCTGGCACCAGATGCTGACAATCTTCCTGACCATATATTCCAATAAATGGTGTTTTATTGTCCATGAATACGTCATAACATTGATCCTAATGTCAGGCAAATTACAATGAAGAACAAACTCAATTTGCTTCCCTGTCCGAACGGCAGCTTCTTCCTCTCTTAATTTCCATTTTAGCTGGTCCAAAAGCCTGTAGAACAATCACATTTTAACTGCCTACTGTTACAAAGGTTCTTAACCCTTCGGCAACTAAAATGTCTTTGTTTAAAACCCTTTTGACCTCTCCGCTTGTTTAGGCAAAACTCTCTTTGAAGTCAACAAGTCCAGACAGAATTTGGCTAATCTAATTTTCCTAAGTGAAGACTGCAGGGTTTGGCACATAGTAATAGAGGGGAGAGTGGTAGTGACCATACAACTTTGAAACAAGCCTCTCCTCAGAAACCTACCTGAGAAACTTTGCTAACTCATGTGGCAGTGGGAATTATTGCATATTAGCAGATCCATCTAATCCAAATTAGAGGCAGTGGGACATATTGACCATGGAATAACTTCAGTGGGAATTAAAAGCACTCAACCCATCAGCGATCCTCAGCAGCTTATTAAATCAGGCTCTTTATTTGCAGAACTAGCTGCTCAGGCCAACAGCCAGTGGGTGTGTTTGCGGCTCATTACTGATCGTGCCTTTCTGTTGCAAATGGCATAACTGCAATAATCTGTAAGGACAAAAGAACACAACAGAAGACAAGCTGGAGACGTAAGCAATGAAGCCCTCTTTAATCCGTTTTTCCACTTATCTAACAACTTCCACAGAAAGCTCTCCAAGTGCATTACCAATAGTCAGAATAAGGTCATGCCCAAATGCACCCCAGTCTCTGCTCCGTCGCACGTAACAGGTCAGCTGTTTCAGCAGCAGCAGCTCCCATTCCCAGGACCCATGGTGGCCTTTCCCCATCATAATAGGGGCTGGCTAGGGAATGGGCCTGTGCGGTGGGAGATGGGTTGGGGAGATACCCTTGCTGCACAGAAAAGCAGACAAAGATAGTAAGCCTTTCCGTGGGACCTTTCTGCAATGGCACGCCCATCTCTAAGGGGCAGCTATGACTAGAGTGCAAGACAAGGTCATGGCAGGGATCTACATTCAGCACTGGAAGGCCATGTAAGAAGGCTGTTGTCTGCTGTGACTCCCTCGAGCTCTCCAGGGTTTGGCGGCAGGACCCCCTTTTTCCACGAGCCAGTTGGTTTATTGAGACTTTTCATTTGAGAGCCAAAGGTCTTATCCAGTGAAGTGTTCGACCTCCCTCGCCATCCCAGATGGAACAATCCAGGGAAAATTCTCCCCGAAATTCCTCTTATTCCCCTCCCAAGGCAGGCCATCCCAAAATCCGTCTCTTACTTAACTAAGCCTCAATCGATCTCTGCATTGTTATACCCATTTTATACATTGGGAATGTTAGGCATGGAGAAGGGAAGTGACTTGCCCAAGAGTCACATATCAAGTCAATACTAGCACAGCTGACACTGTAACCCAAGCGTTCTGATTGCCAGTACTCTGTGCTAATAGCCAGGGATGCAAAATGAATGCAGTACGTGAGTGATGAGCTGACACTCAGTTAAACAGGAACTGTTATAAAATGAATAGCGAGAAAAAAATAATTTGCAAACCGACTAAAACTGCATTATCTCCCTTCCTCAGCTGTATGTTTCCTTAATCAGCATTTGCTGAATTTGCCAGCCAGCTGTGATATGTTCTGGGGACGTCATGTGTTTCCAGCTAATGCCCTTGACCAGTAGATGCCTTTTGAGTTGAGCAACAAATATACGCGGCCATTCTTTCTGTGAATCAGTACAGTGGCATCTAAGTAGCTTTAAAGAAAGTCATCTCAACATCCACAACAGGGGGACTGGCAATACACCACTCTCTAACACAGGGAACAACCCAGCCTGAATTTTTAATTTGCTTATTGGTGTTAATGAGCATGGGAACTTATTCTGGTGTTTTCCTGGTTTTGTTTTCAATCTGGATTATGAAGTTCATAGCTCAAGGAGCTTTCAATGTGAAAGGTATGTTTTCTTACAATTTTTCCATGTGTGTGACTTTCTCCCAATGTCCAAAAATATCTTCAAGGTAGATGGTTTTCATTATCTTTTTCCAGAAAAGATATTTGCTAAATCAGTATGTTTGCAAATAAAATATGAAGGGGGATGCAATTACTTCTGAGAGTACGTATAACTCTGTATGTGTATATGTTTTATAGTAATCTATCATTTGTAGGTGTATGAAACCATAGATTTATCAGAAATCGGTTTAAAAGAGAATATTTCAGTAATAGTCTTGCTTATGACTATAAATTCAGATTTATTTCATAGGAAGCGTCTGCTTGCTTCTACATAACTTTGTGAATTACTGCTAACTCTATATTTTATGCTACTGGTCACACTACACCGTGTCATGATGTTGAGAAATCAATTACAGGTAGATGAGAAGGACCCCAGTTTTCCACGAGAAGAAAATAGCGTTGCTGGTTCAGAAAACCACCAGATGCTTTCACTCCCTGTGTGGCTCCAGCACACTGAAAAAAAAATTTGTTTGTAGAATAGGAGTTTTGCAGCCACTCACTTGGCAGCTGTAAGAAAGACCTCTCTGAAGGAGTTTAAATGCAGAGATCTTCAAAGAGTTTAAAGGCAGAGATCTTGAAACGTTGCTGTACTGCACCATGAAATGAAAAAGAGGCACCCAACATACGTAAACATGGTATTTCCAAGAATGACTGCAAGACTATTTCCCCTCATGATGTATAAGCTGGAGAGAAAGCAGAATGTTAGAAGTAAGATACGTCTTTTACAAGGAAAAGGAAAGTATAAGGGTACAATTTTCAGAAGTGCCTAACTTCCATCTTCAAAAGTGACTTTCAGTTAAACTTAGGTTTTAAGTGCCTATGTCACTTTTGAAAATGGGACTTCAGCTACTAAGTCACTTAGGATGCATTTTTCAAAAAGCACCAGAGTCTCTCTTCTAATCAACACAACGCTTACCCCATAGATAAAAGCTAGGGAAGATTGGAGAAAACACTAGCGAATGTACCATACAGAGAAAGCTACACTTGAGCTAAATGAACCTTGTTATGTAATTCACTGAATTAGTCATAAATACCATGTACATATCCTTTTAGGAGCACACCTTTAACAGCTATTTCATATACTATCTTGTGTGATTTCCAAAGGCTTTGACAGCCAGCTGCAATTTCTGACTGCAGTATCAAATTAAACTCAGGCATCCTCTGATTCAGCCCCACCTTCAAAATCAGTCTAAAATGACCTCCTCATTCATGTCCTCACCATAAGAATGTAGGTTCCTGCAACACAGCAGGGATGATTTCATCAGTTTACATAAGTGAATTTAGTCACACTTTGCAAAGAGCATTTTTCTTTCTACATGTGTAAGGCACCAGATTTTGAAGTCAAACCGATTTATTTTTCTATCTATTGAAAGGCCCTATGCAACAAATCATGGCTGGGATTTTCAAAAGCACCTAAAGAAATTAGATGCCCAACTCCTGTTGAAATTCAATGGGATTTGTGCACCTAACAGACTTAGTTGCCTTTGAAAATCCCAGCTGACAAAGATCCTTCTCACCATGGCCTAAGAATGTCCCTCTCTGCTACCGGCAGACAGAGGAACCCACCCAGCACCTCATGGACAAGACATTACACTATGAATTGAGGATCTGGGGAAAAACAAAGAGGCGGCAGCAGCAGTTTCCCAAAACAGCAAAGAAAATAGATCACATTAAAACAGAGGCATCTCTCAAACTCAAGTCCCTTTATCCAGTTCTGCAGCCACCAACTTTGTCATTTTCTGATACTGAATCTTCCTTCTTCCCATTCATCAGAGTGAATGTCTAGTTGACTGCTTTTCTCTTATGAAAATTTTCTTTTGTTGAGTATATTATCCATCAGCATTCATTTACAAGTATCCAGCCAACTTTTCACGTGTCAGGAATTTCATTCAATCACCAGCTCAAGTTTATTTGAAAAGCTGCATTGTATTTCTTGATGTCCTTTTGAGGATTGGAAAATTAAGGCTGGTCATTAATATGACTGGTCATTAAGAAGCTTCCATGATTACTTTGCACTTAAAAAGCCCTACTTGGCTAGGTTTTAACAGTGGCTGAGCAAATCCATTGACTGGACTGGGGACAGAGCAGGTAAGGACAGAAGAGACTGTGCCTGGAGGATGTAGGAAGAGTGGGAAATAATTGTGTGTAAACATCATGAAAGGAGAAAGGTGTGGAGCAGGTCCTGGAGACAGGAGAGGAGGGGATGGATTAGTCCAGAGAAGAAGAGAGGATAGTGAGATCTGCATTGATGGAGCTGGGACATGGAGATGCTCAGCAAGAGAGGATTGGGTCTGACCGGGAGGGAAAAAAAGGGAGAGAACAGTCTAGAATAGGCTCGGTGTGAGTAACGTCTGGAGGCATTGACTGAAGTAGGAGGAGGCTGACCAAGTGGAGGATGTATTGGCCACCAAGAACGCACTGTAACGTAAATTGAGGTTCTTTTCACAATCAGACAGCTCTCGTTGTCTGAGCTGAGCACCGTGGTAGTCAGGCATACCTTCCCTCTGCCCAGTAGCACCACGCTGGGCCCTGCTAAGTGGGCCATTGGCTGGCACTGTAGTCCAATGACTGCAATATTTCTTATTTCTGCTTTGCTAAGCATCATTTCTAGTATGGATAGAGAAGAAAAATATTTCCATTGATACCTCATTTCCCCCCCCCCCCAAGACGATGTGGACAACCTGGTTATTGTGTGGTTTTTATGGACTATCCATGCATGGTGATGGATAGCACAGTCTGAAGGGAATATCTGAGAAGCAGATATTGGATTATTTATTGGTTTTTATGTTACCATTCTATATATATTCTGTTTAGTCTCTACAATGTTTCGTGTTTGTTCTACAGTGTATTGTTCCTTGTTCACTTAACATGGCTGCTACTGTACCTACACAACTTAGTTTTGTTTCATGTGGCCCTGGGGGAATGTTACATGGAAATAAAGGGCCAGATCCTGCCCATCTCCCAGTCCATCCCCTTAAAGTTGCTCTGGGCACTAAACCCAGCACTAAAGAATCTCCATCTAGTGTAGGGCCGACATAACCAGCTCTAGGCCACCCCTTTCCAGTCCTGATATAGCACATGTAGCCAAAATGCCACTGTGCTCCAGCAATTGTTGACTGCCCATTAGGGGCTGTTGCAACATGGTGCAATGTAAAGCAGCTGGCGGGCCCCAGCAGAGAGAAGCACAAAAAGGGAGTAAAGCCACCTTTGCCCATCCCCCTCATCTGTGCCCAGCACTACACCAGCACAGCTGGGTTTCTAGCCCAAAGTGTGTAAAAGCCATTAAGTAACTTAATTTGGCTCATGCTTGAATCTTATTACATTTTTAACATGATATTAAAGATATCTGTGAGGTCCCCACTACCCTAAAAAGAGAAGTGGAGGGTACATCATTAATAATTACCAAATTCCTCTAATGGGCATCTTTTTGTGGGTGAACTTAGCATGTTTCCAAACATGTTTGACATCTGTGGCAGCCCTTTTAACCAGCTTCTGTCACTGTGTGAAGCTCACTATGCTGAGGGCATTAGGGTTTTATCATAAGCATCAGTTTTGTTATTTTAAGACACTATCAATTAGATGGGAAAACTGGTTTCCATCCCACCCATGGGCCTCTCATGCACTGTGTTACATATGAGGTTGTCATCAGTAAGCTGGCTGCCCCCATGCAAAGTCAAATTTGCCATCTCTAATTAAATATATTTTCACAGTCTAGCCATGGTGACAAATTCCTCTTACCCTCTGAGATATTAGACTGTTGGGTTGAGCGAAACAGATGATTTTCTTATAAAAGGCCAAATTAACTCCCAGTGGAAGCTAACTTTATGCCCTAAAACCCATAACAGTTAAAAAGGGAACAACAATATGCACTATGCACAAGCACTATGCACAATATGCAAGCACGGATATTTGCTTAGAATAAAAGAATAAATTCTAGGGTAATAATCTTGAATATTTATGTTTAATTTACAGATCTCACTATTCAGGACTGCAGGACTGCAGGCATAACCCTAATTTCTCATCCGAACAAACTGAATTTCTCAGAAGCAGCAAGTGCATGTAGCCAGTTGGGTTTACAGCTGGCAAACAAAAGCCAGGTTAAGAAGGCCTGGTATCATGGCTTTGAAACATGCAGGTACGTGAAATCTACAAATAGATAGCAGCTTTTGGCAGCACCATTTCCTTACATACACCAATAGGCTTGTGAACGCATCCAACATTAAAGGGATTGATACTTTTTATTCTAGCTTTGGATGGGTGGCAGATAAATGGCTTGTCATTTCTCGGGTAAACCCAAATCCAAAATGTGGTCGGAACAAAACTGGAGTAGCAGATTGGAATGTCCCTCTCCAGAAAAAACATCATGGTTACTGCTTCAATTCTTCAGGTAAGTAGGCATGAGACCTAGAGTCTTTACATTTCGTTTTGTTATTTCAGATCTTGATAGAAAAATTATAGTTGTGTTTTTGTTTTTGTTTTGTTTTCTAATCTCAGATGTCAGATTGTATCTTTATCCTCTCTAGGAGAAAAAAAAGCTATTGCTAAATGAAGGATGTCAGATGGACAGAAGTTCTCTTTAGTTAACCTAAATTAATTAGGTGATGCTGTAATTAAAGTTCTTGAATAAGGGTTTCATCAGTACATTCAGTTATGTGGATTCAGCTATGTGAAAACCTTAGGTATGCTCAGTCATGCTTGTGCCAGTGAAAAGGTTTCAAAGCCATGCAAACGCATAGCTGGTTTATACTCGTTCAATAACAAAAATGTAGTTTCATGATATATATTATTTTACTGGGGAGAAAAAGCAAAAACAGCTCCAGCAAACTAAATTAAATATAAAAATATCTAAATTAAATTTGTTCTGACTAAAGTCCATAAAAGCTAGTAAACTCCAAAGCCACCACTGTCACACATTCCCTGAATCCCCATTTATATAGCCTTGTATTTTACTTCAGGTTGTCCTATAACAAGGGGAGAAACTAGAGAGTCACATTAGTGCAGCATTTCTCAAATGCGGCCGTTTTCTGCAGCCATGGCAGCCTCCTGAGCAGAGATGGGGGAAAAGACAAAGCTGCGGCCCCTCTCTGCAGTCCAGGGCTTCAGCCTTCCTCCCTTCAGCTGAAGACTCTGGGGGTGGGCTTCAGGCCTTCCCCTTCACCCCCCATCTCCAGCCGTGAGGCTCTGACTCTGGGCTTCATCCCAAAGCAGCAGGGCTTCAGCAAGGCTGGCCTTACCAGGGTCACAAGGCAAGGAGTGGGGTGAGCCTGGGATGCAAGGCTGCAGAAGGGAGCTCCGGGCAATGGGGGGAGGAGTGGGGTCTGAGGTGGCAATGGAGAGCCTGGGGATATGGTGGGGGGCTGGGGGAGGCAGGGGGGTTCAAGGGGATTCATGCAGCGATGCAGTGGGAGCCAAAAGCGATGGATGGGATCCAGGGGAGGCAACGAGGGCCAGGGGTATCAAAATAAAACTGTACAATATTTTTATTATTAAGTCTGCAAAAGAAACCCTACATATATTACAATGATTTGGACATGTACATATTTATTTGTTTTTCCTAAAGTTAATTAAGTATTTTAGAAAAATTTGTCGGAGCAACCACCAGCAAGAGTTGGTGGCCACACTCTGAGGCCACCAAAATTTTTTTGAGATTTGGACAAATTTTGTCATCCCAAATTGGGATGAAAAGTCAAAATCTTGAAAATTTTTCACAAACTGAAAATTCAAAAAATAATTCTGTTCAGGTCAACTAAAGCATCTCACTTTGAGTTTAACCTTTTTCAAATTATTTTTACTACAGTTTTCTTAAAGGAAGACTTATTTCAAATCAGAAAATTTTACTTTTTTTTTCCCAAACATTTTTTGAGTCTAAAAAGTTTTCAGATTGACCCTGTCCTGTGAAAAGTATTGGTTTCAATTGGTTGGTGTTTTCAGATGAAAAAGCCTTTTGTCAAAAAATTCCTGATGACTCTAGGCAGTTAGTTAATAGAGAATGTCTATGAATACATTTCAGCCTAGGGGTTGCTCATAAATAGGTTCACAATTTTTATCACAGAAAATTTTAATAAATTTCATTGCAGAGGTGGGGGGGGAGAAGGTCATAGAAAGGGGAGGAAGAGCGTTGGAGAGTGAGCCCATCATGAACACATCCTGTTGCAGTGGCTCCAGTCCTACAGGGCTGGGCCTGGCTCCTCACTTCAGGAGTTGTGACCCTGTGCATATGATCACAATGCCTTCAGGTTTGGTTCATCTGCCTCTCCATATGGAGCACTGGAAGCCCAGATTTGATTAGCATTGAAACCTAGCACAATAGGCCAGACTCCTAAATCAAATTGAGTTGCTCTCAGCAGACCTCCCCAAAGTGGAATAAGGAAAGGTTATTCAAAGCTGCCTTTCAGCCCTGATTCTAGAGCCAAATGGGGGCTAACCCAGCCCTTGGCAATATTTAGAGTAGCCTAAGAGCTCTGGCTGAACCACTTTGAGCCCCTCCCACCTTAATTTAGGGCTTCACATACAGTATTTTAACTATACTGTGTAATTAAACATAACAACCCCCGAGTGTGGATAATATTATACTATTTATCTATTACCATAAAGCAGTGGTTCTCAACCTTTCTAATGCTGTGACCCCGCAATACAGTTCCTCATATTGCGGTGACCCCAAACCAAAAAATAATTTTGGTGGCTACTTAAAAACTGTAATTTTGCTACAGTTATGATTCGGACATAACTGTAATTTTGCTACAGTTATGATTCGGACATAAGACTACATCTTATAGTGGTCTCTTATAGTATAAGACCGATGTAGTTCACACTGTGTAAATGTATGGTGCTTTGTGTAAGTGTAAGCTGCTTTGTGTACTGTATAATGATTACACACAAAGCACCTTACACTTACACAGTATTGTGTGTATGGTGTGTGTACTGTTTTTACATTATTAACCTTTTTTACACCAGCAGGCTGTCTCGCAGGCTCTCTTGGCTCTCCGCCTCTTGGCTCTCCGCCTCCTAGGCTTCTGTCCTCCGGCGCTTGCTGCGTCCGCCCACTGATGACGTCAGCAAGCGCCGGACACACGTAATGCGCTGCTATGGACTGTGGAGCGTTCCCCCCGCTTCCCCCGCCCCTTAGGCCCCGGACGGATGATGCAATCACGTCTGCGCATGCGCGCAGGCATTCAGTTTGGAACGCACATCCATAACGGTGTGCGTTCCAGCTGAATAGCGCTGCTACAGATGGTAGCGCGACTTCTCAGCGGCTAAAGCCATCGGAAATATGTATTTTCCGATGGCTTTAGGCGACCCCTGTGTTTTGGTCATTCGACCCCCGCCGGGGTCGCGACCCACAGGTTGAGAACCGCTGCCATAAAGGAAGAGTAATAAGTTATATCAGTTAAAAAGCCACATCCTAAGTGAGATAGTTATACTGATACAAAATCTGTGAATGGAGCAGGTTTGTAATTGGATTGTGTTACAAATAAATTTTAAGGAATTTCTTGAGGAAGGAAGAGTTGCATGTAATAATTTGAAGGCTATCTCAGATATAAGTGGGCTAGGAAGGATTCAATTTTTATTAGTAAATATCTGTAAACACCAGTTTCGCTGTAGACACACAAACTGATTAAAACATAGTTCCATCAATAATAATCTAAATTTATGGATAGGCAAAGCAAGAAAAATGCTGCTTGAGAACTCAGAGTTTGATTTAAGGACATTTATTTGGTATATTTTGACATGTGATGTTGACCATTTGTGCTTTAATAGCTTAAACTTTAATGTTTTATCTCCATGTCTACTGTCATTAAATAATTGTTGTCTGATACTCCCCATAATTTCCTGCAACTGTGAAAATTTAAATAAATAAAAATAGGAAAAAAGCTTAAAACCCATATTTTTGTGCAACTGTGAAAATGTTAATTAATAAAAATTGGGGGAAAGCTTAAAATAAATATTGATATCTGTCAAAATTATTAAAAATATAAAAATTATAATTCCACCACGCCTACGTATAAGGGACAGTGGAATAAAGCATGAACTTGGGAGTGTGAAGAAGACAGCGGAGCAAAGGGAATAAAAGGTAGGGTGGGTAGGAGAAGACAAGGGCAGAGAGCAATTTTGGAGAATCTGGAATGTAAATTGAAGAAGCATGAACTTTTTTATAGCCAAGAAATGGGGTAATATGGAAAAACCAGGAATAAATGCAAATGATTTTGATCAAAGCATTTAGAATGGCTTGAGATGAGAGAGTGGAGAGCAACTGGGAGAGCAACTGGTCTAGGTAGCTGTGGGGAGAAGGAAGGATGGATTTTTAGAGCTGTTATAGTGAAAAGGACATTAGGATTATCTAGAGCCAGAGTATTAGGAGAGAAAGAGGGAGTGGAGTTAAACATGGCCTCAGGATTGTGAGCTTAATAGAAAGAATGGGGATATTGTCAAGAGTAATAGAAAAGAGAAGGATACGGGGGAAATGGAAAAGGTTTGTTCTGACTTGTTGAGCATGAGATGGTGACAGTGCATCCAGCAAGAGAAATCAATGAGATGGACATGTTGAGACTAGACAGAAGGAGGGAGTTTAGGAGTAGTGAGAGAGAAATGTGGGTGCTATCATTGTAGAAATGGCCGTTGACGTTATGAGAGAATATAAGTGTCATGGTTACAGGTCTACCTGAATCTCTGACCCCATCCTTGGTCTCTCCGAGTGCACAACTCAGGTGTTTGGCTCACGTCCTTAGCTGTTCTGAGGTGGAATCCCACAATTCTCCTACCCATGGACCAGATCCTGAGCTACAATTCCTTGGTTTGGCCGCAGCAATTCTTCCCTTTGGGAGCTTGTGGTCAGTGGTGAATGCAGCAACTAGACGACTGTCTTAAAACAAAATAATGCTTAATCTTAACAGCAGAAATATTAGAAACACAGCAAAGCAGAAGAGAAAAAGGATTTTAACACAATGAACAGTCTATATGTCTAACTATCTTATGGAAGGCTTGCCACCCCTTCTCCCTCCTTCACCCTAGAAGCTGTGGAAGGCCCAACTGCTTCATACCCCATCAGCTGGGCCAGTGTCTGTGTCAATCTGCTCCTCTGTAACAGCTCTTGACAACTGGTTCTCCCTCTCCAACAACTCACTTTTGAGTCTTTTGGATATGTCCATTCCCAGCCTGGGAAAAACAGAGTGTAACTTTGGGCTGTAGCAAAGAATGCAGCATCTTCGCAGCATAGTACCTCAGCATTGTTTCTTAATGACATCCATCATGTTTATCGGGAGGCTACTTATCCAAAGACATTGTGTTGTCTTCTTGGTGGTATCTTAACAGCCCTGCTTTTATATTAAATCAACATATTCATGCAGTAGACATTCCAATAATCCAATATAGCAATACAATAACTATCCCAGTAACTAGATCATACACAATATTCATGAATTATTACAGACCAGCCCCACATCCTTCACAATGTGTGTAGGGTGAGAAGACCAGAGAACCATGTATGGAACTCTGAAGGATTTCAGTGGAGGAAAGGAGGCTAAATATGTGAAAGAGAGGCTGAAAAGCAAGGGGAAAGCTAGGAGAGTAGCAAGCCATGGAAACCTAGGAAGGAGAGGCTATTACAATGAACAGAGAGATCATTCACATCAGATGGCAGAGAGACTGAAGCCTTTAGAGAGAAGGTGGTTATTAGTCATGATCAGAAGGAATTTGTTAATGACCTTCATGAGTGGCCTTTTTGGAATAGAGTGAAAAATCCAGAATGGAGGTGCCCATTGGCCATATACATAGGAACAGCAGTGTCAGAAATAGATTAGCCATTTAAACAGTCAAATTAAAAAAAAAAAGCAAATTGGGATAAACTTGATCCTTCTCTATAGTTCAGAACACTCGTGTGGGTTTGTGAACCTCTGTGGGAGGTTGCTAAGACTGTGTCTTGTTTAAACAGCTAACCTTTTCTAATATATCTGATTTTGTATGTGCTGTATGATTGAACTATTCTTTTACAAGGTGGCTTTTTTAATCTGTATAGTATTTTGAATGGTACTACACCTATAAATAATAGGATGAGTTGTGTAAAGACAAAGTAGCAATCTTCATTATGAATTCCTTACTTTTGCAGGTTTAATACAGAGAATTGTCACTTTTATATTGTTGTCATATTATTTAGTAGAACAAATTAAGTCTGTTAAATGGTATTAGAAAGCAATTTATATTTAACCTAGGAAACAGAAAATCACCATTTATCTTGATGGCCAAATTGCCACTTTCTAGAGCTCTGGCAACAAAAGTATTTGGCAAGAGCTCGTTTCGCTGCACTTTGTCCTTCCAGCTGCAGCGTGTAGAGTCGTTTAAAGACGATAGTGAAAAAGTACAACTCTGTCATCTGTCTTCTTATTTTGTAAATGAAAATGTGTCATCAGATTTCCTACCAGGGATTTATATTAAGAACTGTACATAAGTCATTTCCCCTCATTATTTTCTGTAATGTATTCAGCTGCTTTCAAAAGTGATAACTTTACAGTTTTCAGATGCTGTCAGAGTACCAGCAACCATGAACGACCAATTCCTCTTTAGAGCCACATTTTCACTCCAGCTTTACCCAGAACTCCAGTTTTCCACTTACAATTTTAAAGGTGCCATTTTTTACAGGCATCACTTATGCAATTTGAATGTCTAAATTACTGGTTGTGCCTACAGATCAGGTGCTTATATAACCCCTCACTACGATAACATAGGTCTTTGTCATTCCCCACCCCCTCGGCGATTGGTTCACAGACAGCTTTTTGACTGTTTCTGCTTCTAGCTCATGGATGTAGTCTTTTAGCTCTTAAGCAATAGATGCTCATGGTTTTCACTCTCACTCACTCATGTTTGCTAAAAGAACATTAAGGTCACAAAATCAAGCATCAAAAGTCAGGAAATGTCAATGTTAAGGTTGCCTGTCCAACTGTTGTTCAGTCCCCTAATGTATATGCATTATGATGCAGTCTTTAAATATAGGATTACACAGTATATTTTTTTCCATAAGACCCCTGTCTCTCCTCCCACCCACAGGCTGCCAGGCCTCCTCCCTTCTTTTCCTCCCTGTTTCCCAGTCTACTCGCCCAGCCAGTCCCAATTTCCCCTTATCCAGCTTTCAGTCCCAGTTTCCCTCTCCCTCTCACCACCACAAGCCTCCAATTCCAGCCTTCCCCTGCATTTCAGGTTTGGCTCTGGTCCCCCCGTATTCAATTCAGGCAGTTTCTTCTTCCATGCTGCCTGCATGCCAACAGGGAGCTCGCTCAGAACACAGAGGAGACAGTCTCCCTCCTCTCAGTTCTGGTACCCAGACACAGCCTTGGTTCACAGCAGCCCAGAGCTGCAATTGCTGGGAATATGCCTCATCATCCCCCTGCATCTATGGGCTGGAGCATGCCCAGTTTAGATGGAATCTTCAGGGAATTTAGCTGCAAAGCTCTAGCAAGTCTCTACTGAGCATGTGTCATGGCAGCTTTTCAAAAGTTTGTAACTTGGCCAAATTTGCATGGGGACAGAAAAGACACATTTCTGACAGAAGGATAACCCCACTGCCAAAGTCCCTGTTCCAAAGAGGGCTAGAACACTAGAACTTCTCAAAGAGAAGGTTGCCAGAATGTTTTGACATGGACAAAATAACATATTTTTCCTTAATCTTGTTCTTGGAAAGAGCTAAACTGCTTTGGCTAGAAAAAAAAATCAACCTGAGGCAGATACCAAGCATATAAAATTTCAGTTCAAATGGTTACATTTTGGCAAAGTGAAAAGCAAGTGAAATCAGGGTTTTATAATGGGAAGTGTTGGATAATCTTAATAATAGGCAAGGCTCATAGCACCCCTTGTAATGATGTAAATGAACCTCAAGATGCTTGGTAACCACGTGAGAATGTAACCTATGTTCTGACTCAGCGCTTTCCTCCATTTTGTTTTGCTTCCTTGCCATGTGTCACATAGGAAATTATATTGTAAGCTCTTTCTGGCAAGGAACTTGTCTTTTGTATGCCATCATAAAAGGAGTGTTGTCACACTTGTGGGCTTTATCCTCAGTTCAGCAAAGTACTTAAGTATGTGAGTAATTTTAAGCAGGTGAGAAATCTGGAACTACTCATGCTTAAAGTTAGACACATGCCAAATCTAAGCCTTTCTAAATAAATAAATAATAATAAATAGTATCAATAGTTGTCTGCAGTATTGTTGTAGCCATGTTGGTCCCAAATATTAGATAGATAAGACAATAACTTTTATTGGACCAACTCCTGTTGGTGCGAGAGACAAGCTTTCAAGTTTACGCAAAGACCTGAAGAAGAGATCTGTGTAAGCTTGAAATTTTGTCTCTCTCACCAACAGAAGTTGGTCCAATAAAATATATTACCTCACCCACCTTGTCTCTCCAGGATCAATAGGTATTAGCAGTGGTCATCTGATTACAGCATTGTATACCCTCAGAAAGACTTCTGAAAATATTCACCACAGATCAATGTGTGTTTGGCCTCAGGTATGTGCAAAATTTTGCAATAGTATCCAGTGCAACTCACTACACTTCCTTTCCACTTTTGCAGATATTTGGATTTATTCATGCATACCAGAAACAAATTCAACCCTGTTACCTGCAACAGTTACAGAAATAAACTCATCTTCAACAGCTTCATCTCAGGGCATCACAGAGATGCCTAAAGCTACTGAGTCACCAAAAGCCAAAAAACCTCACATGATATGTGTAATGAAAAACATTTTAACAACAGTACAGACTACTGCAGAAGGTCCAGAGGAAATGGCTGTGCCTACAGGAAACAGATCTGCTTTTAGGAATGATGGTGTTGTATTTGGAGGTAAAGGCTATATGTTTTTGTTATATGTATCTTAGTTATTTAATAGTGTTTTATAGTGAGTAGGTGTGCACAACTCCAACCAAAATCAAGGATTGTTACACATGAGTGTATGAGGGCAAACATAAGGGTTTACAAAGCCAAAATTAGTAACATAAATTCTTTTGAAGCTCCTTTCTTTCGAAAATTAATTGGTGTACTTGTAGAGGATTAAGTGTAATCTCACTGCTTTTTAGTGGGAATTAGTGGAATTTACCACATAAATTATCTTCCTAATTCTGAGAAAGTCAATAGAAATTTTTACAATATAAACTACGTGCTCGGTGTAACTGAAAAACCTAATTCTAACACCTGAAAAGATAGAGCAATCAAAAACTAGTGTTAAACAAGGAAAGTAAAACTGCAACATTTTCTTACATACCAGTAATCACTATACTTTTCTGATCCTCAACTTCTACTGTACTATTTGGAATATAAGATGCAGAATAATGTATGCATGTCTGAGACTGTGCAGATATATTGCTAACAGAGCAGTTGGGATACAAATCTTTGGTCCTTCACTATTACAGTAAACGTGTTTCCATGGGTAATGACTCTGAAATTTTCACCCAGCATTCATTATCTGTTTGGAAAGTACAACAGCTCATGCTTTGATTTCTATTTTATAATCCTGATTGCAATCCTTAACTGAAGTTTAAAGAAAAGCTTTTCTTTGACTATCTATATTTTGAATGCAATCATAACATATGTGTGGGATGTTTTCCTAAAGAACAAGAGAACATTATATATCTGAATAAAATCATTGTAGTGATGCATTTCTCTAAATTGCGCTGCTTTAATAAACAGTAATGATTATTTTGAGATAATTGAAATTCAACAGTGATAAAAATGATAGTGTAAATAACAAAACAGGCCTGAAGTTGCTCCCTTTGAACTCAGTGGCAAAACCACCATTGACTTTAACGAATGTAGTATCGGATGTAAATGGCAAAGTAATGTAACTTGCACTCAGTGTGCAAAATGAGTATAATTGATGCCACTGTTTAGGTCAATGTGAATTTGAAATAGAAATTTCCATGTGGGCTGGACCGGACCTACTTACTCAAGGCAGGCTTTAGCATAATCTGACCTTAGGCACATAAATTTTCAGAAAGGCTGATTTAAGAACTAAGAATATATTTTTAAAAAAATCAAGATAAATACATAAATTATCTATTTCCTTTTATCTTTAGTTATACCCACTGCACTCCTTGTACTGGCGCTCATCTTCTTTATAGCATCTGCTGTTCTTGCAGTCTGCTATATCAGAAAGTAAGTTCTTTCTTTCATAATGTACTTACTCTTAGGTTATGGTTGGTGCTCATAATATGTGTGCTACATGGTAGTGTTTTCATTCTAATTTGCTTTCATATTTCTATTTAAAGGTACAAGGAAACCTTTCCATTTTCAAAGCAGCAAAAAGAAATGATTGAAACCAAAGTCATCAAAGAAGCTAATGCAAGTGACAAAGCTCCTGAGAAGGAACCAATGAATAATGAAAAAAAAGCAGAAGAGCCTCAAAGCAAGCCTGAGGCCACAGTAAAATGTATGGAAGCAGAAGTTTGAAAGGATAAATGTAACAGCAAGTTTGACAGATTTAACATGAAGAATGCATTATTAGCAAATCCTTTATAAATTGTTTCAGTTTCCCTACCTGTAAAAAGGGGATAATGATACCTACCTCTCATGTAAAGTGCTTTGAGATCAACTGATGCAAAAGCACTATGTAAGAGCTATGTATTATTATATTACTGTAAATGCTGGCAAGGTGAATGCATATTTCTTATTTCAAATGATTGTACAATCAGCATTCTATGACTATTAATTACACTTCGGTATAAAATGTTCTTTTGCAGAAATATGGTATCTTATTCGTATTAATATTAAAAAAAAATAGAACAACTATCTCACAACTCAACATTTTCCATTTAACAAGAAGTAACTAAGTCTAATGCCTTGTTGAATGAGATACAGTGTATAATTGTTTGCATAAAATTCAGATCAACACATCTAAAATAAAACATATGTTTCTTTCTATCCTGGAGTTGGCTGCTAATGTAATAGCATTCACAATTCATATTGAATCCTAAAACCCTTACTCATGCAGACAATTCTTATTTGAGTAAGTAGTCCCATTGAGTTCAAAAGGATTGCTGGCACAAGTGGGGATTACTCAGGTAAAGGTTGCAGGATCAACCCCTAAACTGTAAGTTCCCAAACAAGGGTACTTTTAAAGATTTACTATAAAGATAAGTAAGGTATTTATACTGAGTATAACGTAATCAACCATGAGGTATTTTCTTGGGTATATCACTGTATCATAATTTACAATTTTATTTATTAAAATCAAGACTGCATCATTCTTTTTCAGGTATCTGACAGAAAAAACACCTTCAAAACTGTATCACAATCTGTACCATAAAGGTCTCTGATGTCTATTTCAATGTGCTTTCAAAAGAAAAGCATATCCAGTGGTATGGGAAGTTTTAATAAGAAAATAAAGTACAGTAGATATATTCTTTGTTACATCTGTTTTATCTGTTGTTCTCAGAAAAACCCAAACAGTACACATTGTCTCAATATTACACTTGTAAAAGTGACAGAAACATATGGCTGGTGTTACATTAATTTCATGAGTTGCATAATCTAAACAAGAATTTGCAGTAACAATAGCAATATACCACATCTGTATTAATAAACGTTTTGGATAACATTTGCTGTAGATGTTAAAAATGCCCTTCAGTAGGCAGATTAGTTTGGAAGACTTATCCCAAAATATCTTCTGCTATGACAGCCATTTTAGCATAGAGTAGTTATAACCAGTTCCCAGATAAGTGCCATGTTGTCTGAAAGGAAATAACATGAGCCCCTTTGTATTCCAAGTTGTTAACAGAATGAAAGATAGGAAATTAAATTAATTTAAAAAATAGAGCAGCATTTAAAGTATGAGCTAATGTAACCCACTGGTGAGTGTTAAATGTCTCCCCTCTGTGCCCAATCCACAGAAAATATGAATCTGTTACAGTTCTAGTGCATGTTTTCAGCTTGTGACATCTTCTAGTTCAATCCCCACTGAGTTGGCCAAGCTGGCAACTGTCAAAATAAAAGACATGAGAATACATCTCTGTGAAAGCTGCAGGATATGATTTATTTAGTTCTGTAAATGACTGATAATGCCTAAAAACACTGCTGTTCAGGATATCCTCTTCATTTCTGAAGGATTTGTGTTCATCACATGGGGCTTTATCCTGTGAGGTGCTGAGCGAACACAGCTGCCATTGGGGAATCAAATCACTCAGTGCTTAGCAAGTTCAGGCCCATTTCATTTGAGATTCTGGGCAGGCTCACTCACTTTATATCTAAATGTGCCTAGGTAAGCATCTAGACTTAAACAATTACAGAGTTTACATACAGACTATTACATAAACAATAATATCATTATTCACTCATAGGTGAAATCGACCCACAATGTTGGTGCCAGCACAAGGGCTATGCACCACTTAAATTCCACTTAAGTCATTTGGGTTTAAGTGGCACATAGTTTTTATGTCTTAAACATGAATTTCACCCACAGTTAATTACATTTATTCCTAATTTCCATCCAAGGTGGGTGATGATTTATTCCATGATTTTAATGAGGGAAAAGTTTCATGAAAAAGAACCAAATTCTGTGGCAGGTATTCTTTATTTTGCAACAGGGCATATGCAAGTCCATGAGTGTGCTAATTAGGTTAATTTTTTAGAATGCATTTCTGAGCCACAGCATCATGCTCTCAACTTTTGGGGATATGTGATTACATCAGACTCTCCGCTTTCATTTTAAGAACATTATGTTTCTAATTCTCATGGGTGTGAAGAAAAGTTTGATACGGTGACTTAAATGTAACCAATAAAGCAATATTGGCCTGAGGCTGCAGAGAACTTGAAGCAATAGATCTAAGAGGGGTGGAACGCCCCATTCATTTCCAGGCGGTGTAAACCCAAAGTTTCCATGTTTTTACTTTTTACCCATCCATCTTTTATACTTGCTGACTCTCATGTAAGTCTATGGGCCTTGTTGTGGCATACTGCCTCTAGGTTCAGAATCTCTAGGTTCTATTCCTTGCATCTAACGAAGTGGGTTGCAACCCACAAAAGCTTATGCCTGCAGAAATTAAATTTGTTGCGTCTTTAAAGTGCTAAAGGACTCTTATTGTTTTTGGGTTCAGAATAGTTGTTAATCGACAGCTAATTGATAGCATGACTATTCTCTTATTTCTATACTTTGTTTGTTCCCAGAGTGGATCCTTTGGTACTTTAGGGTCCTTGGTAGGTATTCTTTGACTTTCAGGGTTAGGATGGCAGTTGGTGTCTTTACTCCCCTTTCTGTTGTTAGAGCAGTTTAGGTTGGTGTCTTTTTAGGCCCTGCACATAAATTCCCTTTGTGAGAGTGAGGAATATATCAAGATATTTTTAGGTTCAACAGTACAAGTTTCAGGAAAGAGCTTACTTCAAGAAACTAGCAAGATGGCGTCCACTTATGGACTATACCAGTACTATACCATTATCACAACAGTAAAGGAAAAATTTCTCTCTACTTCTATCTCACTTATACAATAAAACAAGGAATCTACATCTGATTTATTTGCACAGCTCCTGGGGAGGGCTCACATCCCCCTTTTATCCTTCAATTCAAATGTGTTGAATGGGTCACACCTTGTATAACTGTATCTGCGACATACTGAGAGGCATGCTGAGCTTGAGTTTTCAATTTAAGATATATTTTTCTCATCCAACAGCACATACAGCACATTGTTACAAGGCATAAACAGCTTAATAGTAAAATGATCAACAATGGGTGGAACATTATGGATAATATTCCTTGGGCTGTGGTTGACCAGACCATAAGGGCATTCATAAATAAGCTTATTGGTCGTTTTCTTTAAAAAAATAAAATAAAACACCGATCACATCATGTCCACCAGAGCATCAGGGAAGGGTGCAGAGTCAGCCAAAGGTTGAGCAAGAGGCTCCCCTCTCCTCTTGGCTTATTAATAATAATAAGTAATAATAGCTGCACAGAAAGGCCTACTGATTTTGGCTGCTGTTAGCAACAAATATGATAATTAAGATTTCCCTGTACAGTTCCTCTCCTTAAAAGGTCACTTTTTATAGAACAGGGCCTTATGTAACTGCTGTGACATTTATTCTGGATGCACCAGAGCTGTGATCCAATGAAAGCTCAAGGCTCTCACCTGAGACCGGGTGAATGATCTTCTTGTTGGCATCCCATACTCAGCACACCAAACCAGCAACTGACGAACAGTCATCTCCCCTAGCTCCCATTCAAGAGAGAGGGGTGACAATCCAATATATTTCCATCCAGGACTAAGCAAGGGTGGCAGTAGCCACTGGCTCCTCTGTCGGGGAACATTGCCAAATTTTGCATCGGATCCTGCATACCATTATCTAGTAAAGAGGATCACTATTATCTGGAATCCCAAAAATCACTACAATGGGGCTCAATGCCAAATTCAAGATTCCCATGCCAGTGGGGCGCCACTGAAACAATATCTTCCACCACTCATGTTTTAGATCCTGGCCAATTCTTGCAAATATCCACTTTGACATTATGAGGCACAATAACAATGACTCTGTGCCCTTCCTGCTTGGCAGTGAAGCTGGTTCTACAAATTAGAATGTACAATCAACATTTGTAAAACAGTCAAATTCATTCCAAGTGGTACAGGTTTCACAGCGGAATAGAAAGAATACATCACTTTTAACTGATTATAGCTAAATTCAGGCACTTGAAATTTAAAATGACATCCCCTAATTGCTACAAGACTACAAAAACATCTATTTTCATGAGGATTATAATCTACTTGATGTATACAGTTAACAAGAAGCCTAGAACACCAGCTTCTGAGACGCACAGTGATCATTTACATACACAACCAGAGTTATTAGTGGAAAAAGGGTTAATAGCATCCTGGCATTTGTCTAGGTGCTTCAAGATCTTCCAGCATTCACAGGTTGTTAATCTGAAACACAAAGCAGAACAAACTTCCCCCTCCCTATCTGGGAAGTATCATTTAAGCTAATTTAATTAACTTTTACTCTGAGACCCAGGCAGGCCTCAGTCCCTTTTCTCACTTTCCTTTTTTCCTGGGAAGGGACTCTTGAGCTTTTAACTGTACTTTGAGCATGCGTGCCCCACCCACATGGGGCTCAGCGAATTCATCACAAGCCCTGGCTGATTTGCTTAGGGCTTACTGAAATTTTCAGAGGCTTCCAAGTTCCAGGGTGTCACAGGAGGCATTTTTCATAGCACTCTGTTGGCAAAATTAACCAGCACTTTTACTTCTGCCAAGACATCTATTTTTAGGACCCCTTTTCCTTCCAAATTCATTTAACTTGTGAGGCAAGCAAAAGCCCATGGATTTTTCCACTCAAGCCAAAGCACATGAGTTGTTTTCCACTTCAACTCTACCTGACCGATAAACTTGCCAAAACCCGTTCTAAGTAATGTAAGATACCATTATCAGTCCGTGTCACAAGGAGCAAGGTGTCCATCCTGAGGGCTAAGATAAGCCAAGGGAGGCCCACAAACTTAGACAAAAACAACCCCATTGCGCATACTCCTATACATTCCTAAAAAGCTACCTAAGGGCCTAAACCTTAGACAAAGAAAACCGTACTGCGCATCCCCTCACACATTCGTTAGGTATGGAAATTTTCTTATCGGAAGTAAAGGATAGTGAAAGCCAATCATGTTATGTAGAATGTAGTAGTATTATCATGTATGAATATTCATGTACTCCTAAATGTATATAAGGTAGAGCCCCAGTAAAATCGGGGCTCAGCCCTTGGAAATTATTCTGCTGAGCCTGTTGCCGGCAATAATAAACTGCTGTTTTCCTCACGTCGGTGTCCATCTCGCTACGTGTGCCAGAAATCTTGCTACACTTGATTGCCCTTTATTTCTCTTTTCTACCTCATAGAGGAGGTCTTTGTAAATATAATTACAGTGCTCACTGATTCTTTTCTGCTTCATGTAGTACCTCACTTTTTTTTAAACCCAATACCACGCACAACAATGTTAGTAACAAGACAAACAACACAAAACATAAAACACAATCTTTGTTGCAACAGTAGATTCATGGTTTTGTTCTTTAGCTGTTTTGCTAGCACCAGTTTTTCCTGCATTTCTGAAAGATAAAAAGAACATTTTCCTACCCCCTTTGGGGGTGGTGCAGCAGATTATTTTTTAAAATACCCCTTTCTTTTACAAATTTCCTTTCTGATTACAGACAAAACAGAGACAAACCTCATATTTTCCTGTGTTTTTGTTCAATAGGCAGGCCAGGTTTGTAACGGCTTTTACCTTTTAATGCTTTATGGTGAATCTTTTTTTTTAAATTCATGAGGTGGTGTACTTCAGTTTCCCCTTTTATACAGCAGGCCAGGTTTGTAATGTTTTCTCTGCTGTGCCAAGTTTTAAGATTATCTACAGGTAATAGCTGAGAAGTATCATTACCATAAGGCTTTTTAACATGAGGTGTATTTTCAGTTACTTCCTCCTACTTACCTTTCTCTGGTGTCCATTATCTGCTGCAGCCCCTTTGTGCTACCATCTCTGGGCAGTTCTCTTCTTTCCTTATCAGCTATGTAATTTGCAACAGACACCAGTGGTTGTCAGTTTTTGCTTATTCTTACAGCACACAGTGATCTGAAAAAGAAAACACAACCTATCCTGGATCCTTTTTAAGCCCTTGTAGGATTTTAAGTAAGTAGCAAGTTTGGTTTACATTTATTTTAACTTCTACAATATATACTGCATATGTCATGGGAAAATGCACATTTCTTTCATAGTTTAACTTCTCTATAACATTATATTAACCATATCAATTTTTACATAAAGTGTAATTGTTTTGTGCTTAGAGTTTTCATGTACCCTCACCAAAATGACAGTCTGATTACTCAGAGTCACCTTAAGGATCAGTGGTTTGCATCTTACCCCTGATGTTGCTCCAAGGAGACACTTTCCTTTTAATTTCTTATTTTACTGCAGCTCTGATCTACTATTTTGTTACCAAAAATAAAAAGAATCCAGAATTTTTTTCTTCTTCTTTTCATTTTCCTGTTTTTGGCTACACCTCCACAGCCACGTCCACAGTCTTTGGTCCTTATTTAAGATATTAAGCCTATAAAGCATTGAGGTACTTCTCAAGGGTTAAATGCTGAATAACAAAGCCAAATAGCACTAATTTACCTGTGTCTGGCAAAAAGGTGTCCCATTCAAAGTGTATCCAAAGTTCCCTCCATCAAAATCTCAGAAAAACAGAAGTGCAAATGGGGGGGAAAGAAGAGAGAGAGAGAGAGAAGCAGTAGCAAAGAAAGAAGGAAAGCCTAAGCCAAGAAAAGTATTGACAGTAACAACAAATCTGGAAGTGAGGCTCCATGGGCCAGAGCATCTGAACCCACACCCAAGCCCCTATCCCAGCTTAAATGACAGTAGCTCTGGTGTCCAGGGGCTGTGACCAAACTGTTGCAAAACCTGTTTAAAGGGTGTAAGCTCTTATACAAAAGGCAGCCCTTCTTGCTTTTCCTTGGGGATATTTCTAGTCCGTGTTTTCTTACACATTTGCCCCGATAAAACACAAACAACAACTAACAATGACACTAAAACTTATAATATCAACTCTTGGAAGAGCAACAAACTCCTGGAAGAGCAGGTTTTTTTGTTTGTTTGTTTGTTTTGTTTTTCAATTCCTGGAAGAGCAAACCTTTTCAACTCCTGGAAGAGTAATTTTTAATATTAACTCCCGAAAGAGGAACAACCAACTCCTATGTCCTTCAGAGTCTGTCTGGTTAACGAAGAAAACAAACAAACAAGCACCCAAGAACAAACAAATTTTCAGATCTTCTTCTACTCGTGTAATGTGCTATTCAACATCAGTGAAGCTATCACAATCTAACCCTAAGAGACTTCATGTGGAGAAGCGAGGGAACACTTTATCAACATTATTATTATATCAAGTATATTACGTAATTATATATGTTATATTAGCTATAGTACTCCATCTAGTAAGAAAAAGCACAACTGTTTTTGGAGGCATTTGCCTGATCCTGAAAACTTTTATTAATATGAATAACAATTACTCAGGAGAACAGAACTAATTAATTCAGTGGGACTACTGGGATGAATTGGATCAGCTCCTAGGATTGCAGTCTGAAAGTTAACAAAGACTGGCTGTGTTACCACCCTGATGTCATAATTCCACCATCATCATGAGCTATTATATAACTGTCTAGAAATCAAAGTGTAAGCGTTAAAAGCATATCTTTAAAAGCTCCTGTTATATCAATTTCTAAAAACAGTATCTGACAAGAATAACCAAAAATACAAGATACAGAATGTTTTACATGCAATTTTAATAAAACCATGTTCATCTTATAAAATGACCTATCAATGTCTTATACATGTGGTATCTCATATATATATATATATGTATAAAGCAACACAGGAGATCTATGAATAAGGCTACACCCATGTAAGATCACAAAAGTGAAAATGTATCCTTCCAATAACAATACATGACTTCTATGTATATACTGACTAAATAGGTATCCATGTTAGGACACCTGCCAGCCAGTGCAGTTTTAAAAGCTATATATTCTAGCAGGACTTGGTATGAGAATTATGAAAAAGAGTGAAATCTGTATTATGCACACAGCGCTCTTCCCTTTGCCCGCCATTGATTAGTACTGGTAGTCCTGGAGTTCTAAGAACAACTACAGGATAGAGTCTGTGGGCCAAAGCCTAAGCTCCTGTCTCAGGACCGGAATCTGCCTGGCTGTTACATAGATGTGCTATGGTAGGATAGGCACAAAGAGACTTTCACCACCCTTCTGCATCCTATATAAGGGCCAAGCAGAACTGCAGTTCTTAAACTCCTCTGACAGAAGTGACTTGATCCCTTTCTGTTCCTTTTGGAGTGCTCCCTGAGTAGTGGAAAGCAGTTAGAAGTGAGACCCTGGTTCACAGTTTCTGCTGCAAGGAACAGATGCTTTTACATCCACTGTAGGTTTCTAACCCAGTGCAGGGCTTTTTTAACCCAATCATAGGGTCAACATTTTATTCTCTGTTGAAGATAGGCTCAGTCACTACATGCTATGCCTTATTAATCATCACGGCCAGGAAGTCTCAGAAATGACAGTGAGCTTGGGTTTCCTATACGAACGACTGGTTCTATCTAGCAAATAATAAGTTGTATTATTCACAAAAAAGTAACATGAGCTGGATTCCCACACTTAGGTGCCAGATGTTTGCTGACCTTATAAAAAGAGGGAGGGAGGTCTATGTACTGACTGCAGGAAATACGTAAAAGCTTCACAAGTTCAAGCCAAGTCTTATTTGGAAAACAGGGTTTTCTTTACTTTAACAGAACATACTGTAGTGGGGCAGCAACTCCTTCTTTCTGTTCTTTAAGTGAAAAACATTAGATGTAAAAGATTTCTGGGCTAGGACGTGGAAGATCTAGGATACTCTATAATTTCTAAATACTTGGAATTTCCTGTTTTAATTGTTGTTTTTCCCATAATAAAAAGTAAATCTTAGTGTCTATTAGCATATTCAGACCCAGGTCTTTTGGTATGGTGTGTCAAAATCTGAGACCGGACAGAATCTGCTACCCGTCTCTGCTTCTGGCACATGAGATGCCGGAGAGGAAACCAGACAAAACCTGTGCCCCCCACAGTATGGCCACCGTTTCTGGCCTGGCAGAGCAGCAATGTGCCAGCGCGGCTTGCGGTGGCCGGACCCCACCGTCAGGTCAGCCTGGCAAAGGCGCTGCATGCACCGGGTGGGGCGTGGGGGGTGACACGGCACCAGCGGCACGGGAGCCACACGCTGGAGGGACAAGCGACTTCCCCGTCGCTTCGTCCGGCCGCCACGGACCTGGATGCAAACGTCGCCCAGTAACAGAGCCGCTCCCCGGGGCGGCCCGGACACCCGCCCGCCCCACGCGCAGGGCCGGGAGCCCAGCGGGAGGGTCCCCTGGGCCGGGACTTTCCGCCCTCCCGCCACCCAGCGTCTCCCCGGCCACTGGCTGCGAGCGAGCGGGGCCTGCGCCTTGGGACAACCGAGCCGGGCCCCGAGCGGGCGGGACCGCTGGAGCGGCAGGCCGGGCCGGCCGCGCCAGCCCCGCACGGGGGGCGCGGCAAGGAGCGGGCTGCGCGGAGGCACCAGGCCGCAGTTGCCAGGCGAGGCGGGGCGGGGCGGCGTCCTCGGTTTCCTAGCAGCGGCGCCTGAGGCGCGCGCACGCACGTTAGGGGCGGGGCGGGGCGGGGCGCGCCCCTCCCACTTCTCGCGCTGGCTCGGCGGGGGGGCGCGCGCGCGCGGAGGGTCTCCCGTTACAGCCCGCGGCGGCGGCCGGCTGTGTGGGGCAGGATGCCGGGGGATCGGGGTGAGGCGGCCGGGCCGGGCCCCTCCCCCGTAAACTCGCTCCGGCCCAGGGGCCCGCGCGGCGGGGCGGGCCGGGGTCAGCCCAGCGCGGCGTTACCGAGCTGCCGCCTCTGGGACTCGGGCACGGGGCGTTGTCGGGGGCAGCCTGTGCCCGGCTCCCCGCCCCCTTCCCGGCCTAGTCGCTGGGCGCGGGCCCGGCAGTGGGGCCGCCGGGGGAGCCTCTTTCACCTTGGAGAAAAACCCGGCCGGGCCTGTACCGCGCCGAGCCTGCAGCCCGGCCTCCGCCCTTGGCCTTCCCCGGGCGGGCGCCGCGGCTGTCGGCTGGGATGTTGTGCCAGGGCCCGGTGATGCAAGTCGTGCCCTGTCGCGCGTTATTCTGTAGGCAGGGCCGGGCGGCGGGGCCCGCAGCCCCAGCGTAGCACAGCCCCGTTATCGGCCGCGTGCAGATCGGTGCAATTAGGGCGCTTGTGCACCGCCGGGTGACTGACAGCGGCACTCGGGCTTTGCCCCACTAATCACGGGCTCCCGTGATTAGCAGCTGCTGCGCGGGGTGTGCCCAGGGTGAAGTACAGCACCGTTCATCACGCAGTCTCCATTCATAGCAATAGAGGGAATGGAGATGCGCGCTTGTTTGCAAACCCAAGACTTTTGTGCATTGACGCTGTAGTGTTGAGGGCTAGGTTGCCTAGTGGCTCTGACCCAGAGAACCCATTCGTTCATCTCTGGAGTTCTGAGGTCAAATGGAAATAAATACTTAAATGAAGGGTGTTTAAAACGGGAATGGAAAATCAGTGATTCAGGTTTAGTTGCAGACTTGATTATAGTGTTACTTGTTGTCACAGCTATATAATTTCAGAGTAACTGAAGAGGGAAAACACCTGTTAGGTAACCTACTCTCTCCCCATAATTTTAGTCTTTCAGCTGTTACATCATAAACCCTAATTTTCTGCATGGCTTAACTTGGCTGTAAAATTGACTAGACTGGAAATGACTGGCAATTTTAGCCTGACTTTCAAATTAGAGGACAAAACAATCCAAGCAGTGTGTTTGAAAGCAGTTTACCATTTGATAAAATCAATGTTAATGTCTTTACTGAAATTTTTCTAATCAAATGTGGATTATGTTCTTTGGTCTTTATGGAGAAAATACAAAAGCAAACAGTTGTTCGAGAAAGCAGTTTTTTGCATAAGTGACAGCTCTCACTTCTGAACTTTATTTTGTTGTGATATTAGGTACTAATAGAGCAGTATATTTTTATCATTTATGTAGCCCCCTTAAAATGCATGGGCCGCAAGAAGTTCATAGTTTAAACTGGACACCATTTTACAAGGAAACACATAAACAGACAAGGCAGGGGAAGATTGTTTGTGAGGGATAAAAGTTTTGCTAGTGAAAGATTCTGGGATGTTTATTGTGGTTACCAATGGGTCTCAGTGGGTTTTCTTTTCTCTTTGTTTTATTTTATTTTAAAAACTGAATTTCAGAGCGAGAGCCAGGAGAGAGTGGTGGTGGTGGTGGTGGTCGTCAGTGGTAGAATGATTTCATTGAGAGTTCAGCATACATACCTGAGGACAGAACTTGGCCTGAATTTGACAATTAAGTTGGAAGTTTTTGTTATCTTGATGTATAGCATATTCCTGAATATTTCAAAGTAGTACCCTCTAAGTGTTTTATTCACAACTGTAACACACGTTTTGTCTCTTTTCTTGTCCAAAATTTAAGTAGTTGCAATCAGCTATTAACAGCTATAGGCCTTGTTCCTGCAAATGTTTATGCACAGATGTTTGTTGGATCAACGTCTTGTACAGTGTTGCTATAAATCTGTTTATAATGAGTCTAGTACCAAACCCGGAGTGCAACTGCAGATACAGAGTAAGACCTAGATCCTTCAATTGGGTCTGCGAGCATGGACCTTGTTGCGTGTAGTGCCCCATTAAAGTCAGTGGAGCTCCACAGAGGTCTGTACTAGTGGTGCTGATTGGAGGATCTTTAGTTTGTCTTCCTCGTGTCTGTCCCTCTTAAATAAATAATAATAGCCAAATGTCTGTTTCTCTTTACTAACTTGAAATGAAGTTGAGATAAGATGAGGGTTCTTCTGGATGTTGGGATCAGAATGATCTTGTACCACCAGAGGGGAGAAAGTGTGGATGAATGTAGACAAAGCCTGTGCTGGATGAACTGAGGAAATGAGGGGATGAGAAATTGGACCAAGTCTATACAGGGTTGTATAAATGAAGACAACAGTGACTTGATTCAACAAGTTGGTAGCCAGAGAGGTATCTGAGGATGTCTGGGTAGTAAGGATAATGTGGCGGTGCCTAGTTTTTAATCCTTAATGTAATCATGAATTTTAACTTCTTGCTGTTCTGTAACATCATCTCTGGTTTGTATTTTCTCTGGCTTGTGTTTAATATTCAAAAATTTTGTGTGCATACAGAAATTGAACCAATTTAACTACATGGTTTCTAAGTGGACTTAGTTATATCAGTGTAGCCCCATGGGGTGGATGCTTTGAAATCAATTTAAGGCTGCTTACCAATTTAAGACTGTCCACCCTGGGGGAATGCACCGATAAAACTAAGTCCACTTAGAAACCAGTTTAGTTACATCTGTGTAACTTCTGTGTGGAGACAAGCATAGGGAAAAACACTTTTGTTCTGTACATATCTGTTTAATTATATAGTTAAATACACAACTAGTTCATAGAGCTTCTGACTTGGAGAGAATGATCCTTTATTAAATTGCCTTATGTTAGCCTCACTGCGTAATTTTCTCCCTTTTGTTGCATTCCTGTGCTTGAAAGCAGTGCATTGTGGAGCTTCTGAAACAGTACATTCTGTATATAATGGGAATAATTCTTTGTAAACTTACAAACAAAGGAATGCCTTTTCACAAGTTGCTAGTTTAAAACAACACCACAGGAAGTGCTTTCCTTTGTTCCAGGGTTATGTTATGGATGTGTCGATTATCCAAGACTGTTTCTATAGTAATCAATGGGTGCTTCTTCCAAACTCCTTAGTGAGTAGGTTGCTATGCTTATAAGGGGAGGGAGAAAAGAGAGCAGCGACTCTTACTTTTTTTTAATATAACTTTTTAAAATGTATTTAGCAGAAGCTTCACAAAGGAATGAAATCTCCTTGCTGCTTGGATGTTGAACTGAAGAATTCCATCATGGGTCAACAGATTTCAGACCAGACACATACTGTTATTAACAGGTTGCCAGAAAAAGTAGTAAAACATGCATCTTTGGTTCGAGAAAGTGGCGTTCTGACTTACGAAGAGTTTCTGGGGAGAGTAGCTGAACTTAATGATGTGTAAGGCTGCATGCTTTTTATTCCTTTCCTGTTGTCATGTTGTACAGAGACTGTACAAAATAGTATCTTGCATAGGCTAATTCATAATCTACCATCAAGTTTTCAGATATTAAATTCTCAGTCTATATATTATTATTGCAATCTCTTACTATTTCAGAAAAATATCAGTGTATGTTTTTATTATGACATGTTGGCCCTCATTTGTCCTTTTAAAAATGTTTGTGTATTAATTTTTTTTTAAATGTGCATATAAGGTCTAAAATGGGAGGTTTATCTATTGATGATTCATTTATTTGTGCATGTGTGTATGTATAATACTTAGCAATTACAAAGCTGTAGTCCTGATTCTGCAAGTATGCAAATGAGTAATTTCAGGCACATAAGCAGCCCCATTGATTTCTATGGCATTTGTAAACTGCTGCTCCAGTTTAAAAGCACATGGGTAAATGATACCAGTGTCTAAGTTTCCTTTCAAGGGTGACTTCACCAAAAATTGCCCGTTTAATATATAATGTTGGATTGATGCGACTGTTTGTTGCAGCACTGCAAAGTTGGCTTCTGGCCAGGACAAACATCTGTTGTTTGAAGTACTGCCAGGTTCTGATTCCTCTGCTCTTTGGAAGGTTGTGGTTCGGATAGTCTGTACTAAGGTAAGATTGTCAAAACCTTTCACTCAGGGTTTTAATCTGCAAGTTACTGAGAACTAAATGGGTTTTCAGTTGAAAATCTAATTGTTGTTCAGTACAATGCGTTTGGAAAAAAATACTTTGATACATTCCTGTATTGTTATGTGCAGTTAGAGCTAAAATCTAGATCTTCCAAAAAAGTCAGTATCAACAGTAATGTTTCCATGACCAATTTTAAAGGATTTGCAATAAAGTCATTGGAACATCTTTCTTATGTATAAGAAACAGAAAATGAAATAAACTGGAAACTAAATTAGTTTAGTTTTATAGTCCAAGCTTGACAGAGGTTGCATTTTAATAAAGAACATTCAGAATCAACCTCACTGGAAGATGAGATTCCCACACTCTTAAAAACAATTCAAGTGAATCTTCCTTTAATTTCAAACTTTGACCTGTAATGGTAATAGTTTAGACCTGATCCTGCAAGCTGAACCATGTAGGTAAATCATTTTATCGGGGCTTTACATGGGTGTAGCAGTGCAACCATGTAGATCATCTTGCAGGACTTCATTGTGACACTTCAGCTAGCAGTTAATTTTAGGAGCAAGATAGACGTTTCCTAGACACTGTTAAAATATATAATTGATAGCAGTATTAACGTGCAGCAATAAATGTGTGTGAATTCCTCATCTTGTCCTTCTGCCATACTGAAACTTATAATAAACACACTTGTTCACTGATGCTTCATCCTAAGAAAGCAAATAGTGCTACTTTAGAATATTGAATTGTTAGTTTTGCAGTTGATATTCATCCCACAAAACCAGAACTTAACAGTGAAATTCAAAAAGTGACAGTATACAAAATCAATGTAGCAACTATTAAATGAATTAAAAACAGGATAACTGTTCTCAATGTTAAGGAATCACAAATAAGGGTGGTTTCTAGTGAGGGCCCCACAGAGATCTGTTCTTGGCCTAATGATCTGGCAGGAAAAATAAAGAGATTACTGTTGAAGTTTGCAGGTGACAGAAAAATTGGTGGAGTGATAAATAAATGACAGGTCAGTTATACAAATCGATCTTTAATCCCTTAGTCGAAGCTGGGCACAATCAAAAATGCAATTTTAATACAGTCAAATACAATGTTGTACATTTAGGAACAAAAAATGTGGATAACACTCAGTCCCCTATCCTTTATCCTGGATAGAGGTGACTTGGAAAAAGATTAAAAGATATTGGTGAATAACAAACTTGGTGGTGTAATTCTGAGGCTGAGGGCTAACCTACACCAGGGAAATGTCAAGCAGGATTAGGGAGTGGTATTACCATTGTATATGGCACTGGTGAGACTATTACTGGTGTATTGTGTCCAGCTCTGGTGTCAATGGTTGAAGAAGAATAGTGGGAAAAATTGATCAAAGGCTAGAAAAGAGCTACAAGAATAATTTAAGTTCTGAAAAAACTGCTTTAAGAATCTAATCCATTTGTTTTATCACAGAGGCAGTTAAGAGGTGACTTATGGTTTGTAAATACCTGTATGGGTAAAAGATTTCTAATATTGGAAGGCCGTTTAATCTAGCAAACAAAAGCTTAACTAATTCAAATGACTAGAAACTGAAGCTACACAAATTCAAATAAGGCACTTTTAAAGTTACTTTTCATCACTCAGTTTTTCAAATCAAAATTGTGTGTCTTTCTAAGGGTATGTCTACACTGCGGAGTGAAATCAATTTAATTTAAATCAACTTTCACCTGCTGAGCTGCAGAATTCGGAGCATGATCACACCACACTCATTATGTCAGGGGATTGCGTCCCCACCATGTGTGCTTACGTTGACAATCAAAGCAGTGCATGGTGGGTAGCTATCCCACAGTGCAACTACCTGCTGGGATGTTTGGGAAGGCTGTCATCCTCTCATGATGCAACGTATTCCTTCCCCCTCCCTCTCTTCTGGTCCCAGTCCAAACAAACAGACAATCGCCTCTTCGCACCTTTTTTTCAAACTCGTCACTCTCTGCTGTGTGCATGTCATTGCCTGAGAGGAATAGCGATCACTCAGCTCTGCACTATTATTGTGAGCATCACATACATCTCAATTTATTCTGCAGTATTTTCAGGTGCGACACAGGAGCCACAGTACTGAAAATTGGGATGTTACAGAGGCCACCTTGCTACAAGCCATAAAACAAAAAAGTTCCCGTTTTCTGCAGGCTGTCACGCACCATCTGCAGTTGGTGCAGTGCCACTTTTGGTCCCAGGAAACAAACAGTGACTGGTGGGATCACATCGTTCTGAAGGTGTGGGATGATGAGCAGTGGCTGCAGAACTTTCAAATGCAAAAGGTCACTTTTTTTTAACTTTGCAGAGAGTTCTCCCCAGCCCTGATGAAACACATGAATACTCACTTGAGACCAACTCTGACAGTGGAGAAGAGTGGCCATTGCTCTGTGGAAGCTAGCAACACTAGCCTGCTACTGGTCAGTTGGGAATCAATTTGGAGTCACCTCAAGGAAGCATTGAAAAAACACTTTTGCAATGAGATACAACAGTCACATATGTTGCTTATCTGTGTTGTGCTTTCACTTCGCGTCCACTACCCATCTCACCGATCCCTCCTTCCCTTCCCTTTATTCCCTTCTTAACAACAAACAGTAATGAATTGTGAAGCTGTATATTCCCCCCCAACCTTCCAGCTTCCCCACTGATCCAGTTCCCCCCCTTCCTTCTCCCCATTGATCCATTCCCCCCAACTTCCCCCTCCCTTTATTCCCTTATCACCCCAATGCTACACACACCACTTTTTCCCATGGGTACAAGATTCTGGACTGGGGATATAATCAGACCTGCAATTTGTAGTACATACTCACCAGATATACATCCCGGTCAGTCACGGTTTCCTGCATGCGGCTGAGCTACTCCTTTGTTGCAAACAGCTCCTGGCTTTCCGGGAGAAGGGATACCCCATTGCCTGCCCCTTGTTCTCCTCGTCCACAGACTCATCCTCATTGATCCTGGCCTCGGATTCCCCTGAGGTATCAAGGCTGCTTGGTGGCATAGTGGTGGGGTCTCCACCAAGATCGTGTGCAACTCCTCATGAAAGTGGTGTATTTTGGGTGAGGAGCCAGAACGATTGCTACCTTCCCTAGTTTTCTGATAAGTCTGTCTCAGCTCCATTCTTAAAGCAGCACTGCTACTCTTTTCTAGTGCGCCCCTTCTCCAACATGCCACAAGCTATCTTTTCATAGATATCTGCATTTCTTTTGCTTGCTCAGCACTGAGCTAGAACAGGCTCCTTGCCCCACAGACCGATGAGATCCAAGACCTCAGGTTGACTCCAGGCTGGAGTGTGTTTGGGGCATGCAGTCGCCATGATCATTTGTGCTGGCAAAGCTCTCTCCATGATGATCAAACAGGCATTGGGAATTCAAAATTTCCCATGGCTTGAGGGAAGGAGCGATTTCCTGTTTATGTGGCCACTGTGCAGCAGACTGCGAATGTGCAGAGCAGTCGCAACAGAACATTATGGGATATCTCCTGGAGGCCAATGACGTCGATTTACGTTTCGCTCTGCCTACACTGACACTCATTCGACCCCCAGGATTCGACTTCAGCGCCATGCGACTTGCAGAGATGGCTTTATTAAGTCAAATTTTATTGCGATTTGGGTTGGTGGAAGTGACATGGCAGTGGAGGTCAAGGGAAGCCGAATTCCATTGACTTACATTATCAGTGGCAACTAGGCCTAAAAGAACTGCTGTAGTTCAGTGATATTCGGACCTCGGTGGTTTAGGAGACGAATTAGCAATCAACATTACCCAAGAGAGCCACAGTAGTGTGAATTCATTGTTTCATATGCTGTTTATGTGTATAATTCTCACAGCAAAATGACTGATCAAGTATTCTGCAATTGGTTAATAACATAGTAAAAGCAGTCTGATTGGTTAATAATGAAACTAGGGTTGTAATAGGATGTGCTGCAAAGAGCCACAGGAGACCCACTTGCAACTCACAAGCCTCGGTCCAGAAGCTATTTGGCTTGAGATGGAAATCACTGGTTGAAATTCTGTGGCTTGTGTCATGCAGGAGGTCAGACTAAATGAGTATGGTCCCATCTAGCCATCAAATCTATTACTTTAGTATCGTTAGAGAAAGCATTTATTGCATGTTTAAGTAGCTTGACTGATGATGTGTTTTTCATAATACTTTATATTTGTAATTCTTAGTTTTTCTTAATTTTGGTTTTTCTTTAGCTTGTCAAATTACATCATCCAGAATCTTTCCATAGCTCTTGAATGCCTTAATCTAGAGTTCAAATCCTGCATAATTCACAAATCCACCATAGCTCATAAGACTATTCTGCTGGAGCTAGAAATTTTTAATATAGCTTAATTTTTTACGTTTAGCCTGTATTTAAAAGATTGTTTGGGGGGGAATACTTTGAAGAACAAGATTTTCATGATGACTTTCATCAAGACAGCCATCGTTGTGTTAATAGTTGATACTGTATAATTTAAATGCTGAAGAGGCTACATTAAGCCCTAAAAATGAAACTGATTTCTGTCTAAGGTTTTGTTTATGCTTCAAGTTTCTAGATAATAAACCCTTCTACTTAATTATAGCTTAATATAATTGAATACCATGATGATGGTCTAGAGCGGTGCAAATATCACACTTAATCTTGTATTTTTCAATGTATTTGATCATGATATTTACCCACCTACCTATGTTCAGAAATGATGGCAGATAGTTAGATTTGTATTATATAAGAAATATTATTTGTAAACTTTTGTATCTTTAGATAAACAAAACAAGTGGCATTGTAGAAGCTTCAAGAATTATGAACTTATATCAGTTTATTCAACTTTATAAAGACATCACAAGTCAAGCAGCAGGAGTTCTTGCACAGAACAGTGCCTCTGAAGGGACTGCTGCAAGTATGTCATCTGTGTCATCTTGCCAGGCCAGCTTATGGATGGGAAGGTAGTTCAATATATTACAGGTTCTGTGTGTGTTTGTTTTTAATGTAAATATACACCCTGCAAAATCATATTAAATCTGAACTGTTACTATCTAATGCTCTGAAACATTTTACTAATAAATGTGGGTAGAGCAGTTTTTGTCTGCCAAACTGAGCATTTTACCAAAACTGGTGTGGTGTAAGTCCTTGTAATCATGTAATGGACTGTAAGTTACTATTAGCACCAGTACACGATAGCTTTGGAACAGCCTTTTTAGTGATTGTACTCTAATATAAACCTAGTATAAGTTGCGTCTTTTGAATGAGGAAACAGAAGGAAGTGAAATCAGTGGTGGATACAAAACTGTTTTCAGTGATGTTTAATTACTTTCATGTTATTGTTTCACTTAAACTTTCTTTTCCTCTTCGTACATTTTGGCATCTGGAAATTCCCATCTGTTGTCATTTGAAAGTCATCAATTCTAACCATAATTTAACCTGTAAGACTGGAAAAAAAAATGTTTTGACATCCTGCTTTGTTAGCTAGGAGGAAAAGCAACAGACTGAGATCAGTACATTCAGTACTTTTTAGCTTAAAATTGTATAAGATGGTTAGTATATATGTGAATGTAATGGCAAGAATCTTTGAACCCTATTCTCGTGTTGAAGCATTGCAATTGAGAACTCTTTAAATGTAAAGCCTGTAATATCTTGAAAATTAAATGTGAAAGCTGAAGTAAGATAGGAAGATGTTTTAAGCAATGATTCATAAATGGAATCAATCACTAAAAACAATGCTATGTTTCTGAGTAATGGGCAAGGAAATAAAAACTATAGCAAAGCTGTCAATCAGGAACTTTGCAAATCATAAGCAAGTTACTAAGTCAGTTAACTATCTTTTTAAAGATAGCAAGCTCTGATTGTTTGAGGGAGTGAGAAAGGGGGAGATTATTCAGAATAAAGGCAGTACAGTGTCTTTAAACTGACATACAAATGATGTTTTAGCAACTTAGAAGAGCTGTGCACTGAACTTGTTCTAATGTGCCAAAAAAAATCTCAAAACACTCCTGCACTTTCAAAACAAGTAATTGTTTTGGCCTTTTAAAGAAGGAGGAACACCTATTGCTGAGAAACAACTTCCTTAACAGATGCTGGAACTTTGGCTATGAACAGGGAAAATTCTCAAAGCAGACACTGGAGTGGCTACTCTGATGAAACTCCTAATGTAGCTGGGAAGCTTTCTATTTGTGTTAGTGACGTTTAACCTGATTTTTAGGAAGAACTAAGCTACTATTGGGTAACTAGTGGCTTTGCCTGTCTACACTAGGGTGTATACCAATGCAGCTATACCAATGCCTAGAAAAGGCCACCTTATTCTCTTCTTGATAGCTGAGCATGGGGATATTTTGATCCTGTGTCTTTGAACTGTTAGTGTTATGTGGGTCCTTTAGGGTAGTTTGCATACTTTAAATTCAGTATATTCTTTCTTAAACGTGGCTTTTTCTTTGGGATTCTGGGGTTGTTACTTGTTCTGGCTACCAAAAATGAAGCTTCTGAAGTCTTACCCTGTTGTTTTGCTGTTCATGTATATCTCTTAAATAGCTTGTTTTGTGGAGGAAAATTTCCAGTGGTTTTTGGCCTGGCTATATACAAAGCACTAGCAGAAAAAATTACTACTTTCAATTGACCTGTAATATAAAGTCATGACTGAGAGTTCATTATACATGGCACCATGTTTTTAAAAAAAGATAGCATTTAGCAACACTGAAGCTCTCAGATAAGTGTAGCATCCAAACATTGAGCCATGCAACATTGGAATTGTATGGATGCAGCTGGGGGCAATATCTGTTTCTCTGTTTTAAGATGTATGAAAATAAAATACTTGTAGACTTAGACTTTAAGTCCAAAGGACCATCATGATCATCTAGTCTGACATCTTGCACATTGCAGGCCACAGAACCTCAGCTACCCACTCCTGAAATAGACCCCTAACCTCTGCCTGAGTTACTGAAGTCCTCAAATCATGATTTAAAGACTTCAAGTTACAGAGAATCTGCCATTTACGCTAGTCCAGCAGTATTTTCCATCTTAAATGTAAGGAATACTTTTGCAATGCTAAAATCTTTCAAAATGGAAAAATGCAAGTGTGACTACTGTATAGTAAATCCTTGTCTTGGTAACTTTTTCCATCTCTGATGATAGCTTATCCTCAAAAGCTTTCACTATTACTTTGGTAGTCTATCGAATTTCCTTAAACAGCAATGCTTAAAACAAAGATTGAGCCAAAATTTCAAGAGCAACTTCATAACGTAGGAGCAAAAGTCCTATGAAAATTCAGTGGAACTTGAGGAAATCTCACCAGTTATGTTATTGTGCTATAAACTGGAGCACAAACAGGCTTAAAAATGGCAGTATGCCGGGGAGGAGATGGGGGGTTAGAGCTGCATATGAAATTCTTGCTGATACTGCTTACCCATTGTGAGGAGAGAGACTGCAACCTCATCTTACAAAGAATGATAAACTAAACTGGGATGGGACAGTTTTGCAAGCCATACTCTCCTCTGATTTAATTTCCTGTTTGTCTTTCATAGGAACACTCATGTTTTTGGCCATACTGATTTATTGAAGCACTGTCTAACAAAAATATTATAGGCATATTTGGGAAAGAGGTATTTTCCTGCTTTTTAGTCACACTCAGACAGATGGACACTAATGTGTTCCAATTTGCGTAATTGCTGTAAGAGGCTTTTTGGAACCTTGATCTACTGTGTACTAGAGTTCAGATACAAGCGAGGATGGTGATAAGGATGGGGCATATGAAGAATCAGAGAATTAATTTTTTAAAGCCTTTTTTGGAAGGGAGAGATCAAGACTGAGGTCCTGTCTATTTAAACGAGCTGTTTGATGTAAATCAGATCACTTGTGACACTATAGCTGCCAAATGGAAGTAAACATTTTTGAAATGCTATTTGTAATAAGCTTGAGTCAACTTAGCTATCATCTTCTAATTTTCCATGTCCCTCTATATATCTAATGACCCTTAAAAACAAGTATTGTTTTACCCAGTTAATTGTATTGTTCTACCCAGTTAATCTGTTCGTTTCTTGTGTGAAACGTTCACTTGGCTAAACTCTGCTTCCTTTCAGATGTTTATTAGCTCTGCAAGAGCTTCAGTCACTGAGCAAACATAGTGAATGTTATCTACTTAATTTTTCCTCTCATCTTAAACCATTCCAGTTAAACAGTGTGGTGTCCCACTCTTATGTAACATCCACTTTCCAGTCCAAAGTATATGAAAGTATCTTTAGCTACTGCTGCTACCTTTATTATATAATATTGGTGAAAAATAAGTGAATGCTTATGCCACCCTTATAATTTAACACTTTATCCAATACTCTACTCTCTCTGGCTCACTTATAAACTTTCTGCACGTGTTTCAAGGGCTTGGGCCTAAGACTCTAAATACCAGCCCCTTGAAACTTGATGAAAATGTCGAGCAGATACACTAGTTTGCATGCATCAGCAATTCTCGCATACTTTGAAATAGCATCATAGGAAAGCACAGCTCTTATTAGAGAATGGAGTCCCATAATTTATATAGCAGTATATATGTTTTCAACCTTTTTGCCCCATCATGGTGGAGGGGACTTTTTTCAAAGTTCCTTGGGTAACAAACTAAAAAGGCAATCCTGGGCCCAACATGGGGGGGCTTTTTATGGAGGGAAGGTTTTTAGAATATGTAGGGTCAGTAACCATCTCTGCTTTTTTAATGAATTCAGGTGCATTCTTTGGTTAACACTATATTTGGCAACAGGCCTTGCTGTATCCTAACCACCGCCTATATTTGTAAAGAATGTCTTCTCTATTGTCATCAGCCTGAAATAAATTTAAAAAATAAGAGAATCAGTAATTTGGAAAGGAAATCCCTGGCATATGCCTGACCCTGACAGAAGTTTTGAGGACCAGAACAAAAACACTTGAACTACTAGCCATTACGTTAGCTGGCATTCATTCTGTATTAAAATAGTTCACAAAACATCTAATGAAATGACTGTCCAAATTAGTCTCTGACCTTTGCCAAACAGTCTCAAATCTGGGCAGTTGTTCTAGAAATATAATGCCACTAATGAAACCATCTGTGCAATGCTACCCCATTGTTCAGCACTCCAGTCCAGTATTTTGAAGAGAGACTGCAACCTAGACCCTAGGAGATCTTTAAACTACTGGTCTCTGATAGCAGCATCAACTGTAATTTTATGGAAAAGGTATTCTGTCAGTTGGCAAGTTTTTTTTTTTTTTAAATGTCAGCTGTTGATGATGCCAGCCTAAAGTCAAAGTTTGTTTAATCTTAACCTATCTGTTTTAGGGTGGCATTTTGGCTATTAAAGGCAGATTCTGTCCCTGCCCCATTTGTAAAACTTAATGCCAGTTGCTTGGTCAAAAGATGCAATTTGCAGTAATTCATAATAAGAACTTTGCGGACTTCACTTGTCAATATGGGAAGTGATGAGTATAACCTTTTGAGACCAAAAGAGGTGGTTATGATACAAAAGTAGTCTATATAATATTACTGAAGCCCCAGTTCCCTTGCAGTTTTTTGTTGATGACTTTGGGCCACAATTGTTGCTAAAGATAAGATCCATTATGCAATCTATGGATCCATAATGATCTTATCACCTCATCCACTAAATAGAAAAAGATATTAATTGGAAATATGTTGATAAGCTCTCTTCTGCTTTATCACTAATCTAAATGTTTATATCCATAAACAAAATAACTAGTCTGCATGTGCACAGAAGGAATATTTTGAAATAGAAGAATAGTGTTGAATTTATGTTTTGACTGAACAATACTGTTTTGTATACTGCAGGGTAAAACAGCTGACTGATGAGGAGGAATGTTGCATCTGCATGGATGGACGTGCTGATTTGATCCTGCCATGTGCTCACAGCTTTTGTCAGAAATGCATTGATAAATGGTAAAATGTTTAACCAGGGTGCTCATTATTTTATATTATGAATTAGGCCTCTGACTTGTTTGGTTTTGGTATGAAGGACACTTCTGTGCCAATATGCTCTAATGTACAAAGGTGTCTTTTGAGTAATGTACACGGGATGGATAGGAACTTTGAACCAAATACCAGGATTGCAACAGAACAATGAAGGGTCACTTCAGAATTTGAAAGCCTTTGATTAACAACTTGTTTCAAAAAAAGCTGGTAATGTTTAATGATGACTAGCTGAGAATGCTTTCTTTGGTTATCAATATATTTTGCAACAGGTCTTTCTATATCCTAACCACCACCTATATTTGTAAAGAATGTCTTCTCTATTGCCTGAAATAAGCTATAAAAATAATGGAATTAGAATGCAAATTGCAGGCGTATGCCTGGTCCTAAAAGAAGTATTGAGGACCAGAACAGTGAAAGTAAGTGATAAATGCATAATTAGATGGATAGCAAGTTAATTAAAAATTACAGGGAAACTGACTTATTAACTTTGAATTGATGAAGGTTCAGAAATAGATTAAATTATTTTTTGTAGTTTGCTGCCCGTATTATTCTTAATTCCTGTAAAACATTGTAGATATGCATATGAAGTGTTCAAGAGGAAAAGGGGAAACGCATTGAATCTGGCCTCTTGATCTGTTCAGGTCAGAAGTTCCACTAAATTTTTCTCTTTAAAAATGAGTCTAGTCCTCTTTAAACATTACAAGCATCAGGCAAAATGGAATGCCCAATTATTTTTGGGAACAAATACATTGCAAAGGGAATATTTTTAGGCATTAATTGAGAAGTCTTTTCACTAATCAAATACTGTAAATTTTTTATAAAACTACAGTGCAATAATTTTCCTAAGAAAAGGATTGAGTTTAATGCTAAACAGTATTTTGAAATTTATGCATTACTTTCATTTTACTATATAGTATCAACTTAGACAATACCAGCAGCAAATTGCCATTTAGCCTTTACTTTTGCTCTAAGATCAGAACTCAGGTCACACTATCGATTAGCGTGTCAGGCTTCAGATTCATGGAGAAAAGTCAGCCAAATTCAGTTCTGGTTTACTCAGGCCCAATCCATATTAATTTAAATGGGAGTTGGTCATTTACCCTATTGCTAAATTTGGTCCATTACATTTGATTCTCTGGTTATTTCAAACTCTTGATGAGGAGAGAGTCTTTGTAATACTGTACTCCCACAACATGAATTTTACTGAAGAATTTGGACCTCTGTGTATAATCAAACTTCTCTACTTACTGTGGACAAGTAGGACTTTATGCCTAATAGCACTGCAGAGCCCAGTATATCTACCATGTGAGTGAGCTAGTTTCCATTATGGTTGATTGATTGACAGACTAGTTAACTGGATTCCAGTTGCATAGTCTTTATTACTATTTGATGTATGAGTCAAAACCTGAAAAAATATTATTCTGAATAGCAAGAGACAATCTTTATACCTTTTCTGTCACTTAAGAATATTGCTGCAGTCAGAATTGTTGACTGTTGATTGCAAAGATTGAATACAAAGGCACTATTAATGTGATTCGGTTTTCAGTTGTTATGCTTGCAGTCAGCTAATCCCATCCAGTTAATTTTCCCAGACTGTTTTGATATACAGAGCAGGCAAAGGCTAACACTGGAAGCAAGAGTTGTGAAATATTGCATCTCAGAATTGTGTATGGTGTTCTTTGTTGTCTTTAACCAAGAAGAGATTGCAAATTAAAATTACTATTTCTTTGGCTTCCTGAACAGGAGTGATCGCCACAGGAACTGTCCTATCTGCCGTCTACAAGTGACTGGGGCAAATGATTCTTGGGTGGTATCAGATGCACCTACAGAAGATGACGTTGCTAGCTATATACTCAACATTGTAGATGAGGCAGGCCAGCCTCACAGACCATGATATCAGTGACTACTGATAGAAGTGCTTGAAGATTTCATTGTTTGAACATCCATTTTTCCCTGTCACTCCCAGTCTTCCATACTTCGTTTTGTTTTAGGTGTCTTTTTGGTTACTATAAGCTAAATCTATGCTATTCTTTTTAAACACAGGATATATGAGCCAATACATCTGGGTGCATTCTTAACTTTTAATATGTTGCTTCATTAAATGCTGTAAATGGTTAGATCACTAACACTTGTGAAGGTTACTTTAACAATTTTCTGACAAGATTAAGAGCCACTGGAATTGTTTTGTTAGTATTTGAATTATAACATAATAGCATTGCTGCTTTGTGAAACCACAAATTAACTTTATTATGGAAGATGCAGTGTTTTATTACTAAAGGGCCTGCCTTCAGCCTTTTTCCTCATAAGTAGTCCTCACTCATAGCTAGTCCTGCTGATTTCAGTGGGGTGACTCACAGGAATAAAGATTGTTAACCTGGGTTAGGATTACACAATTGTATCTAAACTCTGAAGTTTTATTGCTGAAATTCGAGAAGCATCTATTGCCCCTTCCCTCCCCAGTGGTCATTTATTGCTGTTTTTAGTATTTATATGTATTGAATTAAAGCATTAGTGATTTTTAGCATAGAAAACTGTTTAACATCTATTCATGGAGATACACAAACCAGCAGTGTCAACATAGTGTGTACTTCCCTTTTTTCCTACAGAGTAATCCTTTTAGAAGGCTCTTATCTGATACTTTAAAATTTCATAGCACTATCTTTAAGGGTAAAATAAATATATTTCCATAGTTTTTTGATGAGCGACAGCCAAAAATTGTCTTACACACTAAGCATATTGGAAAAGAACTTGCTTTACTGAAAGGCATTGTAGAGGAGTTGTCATGGTTTTGTTTAGGCCTGATACTTTTGGCTTTCTGCATTTTTCCTGAGTTTTCAAAGCCATAACATTATGTTTACTTTAAAAAAAAAGGGGGGGGGGGGAGGTGGGTGATTATAAACTAATAACTGGTGCTGTATTTTATTTCTACAAGTGCAATATGCCTTTCTGTAGCAGGAAGAAACTTCTGCTTTATAACCATAGCTTCATTTTGCTTCCAATGAAACATACAATTCTGAAAATCTGTGAAAAAGGAAGGACAGGAATTAACCAGCATACTTCTGTTGTGTTTCTGCAGTGAAATTTATGTTTTGAATTGAATGTGTTTGAATGAATTTAATTGTACTAAAATAGCTTGCCGGTGCACAGGGAACAAGCTTTGAATTCTGTCATACACAAGACACATTTAGTATCTAACATTCTAAAGACTGAGTTAATGACTATAATTGTTCTTTTTTGCACTTAACAAATTGAACAGTTTTGACTTATTGCTTGGAGTCACACAGATACAGAATGGCAGCTGCTCCATTGAATAAAAATGGCAATACATTGTTGAATATTAAATGGCAGGTTTATTTGCCATACCTGCTAAAACATAGTGATGTTTCTGGATAAAACCCATTTTTACCAAAAGAATGTACATATATGTATGGAAGAATAAATAGTAAAATTTATTACTTGGAAATTGATACAGAATATGGCTCACGTTTGTTTGATTTATGGCAGAGGGGTCACTCAAAGCTAAGTCGAGCCAAGTAAGACTGACATCCAGTGAAATCCCCTCACAGCTATTATGGCTGATTGGGTAAATCTGTATTTAGGCAACTTTAAAAATCTCTGTGTATCAATCTAAAACAACTAACTGGTTCCTCCTCTTAATCCTGTCATGTCAGTGAGTCCTTGGCAGATTTTTCTGAAAAACTGTGGATTAATCATTTGCATTAAAGAAGGTGGAGACTTGGCTGCACTAAATATTATGAACACCTGTACTGAAAATTCAGTTTTTTCCATTGCAATATTTAGTAACATTTCTAAACACAATAAGCCATTTTAATTCCCTTATTCCTCTCTACCCAGCATTAGTCCATGTTCAAGAGGTTGAATTAACCATTAATTTTTTTAAAGCTATTTTTATATTGGACCATAAACAAGCATCTGAAATCACTAAATCCTCAAATTGATTTTATTTTTTTCAAACATTAAAAGAAATGAATTCCTGGAGTGAGATTTTCATATGCTGATTCTCTGCTGAGGGTTTATATATACTCATTAAAGTGTGACTTCCTAATGAATTAAGACAAGTTAACTACAACATAGTGACACACAATTACAGCACTAACTAAGGCAAAACCTGTAAATTTGTTTAAAAGGTGAAAGTGTAAACTTTTATTCTGTACAGCTTTTTAAATTAGCTCCTCTAATGCACACTGCTATGATGTAAGTATTGTAATGTGTGCCTTGTAAAATGCATGTACCGTATGTTATAAACAGATAAATATGTTACCACTGAAATAGTTCAGTAGTGGCAATATTTCATAGTCTGAAACTATAGTTAGATGAATACTAGAAAAGGAAGAAAATACAGTTAACTTGAAGATGGTGGAGGGTTTCAGAGGTCTGTTTGAATGTAAATTAGTGAATATAGCTGCTTGTGGCAGGCATATGAAATTGCAGTTTTATGGTCTGTATTCTAACATTAAGGTGAAGATTTCTTAAATTAGGATAGAACTTACACGATATTAATTGTATTGATAGCTAAAGGCATTCCAGTGTATTGTAACTTGTGTGAATTGTGCAATAAATACATTCTGGAAGAAAATGTTAAAGGAGTTCCAAATGTGAGATTTCATAGCTTCTCTGTGATACGGGAAATTATAAAACTTTTCATTTCAGTTGAATCCCATCATACAGATGGCATGCGTAACAAGAACATATGCTATTCATGAGTAGGATGTAGTTTAAAGTTTATAAGTGTGATGTGAATAAGCAAATTACCCCCATGTCTGGGGAAGTTGTTGCTTATCCCTCCTTTCCACTCCCACCACAAAAGCAGCAGTGCAGTTCAAGTCTCTTGCACCGAAGTATGATTTGTAAAGCTCTTTGTTATAGGGACATGGTCAATTTAATATCATGCTTTTCATAAAGCTTAGCCTCTGGTGTTATAAAAGTAATACCTGCAACTACTATACAGGAAAGAATAGAATGTTTTTCTTTCTTGTTCAGTTATGTCTGGTGTGTTTTTAACAAGATTTGCATTGATCAGTAGTCACTGTTTCTCTCTCTAATCATGTGGTTTGAGTTGATGAGGGTCTTTTGCACAGCAAGCAGCATGGGGGTGGAGGGAGAGGAGAGCAATATTAAGAGGAAAATGAGTGCCCAGACACACAGTGCAGGGATGTTGAGGCAACTGTAATATGTGAAATTACATCTACATTGAAAGTGTCCCTGTAACAGTGCCAACCCTCAAACTAAGACTACATGACTGCTTTTCATTATAGTGGGTGTTTGTATATTGATGCATTTGCCTCAGATTTCTCTAGATAATGATCCAGTTTCTCCCCCCAACTCCACTACACAACAATCAGTAAAATCCCTGATTGGCGTAAAATAGGCATGAACATCAGTGCTTCTATGTGACAAGGGGGCATTTTTAGGGAAATGGAGACATAGTTGGGGCCTCTCTGTTCTAGCCTGTCCCTGGTTGCTGGAACAGTTGCTGGAGGCAGATGTGCCTAAGTTGGAGAAGTGTGTTAGGGAGTCATAATGTTAACCTTACTTTTGACACATTCATCTACATTGCATATGCATAATTAATAGGCTATTAAATGTACAGAGTGCACTGAGGGCAAATTAATATATTTGGACCCTTTTATCTTTCAATATATACTTATCCCTGCAGTAGTAGTTTTTCTTTTTAACAAGGTGGTTGGGTTTTCAAGTTCCTAAACTCTTAAAAAGTTCACTACAAGCTTTTATTTTGAACTGCTAGTTTGTAAGTGGATGGGCTTTGGGAAGAAGATCATTTTCACACCTCTTATAAATTAGTAAAGAGGCAAGTTTAGAATTGCAATTCAACTTTCCTTCCAGATATATTTTAATTTATGGAATTTAGCATGATGAGATAAATTTTGTAGATTGAATACTGTCTTTCCTATTACTACCTATAGCAGAGATTAATATTCCCAGTATTGTGTCTTTCACCTGTTCAAATATTGTGGGCCACTTCCTCAACTGCTGTAAATCAGCATAGGTCCACAGAAGTCTCTTGGAGCTGTGTCTACTTCTATTAGTCAAGGATGTGGTCTTAATGTCTCTGCAGTCATATTGTATGGTACATCTACATGCACAAAAAAACTCTCAGAACCTGGGTCAGCTGACTTGGGCTCATGCTATGGGGCTAAAAATAGTGTAGATGTTCAGCCTGGGGCTCAAGCCCAAGCTAAGACCCTCACCCTTCACCAGCTTTCAGAGATTGCTCCAGCCCAAATGTCTATAGTGTTTAGCATGAGCCTTGCAAGGCCACATCAGTTGACCTAGGCTCAGAGACTCAGTGTGTACCCCAGGTGCACTTTATTAGCATGTTGTATGCACTTAAGGGCTTACCACTAAGTTCTAATAGGTAAAATGTTAAACCACCAGTTCTGCAGGGATGGAAGTATAAGTTGCCCCATGAGGCCCTTAGATGAAGCTTTACCTTTCATTCTCTTGTGAGATAGTACTGGCAATATAAGAAAACTTACAGATATGCAAGTACTTAGTGTTGGCCTTAAGTACCCATTTTGAACTGTGAAATAAGACTTAGCTGAAGGTTTGTTTAATCTCTTAAGGCCAGATATGTTGCCTCATGGAGTTCTGTTGCACATGGCCCATTCCTGAGAAACACGTAGGTACTTTGGGCCCAAAGCCTATATTTCCTGGTGCTTTACCACACCTTCCTGTCAACATGGCTCCAACCCACACTGCTGGAACGTGCACTTCCAACAAACTCTTGGACTCCCTCTTTGAGAGAGGGAAGTTGAAATCCATTTGTAGGAGAGTTTTCTCCATATTCAGATCACTAGGGACCTTGGAAAGGAATGTTATATAGTGGTATTTCCCCCTCAAGTAGGCTAGTGGTGGGTAGTTTTTAAGGAAGTTAATATAGTGATGGTTGATGGGTACTGGCCAAATCCATACCAAAACCTCTCTCCACAACAAGCAAACATGAGGTTAGTAAAGGAACATTAAGATGTAAACAAAAACATCCCTAGAGAACTTATTTTTATTGCTGTAATGTGTTCTGTAGACTCTTGCCATGTTCCTACTGAAGTAAACAAAAACTTTTTAAGCTAAAAAGTGTTCTTTACTTCAGGTAGAATGAGTTGTAGAAAATAGTTTGATATTGTCACCTTCCTTAATTCATCATTTTTAAACTTTTGTATGATTATACAAAGTTTGGGTCTTGAACAGTCCTTTGAAAGCTGTTTTGAATAGTAAGGCTAGATTGTCAGGTAGGGTAAATCAGCATATATGACTAAGGGCACCAAACTAAGAGAAGGTAGTGTTGGGCTAAGACAAACAAAGCTTAGTACAGACTGAGAAAGCTTTGCTAGAGATGTATGCTGTGGGTCTTAGGTACTCACCAAGCTTAGGTGAGAACCATCTTACAATTGGTTTGAGTGTGATAGAGGAAGACCTCTTTTGATGTTACAGTAGCATCCTCAGCAACATGAGGGAAATAAGGGGTGGGAGGGGAAATATGCTCATCATTGTAGATGTCTACACAAAGACAAGGAGTATGGGGAATAAACAGGCAGAACTCAAAGAATTAGTACCTGAGCTAAATTGACACATGGTAACACAAACTTGGTGAGATATGTTTCATGAGAGGAATATTAGACTAGAGGGATCTATAGCTTGTTCAGAAATGACAGGAGGTGGTCCCTTACACATTTGTTCTGAGGTCCAAAAGGAGGGGGAAGCAGAGCAGTTGAGTGGTTCTGGCTAACAATAAAAGGGCTGAAAAACAGGAGTAACATCATGGTAGGTGTCTACTATAGACTACCAAATGAGGCAGAGGAGGCATTTGTAGAACCACCAACAAATATCCAAAGTACTCGACCTGGTAGTAATGGGGGACTAACTACCCAGACATCTGTTGGAAAAATATGGCAAAATTTCTAGTGTGTTGAACTGTATTGAGGACAACTTTTTGCTCCAGAAAGTGGAGGAAGTAGTCAGGTTTACAGCCAGTTTAGACTTGCTTCTGACCAACAGTGAGGCATTGGTAATAAACTGTAGGTGGAAGACAATTGGGGTGAAAATAATCATGAAGTGATGATGTCACTCCTTCCTTGTGATCATGAAATGATAGCTTTCATTATCCTAAGGAAAGCAAGGAGTAAAAGCAGAAGCAGACTTCAATAAAGCAGACTCAGAACTGGTAAGTGAAATCTCATAGGAAAAAAAGCCAAGGGGAAAAAGATGTTCAGGAGAACTGACAGTTTCTCAAGGAGACAATGTTAAAGACAACTGTAAACGATCCTGATTTGAAGGAAAGATAGGAAGACTAGTAAGAGGCCAATAGGACTCCATCAGGAGTTCTTTAATTACCTGAAAGTCAAAAAGGTTTCCTACAGAAAGTGGAAACATGGATAAATTGCTAAAGAGGAGCACAAAGGAATAGCATAAGCATGTAGGAACAAAATCAGAAAGGCTTTAGTACAAAATGAGTTACACATCTATGGGACATAACAGGAAATAGGTCTTTAAATACATTAGGAGCAAGAGAAAGATGAAGACAAACATAAATCTTCTACTCTGAGAAAGGCGAGCTAGTAACTGATGACAATAAGAGGGTTGAGGTATTTAATGCCTATTTTGCTTTAATTTTTACTGAAGTTTGAGGGTGACAGATACGCAGTACAATATTAACAAGGGAGAAGAAATGCAAGCCAAAATAGGAAAGAACAGGTTAAAGAATATTTAAGGTAGATGTATTCAAGTCAGTAGGTCCTAATGAAGTTCAGCCTGGGGTACTGTCTCACTGTGAGCAGCACCTGTTACCCGCACTTTAGGGCACACCATTTTTACCCAATCCGTAGGGCTCAAGGCATAACCCTGTTAAGGCACACCCACCCTTTCCCAATTGCTAGAGTTCCAGGGGAAAGGCACCAACCCTTACCCAATTCACACTCTAAGTCTCAGGGCCACCCATTCCCAGGCTGTAGGGTTCCAGGAATAACCTGGTTAATTGAAATATCCACTCTCTCAGTTCACAGGGCTCCAGGCATAATTCTCTGCAGGCTTGTGGGATCTTTTACCAGTGAAGGAGCCTTACACAGTAATATCCTTATTCGCTATTTATTAGATACCAAAACAGATACATATGCTAAGCATACAATGCTCACCACTCCAATAAGGTAGACAGGCAGTCATCTCCTGATAGCCAATCAGGATTAAATCTGGGGACTCCAGCTTCTGCACAATATATTTAGCAAGGTGTTGAGGTCTGGCAGCTCTGATTTTATACTGTGTCATAGAGTTAGGTTCCAAAGAATTTCCCTTTGGGCCTCAGTTTACGTAGTTATAACTTGGGTCCTGCTTAGCTATACTTTAACCAATCGTTTTAAATGAAAGTACTACACAATCCTACCTGAAATACTACCAACCCTAACCCGTTACAAAACAGTTCTTTAATCAATCATATCCTACCATCTCATTTGCTTTAAATTATGCAACAATCAATCAAAGAACCAGACAGAAATAATTCACATAAACAATAGAGATGTGGGTATCACAGACAAAATAATAAGTAGATGTTACAACCACAACAGTTGATAAGAGATGCCTTGCCAGACAGAATGTTATCAAAGTTTTCTTTGCACAGCTTAAGATTTGTCTCATTGTCTGGTGGTAGTAGGTACTATTAGGACAGGAGCACCCTCTTAACAGCCCAATAATACAGCATCGCTGTAATTTCAGGAATGTGAAGATGTAACTGTGCTTTTTAGCTTAGGGCAGCTGCTACTGAGCCAAAAAATGAGGCCTCAGACATTACAGTTAGATGTATCCAAGTTAGCAGGGCTTGACGGAATTCATTCTGGAGTATTGTTATGGAGTCTGCTCACTGTGAGCAACACCTACTGGTAACCACCCTGGGGATTAACTCTGCCCAATTAACACTGGCAGGAGAACGTTTCTCCTGTCTTGTCTCACTTTATTGCCCCACTCATTTCCCGGTAGGAGGATGAGATGTTCTGGTTTCATAGGGCAGTTCTGATATTTGGGATTTTGTTTGATATAGGCACCTGCTTTCCCCATCTTAATTTTTCCCACTCACTGTCTGGTTACCTTACTGCTAAGTCAGCATCCTCTCTGTGTTTGGTCTGTCACCCAGGTCACTAAAGTTCTCCCCTCTCAGGGAATTCACACTCTTTCCAAACTGTTGTCTGTCTGGCACCTCCCACACCCTTGCTACTCTCCAGGAGCTGTTAGGGGAAGTCAGGCCTGCTCTCTACACTGGGTTGTAACCCAGAGACCCTACAACAAACAGCTATAATCCCTGTACAATCCTAGCTCTTACTACTATTGCCCTGCGCTTATTCCTTAATATCTGCCTTAGTCAGACTCTAACATGCTTTATTCACAAAATAATTATAGCCTTTCCCCACAACAGCCACTTTTGGGGGGGGGGGCACCCAGCTATCTGGCTTTATCTAGCTCTGCCTGTTCCTGCACAGGTGAGCCTATCCTTAATTAGCTGTGTCCAGTATAAAGCTCCCCTGCTTAAAGTCTAATTATCTAATTGGGTCTATCTAGTTTCATTCCGTGCTTACAGGAGGAATCCACCCCATCACAGATACTTAAAGAGCTAACTGAAGCATTGTCAGAACTGTTAAGAATTATTTTTAAAAATGAAGAGTAAGTGAGGATCTAGACCACTGGAGAAGGCCAAGTCTAGTACTGGTCTTTAAAAAAGGAACAAGGAGGACCTAGGGAGTTATAGCACTCATTATCTTGACACAATAGGCAATTCCCATTTTAACTGCATGTATTTCTTCAGTAAGTAATGGTTATTTTATACTTCTGTCTTAGGACAAAACTTAGCTTAACTTTGATAAACAAATTACTAGAACAAATTATTATACAATAAATTTGTAAGTACTTGGAGGTTATAAGGAATAGCCAGCCTGTATTTGTCAAAAACAAATAATGCCAAACCAACCTAATTGCTTTCATTGAGAGGGTTACTAGCCTAGAGGCTTGCGGGGGAGGGGGGGTAATAAATACTTTGATTTTCAGTAAGGCTTGTGGTATAGCCCTACATGACAGTCTCATAAACAAACTAGGGCAATGTGTCTAACTAAAATGACCAAATTGCTTGGATGATCACAATCAAAGAGTGGACATCAGTGGTTTGCTGTTATATTGGGAGAGTGTATCTAGTGTGGTCCTGCAGGGATCAATCCTGAGTCTAGCGCTGGTCAATATTTTCATTAACAACTTGGAGAAACACTTATCAAATTTGTAGATGACATGAAACTTGGAGAGGTTGCAAGCACTTGGGAGGACAGGATTCAAAGCAACATTGACAAATTGGAGAATTGCTCTGAAATCAACATATGACATTGAATAAAGACAAATGCAAAGTACTTCATTTAGGAAGGAAAAAATCAAATGCACAACTACAAATAGAAATAACTGGTGATGTGGTAGTACTGCTAAAACGGTTCTAGGGGTTAGAGTGGATCACAAATTGAATAGGAGTCAACAATGCGATCAGCTGCAAAAAAGGCTAATCTAATTCTGGGGTGTATTAATGGGGGGAAGGATAATTGTCCTATTCTACATGGCTCTGGTGAGGCCTCAACTGGAGTACTGTGTCCAATTCCAGCTGAGAGGCACTTTAGGAAATATGTGGTCAAATTGAAGAAAAGTTCCAGGTGAGAATAACAAAAGTCTTAAAGCTTAGAAAAGCTGGTCTATGAGGAAAGGTTAAAAAATGGGGCATGTTTGGTCTTGAGAAAAAACTGAGAGAGGCCCTGATAACCACCTTCAAATATGTTAAGGACTGCTATGAAGAAGATGATCAATTGTTCTCCATGTCCACTGAAGGTAGGACAAGAAGTAACGGCCTTAATCTGTGGCAAGGGAAATTTAGGTTAGATATTAGGAAAACCTTTCTAACTATAGGGGTAGCTAAGTTGATTAAAAAGAGGTTGATACAATACATTTACTTCTCTAAATTGTTTTATTAAAAATAACATTTGTAAGCTGTAGCCAGGCAAGAACTGCTGCCATTAATGTTTGAATGAAATGGATAAACAAAGATAAATTACATAGTCATACAGATGAGTGAAGCGTGTGAACTTCTGCTCTGTCCCGTATCAGGTACTAAATCCTCCTTTGAAACAAGGGAGGTTCAGATTAGATATTAGGAAGGATTTTTTATCTATAAGGTAAGCACTGGAACAGGTTAACAAAGGTGACTGTGGAATTCTCATCATTTGATATTACTAAGAACAGGTTAGACAAATATCTCTCAGAGATGGGCTAGGTATGTTTAGTTGTGCCCGGAGCTGGAGGAGATAGCCTAGATAACCTTGTGAGGTCCCTTCCAGCTCTGTTTCTATTATTCTAAAAGGGGAAGAGGTTCTTGTGAGGAACTGTAGTTCCGTTTATGATAAAATCCAAGTCAGCTGCAGAAAAAGCACTGTTTCAGAACTGAACACGAGAACCAACAGCATCCAAGCACTTAAATAAGGGAGAGGGATAAAGACCATTAATGGAAGTTTGAAAGGATGTGGATTTGATTTTTGATTTAATACTTTGTATTAAGTCAACTTGTCAGTCATTTACAGTAGAACCTATACAGGCACTGGAAGCAAAATTGGGTCTAAAATAAAGGATGTACATTGCAATAACAGACAGTTAATGTGTTATTACTGTCCAATAATAAGAGGAAAGCCTTAATGAACCATTGAAATAAATTCTTAAGAGCCACATCTTGGTGTTATAGATCAGAACCTCACTGATGTGCTCAAAATGAGAGGAGCTGACAAGATATTGGCCACTAATAGCGCTGACTAATTACAAAATGTTAGATATTATTCAAATGACTTAGAAGACAGCGATAACAGCAATCTTTGAGAGAGACGCTGAGAAAAGTAATAAATCTTCTACCTATCATAGATAAATACATGAAGTGACAGGTTAGGTTCTCCAAAACAAGCATTTTGGTTGTTCAGCTCAGACAAATGGTTACTTTTTCTTAAAGTGTTTATACTTTTAACAAAACTCTTGCAGTGATCCTGTATTTGTAAACAAGGCTTCTTCACTTTGTGCAGTTAAAATGATGCACAATTGCATGCATGATAGTGCAGGAAATACACAGTTCTAACCATGTGTTCTATGTAAAAAACTAAATACATTGTACCCAAAGGCTTGTACACTCCAGACTCCTTGCCAAGTGAATGAGGGTGTGGTGAATCTTGGAGCAGAGCCTTTGTGCAATTTTCTTACCACATTTTCAAACATAGTGTCAAGTCTGTATGTCGTTAGCTTAATAATATTTCCTTTAATGGAAGTTTTAAGTATGCAAGATCTGGCCTGAAATGGCAGACTGCAAACTGTCTTTGTTTTTTGTTTTGTTTGTTTTTTTGGTATGACACCTCATACATTTTTTACACAGAGAGTGATCAGGTGCTACTGGTAAGTTTAATCATCTCAGTTTGACTCTTCGTGCTATGCCATAAAGCAGAAAAGAGGTGGAATCACAACTATTACAGTAACTACATTTTATCAATCCACTTCTTTCATAAAATTGTTTGCATATAAAGAAAAATTACCTATCACAAAGTGAGATAACTTCTATATAAAGGTACAAAACTGGGCACAAAATGACAGATGACATTCAATGTTGATAAATGCTCTTGGAACACATAATCCCAACTACACATATGAAATGATGGGAGTCTAAATTAGCTGTTACCACTCAAGAAAAAGATCTTGGAATCATTGTGGACAGTTCTCTGAAAACATCCACTCAATGTGCAGCACGGTCAAAAAAGCTAACAATGATCAGAATCATTAGAAAAGGGATAGATAAGACAGAAAATATCATATTGCCTTCCTATAAATCCATTGTATGCCTATATCTTGAATACTGCATGCAGATCTGGTCGCCCCATCTCAAAAATATACATTGGAAGTGGAAAAGGTACAGAAAAGGGCAACAAAAATTATTAGGGGAACGGAAAAGCTTCCATATGAGGAGAGATTAATAAAACTGGGACTTTTCATCTTAGAAAAAAGATGACTAAAGGGGGATATGATAGAGGTATATAAAATCAAGACTGTTATGGAGAAAGTAAATAAGGAAGTGTTACTTACTACTTCTCATAACACAAGAACTAGAAATGAAACTGATAGACAGCAGGTTTAAAATTATCAAAAGGAAGTATTTCTTCACACAATGCACAGTAAAGCTGTGGAACTCCTTGCCTGGGGGTATTGTGATGGCCAAGACTATAACTAACTTCTACCACTAATGGATAGGCATATTTTCTTTGTTCAATTCAATTGTTTCTCCTTTACATTTGACCACAGTTGCTCACATGAATTTCCAAATAATTTACTCTGGGCAGATCCACCTATCCACTATCTCGCTAGTTATAAAGTAATCAAAATCTGTTCTCCATTTTTAAGGGTAAATCTAAAGCTAAAACTTTTGAAAAGTCATTTAATATATATTTAAGATGTACAGTATTCATTTTCACATAATTTTCTGTTTTCATTAGCAAGAAGATGTAAGCTTCTGTTTTTCACAATCACTCCCTAGATACTGAGTGATAAGAATGACATGGTGGAAGTGTTTTAACCCATCCATAATCATGAAGAATATATGCAATAATTATCTGGTAATGTAGGAGTTTGTTTCCTTAGATCATTGCTGAATGTTTTATGTTCAGGTTGGAAACTGTCTCCAAATATTTTCCAGAATGAAAATGGGCTCTACTAAATTGTGTGCATCATGCAATCTGCTAACTAAGGGCTAAATTTAAAAATGCTGTTTGCTATGACTGCCACTGACACCTGACATGATAAAGAACAGGTGCAGGTGTACTACCAGCATCTGCTGTCTTTCTGCATCTTGTTTGCAGGAGAATACTAGAGATCACTGATGCAAGCATTGTTAATATTATGACTGGTTTTAAAACTACAATGCAAAGCACAGTTAAAACACAATATACAGCATAAATGATGCAGTTCTGAGCTGACATCTGATGTTTACTGCTGTCTTACATAGCCTAATGTATGTACAAACATTACATTAGAATGTAGTGCAACAGAAGATAACTTCACACACTGTTTAACTCCATCTCGCATAGGTACTTTAGTTTTTCTCCATAATGTTCAAACAGTTGTATCTTGACAGCTGTCAGTCACAGAAGATTCATTATTAAAAAGCAGATGGTAAATGCTCATTGTCAAGAGGAAGATTGGCTTGTTTCTAGGTGTTATGACTCTTTAGATAGAGCTGTAATCTCTTCTGATTTCATTGCATCCGACAGGAAGCTGAGCTCATTGCATAGCGTCTCATACCTGAAAGCCATTCGAATCTGTGCCACATTTGTCTTTCGAATGTCATTTCCTTCAGGCCCTTCTTTATAATAATTTACCCCTAAGAATTTTTGTTTTTCCTGTGGATAAAATAAAGTTTAAAGCATTATGGAAAAGTCAGTTTTAAATTACTTTGATTTTTATTGCAAGTAAAAGCATCTTTTTTAAGTGAATGGCACTGGGGACAAGTGAAAAGAAACCACAACGAGCTGGCCATGTAGTTAATGATGTTGAGTCATTTGGCCTGTTTTTCTGTCGGTAGCATGCCTTTATTACGTTGCTTTGCCAATGTAGTTCAATGCTGGTTCATTTAACCAACATATGCTTTTTTCCTGTTGTTTAAAAAGTTAATGCTACTAGCCTGAGCAGAGTTCTTCTGTCTTACATGAGCTGGCTTGCGCGACAGCGTTCTATTGGAATGGAATGCATGGCATGCGCATGTGTGTCATCTTGTTTTTTCTATTAGCTGTGACAGTAAAGCTGTCCTTTTTACAGCCTGACTCAAAACCAACTAAAGTGAATGGACAGAACCGCAGATTTTGTTGGGCTTTACATCAGGAACTTACCACTTCTGGAGTTTGTCAGAGAGAGAGATTTAGATTCCCTGGGCAAGTTGCCATTTCTTTATTTTTTGAGGAAAAATGGATGACAGAGGTCACTTCAGACCACCAGAGGAAGCAAACCAGAATGACAATGGAATATGTACCACAGAGACATTCCTGTGCCAGCTTCTCAAAGGGATGATCCAAAGAGGTAGCAATACCTACTTAGAAAAGATGAAGTAGCTTCTCTAAAATAGCTTTTATGTAGACAAATTCATAGATTTTAAGGCTTGAATGGACCATTAGATCATCTAGTCTGACTTCCTATATAATAAAGGACATAGAATTTCACCCACTTACACCTGCTATTAACCCAATCACTTTTATTGATTATAGCAAGTCTTTCAGAGAGGAATCCAGTCTTGATTTGCAGAGACAATCCCTCCTCAATCAACTACTTAGTTCACATTAGGATAGGCAACAACCATAAAAAGAAAGTTTTAAGGGAGAAAAGTAAATGACTGAATATATATGGACATAATGTCTTTCTGTTTGCTTTGGTAATCACAATATAAGACTGGTAAGCACAAGATGTCAATTTAATATTTTTCTAGGATAATGACTGCATAGCAGATAGCAAGTAAATAACATCTGTGCCTATACCTGGAAGTGGAAAGGAATTTAAGGTATGTCCTTTGCCCTTCTGATAATATGAACAGTTAAATGGCTATTGTCTGCACCTGGCAGGAGATAATCATGGGTTCTCCAAGTGACCTGCTATTTATTGCTTTTGTCAATGGAACAGAAAATAGTTATCAAGCTCAACATTCCACCAACCTCAATGTCCATGTCATATTCTAATAAGATTGCTCCATGGTCATCATATATCTGGTTACATACAATGATGGGTATTCATGTTTGAAATGGCTCGGTTTGTCTCTTCCAAACACTTGAAACTGGAACCATGATAAAACCCTAGTATCTTTTTGCAACATACAGTCTATTTCAAGAACAAACTGACGAATTTGTCATCTCCACAGAGTTAAGCCAATGGTCCACCCGCTACTATTTATTCCATTTCAATTTAGACAGCATACTGACTTTTTATAAGATGTTTTATATCCCTGCTAATTTTTTTTTAAAGAATGAAAAAGGTACTGTGTAGGGTTATTTTAGACTTAGCACCAGATTTTCAAGGGCCCAGTACACATAACTGGTGTCAGGTTTTCTGAAGAGCTTAGTTCCCATATAGTCACCAAATTACCAACAAGGTTGCAAATTTTAGCAGTGATTTCTGCAGTCTGATGAGGAATGGGGACTGAGACCAAAAATGTATTTCACATACACTACTAGACAATTCAGACTATAATGAGCTCAGCACAGGTTAGTAGGGACCAAAAGCCAAATCAGTGACCAAGTTTACCTTATCAGATAATCCACTTTGTATTACACTGTTTCTTGCTATTTCACATGAGTCACATGTGCTCAGTTTCCACACTTGAGCTGCTATGGCATATTCCTCCATAAGGGCTTCCTGTACAATCCAAAATATGATTTATTAGTCTATACCCTATTTAGTAATCATGTTTGATATGTAATCATTTCCAGTTAAGGAAATTGTCATACTTATTAAACAATTTTGTTACTTGGATTTTCACAATTTTCAAGTTTTTAGGCTTTAAACTCAGTTACTGGGGACTGAATCTATTTGTCTATTTCACGATGCCTGAGAAAGATGAACTAATTCAAATTAATAGGAATTGGGCATCCAAATCCCTTAGCCAAATTTGCAAAATGCAGTCGAAATGCTTAATGAATACACCCAGAAAGTTTCTCCCTTTTGATCTGCACTTTTGCATGCAATAAGGAGACAGATACTGATCTGAGGATTCCTCCAGCAGTGGATGTCTCAACTGGTGAGATGCCTATGCAGCAAGCTCCTGCACAAACTGCTCCCTACTATAGGCATGTTTTGGCTGGAGAGGGGAAGGGCAGAGTGGAGCAGACTAGAGCACTGCTGATCATCAGATGGCAAAAGCTAGAGCTGCCCCTAGGCTGCTCTAACACACTGGGACTGAGGTCAGTGCAGACCAGCCTACAGAATCAGGGCGCTGTAACCAGGTTCCAGGCACTCCCGCCTCTTCTGCGCTGAGTGGAACTCAGAGGCAGAAGAGAATCAAGGCCAGTACATTGAATGAACAGTTTGTAATTTATCTTCAGAGATCTCAAATGACTTTCTTTTTTAGGTATACTTCACCCACATTCATTAGAAAGGAAACAGGTCTTCCCTGGCACCCCACCTCTAAACCATTGCTTATCAAGGCATTACCATAGGGCTCCCCATCCTCTTCCTCCTCTGTACCTCACGAGCCAATGACTGAAAGAGTCAGGAGTACAGACAAAATGTAATTTGGCAATTAGTCATTTTCCCATGAAATCTAACAATTTTCAGAGGAGTGGGAACCAGGGAGGACATTGAATGAGAGGTGTGTAAAGACATGAGGTGTCTCATACTGTGTAATGAGAATAATGTGTTTCAGGCCATTTTGGTACTGTTACCAAATTCACCTTAAAGACACCTTCCGCTTACCTTTGTATAATGGAATTGCATAGGATCGTCTGTAGAAAGAGAAATGTGAAGTCCCTTATGTAGAAATTCCCGTAGTGGATTTTTTGAATACTCAAGGAATAGGCTGTTGTTGCTAAGTGGAGACATAGCAATGGGAATTTGTGCAAGATAATAAAGATACTGAAGAACTGGACTCTGTACAAAAATAATACAGATATTCATTATTTAATGGCTCTGTGAGATAACAGGAAAGGAGGTTTTTCAATGAGAGGAAATGGAAACAGCCTCATTGAACATGATTGTGGAAGGATTATGACCAGGAAAACTGAAGTCTGCACTGAACTGCCTTTTATGGAGGGATTTTTTGCACAGATTTTTTTTTCCCAATATTTTCTAAACCAACTTTAACTGTCATTTCTTTTTTTAAAAAATAAAAAACATTCCACATTTTGGATACTCTGAGACCGTATGCTTATTAAAACACTACACAAGTATTAATTATTAACGTAGCCTAGTGAATGCACATGATTCTGCAGGAGAGCTATGTTCCATACTAACAGAGTCCCTACCCAAAAGAGCTTACATTCAGATGCACTTTAGGGTCATGAGAGAACACTGATTATATCCAAAACACTTCACAGAGCAGGTCAGTTTCATGATGGTAGTGGGAATAGGGGGCAGTTATGAACAGGAGCCTTCATTTATCTGAGGGCATAAATATGGGCGCACGTGTAATGTATTCAGGCTCTAGGTGATGCATTCTCATCTGTATTCGACCTGTAATCCCACTAAGGCACATGACATGCGCCTGCACCACACTTATCAGCTCTGCCAGGTTTATTCCGTTCTTGGTTGTAGAAGATTAGAGCTGACAGGATAAAGAAAAGAACAGCATTATGTTGTGGGTATGTACAAATCATAGCACACTGCCTGGGTCTAATTTTAGAGATTTAAAGACATGACTTCAGGACAAAATTTTCAGTTTGGAGTGCCTAACATTAGACACCCAAATCCATATTAAGGCATCTAAGTTAGTGGGTTGATTTTCACGGGACCAAAGCACCAGCAGTTCCCACTGATTTCAACTGTGTTCTGAATTTTTTTTTAAATAACTTGTTTCAGATGCCAAACTACAAGAGAACTAGACTGGGGAGAGGTGCTGCTTTCCCATGAAAAATGTCAATATTTCAGCAAAAGTTCTAAAACAAACTTTTTGGCCAAAACTAAAAATTTTGTTTCAAATATTCCATCCTGGTGTCTCATGCCTATATTCTTCATTATGGTCTAGGCTCCTTGACTGGACTATATCTCCCATGATGCATCACAGCTCCCAATTTGCTGAGCCAGGGCATCACTGAAATCTCCACCAGCCAGGCATCATGGGAGATGTAGTTTGGCTCAGGAACTCATCTCAGAAGACAATGGGAGTTTGAGGCATCCAAACCACAACTCCCATGAATCATTACGGTGGCATTTCCAAGTCAAAAGTTTTCAGCTTGGGGTTTTTCAACAAAAAGTTGAAATAGCCATGGAAAGCGCACACTGTTCACAATAAAGTATGTTTTGTCAAAATCCCAATTTTCTATCAAAAAAGCCATTTCATCTGAAAATTTTCAAAAAGCCCTAAAGAACGATTTTGTGAGGGGATCAAAGCAATTCTGCCTAATCTTAGAATAATCATAAGGGATTAATTCTTAATTCAAAGAATTTACACAAAAACTACGGAGAGATTCTTATTTCAGTCTTCCTAAGTAAATCACCATTTATAAAGGAAGATGTATTTTTACTAGAATGACTATTGACATGATACAAATCTGCCACCTTGTGGCCAATTATTTTCATAAAGATTTTCTTAACAGATGAAAGCCTCGCCCCTACTGAAGTTAGCTGGAATTTTGCTATTTACTTCAATGTAGCCAGAATTTCACCTTCTATATTTGCCTAGATCCTTCAGCAGGATGAGGGGCCCTGTGGAGATGTTATTATTAGTTGATAAATCTGATTATTTGAGTTCTTTTCAATAAACTAAGACTATGATAGGTGAACAACAAAAGCAATACCTTCTTCAGGAGTAATCCATGCGAAATGTTATCAGCTGTCAGAAAGGCTGACACCAGGTGAGTGATAGACCCAGCTTCTCCACAATGAGGGCGAAATAGGAAGGTACTCATGCCTCTTTCCCTACAGAAATTAAAAATAAATCCTACCACAAAAATAACTGATGTCTTTTCACCCATTTTGCATGTAAATTCCATTAATATCAAGTGAAACATATCCAGGCAAATAATTATACACATCAATGGGAAAATAGATCCAAGAGTTTTCACTAGACTCAGATGTGCTCAAATTACAATTACTTGTGTCTTTACCTGGTACCATTTCTAACACTCCATAAACCATAACAAACTGCACAGACTGAAATTACCTGCTAATCTTTGTAGATGCTCAAAACAGGGAGAGGATTAAAAACATACTCTTTTGAATTGCCTGAGTAAAATGAGGTTCTGGGATGGTATCTTAATTACAATTCATATAGATAGAATCATTTGAGGGTGAATTCCATCATTGCTGACTTTGCATTTGCTACCAGATTGCTCAAAAACATGAAATTGTTCTGCAATGGGGCACCAATGTTTGCTTCAAACTCCCCACCCATTTGACAGGTATTGATCTTGCTGAGGCAAGGTTAATGGCGTTCTACTGACTCATTGAGGCAGGTGGATCATTACCCCCACCAAGATACAAGGGAGATTAGCATGGCTCTCTAAAGTGAAAGGCTCTAGGATGGCAACCGAGCGGAACTGTTAGATACAGGCAAGCTTGAGGTGAACTTTTTATTGTATTTTTGTTAATTACTGTGGTAATGGTAATAAAAGAAAACCCCAGTGAGAGGGCTATTTTGGAATCTACATCATATATGAATTTTGTTTCAGAGTAGGTTGGGAAATATATCTAGTCACTTGGGTGACCAGATAGCAAGTATGCAAAATTGGGATGGGGGTGGAGGGTAATAGGCTCCTATATAAGAAAAAGCTCTGAATAGCGAGACTGCCCCTATGAAACCAAGACTTCCAGTCACAATCTTCCTAAACATAATAAATCCAAAAGATTATTCTCAATTAAATACCTCCACCCCCCCCTGACAGGGGAAACACAGATGATGATGCAGACAGTGGGCTGAGTCAAGAAAAGGATGCTTCGGTTCTGGGAGCTGAGAAAGGAGCCATAGGTGGGAACAGAGACAGAATGTTGGTGTGCAGACCATGGACATGGGAGTTGGCCTTGAGCTAATCCCCGGCATGACCAGAAGGAAGCATCAGTTTGGCAGTGAGGACTGCACCCCATGACAGTGTGTCACGATTTAAATTTTGTAGTATTTATCTGCCACCTAAGCAATCCCAGTCAAATCCTGAATATTTCATTTGACTTTGAAACTGGACCTAAAAATGTTCTTAGTTTTAAAATAACCAAATCAAAACTGGGCATAAATTTAGACTGGGTCCAAGATGATCATTTTAATCCTCTCTACCACATCTTTCCACCAAAGATAAACACCTACAAACACAGAACTGTATGGAGGAAAATTACTACTTACTTTCTAAGATTGTTGAGTACCATGATGTTGGCGTACATGTAATACAAATAATAACTGTATGGAGGATTCTTTTTACTGGTCCAGATGTCAGGATTTGGACTCTTATTAGAGAACATGTGGTCTGTATGTTTGGACTCATCATCAACACTGTCGAAGCCAGTCACCTGGTAAGAGGGATTCACAGGAACTTTTTTTTTTTTTTTTTGGGAATAAGCAAGTTTCAGAACTATCAGTTCTACTTTTAGGCTATGCTGCTATTAAATTATCCACCTCCACCTGTAAGTACTTGCCCTCCTGAAGTCAGCTTTCCTGTCACTCCACTATTCTAGAGTATCATTACCAAATTACCAGGATGCAGAAAGTAGTTCTTCCTTGATCTGTGTCATAACAACTGAATCAGCAAGTCTACCTGGTGGCTAGAATTTTGGAATTGATCAGCTGAAGCTTTCAAAATTAAACTAACATAATTATGTAGCTTTACGTAATCCAAATTGGTGTTAACATTTCATGCATACTTTATTAAAGCTGAATCACCAATTTAATAGTCCGTTCTCTACATGAAGGCAACTGGCTCGATGATGTATGTCCATAACCCCTCAATTAATTTTTTTCTTTGATTTTTTTTTTGGAAGGACCACTATGGAGGTCCTTATTGTTTAAGGAAATGAGGGGTTTTTTTTGTTTTTTTTCCCCAAATAACACTTTATTCTGCAGGGAGCAAGCAGGGGCTTTTGTGGTGCTTCTCAGGATTTGTTCTTGCTCCCTACACACACATGAATGTAGGCTCACTTCTACAGGAAGGGCCTTTGGGAGGAGCCCTATGCTGTTATCAGGGTAAATAAAATAGTGGTTGCTTGTTAACACGGTCTTACCCACATTTTTACTGAGGTATGAGTGTTTAAAAAAACCCAAAACATTAACATCTATTTTTACAGGAGGGTTTTTAATAATAATATCTATGGCTTTCACCATCTCCCCCAATACAGAAAACTAAAAATGTAATTGTGAAGGGGGGATCCATTTGGAGTAAGGCAGAAGAGAGACATACATACGTACATATTTGAGGAAGAGGTGCAGCTCTCTGTGATCTGTGGGATTGATGGTTGCCTCAAACAGAGGTAAGAAGACATTCTCTAACATTTTCCCGAAATTGGGTAGAAGATTTTTTGACCTAAATATGTCACTGAAAGAAGCAGATATACAACATTTCATTAGTCAGCCAATTTTTTTCCTCCCTGACATCCTCAGAAACTACTTTAGGGTTGTGTTCTGTCTGGCTTCAGAAATCCAAAGCATCTATCACATAGTTCATGCTACACAAATGTATGTTTTGAGACAAGGACTGTTGTTTTTGTTTGTTCTGTATCTTTACAGCACAGCACCTAACACAATTGGGTCTTAGAGGCTTCTGCAATATAAATAAATGTCAATGATAATAAGTAGTAAATGTTAGTGCCATGTACCAATCCTGAGAACAGTGACCCATTTCCTTAAAACAGTGGTTCTCAAACTTCTTTGATCGTGCCCTCCCCCCACTCTATATATAAATCCATATACCGCCACTCAGGCAGAGCAGAGAGCTGTGGCTGCTGGCCAGGCATCCAGCACTGAAGGCAGCATCGCAGCAGCAGCAGCGCAGATGTAAGGGTGGCAATGTGAAAAGTGACATTTGTCAATATCACTTTTCACAGCAGATTTAGTACCCCATTACCACCCTAACTTCTGCACGGCTGTTGGCACGCAGGGGCTGACAACTGGAGCTCCGTCACCACCTCCCAGTGAGGGATTGAGGGGAGAAGGAAAGCTTGGGGGACAGGTCTCCAGCTGTCAGCCCCAGGCAGGGGATTCAGAAAAAGCCCACAACTTGCACCTCCCTTGACACATTCCCATGCCTCCCTTGGGAGGTCCATCCATAGTTTGAGAGCTACTGCCTTAAAGTAATCCAGGCACTGCAGGTGGAGAGGAGAGGTAATGGATTGTGTGATTCAGTTTTCCAAATGAAAGCAGAATGTTCTGTTACTTGGAATTGCTGAAGTGTCTCTTTTGATAATCTCAGTTGGCATGACTAATGCAATGTCACCCCCTGGTTGATAATTCTGTGTCGGGGAAGTTAAAGGAGAAGAACCCTCTACTCAATGAGCAATATGCCGTAGGGGTAGCTGTACTATCCTGGCAAACCCTCATTTTCCAGCTGCCCGAATTCAAAACCTGCAATTCAGCCACCATTTACTATGACAAACATCCATGGCAGACCACATGAGTTACAACACACTGCATTTAGTATAGTATTCTTCATCCCTGAGGTGCTAAAGGATTGGGTGAAAACTGATATTGATTTAACTTTGAAATTTATAGTTTGCTTTGGCTGAAGTGCCATGTTAATTGAATCAATTAGTCATGATCCTGCAGAAAATCCTCTGGCACTAAAAGTTTGGAAAACATTTCCCCCTCTTTTTGCAACATTTCTGGAATCAGATTCTGATTCATTGATCAAAAGTATAAGTGGTATTTTGGCCTACTTTTGATGGGGTTTTTTCTCTTCCTCCCCTTCCCCCCAGTACATTTTAAAAAAATAAAATCATTTGAATTAGATGCTTGTAAATATTTTTGGATAAAGCCACTAGTTTAGAAAGTCTTGAAGGAGAACAAACTTTAGTTCCACAAAGGAAGCCTGCAGCATTGATGCAGCCATGCAATTAGCCACCAGGAAAATTCCCAGACTTTTTTTTATTTAAAATAAAAAAGAAAAGAAAGTACAGGACAGTTAGTAAAGCAGCTAAGGAGACAGCAGAGGAGAAAATAAGTCCGTTTCCAAGATTTTAATCTGTTCTCATTACTAATAGCTCCTGTTTACTTACTAAATTCTGGGAACCTGAATTATCCAGCGCATGTTGGGTGAATAAACCTTGTGTTTAATGAACCATACTGCCAAGTTCTGCCATTCATCTGGAGAGCGCCCATAAATGGATAGTCGAGGTTCCATATATTGGTATTTATTTTCTTCTAGTTCACGGGCTACTTCCTATTGGAGAATAACTCATGTAATGTTTGCTTATGGAAGGATGCAACAGATCATATGCAGTTAATGTTGTTTTTGTCTACCACGTTCCCCCCCCCCAGACCTGATGTACAATGGAATGCAGCTGAACTGTGCCTGGCAACTGTTAACATAAAAAGAATCTCTCATCCTTCCCACTAAACTATCCCATTTAGCATACAACCCATGGCTTCAGAGGGCCTGATTCTCCACTGCCAGTGCTTCGTGGAGTCACTGACACCAGTACAAACAGCAGGTAAATGCTACTGAATTAGAACGATAGCATTTTGCACTCCCTTTACACTATTGCAAATGACTCTACAGTGTGCAGGGCATGACCAGAATCTATGTCAATTGCTTCCTGAAAAAGTTATGCTGTTAGTTTTAGTCAAATACCTGTGTTGGTGTAGAAAGAAACTGAGTAATGCGAAGGGCAGGAGGCCACTACTTCGCACTGTTTTGTTGCAAGAGGCCTTGGCAGCAATTGTGTATGTATACAGTTCCTAGCCCCTTAGGCTTTCATGATTAGTGCTGAGGGCTCCCCATCATTTCCTAAATGCTAAGCCTGTGTCCTGAACCATGACGTTCTACCACTGGCTGCTTTCCATTCATTTGTAACTGCACACGACTGAGGTTTGGAACAGCCCAAGCTCTCCTGTTGGTTTAGGCATGTACAATTAATTATACAGGAAACAGCAGGCAGTAATTGGCTCAGCAGAGGTCTCAGTCTGGTGACTTGGTAAAGGAGCCTCAAACCTTTGGGAATCTCTGAACCATTGTATATACTGTAAACATACTCTACATGACCGATGAATTACTTCCACAAAATGCTGTGCTATTACAGGTGGAGAGATACAACGAAGGGCCATCACTTGGTATGAGGCAAGATAGGCAGTCCCTGTCCTTCCCAACCCCCTGCCAACTTTTCATAAATATATGCCCTATTATGTCTTCCATCGCTCTCTCTCTTTGCAGGATATATAATCACCCCTTATGTTTCTATATACTTACACAACTTTCACCCCTCCAGAATTTTTCTGAAATGATATCCCTGGTACAAATCTTATTTACCTTAACCATACGAGCAAAGTATTCACCACCAAGGTAGTTCTCAGTCTTCAGGTACAAGTCCCTTAGCTCACTGGCACCAACTGGATTGTACTTGGAGTTAAATTTATCAAACCGATGAAATGTTTGACGACCCTGTAGGAAAAACTTATCTCAGTAGAGGTAAACAAATAGCAGAGATCAAGAACTACATAATCATGTCACAAATCATATTCATATATTTGCTTTCTACTAAAATTATGTTCTAGCCACAAAACTGCCAGGAAAGAAGCAGCCTAAGAAAATCCTGGTTTATAACATACTGACATAATTCAAGCACTGGTTTTTGGTTTATTTTTTTTATATTAGATATTCAACAGATGGAGCAAAAAACGTTACCTTCCCTCTTCCACCTCCCCCCCAAGCAGTTTGCACTAATTGAGTGTGTTGTAACATTGTTTCATTTTATAACTAAAGTGACCCAACTCCATTTTAAATTAATAGGAATATAAACTCATTGGACTGAAATGTAAAATGCTAACTGCTTTGTATCAACCCCCGGCCGGCCACGTATTGTAACAAAATCTCTGTGAAACTTACCTGCGCCGGGAGGAGTCAGCAGGCGCTAAGTACTAAAGGCAATGTAATCAGAATGTAGCCTTTGGAAAACCTGTTACTTCAAACCCAGTAAATTTCATCTAAATAGTATCTTTTGAATAGTATCCATTCATGTATCACAGCAAAACCTCCCTGAAACTTACCATCGCCGGGAAACACCCCAGCAGACATTAAGTGTTAAAGGCAATGCAATCAGAATGTAGCCTGTGGGTTTTGATAAACCTGTTACTTGAAACTCAGTAAATTTCAGTTAAATAGTACCCATTCATGTACTGTAGCAAAATCTCTGTGACTCTGAAACCCAGTAAACTGCATTTGAATAGTGTTTAGACATGTATTGCAATGGGTGGTTCTTTGTCAGCAGCAAACAATAGCTGGACAATTAAGAAGAATAAAATCGGGTTTCACTCTGTCAGTTTCGCTGTTTTGGGGTGCAGTCCCCAATTACCTCATCACTCTTGGAAACTTCTAATTGGCTAAGTCGGCATATTGCTGTGTGGAAGAAAAATATAAAAGGTAGTCACAAACAGGAAGTAAACTGGAGATGTCCTGTACCTTTGGAAGAACAACAGAATAGTTCTACATGTAGGTGTGATCTACCTACTGTCTCTCCGCAGCTTGCCACTCAAACCTAAGTATAGAGTGTGGGGCTGTGTAACCTGAGTGTGATAGTATTTTCCACTCAGATGTGTAACCTGAGTGTGACAGTATTTTCCACTCAGATGTAAACCCGGGAATTGTACTAGTAGAATTGGAGTGCTGCTTTGCTGCTGACAAATCTCACTGGTGCAGTGTAAGTATAATAGTATAAGTATAACCCTATAGTGTAAGCTAGCTTTGTAAATATAATTGTACATTTGTAATTGTGATTGTGTTTTAAGTAGTTAAGTTGTCGTATTAAATAAGAATTGATGGTGATCTTTTTTAATTGTAATTGTTAATGTATAGATTATTGCAAGTAAAACAAAGTTGTCTGCAAAGCAATCTTTGTCACTCCTTATTTGAGGGATCCATATAAATCGAACCTGACAGCAAGCTGGTTCTTGTTGTCACCTCAGAGTGCTGATTTTTCTCTATGTTATTTATTGAGGAAATAGACTTACTGCATGAACATCTAAAGAGTCCACAGTGAGGTCATAAGGATCCATGTGAAGGTTCTCAAACACCTGCTTTAAAGTCATCTTTTTGCCTTTTTTCTCTGCAACAATCCTATTTGACTCTGTGTGGTAAGTGTGCTTAATAAACTTCAGCAAATGTTTCTGGTTCATGCAGGCAGCAGCATGGATATGAGTATCAACCTGAAATAAAACAAATTATTGTTGTTTAACAGAGAGTACATGTCCTTTATCCAAGTACCTCTGTGTCAGAATAATTACAAAAATGTTACACAATAACTGTCTTTAGGAATCAGGATTTTAAGTCCCTCAAAATGTTTCTGCTCTGGGCCCAAGGGGTAAGGGAAAGGGGGAAGGGTTACATTAAATGAATATAGTGCTCGGTGAATATTTTTCCACAGTTTTAAACTAGAACATAAAAACCATTGATCGAAAGCTAAAGAGCGCTAATAAAAAACCTGGAACTCTTAGGACAACTTCCTGTCCCCAAGGGTTGAGAGAGGTTGAGTAACTGGGCTGTACATGGATGATCTCTTTCCAGGGCTAAATAGACTCCTTCCCCGCAGGCTGCAAAGCGGGAGCATTGCTGCTCCACAGCCACTCCATTCAATCCAGTGGCATAGCTATGGCTGGGCCTGCGTGGGCCATGGCCCACCCAGTTTGAAAGCAGGCCCACCCAATCAGTTGAGGAAGTTCTGCTGCTGATGCTCCGCTTAAGCTATCTTGGCAACTGGAGTGTCGGGCAGCTTAATGATTCTTGGCTGGTCGCTTCTTGAATGTCTGGCTTCTGGTCACATGGCCAGAAGCCCTAAATGCGGGGAGTGCTTGTTTTTTGGTCAGTCAAACTTATGCCCACCCATGTCAAACACAGGCCCTGCCAAAAAATCAGCTCTGGCTATGCCCCTGGTTCAGTCTCAGGTATGCTGCTGCCAGTACAGTGCTGTGGTCCTTCACTGTGGTGCAGAATAGCTGCTGGATCTGTGTCGTTGCACACATCCTCCTTCCTCATCTGTTCCTCTCCTGCACAGTCCCAGACTTTTTTGTGTGCTGCACTTGTGGGATCCCTTCCCTCCATTCAGTGGAATGACAACTCTACTGTTGTGTCGGATCTTCCTAGTCATAGCAGAACTTGGTATGAGATGGGATTTGACCCGTAACTGATACTAAGAAATATTGCTTCATCTTCTGAGGACCCATTTTATCGTTATCTACCACAATGTTATTGGATCCATTTAAGAATCACTGATGTCTTTGAGCAGACTACTAGGGTGTTGTGGGTGCTTGAAGAGACTTGGTCTTTAGCTGTTTGCTATTATGTGGCAAATAAATAGTAGCTCTGATAGGCCTCTTAGACACACAAATAGCTGAGACCATTTGAGTGAAAACATACAAGCCAAGCACCTTATTCAGAACTACACAGTAGTTTTTTTTTCAAGTTTCACTATAATGCAGTGATGCTGGCCTAACTGTAGGGCTAGAGTTTAAAGCTTCTTTAACCTCCTCATATACAGAGGGCTAGAGAGCTTGCTTCAAGGAGTGTCCCTTCCAGTGTGAGACCCTAACTCTGCCTAGGACTTTGTCAAAATGTCTTAGTTTTGATTACAGAAACAAATCCACTCAAGGGTTCGCTTTTCAGAGATTTTGAGCAACCACAACTCCCTTTCACTTTGATGGGAGTATCGGCTGCTCAGCATCTCTGAAAATCAGACCAAAGGGCTTGACCCATGGCCATAAGAAGCCTGTACAAATAATCTATGTGGGATTATTTGGTTGAGATGGAAAATAAATCCACACTAAAATTAGCTCAGAAGTAAAATTGCAAGGCCATCTATTCGACACTTCATCATACATTCTAGGCAAAATGACAGTGCATTCAAAAAATGGTGCAAATGACTATGCATTAGTACTAGTAATTGCTGTGACAGACAGGGGTAACTCCCAGTTAATGTTAGTGCCATTTATACCTTTCACACAATACAAATTATTCAGCAGGAGGTGGGACATAGGGGCATCTGGAAGCATTCTGATTTCCTGAGCTTTCTGACAAGCCTATGCTGCAGGAATCATAGGGACCTGATATTCCTCTGTCCAGGAGATCATAGTGGGACAGGACCTTCTATGAGGGTCACTTTGTAACATGTAATGTAACCTATTCAAAGTAACAACTGCATGTGCAATATGTGTGGGTGTATTGAAATTGTACACACAAGGCTAGTGCTGATATAAATGCCAAGTACTTGAAAGGGGTGGAGTAAGAGTGGGGTCATTGCTCTGTTGAACCTGCCGGCAGAGCTACATACCATTAATGGAGCAACAGAGTTGCTGTTCCAGAATGCAGTTGGGTGTGTGAACCTACTTGAGAAATTCTGGCTGATACACTCCAAATTTCCCCTGAGGATTTGTGATGAGGTGTCAACCCCACACCAGCCCTGATAGGATGAAGGTGGTTTGGAAGGTGCCAATTAACCCTACAGGCTGCAGCTGGGAGAGAGTCAGGTTTGCATGATCAGCAGTAACTGAAGAGAAACCCAGCTGGCCAAGAGCATGCTGGGATTATATAAAGCCATGAGGTTGAGAGAAAAAGGGGGCTGCAGGAAGAGAGTTTCCAGTTGTTCTCTGAGCACAGGGAGGTGGAAAGGAAGAACCCCAGAGGAGTGAAAAAGATATAGGATCCTGTCCTTGTCAGAAGGGGTTCCCCACAGAGGTTGTAGGAATGAAAGCCTGCCAAAAGCAAACCCACCTAGCTACCACCTCTTGGAGTGGTGGATTACCTACAGCAATGTGAGAACCCTCCTGTCAGTGTAGGTAATGTCTGCACTGAAGCACTATGGTGTCTTAGCTGCAGCTGTGCCATTGTAGCATTTTAAGCGTAGACATGCCCTAAGTTACACTAGAGTTGTTGAGTGTCCATGCATATATTCTGACAAGCATGATGATGTGATCAGCAAAGCTGTTTTTACTGCTTTAAATACAGCGGTGTTTATTGAGTTTAGCCATATACTGTAGACCTCTCTGCATAGGACCCATCTTTCTTGTCTTTAATTCTGCTGCATCACCTCAATTAGCCACATGAAGTAACCAACTAGTTAGTTGCATATTGATCTGCATTTTGGACGCTTAGGGCCAATTTCCATCTAGCTTCTTTAGTTGCTCTATTAATATTTCCTGGCATATCCATTTGCAAGGAAAAACACTCACCTCTTCATGCACGAAGTGAGCATTTATTTATGCAACTGCGACATCTGCATTGGCAGATTGCCTGCAGGAAGGCCAATCTGGTGGGTGTGTGCACGCCACAGCTCATGCTGGAGTGATTGTGGAAGAGATGTATTGCAATAGGAGCCCTGTCAGGGGGTTCACTCACTGTCTAGGGCTCCCTCTTGCGGCTGGGTCTGGGGATCAGCTCTCATGCCATAGAGTGATCCTTTCTGTTACTCACTTGCCCTGCAGCCCCTCTCACTCTCCAGGACTCAGGGTGCTCTCTCTTTGTGATTTAGCCTTTTGAGTAGGCCACTATATAATTCCCCCCCCCCACCCTTCTGGGTATCAAAGTCCCCCCAGACCGGATGTTTCGCTGGTGTCTCCAACAATCCTTCCCCCACTACACCAGGTTCCAGCCAGGGACCCTATAATCAGCAGCCAAGGTCTACATAGTCTCAACCCTCACTGCTCTTTCCGGGCGAAGTACTATCTATGGCAAGGGTTAGGTCAGCATAGCTATGTCTCTCAGAGATATAACTTTCCTAGTGTAGATCAGCCCTTTACATATTCTCCGGGTGTTGAAGGCTTTTGATCCTGGACATAGGTAACATGTTCACAGTCAACATTCTGTTGACCAATGAAATACTAGAAACTGGTTGATTTGGCTGATTGACTGAGAGCCTTGGGTATGGTTAATAGATACAGCATGTCACCTAACTTCCAAGAAAAACAGTTAATAAACATAAAATCCCGACTTTAGGAAACCTGAGTCCAACACAACTCAGACAGTCCAAGATGCTATAGTGCTAGAGGGGACTCCTGTAATTCATAAACCTTATGGATAACCACTCCCTCCTTTTCGAGCCAAAATGAACATACCTTTGTTGAAGGAAAAGATTGCAAGCTTATTTACCTGCTGTCAAAGATCAAGTGACTGATCAGCAATTCTAGCTTCTTTAAAATCACCCTACACATGAAACAATCCTTTCTCTCAACAATAAAAGCATGATTCAAGAGGATCGTGTAAAACCTCTAAGATATTTTCACTGCTCTGCCACAGATGCCACCATATCTGATCCAAGACTAGGAAGCTTATTCCCAGGGAAACATGACTCCACTCATTTTCTAAATCTATTAATTGCCCAATAGTGTGATCACTTTCCTGGCACCTCTCTCACTGCTTCTGCCAGATTAATCTAGATTCTCTGGCTGAATGTACCCAATAAATTTTGACCTCCATGAGCATGGCAAATTTACATCAAAATTTATCTGGAGATTATACCGCAGTCCTGCACTTCTGAAATGTACTTAGGAAAGTGATCAGTGTATTTTCATACGTAACTGATTAGCACATATTTATGCACACTCATAATTCAAAGCCTGAAGATGAAAGGCTACTTGAATAAACCAGCTAAACACAGTGTGGTTTTGAATGGAGTTATGCAAGAGTTTGTTTGGGTTTTTTGGACTGCAGAACAAAAAATTGTTTTGTAGGGCTGAGGGATTATTAAGCTATCCTTCCCGCCTCCACAAATCTGGCTTTATTTGAAATTTCATGGCAATGGCTATTTTAACATCATAAGCCTATAAAAATGTGTGTGCATCACTTTTCCATTATGAAAGGCATCTTTGCTCAAAAACAGGAACCCATTTTCATTCAGATAGTGTGGTCTGCGTGTGTTTCAAAAAATTGCAAAACTAGGTCGTTTTGAGTGCTTGATACAGTGCCCAAAGCATGCTAAGGGTTTTGTAGACAGATCTAGCAAGTCCCTGCCCTAAAGACCTTATTTGTTCTGCCTTAACTAGATCAATTAGACTGTAGAGAGAGGGAGGGATAAAACCACAAGATTGAGGCTTTTTCTTCCTGTGTTTTCCAGCCTTTCCTATTTGATCTTTTTTGGATCTGTTTCTTGTTATTTGCTCTTTGTGTCTCCAAACCTTTTTTCATGTCTCCTATGTGATATCCTAAACGTTTTCCTTTTGGGGAAGAGAGTCAGAAAACTCTGCTATATGCCCATTGCAGAGTTTCTGGATGATTTGTTCCATGAGGTGGAGCATGTAGCCCATGGTATTTTTAATCTCTCCCTGCTTTATTTAAAGAAACCAAACACCTCATGTGAACTAAATGTCTCACCCACTAAAACCCCACTGCCAACCCAAATATTCCCTCTAACTTTCAATTCTTGTGTGCCACTGATCAAACAACTGCAGCACTCCCATTGCCCTGCAGCCATTCCTGTCACAGAGCCAGATTTCTTGTACTTGCCCTGATGCTTTTCCTCACAGGCCATCTTTCCTCTTCTTGTCACCGGCCTGCCTGTAAATCCCTTTGACCACCCTCTGCCACCCAGCATGGTGAATGAAATAGCATTTCCTCCCACCAACCAGTTAGACAGCTGCAGTTGTATATAGCCTGCAGTCTGCATGGGTCCCCATGCATACCACATCCTCCTGCTCCCCTGACACCTAAACTCCCATGTCCACTTTTCCCTCATTCCACCTCCCATCGCTCCTCTTCCCTCCCATCCTTACCCCTGTCGCAGCAAATCATCTTCCTCAGCTGGCACACTATGCACCCAGTCCCCCTCACTAGCCCTCCACCTTCCACTGATTTCTGTCCTACTGTCCCCACACCTGAGAAAGGACGGGATTAACTGTTTCTCTTCATAATAAGCTTTTTCCCACACACTGTTCAACGTAAATCTGTCTCAACACCTTCTAAGTCATTAATAAAAGCAGAGCATGATGGGGCAGTCTGCCCCCTTAAAGGTAGTGTTGCCTAGTGCTCAGCCCACCCCATCATGTGGCGTTGCTCCTTAAGATTTTGAAAGAAATTATATATATATACCCTAGGACATAGGAGGTAAGGACGGAGAGGATGCAATGCTGGGAGTAAGTGTGCTTGGGAGGAAATCTTTAAGGTGCCTGGGTCTTTAAGGGCCCAGAGCCAACTGGGAATGAGCTAGGAGAACAGGATCAACATAAATGTTGCCTCATCCTCATAGCTGGGCAGACACCAGTGGGAGAGGCCTGTGTCTGTCTGTCTGTCAGTCAAACCCTCTGAGCCTGAGGGTTAACTGGGGGCATTGGGCCACCTAAGAAGCTGGCTAAGGCCCTGCTGCTGGCTAAATTACAACCCTGCTCCAAGGAGGAGAGCTGGGCACTCCTGGTTTAAGGAGAGAGTTAGTGACTGCCTGAATTATCCAGCTCTAGGAGGAGGGCTGGGGTTGCGGCCTTCAGTTGAGACGGTGACTGTCCAACTGAAACATACCCTGTTCCAGGAGGCAAGCTGGGAACGCCTGTTTTGAGAGAGAGCTGCCCACGACTCTGACATGGACCCAGAGTGGGGTGACCTGGGGCAACTAATGCAGTGATTTACACTTGGTAAGATGACGTTAAAGAAGAAGACAATCCAGCCCCCACACAGGGGTGCAAGTCTTAAACCAATTTAGTTTGGGAAACAGTGAAAGAACTTAAGGGGGCCAAGAGCACAATGATCCATTCAGGGCCATGAGGGGCTATGCTGGAGGGCAAGCCCCCATGTCAAGGTTTATACCGATAGTCTTATGTGCACATATCACATACAAACTTTGTCACTGAGTTAAGCAGATACTGTGCATTTAGAACTGTTAATGATAGATGCAGTAACACAAGTGTCTTGAGCAGCCTGTTGACAGTGATATGTCTTTCCAATACTTCAGCAAGTGATATCCTTAGATGTAAACTACTTGGCTTTCTGGGTGCATACATTTTCTCTTGTAAATGCTACTAGCCTTACCAGGAAGGGCTTCATACGATTTCCTGTGAAGCCAATGAGACATCTAACATTAACTTCAATTAAAGCAGCTGCAGGATGTTAGGGTAGGATCCCATAAGGTGTTTAGCATCTGCAACTCCCATTGAGGCCAGTGAAAGAAGAGGATGGTCAGTACCTTATTCACCAACTGTCTTACACAACAGGAAATGTGGAGTCTGAATATATTAACAGAAGAATGCCACACAATGCTCAAAAAACAAAGTATATGAAGTGTGAAAGCAATCCGCAGTGGGTTATAGAATTAAATAAAACTTGGTTTACATGGCTCAGTCCACTAACCCTCTTAAGAGTGCTACAGCCTTATAACTGCTAAATAAGAAACTGGCAGCAGTGGAGACTTAAGAACTCAAGCAGAAGCAGCAGTGCAAGCTTCCTCCCTTCACCTCCCCAAGCCCACCGCTGTGCACCAGCCCTAATTTGGAAAGACAACTTCTATGTGTAGTTTCAGCTTCTGGGTCGACTCCTTCCTTGTCTTTTCTGCTTAAATGACCAAAAGAGGAACCGCCAATGAACAATAAATAGCACTCGTGTTGGCTGTCTTAGCTTTTGAGATGTGACAGTGGTAAGCTAGAGGAGCAACAAACCCACTAACTTCTGGTCACTGCTAACCTCTGACACAGTCAAACTAGCAGTCTAGATATGAATGTCTCCACATCCCTTTAACCATTCTCATAACCATTCGCTTTGTCTTCCCTGAACATTTATGCCTTCTTTCAGAGGGCGGCAGCAGGTTTAAGAATCACCTCTAGAGTCCTGCATTCAAATGGTTTTCATAACAGCCACATATTGGAAAAAGCTCTGCTTAAATGAGGCCTGTGCTACAATATTAGGTTTCTGGCAAGTAAGGTCAGTGGTATGTAAGCAAAGCTCTTAATAGAATTGGTATAACATTTTTAACACTATGCTTTTTTTCCTAGCCACTAGTATTAGTGTCTCCCTCCAGGAGTATCCTATTGAGATGCAAACTGTAGAATGAAAAAGATGTTGTTTAAGATTAGTAACTAATAGCAATATGGTTCATAATTAACAACTTGGTTGAACTTGCTTACATTCTGTAACCCCAGGACCAGAAGACTTAGAGGGATGAAGCATTCCCTCTATTGGTGAAAAAGGGGAACATTAACATAAGTTATAATGTTGTTTACCCTTAATTCCACCTACTAAGTTTTGCTGCTTTGGTTGGGATTTCTTTTCATGAGTAAATGTGAGACTAGTGGATAGGGTGGAAGCTGTAGATGTGATATACTTTGATTTTAGTAAGGCTTTTGACACAGCCTCACGTGATATTCTCATAGGGAAATGTGGTGTAGATGAAACTGCTATAAGGTGGGTGCATACTTAGTTGAAAGATCATACTCAAAGAGGAGTTACCAATGGTTCGCTGTCAAACTGGGAGGACGTATCTAGTGGTGTCCTGTGCAGCTATGTCTTAGATCCGTTACTATTCAATATTTTCATTGATGATTTGGATAATGGAATGGAGAGTCTGCTTACAAAATGTATGGATGACACCAAGGTGAGAGGGGTTGCAAGCACTTTGGAGACAGGATTAAAATCGAAAACAACCTTGGCAAATTGTTGATTTCAGACCAATTCTCCAAGGTGAAATTAAACAAAGATAAGAACAAAGTACTACACTTACAAAGGACAAGTCAAATGCACAGATACAAAATGGGAAACAACTGGACAGGCAGTAGTACTGCTGAAAACTTATCTAGGGGTTATAGTGGATAACATATTGAAAATAAGTCACCAATGTGGTGCAGTTGTGAAAAAGGCTAATACTCTGGGATGTATTGACAGGAGAGTTGTATGTAAGACACAAGAGGTAATTGTCCTACTTGTTCAGTGCTGGTGAGGCCTCAGCGGTAGTACTGTGGCTAGTTTTTAAGAAAGATGTGGACAAATTGGAAAGAGTCCAGAGGAGAGCAACAAAAATGACAAAAGGCTGAGGAACCCTGACCTACGAGGATAGGTTAAAAAATACTGGGCATGTAAAGTCTTGAGAAAAAACTCATCAGGGACCTGGTGACAGTCTTCAAATATGTTCAGGGCTTTTATAAAGAGGATGGTGATCAGTTGTTTCCCTGTCCACTGAAGGTAGGATAAGAAGTAATGGGTTTAAACTGCAGCAAGGGAGATTTAGGTTCGATATCAGAAAAAGCTTTCTAACTATAAGTGTAATTAAATTCTGCAATATGTCCAAGGTAGACTGTGGAATCCCCATCACTGAAGATTTTTAAGAACAGGTTGGACAAACACTTGCCAAGGATTGGCTAGGTTTATTTGGTCCTGCCTCAGAGTGGGGGGGGGCTGAACTTGCTGATGTCTCCAGGTCCTTTCCAGCTCTACCCTTCTATAATTCTATTCTTCTAAGATTACTGTACTCATTAAAAGTCATAGGATTAGTAGGGTATACCCAGGGTGGGGGATGACCTGAGTCCCCAGCAAAGAAAAAAGGAAAAAGGTTTTGTCTTGGAGGCAAGGTTCTCAGTCCTAGGAAGCAGAAACTCTCTTCAAGGGTCCTGTTCTGTTACAACACCTGGAGCTTCTGCAGGTTTGGAGAAGTAGATGCAGGCTTCTCAGCAAAGCCTGAGTGGACTGGTGGTGGCAGTGCTGACCTGAACCCAGAGTGAGACTGGACTAGTAATAGTGGCAGTGCTGAGCTGAATTCATAGCACTCTGGGGCCCCCTGAGCTGGTGGAGGGAGAACTGAAATCATTGAACTTGTCTGTGCCAGGTAGCTGCACATTGGAGCAGAACACTTGTTTCAGGACTGCAGCAGACCAGTCATGGAGAATCATGCCTAGCCTCCCCTTGAGTACCACTGTGACTAACTCAACCTGTGAGTGGTGTTTTTTGGTGGGTGGTTTGCAGCGAGATATTGTTCTGGACGTTGTTATCTGGGATGGTGGTTGAGCACACTCCTGCTGCAGTGTTTTGGGTTGGTCAGTTAATTACATACAAGTGTATGTGCTGGGTTTTTCATCTTTCCTTTGCCTGTTTTCCCGCATATAAAACGATATTTGTGTTCTATGTTTCCAAAGGAGTGCTGAGTACTTGTGAGAGGGGGAAAAAACTGTCTGCAAAGGTGTTTTATTTTAATTCTGGAGCCAGAAACAGAAGCAGAGCTCTGAGCGGTGGCTTGAGCCACAGTTTTATTTATTTTGGAAAGGACCTGTAGGTGGATTAACCGTACTTGTGCCAGTGGCACCTAACAGAAGGGTTATGTTTGCTCAAATGCTAAGGGAATCTAAAGGGTTTACTAGACACTAGGGCCATATTTTCAATTGCTTTTAAGTTCCACTGAGATGTATTTAAGTATGGGAGGAGTAGTCAGGGAGCTAGTATTGTATCTTAAACAGCTAATGCCTAAGCCCAGTGGATCACCAGTGTGCCAGACAGCCAGTAACACTTTGCCACAGGGTGCTATTGCTCTATATTAGCAGTCACCATATTGAAATTTACAGACATCTTGCTCTTCCTGAAAGCCAGCAGTCTGGTCAATTACAATGTTCTGACTGGAGATGAAAAATGAAGTAGGCAGGCACCCTGGGAGGAAAGTGCTATGTGTAAAGTGACACACGCACAATGATTTTGTAGAAATATACATGCATTTCTCCAAAGACATTTTATTTAAGACAGTGTTATAAGCCCTGAAAGTTAGGGTTCATAATGGATGTGTAGACAATTTTAACCATAGCAACATGTATACATGTCATAGGAAAACACAGGCATCCTAACAGCTTAACTAGTGATGAATATTTATTAATGTCCATGTACAATGCTCCTCTTCTGCTGCTGAATGTATCACCACAGTAGGTGCAGTGGACAGTCTGCAGTGCATCTCTTTAAAATAAAATGTTTGCCACATACGCCTCCTTTGCACCACAGTGTCAGTTACAGTAACAGACAGACGTTTTAAAGGAATGTCTCTTCGGTATGTTGAACTAAAGCTCACACACAAATCCCTCATTAACATATCTGTTAGGAGTATGAACAGGTGTAAAGATGATCTAGAGCCCTGGACTGGAGATGGGTTCAATTTCTGGCTTGGCCACAGGCTTCGTGTGATCTTGAGCAAATTATTTAACCTGCTCTGTGCCTTAGTTCCCCATATGTAAAATGAGGATAATACATCCCTAGTGGATGACAATGGGGGTCACTTGGAGTCAGCAGACTCAGGATGGCCTTGCCAGGCAATCTAAAGGCTTAGCAGCCAAGTTACAGTCCACTATCCCCTGGTGCTCCCCAGGCTCCCTTGCTTGGGTAGAGGAGCAGGGAATGGGTAGGGGGACCCAGGCCTCCTTCTCCAGCAGGTTCAGGGCCAAAGGGGGACAGGGTGAGGAGAGTCTCAGTCCTCTCTAGCTGGTACAATAGACCAAACTGCCTTTTAACACTTCCTACCTCCCCCTGTTCTCTCTTTAGTTTGGGGTGTAGCCGTGGCACTTGGCTTCCCTCTCAGCAGTGGATTGGTACCACAATCTCAACAGTTCAGTCAGTCAGTTGGGTCTTCTCTGTATACTTTCCAGCATCCTCTTACTCCCTCTTGTCAGAAAGAAGGGATGGGGGGGAGAAAAAGCCTCCTGCTGAATCTTATGCACAGTCCAGACTCTTCCCCTTTAGATCCCTCTACCCCAGAAGCTGCAGCCAGTCTCTCTTGCACTCTCCCCCGCTTGCCTGTCAGCATCTCCTTTTAAAAAGGCCCTCCATTTGGAGCAAGGCCTACCGTTGCTGAGGGGCATGGCCTTCTTGGCCCAATACTGTTCCATTATCCTTTAGTCTTACTGAGGTGTCTATAAACCCCATCACATTGACATAGGACTTGTGAGGATAAAATCCATTATGATTGTGAGGTGTTCAGATACTACAGTCATGGGGGCTAGATAAGTATCTACAGAGTATATCTGAGTACTAAGCTTGTACTTAACAGGACTCTGGAATTCTGAGGTCTTAACTTGAAAGATGATACTCGATTGCTTAGTACAGATCCATAATGCTTCCTTACTACTCTACAGTAAATAGGCTATTCCACGCTGTCTAAAAATACAACTGGCAATCTTTGAATTTAAAGGATGGGATTTCCTTGTCTCTGAGAGAGATCATCCTCATTTTTGGTTACTGCTGATCCCTTATTCAAACAGACTTCTGAATAGCACATTTATCTTTGAAATGCACCCGATTACACAAAGTGGCTGAAATGCTTCTCTATAGGCAGAGTTCCTCAATAACAGTTAATTTAAGTGAATTCACCTGTAAGTCCCAAACCACATCTCTGCATTTCAATGTGCTTTTCCTCCTCTTATGCCTTGCCAAGGCTAGCAACATTTGCTCTTCTGTTCTCTAGGAGTGCTGCTCCCATCACTGACATAGCAGAAACATACATATTATGAAACTGAGCAATGTTACTAGTGTCTGTTCTTTTCAGGCTGGCTCATTTTCCTCTGCCTTTTGCAGTCCTACACAGTGGTGAGGTGGGTGTGATCTGTCAATCAGGAAAATAAGAACTAGGACTGGACATGCAAAGGGAGGTGTTGGTGAAGTGATCTGTTCCAACCAAATAATTTCAGTTCATTCCAAGCCTTAAATTTGTGCCTAAACTACCAGAATTTTTCCAACTATCTATAATAAACCCAGCCCTGTCCTATGGAAGAACCAAAGGAAGACCTGGGGAAATATGTTAAAACTAAACTGTTATGAAACTAGTGACTTAACATGTGAATAGAATAGTAAACAGAAGTCACAGAATTTAGAAAACCATCATGAAAAAAATAACAAGTATTGTTAGGTGGTATGACAATGAAACCTGTTTATTACCTTTTAGTTTAAGTGTATATTCAATGGCTGCATTGAAATAACCTCTCATGGTATTTTAGGGCCAAAGCTTGTACATGTATGTGCCCACATAAAGATAAAGCCCTCCAGTTCATATTATGACAAGACTCCCATTAAAATCGGTGAGATCAGTATGCTCATCTGAGGGCACAGGACTCAATCCTTATTCAGGCCCTTATTCTAGCTGCTTTGCATTGCTGAGGTTGTATCAAGCCACTGGAAAGCTGTCCTGACGGAGCAGTGAAGGATTCCCTCTGACACGGGGGAATCCTCAGGACGGCAAAGCCAGCATAGTTAATTCAATACCCCAGCCCATCCTGTCCACACAGGGCCATGTTAGAGGCAGAGAGTACTGGAGAGGAAGTGGGCCATTAGCAGGAGGGAATGGAGCAGAATGCACATGACTCTATCAGATTATTAGCTGACAATTTAAAGTGGCCCTGAGGCTGCTCTAAGATATACCAAGAGCTGTTTCAGCTCCTGGCTGGGCCAGGATCAGGAGGTTAGAAAGATGGCATAGAACTCACTGCACCAAGTGGAAACTCAGTGAAGTTGAGGATTGAGCCTGAGAGTGACCGTCAGAGAACACAGGGTTGAGATTTAAGAATTCTTTTGCTAAATATTGAAAAAAATCTTTGGTAATGGGAAGAGAACGCTTCTGAATGATATTTTACTCTAATAGTATATATGTTTGCTAAACATGGGAGGCATTTCCTGCACTTTGCTGAATTTTTAGCTGTAAACAGGAAAGAATTGTTCCTCTTTTTAAAATGAAAGGTCAAGATTTATTTTAACAGAACACATATATCCTGCATTTGTGAAGTATTTCTAGCCTTTGCCATTAATGTGGCTCATTGTAAACAGTGCTGCAGTGTTTAATGATTAAATAATAAATACAATAGGCATGGCACTGTCTTCCTGCCACTCTGTTTTTTCTTAAATTTTTCATACTAAAAACAAAGGTGAGACTCTGTTTCCTTATTCCTTCTGTTTAACTGTCTTTTCCCTTTATCAATTGTAGCAATTCATGTCTTAAGTCACTTGCAGTAAATGAGGTTAGAGAGGGCTTATATTTCTGTCTAAGCACCAAAATGTGAATGAAATGAATGTATTTCAACGATGGTTTTTAGCCAGTTTCAGTCAATGAGAGTGTCAATGAGCCTGTTGACGTCATTGAGGATTGGATCAGACCCAAACTGCAGTTGTGCTCAGAACTTATTTATGTAAAAGTAGAAGTACCCCCATCTTACTCAGATCTCCTTTCTGTGCATACTCACTCACGTCTAATTAATTCAATGACTAAATATGTTTACTAAGTAAAGTACTTACTTTTTATTCCTTTGAGTTCTGCAGAACCAACCTAGTTACGAGAAACTGAGCTGGATTCTGTTGTAACTGTGCAACAGAGGGCAGAATTTGACTTACAAAACCTTTATTAATGGCGATGATACACAAGCCAAAAACAAGCCAGTTTGACTTTCAAAGCTTAGGTCAAGTTTGCAGGGCTGAAAATTAGAAAACTCTTTTTCTTACCACCCTACTACAAATAGCCATTGTTTCACCCATGAAATATTGCTTCACAAAACACAGTTTCAACATGTGAACCAGAAATTTATATTGCAGAGGGAAGGCCTACAGATTTAGGTCCTCTTCAATAGATAGTGCATTTAACAAGGCCGCATCCTCTACTATTACACTTCAGTTTGTTAGCATTGGTTATTATGGACCCTTTGTTATTAATACTGAGCATTTGTGTAGTATTTTGCATGTTCAAAACACTGCACAGACATTAACTAATTAAATCATTGCAACTCTCTTGTGAAAGAGGGATGGGAGATATTATTGTCCCCGTTTTACAAGTAGGAGGGTTGGAACAAAGATGTACTGCCTGCCTGAAAGCCACACAGCAAGTCAGTGGCAGAGCCAGGATTAGAACTCCAGACCTCCTGATTTCGGGCCCGTCTTGGGAACAAACTTCTGAGGCACATAATGTAACAGAGGATGATATACTGCAGGTTTATATAAATTGCAATATGTATCATGAAAGTTATTTGCTTCTGTCCTCTCTCTTAACTAAGAAGGGATGGAGGAAAGAATCCTACATTTCTAAACATACATATTGTTGTTTCCACATTATTTCTGTGAAAACAAAATAGGCCCTGACTCTATCCTGCATTTCTCAGGCGGCACAGCCAAGCAAGCGAGTGGGACACAAGCGCTTCATATCATCTTTGTAACTCCTGGATTCTGGACTGTTCCTAGGTCAAGTTTGGGTCTCAGCATAAGTTAGAGCATCCCCAGAGAATTCTCCTCAGCCCTGAGGCCCAATCCAGGCTGCTTGTATGTTGCCCCATGCCTAGAAATGCCAGAGTACTCTGCATCTCCTGCCCTCAGCCCACCCCAACACCCGGGGCTGCAAAGGAGGACACAGCCTCATGCCACTCCACACTTGAGATATTCCTAGGGGCCATTCCATCCTCTTTATAAAGCTAGGGCAATGAGAAGGGGTCAGAGTAAGGTCTGGAACCCGGCCTACAGAGTGAAATCTATTTAGATATACAGATCTATTCACTGAAGAGTCACCTTTATAAACAACATGTGTTCAGCCTTTTTTTAAAAAAATGCTGTATTGGAATATTAGCCTGTAATCTAAATGTTTAGTGTGTGGTATATAGACAACATCCCATTAATTCCATCTATATTGCACACAGAGGTTTTAGTGAATGATATAGACTAAAAGAAGACAGCTGAAAATTCCATCACAAAGATAGCAACATGCTAATAAACCCTTTCATACTTACCTTTCTCACATTATAAAAGTCTCGATGGGGATTGCTCTTCAGTTCTTTAAATTCAGACATTTCATTTAGCATCTCGTGCAAACTGAATTTAGATTCTAAAAAGTTAAGTCGTCTGTGGCAATATGTTTTTCTGCAGAAAAGAGATGCTTTAGTTATGATCAAACTATGCAGATTTTAAGCTTTAAGAGTGTAAATTACTTTCAGAGTGAAACATTCATTAGATATATCCATATTTTAATAAGGCCCAGACGTGATTTATCAGATCTATGGATGAAAAGGGCTAGGTATCTTTATAAATTTTGATTTGGTGATTACCAAATATTAGGCCCAAAATTTAATTTGATACCAAATATGAATCCAATTAATAAAACACTAATAGAATGTGCTGGGAAGTTCTTATTTATAGAGCAAAGAGAACTACAAGGACACTGAAGGAATGTAACTGGCCATGAATTACTCCCTTTTTGCATGTTATATTTTTCATTTTTAGTATTTTATTTTAGCACTGTACTTCTGTGGAATTTCCAGTTTCAGTTTTGGCACATGATTGGAAAAAGGTGATTTAAAGTGATTTCCATTATAAACAGGGTTTACAGTTTGGTTCAATGGCTTTCAGCACCCTCACTGTAAAAACTGTTCCAGCACCCCTGTAAAATGGGAGATATATAAGCTAACAAATACTACCACTCAGATGCTAAATATCAGAATCAGACAGAACAAACCATATTGCTACTCAATAGAAGCAATCTGTAAACAAGTCTATTATTACAACATGGAAACATAGGTTATTTTCAACCATAATAGTTATTCCTCAGGATATGATCTACTGTAAATGTGATTTAAGATTTCAGTGCCTTATAGATGGTACATGAATTTACCAATATTTTATCACTATGTCTTTTGCTCTTTTTTTAGTCTTGTTCTTCTGTTTTTCACTCTCTCAAATTGTTTCACTTTCACCTGTTCTAATCTATGTTTACCACTGATTATTTTCCTCTGGAATGGATATCAGCGACAGCAAGGCAGGTGCTGGCAATACAGAGATAGTTTGGTGTGATTAGGCTAAGGGGAAGTTTATGCTGATGAAGTTACTGAAAAGACTTTCTTGTGGTTGGTTTCTGTTCATTCTGGGTGGGAGGCAGTGTGGGAAAGACTAGTCTGAAGAAGTGAAAAGACTCTGGAGAGCTTGTTCCTGTTTTCAGTCTGGCAAATGGGGTTTCAACATACTCTACAGAAAGGGTTTGGACTGTGTTTCTCTCTTTGGTTTGCTTAAAGTGACAACAGGTATCCTGCCAGAAGGAAGAGTTTAGAACTGGGTTTATTTCAATTTTTGCTACTCCATGAATACCTTACACTCTCTCTCAAAGAGAAGGTAGGTTAGCTTGTCAGCTTGTGAATGACTTGGCCACGCTAAAGGGAGAGGATCTATGGCATTCGGTGGTTGTGAGGAAGGCAAATGGCTTGATAGGATAACCCAGACTACTGCTTTTTCTCAGGGTCCAAAACTGAACTCCAAGGAGCAGGGTTCACTGGCGTGCTCCACTTCTTGATATTGGGGCACTGTGAGGCTAATGTGAGGAGCTAAAGTGTTGTTATCCTGCCTCCTGACTGAAGATTTTTTAAGTGCCACTTTCATTTTTTTTACATCAAATGCATAAATCTTCATTATTCAACAAAAACACTGCCATTCTCATTATAAAGTAGAAGTGACATGCAAAGTTCAGATCCCACACTTCACAAGGTTCAGTCAGATTTGACTTGAAGTGTAGTTTATGTAAACTAGTTCACACTTCACCATGCCTAGTATTGAGAAGCTAAATATGCACTTTTAGAGATATATTGCTTTCAATTTTTAAGGTTTTTCTGTTCATTGTAAGACATAACATTTCACTGTATTTCCCACCCCTGGAGGGTAAGATACACAATGGATGTACTGCAAATTCTTTGGGCATGAGCAGTCTCATAAAAGAGATTGCTGCTGAACTAAAAAGTTACCAACTCTTTGGAAAAACATAATAGTAAACATACATACGTTGGACCATCTGCAATGAGAGTAAGAACATGGCTGAGGTCAAGTGTGTAGGTCTCCAGGTCAGGATATGGCAGACTCCGGGGCTCATTGAGTTCCATCATTTCTTTGTTGTCATAAACAAAGAGAATGCCTCCTTGCATTTTGACAACATAATCCAAATTGCCTGGAGCATCGTCAAGGTTGTAAGGATCCTCTAGTTCTCTTGGGGGTGGATGGAAATCTGTGAAACAAGCTTGATGTCAGAACTATGTCAGAAAAGTAACCTATTTGAAAGGCAAAATTGTTACTGAAAAATAATATTTTTAGTTTCTGCTCTAAAAAGAAAAGATTTAACAAATTCATTTCAAATCAATCTATTAAAAGCATGTGGGCAGTTACTCTAAAGGACCTACAGTCACAGCACAGTTGGAATTATTCTGACCAGCTTCATTATATTTAACTGCAGTTCTGATTTCTTTTATAAGCTATTAAACTTTATATCAGAATTCTAATACATTATTTTAAGTCTTCTGATCAGATGGACTTCAAGTGCTCCACATCACCACCACCATAATATAGCTCAAGGTATACCTATGTCTCAATACAACTTCAGAAACCATTTCAAAAAAAGATTGGGGATGAATGTACAGTTAGGATCTTTGAGTAATAACGTACTTACTGACTGCCTTTCCATGACTAATGGTCCCCTTTCACTTTCTTGTTACGGTGACTTTGGGCGTGTTCAAGCACTAGTGAATCAGCAGTTCCAATACTGATACATCCATCAGAAAGGAATAAGATACACTCTCCTCCCTCCATGTCATGCAGTGACATAAGTAAGTATGTACAATAAACTCTCACCCTGTGATGAATATGCTCCATACTTGGCAAAAATAGGAAATAACCAAGACCCAAAGTGTTTCCTAAACTTTAGAGCATAGACCAAACCTCTTCTGCATAGTCAAATAAATCTGCTTGTAGTTTTATAAAACGTTCCTTATTTTCATGCGCCTCTGCTTTTGGTCAGAACCAGGAAATGCAGAAGTCAAAGTGACAACAGTTTTCCCTGTAGTTATTCCAGTACAACTAAAATCAGGAATTACCAGAAAGGTAATGAAAGGACCTATTTTAATGAGATTTTTAGTCTTTAGAATTTACAATTCCTTAAGGTTTGAATAATTTGGATTCAAAGCAGCTAAACAAACTTTTGGGTGTTTATCTAAACTGAACCTCCTAAGCCTTTGCCCATCACTAATTAGTGATTAGATCATATCCTCTCTTAGTGTGTCTCACTAGTGTAACTAGCATAAAGTGTATTGTAACCTCAGTTATAGCTGACCTAAGTCAATTAAATCATGCCTGAACTTAATACCAAGTAGTCTGAATGATAACCAGATCATGAATTGAATCTTAGCTTAATAGACTAGGAAGGACAGGAAAGTTACACATACTTGCCATTCTTTCTGAAGCTATAGCACCTGAAGATGTTTGTTGTGAATTGATACCAGAAGTGTCTCAATGGTAATTAAGTATTCAAATTCACAACCACCTGGATACAACTTACACAAACAAAAACTTCATTTTAAAAAGACATTGACAACTTAAATCACAACCTTAAAAACATATTTTTACTTAATAATTACTAATACCTTAGAAATAGCAACATGAAACTTGTTTTCAAATAAGATTTCTCTCTAGCTTCTAGACAGCTGTGATGTCTCACCAACTAACCTAAAAAAGTTCAGAAATATCATCTATCTTCCCTTGAATATTCAGTATATTTCTACTCTCCCTACAAAAGTTTCTTTCTATATAAAAATTCCTACTTGAGGCCATATAAATTTCCTCTTTCCTTGCACTATAAGAGAGGACAAGCATTTAAATAATGTCTCTTTCCAGCCAGGTTCATGGCAAGGATGTGGCTAGGTCCAACAAAGACTAAGCTTTTAATATGTTTATGGCTGTTTAACAATATACTCTCTCACATTTCCAGGGATGTAAAATAAATGTGGTCCCTAAAATCAGGTCTGGCAGGTCCAAAGGACTGACCTGCTTCTTTACACCCCATCACAAATGATTTACATCTCTTTCCCTCATTAATGTAAATTATATTTTAACTATTTTATTTTCTGTTTGCTGCAAATATTAACGTCAAGAAATTTCAGAGTGTCTTTAGCTATTTTTTACCTAGAGGTGCTCCAAGTCAAAATCCCCCATCCAAACCTGCCTGACCCTCAGGAAAGTCTACATTCAGAATGCACTTTTGCAGCTTGAGTCCCTATCTAGTATTTGCTTATTCAGACTGGAAAATAAATTACAGAATGTAACCTTTTTATTTTAAATAGAAACAACCAAAGAAATAAAATTGTAGGCCCCAACAATATAAAATCAGCCTGAACCAAAGTACTAGAGGTTGGCTGGAGCTCAAGAGTTAAATTCTTATGCTAACCGTAATGAAATTGGGTGTTATAGATAAGATGTTCCGGACACACTAATTGCTTATCTGTTCATGCCACCTCAGGCTCCACAATGTAAATTAACTACTCATATCACTCAAGTTAGAACACCCTGCACAAATACTCTGTGATTTAACATTTATGACACGTTGAGACCCCGGTTGTAAATATCTAAGCATAATTGTTTGGGAACATCCTGGAATCCAACTACCATAATTTGTAAATGAAGGAAAGTGCTCAATGCATATCAGGAATGTGGTTGATGTGGAAATCACAGGGCAGTGAGAAATCACAGGGCAATAAGAGAACAAATGAAATTCTTTCACATTCTTTTTATCTTGCTATTCTTTTTGCTAAATTAATAGTAATAGAATGGGTAAATTGGTATAGATATTTTCTTGCATTGTATTAATAAGAAAATATAAAATAGCATGCCAATAAAATAAGAATGTAATGATTTCTAGTTGTGTGAATGAGGAGTAGAAGTAGTATGAATGTGTGAAAGATAAGACAGCCTACAAGGACAGCAGAGAGAGAGACGATGCTTTGTTTAAAGAACATTTACAACCCAGATGGCCGAAGATCAAGATAATCCCAGGGAACAGGGGAGTTACAAGAAGAAAACAAAGTGTAAAACAAAATGAAGAAAGGATGAGAAAGCTGTCACGTTTACGATATCAAACGTAATTAACAGCGACATCAAACAAGAAGATAATCTGATATGAAGAAATCCATAGACCCGAATGGGGATGGATAAGTATAAATATCAGAAGAAGAAACCTGGACTTTGGGCTCGTTCTGCATACCCCAAGGAGCATCGTGTCGCGAACGATAGGGCCCGGCTCCTCCCTCGAGTCTGACTCACCTGGCCAGTGAGTCAGCTTGAGCAACACAGAGACTGGTAACTACAGTATATCTCTCTTGCAGAACAGTGTGAGTGTGTGTGTGTATGGGGAAGCGTGTGTTTTAGCCAATTGCATTTTCAAACTGTTTTCTATATTCACAATAAACATGGCATACTGCCTTATCCCCTGAAAAAGATCCTGCTGTTTATTTTATAAGTGTAACAAAATTACACTATCTACAGTGTGATAGTGTGTTTTCTTTTTAAAAAAGGGAAACCTACTGTACCTGGACATACTTCATCTTCCATCTTCCATTTTTCATCTTGCATAGTGCATAAATACTGTGCTGTTGTTCTTGGAAAGCGATGGTAAGCAAGGCGTGAATACTTCTCTCGAATTAGCAGAGCTTTCACCAGGCCCTTTGCAGCCTGTTCATAATCATCAACAGTAACCTGAAAAGAGAGGCTGTATAAATACTGATGGAAGAAAAACTGGAGAAGCTAAAAAAAGTCATTTTTAGTCACTCATTTGAACTCACCTGGGCAATAACAAGATTTTTATTTCCAGAAGTGTAAGCATTTGTAGTATTTGGATCTAAGGCCCATATCCACAAAGTGACTTAGACATTGCAATGCTCAGCCTACGTCTAAGTATCTAGAAAGTCACAGGAACAACACTGTGATACATAAAGCCAAGTTACAAGATACATCTCCCAAACAACGAATGGCGAGAGATAGGAGTCTCAGAATGTGATTCACAAAAGCCAGTACATTATGCAGCGGGAAGCTGCTTAAGCTAGCCAATGGGAGATGCCTATGAGAGGACTGTGTCCTAAGCCCTGCTATCCTATGGTGATAGGAACCTAAGTCCAATGCTGCAGAAAGGCACCTAGCTCTGCTGGCCATCCACGAATGGGAATTCACCACCTGGAGTCATGTGGCTAAGTCATTCCTTGTGGCAATGAATTAGGCACCTGTCCTTGTTCTACACAAAATGCTGCTGTTCAGCTAGTAACTTTTAGTCCAGTGGTTGGAGCATTCATTTGGGATATGGGAAACCCAGGTTCAATTCTCCTCACTCTGGCAGAGATGGAGAAAGAATTTGAACAGGAATCTCTCACCTCTCAGGAGAGTGCTCTAGTCATTAGGTTTTGGGATATTCTGATATGAGGCTCCCTAAATCTCTCCTCATGAAACTCTTTCACTGTATATAAATAAGGAGTGAGTGGAGGAGGCGCACTGGAGCCTGGGTTTCCCATCTCTGCAGTGGATGCCTTAACCACTGAACTACAGTCATTTTCTCTCTCTCCTGCCAAATGACTATGCAAATATTTACTCACAGGGAACAGTGGAGCCTAAACCCCAGACTTAGGTCCCAATTCACAAAGGTACTTAGGTGCTTAAGTGACTTCCCCACGGTCACAAAAGAAGTTGGTGAAAGAGCCAGAAGTTAAAACCAAGTGTTGTTAGTCCAAATCCAGTGCTTTAACCACAAGAGCATTTTTCCTCCCCTAGACTTTCCTTCCTCCCATCTCGATATGCTAAAGCACATATTATTTAATGCCTTGTTATATTCTACATCTTTTTCTTACCAATTAATATGCACAGCAATAAATAATCTGGGGCAAATTCTGCCTCATCACACCTATACAACCCTATTGACTTCAGTGTGAGTTGTCAAAGTGTAACAGGAGGGCCATAACAGACAATCATTCCACACTGCATGAGTCATATCTCTCTTCTCCCTCCTCCTGCCCCCTCCCGTCTCCCGTTTTCCCTCCAAGAATGCTAAAAGAAAAAAAAATGACAGATTTCTTACCCCTGCACAGTAATCCCCACTGATTGTAACTCTCTGAAACTCTGGAACTGTATATGACACTTGGACTGGCTGAACAACACCTGGAAGAATTGGAGTTGTGGGAGAGGAAACTGGACTGACTGATGGTGCTGTCCAATCTTGGGTTGGAATTTGTAATGACAAAGACTGGGACCGAATCATCTTGAAACTTTTCTTCCTAGGAATTCATGGTATAAATAGTCACATATCAGAAAACAGTCTATATAGTGAAGAAGTATTTCATTCTAGAAGGCTTTCTGTAGCATGACAAAGATTTCAAATTATTTGAAAATGTTGGTTTATTAAAAATGAGTTTTGAAATGTTTAGTCCGGTGATATTTCTGACACTTGTAGTATGCTACATACAATTGTATATACCCCTCTGCCTCCTTCCCCTCCACACACACACAATATGGCCAGATTATTCAGAAAATAGGTAATTGAAAGCTAATGTGCAGTTTTTATTTTGTGTTGCAGCAACATCAGTACACACAAGTGAGCGATCAATGTCATTATAATCAGTGAAAATATATTAACTATACCTGTGGTTAATATAGCAGGAGTTCAGAAATTTCTAACTTTCTTAAAACAATGTTTTAACACCAGAATTTAATAAAGTGGCAGATAGAAATGTGAGTTGGTGTGTACTGGGTAAGGCAAGTGGTTATATACCATCAAAAGTTATTACATGGGCTTCTGATTCATAGTAAAAGCTGCAGGGTTAAAAAAAAGTCTAGTTGACAGGGATGGTTTCATTTAAAAGAACAGGTGTGTTTCTTAGGTGATATATTGTAAATAACAGTGGCATGTTCTGTCCTGTCCATATGAGGAAAATTGCTTTAGTTTACTGAATATAAAGCATCCAATCCTGTCGAAATCAATGGGAATTTGGCCTTTTACTTCATTGAAAGCAGGAATGGACTTGTATAAGAAAACCAAATCCCTATTTTAAATTATTGTTTTAGTATATCACAAGGTGTCCAATACAAAATTAAAGACTACCGCAACAGGCAAACTTTTTGCTGATCCCTTGCTAAAGATAAGTTTAACTGAATAATGGCTATACATAATGTCTTGATTAATAATCAGGTAGGGTGTGTGTGCATGTGTGCGTGCATGCGCGCGCGTCAACTGCTGAAATCCACTAATTAAATGCTTATGATTTACCTCCAAAATATCTCAGCCAATATCATCAGCATGTTGAGAGTGGAATTAAATTGCTTTTCTGCCTTCCTTCCCTACTACATTATGGTAAAAAACACAGTCTATATTTAAATAATTATGGTAATTTTTTTCTTATAGGATAATAAAATGAATGTGTATTTTTAGAACATCATGTTTGTTTAATACATGGCAATCTAATATATTATTAAATCTAATATGGCATTTTTCTCTGAGTTAAGGGAACCCTAATAGTAACCCACTTGAGCCCTTGACACTTTTCAGTGATAAATCACCTCCAGTGATAAATGTCAAGCATTTGTTGTCATCTATTTTTATAGAGCAAAAACAAAAACATTTAACAATGCTGTAAATTTCTAGATATGTTAAAACGCAACATTGTGAGACTGAAAATCATGTTTTCAAAAAACAAACACAACTTCTTTAAGTGTATTGCTGATTATTTACACTGAAAGAATCTTAAAGTTTGTATTTGCCTCTTGCTAGAGATGCTGTTTGTTAAACTTGTGTATTGGAAATTCCTATGCTATAACTGGGAGTACATGTCACAGGATGATCTCACCAACCCAGGATCTTTTCATAACTTAGTAAGAGGCCACTCCCCAGGTCAGCTGCAACAGGAGTCACAAAGGGCCCTTACAAAGGGGTGTAAACCGCACATTAATGTGCGTACATTCCATGACCTTGAAATGGTCTCTATATAATCAATCCTGGGGCAGATTATTCCCATCGTTAATGGACCTGAACAAACAGGTGCTAAGTACCTGCAATTTGCCATTGATTTATTCTAAAGATTATTGTAGGTGAAGAGCAACTCTCAGGATTTGGTCTAATAACATATTTGTGAGGGGTGGGGGTGATGTGCGTTGTGCTTCTCACATTATGAATACAAGCAAACTCTAAAACTTGCAACTTTTCAAGGCACTGTTTGTTGCAAAGCAGGTGCCTTTGACCCTTAGTCTATAATAGTAATTCGACTTTTTTCTGTTCTGTAATATATATTTGTACAATAAAGAATCTTTTAAATGGTCACTGGCTAGCACTACCATAATTACAGTGTCACCTTAACAACCTGACGCCACTAGAGCCTGCAGAGGGCTTCAGAGCAACATATAATTTAAGAGCAGATGGAAAATAACAGATGTGTAGTAAAGCAGCACATTCTAAATCATATAGCACACGCTGCTGACTTTTGCATTCCAGTATCATGGATGAGTATCATGCCATTTTTGATGTAGTCCTGTATGTAATTCTAAAACCCATTTTAAACAAATTTTCCATGAAAACAGTGACTACTGAACAAACCTCTTAGCTGTCTCCAGAGAATGCTGTTCTGCCAACTCCTTCTGCAGTTCCCTCTCTTTAGCCTCTTTCTGCCCAATAGGACAGTCTTCAGGCACAGTGAATAATGACAAGGCATCTTTGCTGTCTTCTTCTTGGAGAACTTTAGCAAATACCTTTTCTGCTAAAAGCCGCACCTGCTCATCAACCTCAGAAATGTTCAGCTTTGGAAATTGCCTAGGCATCTTGGCTAATAAGACAAAACAAACCAGTTCACCGAATTGTAACTAAAAGTTTAATAAAATAATGTAATTATTTTTCATGGCATTTCTACTGAAACTAAGATAAGAGTTTAGAGAATGAGAAAAAAGTATGCATGCATATAATATACAGCACACTGGCTATGAAGGGACTTAACAGCAGTCAAGAGGACATAAAGCAACAATTAATCTTTCGTAAGAATCAAGGGAATTCACTGAGCACGTTTCGGAGCACAGGTTAATTTGTGAATTAGGAATTTTTTTTTATTCACAAAGAAAGTAAATTTGTTACTTTCTGATGGAAGTAACATTTCTAAGGTTCAAAATAATTTAGATATAAACACAATTGCCTTAAGGCTGGTTAAAAAGAATGAGACAGAATGAAAGGCCATTCTCTGTGTCTGCTGATCATGTGGAAGAGGTTAAGATGAGATTTCCACTGTTGAGCACAGTAGACCCTCGCTATGACACCCTTCACAATAGCAAACCTTGGGCTATTGGGAATGTGGTGCCTGGATACCACCTCCAGCCCCACCTGCTGCGGTGGGAGGCAGAGTGCTCCTCCAGCTGTGGGGCCACGGTCGGGGGGCAGAGTGCTTCTCTGGCACCAGGCTGCGGGCAGATGGTTGGTAGAGCACTGTCAGCTCCTACTGGGGACAGAGGAACATACTGACCCTCCCCACTGCAGCTCCAGGGCAGGAGGAGCTCTCTCTCCCCACCATGGCCCTGGGGCTGAAGGAGTGCTGTCAGCACCAGCTGTGGCACAGGGCCAGAGGAGCTCTCCCCTCCCATCCCATAACAAACCCCTGAGTATACCGAACAAATGGGTTGGATCCCCAGGGGTTTGTTATAGTGAGTGTGTACTGCAATGCTGGTTGGGCTAAAGGATTTATCCTTATATTTATCTTCTGGATTGTTCATGAAGCTATAGAGAAGGCAAGTATGACTGATAAGGACATTCACTTGCACTAATCTTTTAATGTGATCCACTATATTGTGTCACAGTTCAGGGCAACTGCACCTCAGTGGTCCAGCAAGGGCACCCACTCTCTGGCTACCAGCTCCCCAGCCATTGCCTTTCTTGGGCTGATACCCACGTCTCCTTTCTGACCAGGGTATTTCCAGGCTGCCCAGTCTCTAACTATACTGTAAAAACAACCAGAGTCCTGTGGCACTTCAAAGAAATTTGTTAGTCTTTAAAGTGCTACAGGACTATCCTTGTTTTTGCTGTATACAGACTAACAGGGCTACCCCTCTGGAACTTTTAACTATTGTGTTACTCCCAGCAAAGACACACCTGCTTGCTTTCACTTCAGAGACTGATAACAGAATGATTGTCAACAGTATAGGTGACCACACCATTCTTTTTATGCAAACTTATTTTATTTTTAAGGTAAATGCACTACAAAGAAAACTTATTAAAACAGTAAAAGAAACTATACACATGCTAATAAGCATTCCAGATGTCAACCCATTTCTGACGTGGGCTCTATCAGGAGCAGTCCGACCCTGCCCTAGGGGTTTTCTTGCCATTACAAGTTCATCACAGCTTCAGCTCAGAACAAGCAGGTGGTCTTACAGAGCAACAGTAGATCCCATCCTTCCAGCCTTTCCCTAAGACTTAGGGCCTGCTGGGACTGGGGTGGGGCAGAAAGAGTGAGTTCAATGGGTGGGAGGGTGAATTTAAATTTCTGTGCATGCCCCTGCTTGCCAGAGTTTGTGCTCTTTTCAATTTTCCTCTGTAGGATTTGACTTCTAGTTTTTAAAAGATGACTTTTTGTCTCTAACTACCTCTTTTTACTCTGTTTAACCATTTTGGCAGTTTGTTTTTGTTTGTTTGTTTTTTGGTTTTGGTTATTTTACTGATTTTTGTTTTTAATTTAGGGTATACATAGTTTGCACATCTATTTTGGAGTTTTTAAAAAGTTTCCAAGGCTTGCAGCATTTTATGCTTGTGACTTGTTCCTTGTAATTTCCATTGAATGAGCTTCCTCATTTTTGTATTCTTCCCCTTTTTGAAGTTAAATGCTACTCTGGTGGGTTTCTTTGGTACTTTCCCACATACAAAGATGTTAAATGGTCATTTTGGTCATTGTTACAGAGTGGTTCAGCTATATTAATCTCTTGGGCCAGGTCCTGTGCACCATTTACGATTAAATCAAGAATTGCCTCTTTGTGAGTTCCAGGACTAGCTATTCCAAGAAGCAGTCATTAAAGGTGGTCTACTGGATATTTTTATTCATATTTTGCACTTGATCCAAAACCCAATGAAGTCAATGGAAAGACTCCCATTGACTTCAGTTCTGGCCCTTATTGAACTTTTCTGTTTAGCAGTAATATGATAACACCTAATATTAAACTTTCACAAAATCAAGTATAATCATAGAACAACTTCTACATATATGGTTGCCCTAGTGATGCAGTGACAATGCAATATGCTTCATCCGAGATACCCAAATTGAGCTTCTAAATTCAGTTTCTCACTCTCAAGTTTCATTGAAGTCCTAGGAGTCTTTCTATTGACCTCAGTAGACATAGTTGTCAACAATAGTTACATTAGTTACATTGCAGCTGTGTCAGTCCCAGGATATTAGAGAGACAAAGTGGATGAGGTAACATCTTTTATTGGACCAACTTCTGTTGGTATGAGAAACAAGCTTTTGAGCCACACAGAGCTTGTCTCTTGCACCGACAGAAGTTGGCTCAATAAAAGATGTTCTGATCTATCTTTTCTCTCTAGCAACAGTTACAAACACAGATATAGCTGCTGACAATAGTAATGGTAACAAGGATTTCCTAGGCTGCCTAAGTGGGTGTTGGAAACAGTTCACAGCTAGTGAACATAGGACAAAATCAGCTCCATTAAAGATAGTATGACTAGGAGCTGAAAATGGTTTTGTCTCATTTATATCAGCAGTGACACGGTTTTCATCAATGGCTGAGCAGGGATCCACTGCTGAACAATCATTGGATATGTACACTGATGCCATTGATCAATCTATCTGGATCAACTGAGCAGAAGTGAAGACCCACTCAATCAATCCAGAAGTCGATTCAATTAAACCACCTCCTCAAAAGGCCTAGTGCCCAGTTGATGGGAATGTATTTCCTGTTGGTGCAGCACAGGGCAGGTAGTGCACTAAAGGGAAGTTATGAAGTCAACAGGAGTTATGCAAGCTACAATGGCCTAGTCTACACTTACCCAGAAATTTGGCAGCAGTTGACGGGAGTTAAACAAGCTACGCAGAATAGCTTGCATAACTCCTGTTGACTTCATAACTTTCCTTTATCATGCCATCTCTACTGTGCTGTGCTGATGGGAAATGAGTTCCCTTTGATGCAGCCCTGCGCCTTTTGAAGAGGTGGTTTAATTGAATCGACTTCTGGATCGATTGAGTGGGTCTTCACTTCTATTCAATGGATCTAGATAGATCAATCTGAGGGCAATGACTTTGAGAATACCCTCTGTGTAGCTACTCCAGTCCACTGCTGCTGAATTACTGGGTAAGTGTAAACTAGGCCACTGGCAGTGACTGATCGCTGTCCTAGCATAAAAATGGCCTTTGTTACAGAACTATTAGAAACTGAAGTACAATACGAAACCTCTTGCATGATAAACTCTTGCTGTACTTCAGTATTTAGACCATTCTGATTAACGAAGTGAATTTTAAGTAATTAAAAAGAAGTCAACTTTTCACCTTATGTGCATACATAGATAAAATAACCTCTTTGCCTCTGACACCAAAATACTTTCTTTGTATAGCACCTGATCCTGCACTCCCCATTCAGGCAAATGAGAGATGCAGGTGCTCTGTTTTCCAAGTAGGCTGCTTTCTGTTCTACATTAATAGTTCAGTTCACATCACTGAAGAAAACTTAGTAAACATAAAAATAGAGAAATGATACTTCACACACTATCTATGCACATTCTAATCTCCCTGAGCTGGGGTGGGGAGCAGATACATTTCAATAGTGACTGCTCTCTTAGAAATAAATAAAATTGCTAAGTGGGGGATTCAATTTCCCATCGTGAAAGTGACTCACCCTGTAGTGCTTTGGGAAAGATGACACTGTATCCACCCTGGGAGGAGCGGCTCAACAGAAAACCCTGTGTCCTTGCCTGACCCCTTTTTCTGTTAGCCCAAGGTTTGCTGTTGTTACCGTCATTAACTTGTTACTTCTCAAACTTGTAGAGGGACAAAGGACGGCGCTAGGCGCTGCCTGACGGGAGGGTTATTTAAAAGATAATCATTGATCAGGAGGCCAGAGGGCTTGAATATATACCGACTCGATGGGCGGTCATGACATCAGATCTGCACCAGCCGGCCTGAGGACGCCCGTTCTGCTGCTCCAAGCGGGACCGAGGAGCCCGGAGGTGAGCGGCTCAGAGGGGGCAATTCGGCCCTGGCCAGCTCCCTGCCAGCCGGACGTGAGCCGGGACCCCGCGCCGCTGTGTGCCGGGCGGGCACAGCCCGGGGCGGGCGCGGCCACGGTGCGGCACCGAGCTCAGCCGCGGCTCCAAGGTCACCGTCTCCCTGGGCCAGCTGCCTCCCGCCGGCCCGCGGAAGGAGTCGGGCTCACCTAGCGCCGCGGGGAGAAGCCGCCGGGCGGGCAGCGCGCCCCACCGCGCGGGGAGCCGGGCCCCGGGGCGCCCGCTGGGCTCAGCCGCGCGGCGCAGCAGGGGCCGAGGCGGCGGGAAGGGACCGGGGCGGGGGGCCGGGTCCGCCTTGCCCCGACCTGCCGGCGGCGGGGCGCGGGAGCCGCGGGCAGGGCAGCCTGGCGCTGGAGCCGCGACGCGGCGCGGGCTCGGGGCGGGAGGGGGACGGGCAGGGACCGCAGCTGGACCCACCTCTCCGCCCCTGGCGGGAAAGCACCGCTCTGGGCTCTGCCAATGGGCAGCGGCGGCCGCGGCAGGGCTACAAGGGAGCCGGCATCCGCCTCCTTGTCCAGCCGGCGCGGCGCGGCTCTTCCCTTCAGGACCAGGGCCCCCGCTCCTGTCCGGTGCCTCCTCGCCTCCGCAGCTCTCGGGATGGGGGGGTGACATCTCCGGGACACCTCCCCGCCCAGTGCGTCACTACACGCTGCCATCTCTCCGGCCGCCGCCCTGGGCGCCCCGCCTTCCCGGGCCACTTGAAAGCAGGAAAGGTAGGGCCCGATCCAAAGCCTGCGGAGGTCCCTGGCAAGATTCCCTTTGACATCACCGGCCTCTGCCTCGCCCCCCCCCAGGCGTTCGCAGCGTTCCCTGGCGCCAGTGGGAAGCGCGCCCGCAGCACGTGTGAACGGTGGTATGTGAACGCCTCTTGTTCAGCCGTGCCTGGGCTCCTCGCTGTGTGTGAAGCGGCAGCCTGGGGCCTTGTGTAGTGAGCGGGCAAACTTGTTAAAACTGTCTGTCAACGGTTATAAACATGGCCCAGATACAGTTATAGAAGGACCCCAGTGCAAACATCTGCGCTGTCTCTAATATCATTGCGCTCATCTTCTGGATAGCGGGACACACATAACTTCACATTTATGGTAAACAAGGTTTTTTTAATGTATAGTCCAACACATGTAATTCTCCCTTGTGTTTCCTGCTAAGGGGGGAAACTAGTCTTGCTGATACAGCACATTGAAAGCTCAAAAATAACCATGGATCACCATTTATAAGCCTCCTAATACCGAAAATAATTCAGCATTATCTTTTGAGTTCAGGCTTTATGGCTGAGCAAAATGGATAAAGTTTTCCTACAACAGATTGGGCCCAATCCTGCAGCTACTGAACACACAGAACTTCCAGTGAGAGAAAACGGGGGAAAATCTTTCCCGAAATGTAAGAGGGATTGGATATTTTTATGGCAAGCATCTTGTTATGCAGTAGCAATGAATAGGTTGGCATTTCATTTATAAATCTCAAATCATTTGAAACAGAGGCAAAGAGAAGCTAGGTGACTTGTTTGATAGCACGTTGAAAGTAGAGTTGGAAAGAGAACCCAAGTATCCTGACTTACAGAAAAGTGCCCTATCAAACAGAACTACATTAATTCCCTAATGTATCATGGAAGCTATACCCTTTTGTAAAGTATTTTGAGGTCAATGGATGAAAAGTACCAAGAATATTTGTTAAACTATTCTCCCTGCTAGCTTATTCTTTGCCTCAACTGAAAAATGCATGTGTGAGACAGTATTGCAGCCCCAAGCATTCAAAAACTGTGATTCCGCCCTCAAAAAATAAGAGATGGACATTAAAATCATGGTCTTTTTAAAATAATATCTGGTTTGTGAGCCTTTAGTGTTCAAGCTTTTCTTTGCAACAATAAGGACTAGAAATGTACTGGAAGAGAGCTGAGATTCTCTCCTAACAACGACTCCTGGAGATGAGGCTTTAAGAAAATACCAAATATTACAAGACTCATGATAAAGTCATGACAATTTGCACAGTGGGGAAAGAACAACATACTTGCTAAAAATATTCCATTTTGGAAAAGTATTTATCACATTCAGAAGCAGGTCAGATCAGATCAGTCCATCCTGTAGCAAGATTTATGGCACACTTAATGAGACGGACACCGACGTGAGGAAAACAGCAGTTTATTATTGTCGACAACAGACTCAGCGGAATCTTTTCCAAAGGCTGAGCCCCGATTATACTGGGGCGTCGCCTTATATACATTTTAAGATTACATGAATATTCATACATAGCATCACTATATTTTACATAGATAAGCTTGAGTGAGGATGCGCAGTGTGTATTTCTTTGTCTAAGTTTTGTGGGAGAGTATGTGCAGTTTGGTTTTCTTTGTCTGAGATTTAGGGCCTGGTTATCTCTTTAGGCATGTGTGAGAATGTACGCGGTATACAAGTTCTTATCTAAACTCCAGGCCTTTCTGAACTCCTCCTAACACTGACAGACAACTAGCCCTTTGTTAGAGACTACATACAAACTAGTGATTATATTTCTCATTACTCTACAGAACTATATGCACAGTTAGATAATTAGCCAGGTGCATTTTATTTACAGTACAGCATGTAAGCTTTATATCCAGCCAAATGAAGCCAAGGAAAAAACTATATAATTTACCTCAGTAATATAGCCTGCCTCATTACCCAAAGTCTTTCTATGCAGACAGCCCCAGGAGGTCTTCTCCTGTGCTCTCGTGGTGGTGCCACTTCTCCAGTGGCCAGCAGGGGAACCTGGGCCTGCCCTCTACTCCAGGTTCAAGTCCAGGGACCCTCAAGTCAGCTCAGTTCAGCTCTCACTGCTCCTATCCTGAACTACTTCTTACTCTTAGTCTCCCCCCTCTCTGGGAGTACCAACTCCCTCTTCCCCAGCAGCCCTGTCTAGTCTCAGATCCTGGGCTTTAGAGCCCCACCTATTCCTACCCAGCTGAACCTCCTTTTATCAACTCCCAGCTCCCTTGCTACTCCTCCAAGTGCAGCTTGGGCAGCTGGTCTACCTGGCCACGTTAACCCCTTCTAATCCTGTGTGAATTTAACACCCCATCTCAGATACTAAATATTCATTAGAGAAGGGACTGGAACCTGGGTCTCCCAGGTGAATGGACTAACCACCAGACTATACATAGTCATTCTGACTTTCTTTATTTAAGTATTTATTCATTCTACAAATTGGAACAGCTTCAACAGGAAAGACTGAGAGCCCCACCCCAAAATACCCTACAGCCATGTAGTTAGGGCACTCACCTTGGACACATGAGATTACGATTCAAATCACAGCTCCAAATCAGGCACAGAGGGGATTTGAACCTGCGTCTCCCACACCCTGGGTGAGTGCTCTAACCACCAGACCCTTAGATTTAAGAGACATTGGTTCCTTCTCTATTTTTTTATGAGAAAGGGCTGACCTGGCTTAAGTGCTTACCTCAAGGAGAAGGTTCACAGCTATGATCTCGAGTGCAGATAGGTGTCTCCCTCTGGCCTAGAATTAGGCACCTAGGCCCCCTTTGGGTCATCTACACAGCAGTTAAACACCTGCAGCTGGCTGGGTCAGGACTGTAAAATTGCTGTGTAGCCATTTGGACTTGGGCTGGATCCCAGGCTCTGGGATCCCAGGCATGAGAGGGTAGTCCCAGAGCCCAGGCTCCAGCTTGAATTGTCTATTCAGCCCTGGTGAGGCCTGAGCTAGAGTCCAGTTTTGGGCTCCGCTTTTTAGGAAAGATGTGGACAAATTGGAAAGAATCCAGAAGAGAGCAACAGAAATGATAAAAGGTTTAGAAAAACCTGACCTACGAGGAAAGGTTAAAAAAACTGGGTATGTTTACTATTGAGGAAAGAAAACTGAAGGGGGAATCTGAAAACAGTCTTCAAATATGTTAAAGACTTTCATAAAGAGGGTGGTGATCGATTGTTTTCCATGTCCACTGAAGTAATGGGCTTAATGTGTTTCAAGGTAGACTTAGGTTAGATGTTAAGAAAAGGTTTCTAACTGTAAGGGTAGTTAAGCTCTGGAATAGGCTTCCAAGGGTGCTTGTGAAATCCCCATCAACTGGAGGTTTTTAAGAATTGATTGGACAAACAACTGTTGAGGATGATCTAGGTTTACTTGGTTCTTCCTCATCGCAGGGCGCTGGCCATGATGACCTCTCGAGGTCCCTTCATTTCTATGATTCTATGAAATAGAGCTTAGGAAAACAGGTTTTCTTGCTATTTAGATCTAAGACTCCAGTAAATTTTATAACAATAGATCCCATTTCTGCTCTCACATATGTCTGTGTAATTCTCAGTGACTTCACTGACAGTGGCACTGATTCAAGTGAAAATGAAAGTTAGCCCATACTCACATGTTGGGAACGCTTTCAAGTGGTCCTGACCTAATATTTGAATTCATGCTCTTTTTAGTCTTAGTGCCTTTGGTGAGACTGTCACCCACAACGCTGACAGGAAAATTTGACACAGAATGCTTAGATCAGAGTCTTCCTTTCATTAGAACTGTTAGCAGGCTAGGGTTCACATTTATATTGATCCTTTGGGTCTAGCCTTTCCAGAAGAGTCTCTACCAGGATATTTTCCCTGCAGTACATTACATAGTAAGTACATAGCATAAATCTAAATCTGACAAGTATTGTATTTGAAAAATTAAAATGGAAGTGAGAACACAGAAACCACATCAAGGGGCTGAGTGTTGAGTCACTCCTTAAAAACTAAACTAAAAAAGAATGTATTCATAATAATCTCAATCTCAGATAACCATAGCAATAGCTCACTTTCAGTTTATAAATGGGAAAAACTGTAACATTTTAATGCACCAGGAAGCCTTTAAAGCCACATGAAAGGCTTTGGAGCTTTTAGTCTTGAAAGATATCAGTTAGATATTTGGAAAGCATTCTCTCCTAGCCCCTTGGCAGTTTTCCAGATAGAATCTACCCATAGGTCTTGTTAGTGAAATTGCATTTGTAACAGCAGCTCTTGTGAAATATCAGTTTATTTGAAATCAGTTTATTTTAAATCTGTTTAGTTTGAATTTCTCAAGCATTTACTCTCAATGGAACATTCTCTCTTTGAAGTTATAAATTATATATCTGAAATTCTGTACCTTTCCTAAACAGGAAAGATCTGGCCACATTATTGTACAAGCCAATGGATGCTCATGTTTCAAACTGAATCATCTTTTAATCTGATCAAACAGAGCAGGATTTCCAGAAAATTAAGTTTCACATCTGTTGTAGTAAAATCTCAGATCCATTTATAATCTTTTTAACCCACACCTCCCAAATGTTGAGGTATTGTAACTCAGTAGTCAGCGTCATTTTATCAGTTATTCTGTTCACCAGCATACACAACAGGGGTGGAGTTTTATATACCCCAAAAGATCCTGCTGCCATTAGATGCATGACCTGGCCAGAGCACTGAACCACAAAAGGGACAGACTACCACAGGGCAGGAGTGGCTGTCAATGGGGCCAAGACAGAAGACAGCCCACAAGTCAGCACCTAGAGTCAGAGCTCTCTGTCAGACCAACTTAGACCGTAAGGTTGGGTTGAGTTCAGCTATAGAGACATTTGACCTATCAATTTGTTATAGATATCAGCCCCAATTCTCTGATAGGGCCAGAAAGGGCTCAGTGGAAATCTGGTTTGGAGGCAAAGATGTGTCTGGTGAGATGTGTTATACTTACCTTACCTGCTGAAAGTGCGAAAAGGAGTGTTTTGCTGTTTTGGGTGTGTCATATCGTGAAAGAGACCATATAGTGTTTCTTGATGAGAAGGCAAATGTCCTCAGTTGAAGGTGATGGAATAGCATTAGCTAGCTGACTTAAGTGTGTGTCTCCTCCCACTGACATCACTTCAGATTTCCTGGATTTAGCTTCAACCAGCTGTTTCTCATCCAAAGGTCAGAGCTCTGCTTCAGGAGGTAAAGTTGCCCATGGTGATCCTCTGCCCAAAGTCTGTGCAGAACGAGCAGAACCATCTAAGTCTGCTGCCACTACTAGTTCTCTTGGGAGAACCAGCAGCATCTCGATCCACAGCGTCAAACACCAGGTAGTGATCCATGACAAGAATGAATGTTTTACCATTGTCCATGCCCAGGAGGAGATCATCCAGCAAAGCAACTAGTGCAGTTCCCATATTCAAAGCCTGTTTGAGAAGAATCTAGGATATTGGAAGGCATCAGGTGGTGTTGGAGACATCTTGTAGTCATCTTCTTAATTACCTTCCTCACGAAAGGGAGACTGAACACTGGCATGTAGTTTGCGAGATTAGTGGCACCCTAAGTACTGATTGGACAATTGTGTGCTTTAAGGTAGGTAGTTAGCAGAGGGTCTAGGTGTTCGCTGCAGTCTTTCACCAGCCAGCAGTGCCTATTAACTTTCTGGATACGCTGCTCATTCTCCCTTCTACATTACATCTGGATCCTTGAACAAAGCAATATGAACAAACATGAAGATGTAGCTGATGTACATCTGCTCATTCGAAGAATAAGTCTAAAGCTAAGAAAATGCAAAAATCTCCTCATCAACTGAACTCAAAAGGACAGATTCTCAACTACACCTGAGCAGAGCTCTGCCACAGAGAGGATGGGGACCATCAGACAGTTACTCATGGCTCACTGGTCCTACCCCACCCAGCCCTACAGTAAACTGGAAATACCAAATAAAGTGGCAGCTACAAATTATGACACTGGCATAAGGTCTCTCAATAACCTATGGCAACTGAAGATTATCCGTAGCAAAGCTCTATTCCTCCTCGCCACTCTTTCCCCACGCCAAGCTAGAGGTGTGGGGCGTGGCTAGTGCAGGAAGTGGCTCTGTCGTGTCCAGTAGCAGAAAGTTCCACTACACAAGGGGCATTCTCTACTGCCCACCTACACAGACAGAATATAGGATTTAGCATGCACCTGCGCAAAGCTAAGCAGTCACAATGGAGCAGAGAATCTAGCCCCAAATGTGTTTGTTTTAAATTAATAGGTCTGAGGTCTCACTTGAAAGTTATTTTTATTTTACATTATTTTTTCTCTAGCCTGATGATGCTAAGCATTTACTCACATGCAGAATAAGGAAGTGAGGTTCTGTCTTACTTCCTCAAAGCTTCCCTAAAATATTTGGAATGGGATCTGTATCCTGTCAATTTTCTCCGTATTATTTCCCATTATGTTAATAATGGAAATAAAGAAAAAGCTGTTTTATACACTGTGAACACTCTTTGCCAGGAGGGAAAACCCAGTCCAATGTTATAAAATATGCATGTGCCACCCACCTACATGACAGGGACTGCTTTCATTTTGCCAGATGTTCAATTTATTTTGTCAACAGGCGCCTTCTGTCACAACTAAAAGTTCTGTTGCACCACTTACTGTCCATACTGCACATAATTGTTTTAATATCCCCTTATGTGTTGTGACCTTGTTGATATTATGTAAATAGTGGTTATGCAAGGTACGAAAGCTGATCAGTGCTTTGCAGACTTTAGATTATATAATACAGTTGATTGCTACTGGAGCTTTCTTTATTCCTACCAACACTCCACATAAATTAAAAAGGGAGAAAAGCACTATTCACTTTATTAGAAGTATGTATCGCGGCTTCAAGACTGCCTGTAAGAGCTTTTTGCCATCACAGTATTTTTTACTTTTGAAATTTCATGGAACCCTAGTCTCCCACACAGGATGGATGAAATTCATTCCTGTGCAGAGGCCAGCATGATGCCTACACACTACTTAAGCCCTCTTTTGAAGGAGTAGGTGAGACTTAAGTGACACATAGTTGTACTGGCTTTCTGCACAGGGGTGAATTAATCCAATATGAGCAAATCCTCTTGAAGTCAATGGGACGATCCTGTGGAGGAGAATAGAGACCTTGATGTTTAAATATCTTGTATCTCAAAAGGGACTGACTGGCTCAGAGGATTGTTACTAGCTTAGGACATAGATTTTTACCTCTAGCTTGCCAGCTCCAGTCCATCCCAGGTCAGTTTAGGCTCCAAAAGTTTCTGTTGGTTGTTGGGGGTGGTATGTGAAATGAATTGATGGCCTCAGTCCCTTATGTAGTAGTGGGCAAGTGTTCATTCTCATTGACATCGTTTTTATTGGTCTCAGAAGACAGGCCAATGTTGGGTGAAGATAGAAAATGATTTACACGCAGCATCCCAGAAGTGGTTTCTCCAAATCAAGGTTGAGGCACGCTATTGGGGAAGCTTGCGTCACTGTTGCCTGTGCCGAAGTCATTCTGTAGACAAAGAGAAGGTCTGATTAAAATCCAGCATCTTTCATGAACATTAGAATTCAAAGATATGGACATTCTACATACAATTGAGTGTGCATATGTACACAGAAGCTTCATGTGGAACAATTCCGGTGATATCTATCAATTTTGTCTGACAGTTATAATGCAAAGATCTTTTTATTTCAGATGTGCCAGTGCTTGTTCTCTCTCACAACCCCTTGTTTTTCATAACAACCATTGATGCTATCTGTAATGGTAGCACATATCTAGAAGAAGGGATTGTTATTTATGTTCCCTCTACTGTCTGGTTCTGCAGGTGAAAGTATTAAGTTGTTATTCATGCTCTACCCTCTCTCCCGCCCCTCCATTTTTCTGCACTAGCGTCAGCCTTAAAGAACCATGAGATCCACACTGCAGGCTTTCCCTCTGTGACTTACGTATGACCCCTGCTCATCCTCCAAGGACCCAAAAAGCCTCCACCAGCATTAAGGCCTCTGTAAATCCCATTCTGATCTGCTGTCTGCCTGCATCTGTGCTCTGTATATCTCCCTGACCAATGCAGCTTCCATCCACAGAGGGCACAACGGCTGCGCAAAGGAGCCCATGCACTGCACAGCTGCAACCAGCGAGATTGTTCACCGTGGCGGCTGGGCTCCAAGATTATCTGTTGCTGCCAGTGGTCCCAAACATCCCCTTATCACAGCACTCCCAGAAGCCAGTGTCCCCTTGAGCATCCTCAGAGGAGGCAATACTGAGATGAGAAGTCACCTCCCTCCCCCTCAGGGGAGTAGCCGAAGAGATGGAAGCCCAAAAGTTGCCCTTCTCTCCCTTGCTCCCAGTGTGCAGGTCAGCTGGGCAATGAGGGAGGATGAGCATAAATAAGAGGGGAAGAGAGAATGTCACAGTAATATTTGGGATAAGGGGCTTCCAAAGACTACTTCCACTGGAAACCTCCAAACTCCAACTGCCCGCATTGAGGATGGAGCAGCCAGGGGGCATGCCAAAGAACTGACACATAGGCCCTCCCCAAAATCCAGAGGATGCATAAAATTTTGACTTGGCTGCTATGTTCACCTGAATAAAGGGTGGGTCTCCAGGTCACTTGGGTTTGTGACGGTGATGCCAGCTCTCTCAATTTTATCACAAGTAATGGGATTTGAGCTGCTGCTGCTGCAGGCAGTCTGTGATGACATGGAGAGCTCCAGCCTTCCTGCAATATTTAGATTTGCCCTGATTGGCTCTCTCTCTCTCTCTCACACACACACACACACACACTTTCATGTCTCCTGGAGAACAGCACCTAATCACTGCTGCTGAAAGCAGGCAGCACTCTTCCAACTCCCCTAACTGCCAGGAGCTGACAAGTTTTTGGGTGGGGGAAGGGGAGAGAGCCCATGCAATTTTCAGTGGGGAGGAGGGGGAAGTGGAAGTGGAAGTGGGAAGTAGCTCTGCTGCTCCTTTCTTCCTTACCTCCTCCTCTCCCCCCCCACCCCATGCTTCTCTCTCTTCCCCCCCACCATTCTCTTTATCCCTGCAGGACCAGGCTTGGGTATGGGGAATGGAGGATTGTCTTGCTGGAGATGTCCCTGCCCTGGCAAAGGGTGCAAAAAGCCACTACAACTTCTGCTCCCCAACCCACATTACTGCTATGGGAACAAAAATCTTCGATGGTTACAGGAAAAGTAGAGGTGTGCTGTTGGGAGGCAAGGGTCTGATATGGGCAGAGTTGATGTGGGTCTGGAGTAGACATGGGATCTGGGGAGGCACAACATTAATTGATATTTGGCTGGAGGGTGTGCATAATTAACTGATATACCAACAAGTGTGTGACTGACTGATCTGAAAGAAGGTGAGATACCATTCCAAAATGCATTGTACCACTAGGAAAACATAAATGAAGGCCTGAGGGAGCAAAGGAAGAATAATTTTGTGAATAATGTAGTTCCTTTGCTGTTTGCAGGGTGTTTGAGAGGAGCAGCTTCCACAGACAGCCAGAAGCACAGAGGCAGTGCCTGGGAAAATAAAACTGAAATGGCCTGCTGAATCTGTTAGTCTGAGACCTTGACAGCCAGAGGAGGGTGAGGCAGAGGAGTTATTGGGACAGAGGTCTCACTGACCTGGCTGCACAAGGAGCCCCATGCCCAGAATGAGTTGCCCATGGCTGGCATCGCTCAAACATTCATCCTGCCCAAACATGTGTTGTTATTATGGAGACCTCTTCTCACAGCAGAAGTTGCTCTCTGCAGAACAGGACAGAGCTCCATTTTGTTTCTTGGCCAAAAGAACGCAGGTCACAGAAGCCCTCGGTGTCTCTGGGGGTTCTCTCTCTGCTAGCTGCCTCTAAAACATCTCAGTTGCTAACAGCATTGGGCAGGGGGAGGAGCCAGCCCCTTCACCCAAGCAATCAACACCTATCCAGAACCAGCAAGGAGAGAGGACAGGCAGCCTGGTCTGGACAAAGATGGGAGGAGAGAAGGAGCTGTCAGATGCCACTGTCCAGGAGAGGACCAGCCGCCATTCTCACCTGTTAGAACTCCCTTGCACCAGAAGTCAAGGGAAGGCCAGGGCTTGAGCAACCTAGAGAGTGATCTCTGTTACCTAGCACTGGGACACCTTAACAGGGTCCCAGATGCTACACTTAGGTTGTCAAGAATGGGCTCCTACACTAAAGTTTGTAGGGTTGTAAGGGTCTGTCTGCACCACAGCCTGCACAAGTGACGGCCAGGCCTGATTCAGTAATTCAACATTAAACAAATTAGCCTTTCTAAAACCTTCAGTGCAAGGTACAGCGTGTACATTCTTACCCTTTAGAATCTGTGGATATGCTCTGGATTTGCAGCCTCTTACTTTTATATTCAGTTTATGGAGGGGCTGGTTGGTCAGTATTTAATCATTTTGAGAGATGGGATATTTAATTATTGTTGTAAGATTGATTAATCATTCATCAATTTTTACCTGTAATTCTCCTGCCTTTTTCTCTTGTGCCTGGTTCCTTATCCCTTCTTTTAATTTAAACCTATTTTTCACCCTACTAAAGTAGTAGTTTCTTCTGACAAGCAGTTGGTACTTGAGACTCTCGGAACATATATCAATGTCATAGAGCTCATATGGGCTGTGTTCATTGATTCCTTTAGCCACTAAGTGTTAGCACTGCCCATTCAGAAGACCAGTAAGCTAAGTCCTGCCATCATCTCAGGAGCACAAAAACCTAGAGTACATTGGCCCTAATGTGGACCACAGTCACTGAGAGAGAAGCATGTGGACACTATTGGGGCTCTGTGTTGCTCTAGGAGGGGAAGACCTTGAAATAATGCACTGGCACTCAGGAGTTGTCCAGGTACATATGATACCTCTTATTTCCCCCACTGTGTCATGTAAATCACAGATCCAAACAGACGGAATTAAATCCTCAGGATCATTCTGTGGACTTGTGACTCGTCCTGAAGACTGGAGGTTTATAATATAACAAATGAACTATATGGAGATGTAACTACTGGTTTTTTTTTCTGTGGCAGTGTTCTTTTTCTGGGTTACCTCTATGTCAGCAGTGGGTGTGTTTTAAACAATGTCTTGATATAGCTGTTCTAATAATTAGTTTTTGTGAACGTTTTGTTTGCAAAACTAACTGAGGACTTTGGATTTATGGAGGTGGCAGTGGCAAATAAATTACAAGGAGGTTATTGTATAGATAATATTTCTTTAACATTAACATTTTGTATCAACTTTGTCTCCCTCCATAACCAATATTGCACATTAATGAAACTTCATTTTGAAAAATTAAACAGTTATATAGTATCCTATCAAAAAAATAGGGAAAGAGCATTTGCATGTGCACAAACACTCATTTACCAGTCCTGAACTGTATGTTCACAATTGAGCAGATCCTTTTATCAAAGCAACAGTAAAATTTGGCAAATGTTCCATCCCTTTGCTACATCCAGATAGGCTTTAATAATTTATAAATTACTGAAAATGCTCATACAAAATGTAACGGTTACTGGAACAATAATCTGCAAGTAATATTCCAGTGATGCTTTCTATAACTAAAAATGAGTCTCTTCTGCAGTGTATAAATCCCACACTGGGCAACAAGGGGTTAGGGATGATTTTGGCCCAGGCGGCCCTGCCCTGCCACACCTGCAGCAAATGTTCCATCTGGTGAAGGAATTAAAAGATGGAAACCACTTGTTTGAGGGGCAGAGCTGAAAGAGAACAGACCTGCAGCCCATACCTCCAGCAGTGCAGCGTGAAGCCTAGAGTCTGACACAGCTGCCCCAAAAAGGCCTTCCCTGAGGAAAGAGAGGACCCAGTCCAGAAATAATCAGAGAAAGGAAGTACCTCCTCTCCTCCCCCTGTGGACCCTGAACATTGGTAACCACCTCTTACTTATTTGATTTGGACTTCCCCAGCAGGGAAAATCCCTGGATTAAGCTGATGATGGGGGAGAAGGGTGAGAGTGATTGAGAGGAATTGGCCCAGGGAGGACAGCCTTAAGCAGCCTTGGTTGTCAGACCACTAATAGCCCAAAGGGCCCTGGGGTGGAGCCTGGTGGAGTGAGAGGGCCTGTGCTCCCCTGCCCACAACCCCGCTGTTAGTCACGGGTTGCTGTCTTGACCACTAGGCCATGCTTCCCTACCAAACCCCAAGTGAGGGTCATTACAGTGCCCCATAGAAGTCTGTTACAGCAAAAGGTTTAAAGATCTAACATGTCAGCCCCTGGTGCCAGTGAGTGGCTGTGGAGAGAGTCATATCCAATCATCTTCCATCAGGATGAGGGTTGCTGCAAAGTAGAATCTTCTAGGGTTACTATAGGAGAAGTATATGGAGGATCAGGGGAGAGAGGATCCTACATGCCTGATGGCATCAGGAAAAATCCAAACAGTCCCAGATGGTTGCAGGGTAGTTAATTTTGCTGCTAGACAACATAGATCAGATTCTCTCCTACATTTCAGTTCTGTTGCACTCATCAACCAGCACAAAGCTATCTTAAAGCCAGTTTAGCCAGCCCTGGGGGAATTGCCAGGGTAAGAAATCCTGCAGAGCCACCTACTGTTTAAACTGAAAATGTCCCACTTCATTAAGTGCACTGTTTTATTTATTTATTTTTAAATGCATGGGCAAGTTCATGATGGAATCATAGGAGTTAGAGAATACAAAGATCTTTTCAGTCCTCTGGTCCAAATGCCTGACAATGCAAGATAGCTACAGATTGTATATTTATCAGTGTTTTTGATAACTTTCAATTTTAAATGTTTCATTTGATGAGGTTTCTACCATTTCTCTTGGGACACAGTTCCAGAACCTGTTGAGAAGTTTTCTCTGATATTCAGCTTTTTTTTTATTGCATCCTATTGCACTTAGTCATACCCCATGCTCAAACCAAATTATCTTTTCCTCTCCATGCTTCGTATTTAGACCCTTCAGATAGCTGTACATTGATAAGTTCCAGAGGGGTAGCTGGGTTAGTCTGTATACAGCAAAAACAATGAGTTCTATAGCACTTTAAAGACTAATAAATTTAATTTTTGTAGGCATAAGCTTTCGTGGGCTTTAACCCACTTCATCAGATGCAGGTAATGGAAATCAGGTAGGTGGTATATATATACAGTCAAGGGGAAGGTACAACAATGAGTGGGGTAGGTAATAGCAAAGTCATTGATAGTTTCCTTCCTTGCTTGATGTTTAACCAAGCTATACATATTTAGTTCTTCCCTCAGAAAGTAAGTTCCAACAACCCACAACCAATTTTGCAGCTATTCTGTGAACTTCCTCCAGTTTGTCACTATCTTTCTGGTACACTGAATTCAGTATTCTAGGTCTGATCACACCAGATCTGCAGAGAAAATGACTAGTGGAGCTGGTCGGAATTTAGGAAACATTTTAATAAAAAAATGTGTCCCTATATTTTCTATCAAAAATACTTCAAAACTCAAAATTTCTCCACCACTTCAATAGGTATTATCTCCCTGCTCTGTAATATGGTGCCCACACATGTGCAGCCCAAAATTATATAGATCCAACAGGCTTTTATCTACTATAAACACAGCCCTAAAGCACCGATACCAATTAAAGTATATCTTCAGATTTGCAATCTAACATGAACTTCACCACAGAGCTCTGATAAGAAGAGGAATTAAACCTCCGTACAATAGGTCTACAGCCTAACGCTAAGCACTCAGCTACCTTACCCATGACTTTAAACCGCTGATTGTTTTCTACTAATCACAAAGACATTGGCACCCTTTACTTAATCTTCGGGGCCTGAGCAGGAATAATCGGAACAGCTCTCAGCCTACTAATTCGAACAGAGCTAAGCCAACCTGGCCCACTCATAGGAGACGACCAGGTATACAACGTTATTGTCACAGCCCATGCCTTCGTCATAATTTTCTTCATGGTTATGCCAGTAATAATCGGCGGGTTTGGAAACTGATTAGTCCCAATAATAATCGGAGCACCAGACATAGCATTCCCCCGAATAAATAATATAAGCTTCTGGCTTCTCCCGCCATCACTACTCCTACTCCTAGCCTCATCAGGAGTAGAAGCCGGAGCCGGAACAGGATGAACCGTCTATCCGCCTCTAGCCGGAAACATAGCACATGCCGGTGCCTCTGTAGACTTGACTATTTTTTCCCTACACCTAGCCAGAGCATCATAAATCTTGGGCGCTATTAACTTTATCACCACAGCAATCAATATAAAAACCCCATCTATATCACAATACCAAACCCCCCTATTCGTGTGATCCGTACTTATTACGGCCGTATTACTCCTCCTATGCCTCCCAGTGCTTCCAGCCGGAATCACTATACTTCTAACAGACCGAAACCTGAATACAACCTTCTTTGACCCATCTGGGGGTGGGGACCTTACCCCACTCCCCCCCCCCACATCACATTGCAAACTGCTCTAATTTCTTGGCAATTGTCACCAGTTTCTTTCAGCATTACTGCTTTTTAGTATCTGTTCAGGATTGCTTTTGTAGAACAAGTTTTTCCAAGTTAAATATTTTCTTCCCATGCTGATAGCCTCCAAAGGGAAGAAAAGATGATCTTGTAGCTAAAGCACAGGTCAAGTAGCCAAGCTGCCTGTGCTCTATTTCTATCTCTGCCATAGTTCTTTCCTATGTAATCTCAGGCCAGTCACTTAACATCTCTGTCTCAGTTTTCTTCTCAAAATTGAGTGAATGGTATTTATCTACTTTACAGGAATGTTGTGAAGCTAAACTAATGTTTACAAAATGCATGGAAATCTTCTGATGGAAGGCACTAAAGAGGTGCAAAAGGTTATTTTCATTTCTTGATCTCACTTAGCAACTCTAAGTTTAGCATCCTCTGCAAATCTCTTTAACATTGTTTACTACTTCCTCTTACAGTTCACTAACAAAGATGTTAAATAATGCCCTTGGGGGGGAACATACGCTACTTTTAACACGAGTATTTTTCTAGAAGTTGGGGACAATTTGTATGCTTAAAGCTAAGCAGGTGTGCAAATGTTTGCAGGATCAAAGCCTTAAGATAGTACCTGTTACCAATCCCTGAAGCAACACCTCCTGAGGCTTAATATGTCACTGTTTATAATCGTCCTTCATTTATGGTCCTCTAATTTCTATCCAAACCAATCTCAATTAAATTTTAGAGTAAGACTTTTGTGACTCTGTATAAAGTGACGGCAATCGTATGTATTAGGAATTTAGTCATACAAGATGTATATATTCCAAATGCTTTTATGCTTTATGTAACCACTTGGGGCCAGTAAAAATCAGTTGCTTAGTAGAGGCAGCATCTAACAGGTGAAGCAGAACTATATTTGCTACTTCTGAGGATACTTTTGGATGATCCTTTTAAGACAGGAGGTTGCTTAGTAAGATTGTTCTTTAGTAAAGGATTCACTGTTTTTGCTTATTAGTCATTGTTCCACTGCCCCCTACGTGTTCAATGGTTTTAAAGATGTTTAATGATTTATACAGTTATGATTGTACTGCCAAAATTCTACATGAAAATTCTCATAATGTCATAACACATTACAGCTCTAACATAGCTGTTTATTAAATCCTTTCAAAGAGATTATAATTTTATCACTACAACCTAAAAACAGTTGGTCTAGTTTAGTGGTTAGAGCAAAGCACTGGAAGCCAAAAGGCTCACAGTACAGTAGTGAGATGAATAAGAGCCAGCAATGTAGTTCATAGAAGATGGAAATGGGAAAAGATCTATTTAAGTTGGTACTGTCAACCCTCTCCTCTTCCGCTCCTCCCCATAGATCTGATGTATTTATGTGGCCCATGTGATGTATTCAGATTCTGTGGAATTTAAGCTTCTATTACCAAGGTCAGGTTCCTAGCCCTTATAGCTGCAAAGACCTTTTCTACATGGGAAAATTGACTATCACCCTTATTCCGGAAGAGAGTGTCAACATGAGGAACTATTCCATGTGAGCATTTACAGAATCGTTCATTCTGCAATAGCTATGTCAGTCAACTTCCCAATGTAGACAAGGCCAAACCTGCACTGACTGTAAATAGAGGTAATATTGTCTTGTTGAGTTTGCAGACAGGCACCCTGATATAATAACTCTGAATGGGGTTCATTGTCCTGACTTCATTCATGTCATTGGGGAGTTAAGTCTAAAACCTAATGCTATCCCTTTAAAATTAATTGCTGATTATTTAATCAGATGGGATGGAGGAATGGGATTGGTATGAAATCCATGAGAAGCAGTGGGAGTTGCTGAAGGGAGGGATATGCCAAGGGAATAGAGGGTAGAGGGAGAAGATCGGCAAAAGTAGGATAGGGAAGGAATAAAAATAAAGGGCATAAAAAACAGTTGGCACTAAAGGTGGGAATATTATCCCACTTAAGATATAACTATATTAACCCAGAGGTCAGTTGCCATTGGGCAGAGGACCAGATTGTACCTTTGATCTTTGTGCCAACATCCCTCTGACATCAGCAAGAATCCAATGTAGATTAAGGGTATCATTTAGTCCTAAATTTAGATACAGTCATTAACAATGGAATTTGGCCTTCATTGCAGAATGACTTTGCACATCCCTAGAGTGTCATATAGTTCATATCTCTGCCAGGGCAGTATTCTCCCCAGTACACACAAATGTGCAATCAGTCAAAGTTTTAACTCACTATTTCAGTTATTCAAAGTGGGTGAAAGTAAAATACTATGACACTTCATTCTGAGTGGCTTTTGAAAGGGCTGTAATGTTCTTTCTGCCTTGACTCAGCAACTTGAGGCCAGGTGCTACTTGTTTCAGCCACAAATGGCAGGCAACTGAACATTTTAACATCCCTTAAGATTAAGTACTATTGGCAATGACAGGCTGGAGAAAAAGTATTTTGTTTCCACCTTTGCATACGTTGCATGGTGTAGAGAAGATGAGATGAGTGAGCACAAATATCAACAAAAACTAGCCAATAAGCACGGAAGAAGGGAGCACAGCCTACAGCCTACCTGTCCCTACCCCAAGATGGTGACTGGAGTACTCTGACTCCAATCCTGCAAGCTGTGCCAATACAAGGCCATGCTGAAGTAATGGGTAGTGTTTGCACATGCTTGTAGGATAATGGTCTAAATGATTTCATGGAGTGAATTATGATGAAGGAGCTGGGGCTAGGAGGAAGCCACAATAGAGTATGTGGCATTGCTTCTAGTAAATCAGTGAATTTTCCACCAAGTTACTGCTGCACGGAATCATATCAGCTCCTGCACTACAACTTTGTAGAGGGAAATGCACAGGTATAGCTAGTCCACTGCTGGCAGCATGGTTGGTGAGCCAGTTACTCTGCTGAAGTTGGGGGCACAGGAGCAGGGCAGGGGGCTGGGTCTATGTGTGGATTGGGCTGGAGACAAGTTGCTACTCAAAATGCAATGGAAGCCCATTTTTAATAACGAAGAAGAAGCTTGTGGGCTGGAACAAAGCATAGTTCGTAAGAGATAGGCTTGTTAAACATTTGTGTGTTGAGAAAAGCAGCAGCTCTGATAATAAATGGGTTCCTTGATGAAGGTGTCTCACCACGAATCCTGTTCCTGGCAAAGTTCCAGAAAAGCTGCCCCCTCCCCCCCCAGCCTGTGACAGTGTGCACAAACCCTGCACTGTTCTGGCCGGGGTTAGTCCCACTCTGCACACGCAGCCTCAGTACAAAAGAGAGCAACCCACCTCACTTGGGGTGGACTGCTGAGGAGAGAGGATGCACTTCACAGGCTTTGGTCCTGGAGTTGCCAGAGCCCCAGACCGCAGAGGTTCAGAGAACCACAACCCAGGCAGATGCTGCACCTATTGAAGGAGAGCTGGAGGGAACAGAGATGCCGGAGCTGCAGCAGCTGATGACCCCAGAGACCCAGGAGAACTACAGACTTTGCTGTTGGGGAAAGGGGTAGGAAATAATCCAGGGGATGTAAACTTTGCAATAGTGAGAGAGTTGGGGAACCGGTCAGTGTGTTTCAGGAGGATCCCTGTTTACTCGGTAGTGAGTACCTCCATGACTGCCATGGCCCTGGGCTGGGGCTTGGAGGAGCAGAGAGGGCCTGAGTCCTCCTACCCAAGGTGCCACACACCCCTAAGTGGTGCCCTACTCTCACAATGTACTAGTAAGCCACAGTATCTCATGGAGGTGGGTGACTTTACTGACTCTGGCCATTAGACTATGCTGCCCTGATCAAAAAGGCCACTTTATTGACTCTGGCCACTAGGCCATGTTGCCTGGTGAACTAGCGCAATCTGATTGACTTTGGCCATTAAGCCACGCAGTTCAGATCACCAGGGCAGCCATGTGGACTAGGCCAAGCTGCCCTGAATGTAGGTGGGAAGTTAGACTCAACTGCAGGGTCACAATGCCCTCACCCCAACCCCAAAGGGGGGAACAGGGTGTATAAGTACTGCAATTTGTGATAAAACTACTGAAAGCTGTTTAGGAGGTGAATGTGCAAGTGGAAATAATTCTCTGAAGGAAATTAGTTGATTTCTGCTACTACCCAAGCTGCATATCAATACATTCCACTGAATGATCATTTGGTAATTCCATTTGTATCTGTTTTGAGGTGGATCATGAGTAGATTTTTAGACATGTGTGATAACATAAGGTACTTAACCCTGGTAGTTCTATCAATATTATATTACAGTAGGGCCTAAGGACCCTAACGTGTTAGGCATTGTTCATAAACATGATAACAGAGTCCCTATACTGGAGAGTTTACAATTTAAATAGAGAAGACTGACAAAAGGTACTGGAAAAGGAAACCTATTATCATCATTTTACAAGTGGGGAACTGAGGCACAAAGAAATTAAGTGACTTGCCTATGGTCACTTTGACAGTCTCAATGTAGCAGAGCCAGGAATTGAACCCAGATCTCTTGATCCAGTTCCTTATCACATGCCCATCTTTCCTCTCTAAGGCAAATCATCATAAATCATTCTTTTATTTGCTCTATAGTACGCCACATATTAGCAAATGAGCGCGTAGCAACTGGCCCTGTAGAAGATGGAAGGCGTACGGAAACACTAAAGTTAGAGTTGATTTTAAAAGCAATCTGGGGGATGGGATTTTGTCACGTCTTTAATGTTAATGGTGTGTAACAAGCAAGAGGAATTGGAAATTCTCATTGATGAGAAGAAATTTGATTGAACTGCAATTGATGAAACTTGGTGGAACTATTTGCATGTCTGAAATGTTAAAATCACTGGTTATAATCTCTTCAAGGATAGAGTGCGTAGAGGGGATGGAGGTGGCACTCTATATTAAAAAAAATGCCATTTCCTGCGTTAGAGTTACCGATAACTCAAAAGTGCAGGATCATGAATTCACAGGGATCAGTGTGCTAACATAGTCCAGGAGCTGGATACTGGTAGGGGTCTGTTATAGACCACCGGATTAGACCAGAAGAGGAATTGGTCCTTAGACACCTGTAAGTAATGTGTGAAAGAAGAATTGTTATGGGGGACTTTCATTTGGGAGACATGTGCTGAAGACCTCATGCAGTAGTAAAACCATCATTAGAATTTCTAAAAATTATACGTGATTTTTCTAACACCAAAGGTGTTCATGCAACATGAGGTAATTATTCTGGCCCTCATTTTGATGGATAATGATGAGTTAATCACTAGTTTGGAAGTTGGTAGTTGCTTAGGGACCAGTGATCATGATCCAATTACATTAATTATGGACAAACAGAAGACAGTCCCAAGTAGTAATATATATATAGTTGGCACTGCAAAAGTGCTAATTTCTTAAAGATGTGAAAAATTAGGAGCAAAATTGACTGGGAGGAAAAATTTAGATATAAAATGTGAATGAAAATTGGGATTTCTGTAAGAATTTATATTAGATGGCCACAAATCAACAATTCCACAATCAAGGAAGAGGACAACTTGGGGTAAAAGCTCATCTTGGTTCAGTGGCAAAGGTAAAGCAGCAATTAGAAATGAATAATGAAAAAAGGGACAATAGATAGCAATTGATCTAAATTAGTTATGAAGTGCAGAAAATGTGTAAGAGAAACTAAAGACATAAGGAGAAAATCCATGACTGGCAAGGCTAAGGACAAAAAGAAGGAGCGTAGTTAGATTAGGAGCAAAAGAACATCAAGCAATGCTATAGCCTTTTACTAGATGTAGATAGTAAAATTGTTGATAAAGATGGTAAAGCACTGTTAATAAATATTCCTGTTCTGTCTTTGGAAAGAATCAGGTTGATGTACTTATAGCACCTGAGGATGCTGAAGTACTTTCTAGTCCATTAGTAACTGGGAGGATGTGTAACATCTACTAGAGATAAATAGTTTTAAATCAGCAGGCCGTTAACTTGAGTGGGCTGACGAGATCTCTAACCCACTGATGTTAATCTTTAATAAATCTTGGAACACCAGGGAAATTCCAGAAGACTGGAAGAGTGCTAATGTTGTTCTAAAATTCAAAAAAGATAAGTGGGTATACTTGGGTAAATTAACAGTCCCAAGCAAAATAATGGAAAAGTTGATATAGGATTCAATTGATAAAGAAAGGATAGGAATATAATTAATGCGACTCCCAGGGGAAATAGTGGATTCTCCATGTCTTGATGCCTTTACAACAAGACTGGATGCCTTTTTGAAAGGTATGCTTTAGTCAACACAGTTGTTGGACTGAATATAATGGCCTACGATAGATAGGACCAGGATGAATTTATGGTCCCTTCTGTTTTATACTCTGAGTTTTCTTTGACTGCTTTGAAATTCTCAACCTAGATTCCAAGTGTTTTTTTATTTCTGCATTTCTTTTTCTTCTGTTTTTAATTGCATGTCCAGAGGGAAGAATATTTTTTTAAAGCATTAACTACAGTCTGAAAACATTTGTTTGTCAAACTGGGGGGGAAAAATAGTAGAACAACTATGTCCCCAAAAGAGGGGAAGGAATACTGTGTACACTACAAAACAGGGACAAGAATGTAAATATGTTACAAATTATTTTTATATCCAAAACTCTAATTGGAAAGTCTAAAAATGATGATTGACGGGCTGGAAATGAATAAACCTTCATTTAAACACAAATACCTTCTGTAGATCATTAATAAGTGAAATTATGGAAAAAATATATTTGGTTTAAATCTGGAAGCTTTCCCCTAGTATGAAAGTCTCTCTTTACTAGTAAAGAAGAATGTGCCATAGGGAATTCCTAGAAAAATGAACTTTATTAAGTGTTCATGAACTACCCACCCAGCCAGTATAAATGTGTTCTGGCAAAATAAGTGTTTGTGTTACCATGGCCTGTCTCATGATGTTGTTTTCTTAAGCAAAGACATTTTTCTAACTGAAATCTGAACAAGGACATAGGCAGAGTGCAATGATTTAGTCCTTGAAGGGGAAAATAATTTTTTGGAAGGAATGGAAGGGGAAGATCCTCTGAGGAGGTCAGAAAACAGAGTTTGTCACATTGGCTCAATTCATCTGACCAATAGAAGTAGGGCAGAGGGTCCCCTCCACTTGGATGTTCCCTTCCCACATGAGGGGAGTCAGTCACTTCTGTAGCACTACCCCCGGCTCGGACTCTGTGGAGCCCTCTCCCTTGAGGTTAGTGATCTGTACAATGAAGGAGGGCCAGGGATTGGGCTCAGTGGGAGATGTGCCGGCTCTACAATTCCTGCAGCAAAGCTAGCACAGATTTAGTGACCTGGGGAACTTCCTGCAGTCCCTTCAGTGCTGGGGAAATTCCCATTAAAGGAGGGCCTTAAGCAGCAGGTGCGGACATCCTGGCACCATAGCTGTATTGACAGAGAGAATACAGAGCCAGTGCAAAAGAGGACACGGATCTCTCTATCCTGAACGTTCCTCATGGTTCCCTGGATATCTGCACATGAGGAGGGTGGAATTGCTGCCCCTACTGCCCTCCAATTAAAATTAGTCAGGGAAACGTACATCAGAGCATCTTGCATGATTTTCCACTCTCAGATGGGTATCTCTGGAGGACGGGATGATCTAGGTGTCAGTGTTGAAATTGATATTGTTTCACTGATTTATATTGTACTTTCCAGAAGTATTGTATCAAAAAAATTTTTATAATAAAAATAGCCAGTACAATGACATGTATAAACAACAATTCACACTACTAAATGGAAGGTGCATTACAGCAATTAAAACAAATTTAAAGCACATGGAAAATAGTTAGAAATCAATTTAAAACCACAAAGGGCTAAATTAGATTTAACAAATCGGAGAGCTGGCTGTATAGAGGTTTCAAGGAGGAAACAATCCAATCATAGCAGAGCAAAGGCAAAACAGTTCTGTGAAATAACAGGAGGGTTAAAAGGCTGGGACCTAACTCTCAGTGAATTTCAACAAGATTTGGACATCTTACTTCCTTAGGCTCCTTCAGAAATCCCAGCCTAAAGTCCTATAGCCTGATTCTCCTCTAACTTACATTGGTACAAAACCAATTTAACCCCACTGACTACCATGAAATGCCCTCCTGATTTATGTCAGTGTAAGAGAGAAGAGAATTAAGCCTATTGGTGTTAAATATGGGTTCAAGTCTAGTGTAATAACTACTTGTGAGGGAAGATGTGGCTACAGTAACCAAATAATAGAAATAAAAATAGAATAGGCCTTTTGAGTCATGTAATCCAGAAATCCTCAAGCTTTTTTTTATAATGTGAACCATGTCTTAATACAGTGACTCAGAAACAGCTTCCCCTTCTATTCATGATTGTGCAGTCTACGTCTCCTCTGATTTGTCATCATATAACACCTCTGCAGCCACTACAACAATTGCTTTCATTGAACAGCCAATTAGGAAAGTACGTACCTTTTAAAAAACCTGTGTTAACAAAATTAACCATTTTAAAACTCATCTTTTAAGTAAATGAGAACCAAGGGAGGAGTGCCAACACCATGTAATAGTCCATCAGCAAATATTCCTGGGCCCAGGGTTTGGGAATGCTTTGGTCCCTAGATCAGAACTGCTGTCTGTACTACACTATCTAGTGTCCCGTCCAGTATCTGGCAATGAAGCTTCCACCCATTCCCCTTGGAAATGATTCTGCAGCCAAACCAATTTCATAGTGAGATGTTTTTCCTGACATGCAGCTTAAAATCTCCCCTCTATACTTTTATCCCATTGTTCTTTACACCTCTCACATACTTCTATAATTTATAAGGTTCATACATTTTAAAAAAACAATAATAGAGACTCAAACACAGGAAAGACATTTTGAGCTAAATCTAGCATGCCTTACTTATGCAACTAGTCCCAGTGAAAACAACAGGATTATTCATAGAAGGAAGGCTAACAGGATTTGTACCTCTTACTTTAGGAAAAAATAACGCCAACCTCCATATATTGCACTTCAAAAACATAGAAGATTAGATTATAAAAAGCATGGTGAACTAAAATGGACTCCACTAAACCACTTCGCTCCTGCACTTCCCTAAAGACATGTCAGATACCATGAGGGAACACTGGAGCTGCATTATGTTCTGGAACTTTAGAACCTGAAAAGACTTAAGTCTAGAGCCATAGAGGGGCTTAGGATTGCAATGCTCCTAGGCACCCTGCTACCTGGTGAAATCCTCAGCCCTCATTTAGGCACACCATGCAATACAAGAGAGAGTTAAGCACTTAAGAATGGGATCCTTAGAAGTAGCGAGTTACCTAAGCTAGCCAGGAGCCAAATGCAGAGGAAAGGGTTAGAGCCCAGATTCATAAAGGTACTTAGGCACTAACTCTCATTCATCTGAGACTTAGGCATCTGACTGATAAGATGGAGGGAGGTACCGCCTTCTGCTCTGGATTCTCTGCTGTAAACCCTCTACCAGAGTTAGGCACTTAAATCAGGTCATTGTTTTATCACAAAGAGTAGAGATCACATTCCAGCCAATACCTCAGGGTTAAGGCTCTCACCTGAGATGTAGAAGACCCAGATTCAGATCCCTGCTCTGTCTAATTTGGAGCAGGGACTTAAAACCAGATCTTCTATCTCAAAAGAGAGCATTTTATCCACCAGGCTTTTGGGTATTGGGGCCTAGGGCTCTCAATCTCTCCTTCAGGAGCTGTTCCACATCTACAGGGTTAGGTTGCAACTGAGCAGTGGTTTTGAGGAGGTCTTTGGTGCTTTAATGTCAGACCCGTTCTACTAAAGAGGCAGTGAGACCCATAAATACCTTTGTGGATCTAGCCCTTATTCACATGATTTTGGTAGGATTACTCATGCTTAATTTTAAGCATATGCATAAGTCTTTGCACAATGGGGACCTTAAAAAACACTGAGACAGTTAAGTTACAGTTGGGGTTGGTCCTGCTTTGAGCAAGGGGTTGGGCTAGATGACCTCTTGAGGTCCCTTCCAACCCTAATCTTCTATGATTCTATAGCTATAGTAACACTAGAGGCCTACAGAATTAATCATTAATAATCCATTAAGGAAAATGGGTTGAATGTAACTCATCCCTCAGGCATGGCTACAGCATTCTCCCTTTTCTCTTCAGGAACCTGGGTCCTGGGTTCACCTTTAAGGGTGCCTGGTGCCTCCACCCCAGGAAACCCTCCTAGTACAGAAGGCCTGTTCTTTGGGGAAAACATTCAACACCCAAACTCAATATCTCATACAGAGAAATGTCAGTCAGACCACACAGAAATAAAATGGTTATTGCACTTCCCAGAGTAATAAAACAGTAGCTGGGGATTTTATTAGTTATGAGGAACTCAGGATAAGAGGCGATGGAAAAATGGAACAGGATAATTAAAGACAAAACAACAATACATAAACTCTACCCCTCCAGACATTTACAGCAAATAACATACCATCCTGTGCTCTCTCCCAACACCTGCCTAAGCAAATAATGAGTTTAGGCTGTCTTTGATGGGTGGTGCAGCACTGAAAGCGGTGGCTGACTTAAAACATAATATCAAAATAAATAAAAAGGTATTCTTTAAACGCGTTCACACTAAGGTTGGTAAGATCATCTAGTGATTCTCTGGTCTGGATTCAAATGGGCAGTTAGGCTGGATCTTGGTAGTTTGACCATGACTCTCTCCTTAGCCTCCAGGGTTTGTGGTCTCTGCTAAAATGACATTATTCAATGCCCCAGAAATCCCATAAGGGCTCAATTTTCCATTGGGTAGGAATGTGGAGAGTAGAAAGGTGCTCCGTGGCGTCTCTCTCTGTTCCACTGCAAACGTAGCCAAAACTGAAAGTAAAACCGAACCCTTTGTATTTGTTTATGACTGATTCTGGAAGTATTGCTAGATAGTTCTGTCTCTGCCCTGGACCCTAGGCAGTCTGGGAAATGAAATCCTGAGCCTCTGTAGCCATTGCTGCTGTAGTGTAGGGTGAGTCTCATAGTGGCTCAGTATGGTATTTAAGGAGCATCCCCTCTAAAGGAGTCATAGGAGCAAGTTTAATTAATTCATAGATAATATGACTAGCCAATTTATATTTTAAGTTGTTGGTTGTGTTCTTAACAATACAGTTAATGCACACTGAACTGCAGATTACACTTTTCTATTTTAATAAAGAATCAAGAATTTCTTGTATATTACGAAGGTTCTTATTTCACAATTCTTATGTTAAAATATTTTCAGCTGGCTTATATATAAATTAATTTAAATCGTCCCAGTTTCTTTGAAATGTTATTTCTTCCATGAAATTATTAAAAAATACTAAATGACAAGTGACGTTTTGCTCTTTTTGATATTTTAGCATGTTGAATGACTATACAGACTTTACTAGAATTAAAACTAAGGGGAATTATTAACTTTTATCTACTATTTAATTTTATATTTGCTAGTTCTTAATATTTGTGTGAGCAGTCAGGTCCCAGTTCTCTACAGCCTGGCAACTTATACTCACTCTGCAAAGCTCTGAGAATCTACCACTCTGATTCAATGGAGGCTCAGATCCTTACATTTTAATTAACTGATGAATCGGTAGGGTAATTTTCTGCTTAAACTTCAGGAATGAACATTGGGAGACCTGGATCTTGCTATTCCAAGCTCTGCAACAGACTTCCTGTATGATCTTAGAAAAGTCATCTTAGGGCTACTCAGTGTTACAATGACTTGTCTCTTTAAGGACTAGACCAGGGGTGGGCAAATTACGACCCTCAGGCTGGATCCGGCCCATCTAACTATTCTGGCCAGCCCACCATGCAGGAGTGCTGTGCTGAAGTGTCAGGCAGCTTTCAGCCGGTCTCTACCCGTACTTCCTGCTTCCGGTCATGTGGCTGGAAGCAGGTGGTTTGGGTAGTGACCAGCCAAGAGTCACTAAGCTGCCTGATGTGCCAATTGCTCACGTGACCGGAAGCCAAAGAGACTTATCAGAGTTCGTGAAGTGGCCCGTCTGCAAAAATTATTGCCCACCCCCTGGACTAAACCATAACAAGCCCTACATAGCTGTAGCAGTAAGGGAGCATAAAGTGCCCCCTACTTCCTCGAGCAGATAACCCCCACCACAGTGTGCAGCCTGAGAAGGGAAGCAGGCTCTGCAGAGCAATTACTTCCCCCTCCCTCAGATGGGTGAGCAGGACAAGACCTTGGTTCTGCCCCCTGCAATGCGTTAACCTGCATAACTGTGCTGACATAGCAAGTGATTTAACTGAACCGAATATTGGACTAGTACAGTTTGCATCTTCCTTGGGTGGGGGGAGACCAAGAAGTAATTAGCATGATGATCTACCCTTAACAAGGGATCTAGCACTAAATGAGTACCTCCAGTCATTTCTGTAATATCCATTTAGGCCTTGTCTATCACAACAGTTGCCCTGGTTGAACTAGAATTGGTTTTGGTTTGGTTTTGTTTGTTTAAACTGGAGCAAAACCTGCATGGTCACACTTAAATTGGTTTAGAATTGGTTTATATTTAATTTATTCAGATACTGAATTAAACAAAGTTATTCACAGCAGCATGGGGCCCTAATCCCTGATGGGCCCTTTGGGCTCTGCTAGAATATAAATAATCATTGGGTTTAGGGCCCCATGTGGCTAGACATATTAGCATAGTAAAGAGAGTCCCTGTCATGGCGCATTTAGAAGGAAAAACTTTCTGAGGAGACTTCTTTGGCCCAGTTTTGTGAAAGCACTCACTGCTCTTTCAGTGATGTGTGAGACAAAAGGAGGGAGAAGGTGTTTAAGAGACTGATCTGCCATCATCTTGTGGGTTTTGAAATATGTCCATGTTGGGCAATTACTGGCCCCAAACCTCTTCTTTACATAGCCAGGGTCAGGAATACACAACACTGTAAGAATACCAACTTGCAGCTGAAACTCAAGCAAAGCAAGCTGTTTGTAAAGGAGCCAACCTGCATCAGTCAACTGGGAGAGGGAGGACTTTTGGATTTAATGGACAATCTGGGGTATAAAGATATAAAATCATAGAAGGAAAAGGAAAAACCAGTCTGACATGGGCACTGCTGTCAACGGTTATCAGCTGGCTTATCAGATAAATTGGAAAAGAAGATATTGAGGCTATGACCTTAAAACTGAGCTGAGTGTTTTAGGATTACAAAAACCTTAGCTAGCATGGGTCATTGCCTATAAAACATCTTTAAAATTGCTGTTGGTTGAAATCTGGTGCACTGTGCAGGTTCCACACAAAAACATAACAAAAGATGGTTTACACAGTCCATGAAAGCAAGATTTATAGTATAGAAACTTTAGATCCAGACCAAATCTTTTCCAAATTTTGATATGTTTAGCACTAAGGTTTTGATTTAGTTCCATCTCTAGTTAATGGGAACATAGGATGTGGTATGCTGGAATACAATAGTGAATGAGCTATCTAGCCCAATATTCTGTCTCTGGTAATGTCTTAGTACCGGATGTTTGAGGAATGGAAAAAAAAAGTTGGCCAGTTGTCTGTCTTTATTTATTTATGGAGAGGACAACAAATTCTTTCCTAACTCCTGTTGCCATCTACTCTGTGATCTGAGGCATGATGATCTCTTTCCTCTATCATCAATTTATAGCATGTAACAAAGCAAATGCTTGTCTGTTGCAATACAATTGGGGCTGCTGTAACTACCATGCTGATATTTGCCTATGGTAACTTTAAAGTAACATTAATTAGAAACGACTTTTTTCACAGTATGTTGGCGAGAAACGTGTTGTAGCATCAGGAGTTTCTGTGCAGATGAGGCAAGGTCATTGTCAAAAATCAAGCCAAAATTTGGATGGAGCCAGAGCCTTCACACGCCGGTGACTGAGTATCCTTAGAGCCAAAAACAGAGGACTTCAGTTCCCAAAACACTTTCCATCTCCTCATCTTCTCAAACACACACCAGCAACCCAGCTATTGAAGGAGGAGAATCTTATTCAACTAGATAACAGTAATATACATCACAACCAACAATGTTGACACCCAAAGCCATTTACCATCTCTATATAGAAAGGGATCACTTCCTCCACCAGTGAAATGCAGCAGCTTTTTAACACTGCACAGCAACACCAAGAAGTGAGAGACAGGAAGTGAGGAGTGCTCTCCTACTGAATTAAGGTAGGTAGAATGTAGTTATCCAGGTTGGAGTTTGACAAGGACTGTACTTGTGCAAAAGGTTCTATGGTCTCTTTCATGAAGGCTATAAGAAAGCTGTGAGGTTTTGGGTCCAGAAGTTGTGGCCACAGCTTGTTAAAGTAGCGGAAAGTTACAGGCACAGTTTAAGTTGTGGTCAGTTCAGGTACCATAAAAAAAAACAAACAGGAGGAATAAAGACCTCCTCTGCAAACCCTCACAAGGAATACCAGCCTTGAATGCACACCCACACATAAGATCCAGCCAAACTTGAGTGAGTGGCATTGCATCCTTTTGCGCAGGGTTGCAACACCATTCAAATTTGACCCGGCCTTCCCTCAGTCATGATGGGTAAGTGTAGGGTTTGTATAGACGCACCTTCAAGACAGAGGTATGGTGGGATGGAAGAGTAAGGGGGCCTTAAGGACAGAGTTGGCAGCAGGGTTCTTTACCCTCCAACAGGGTTTGGATTACTACACATATACATACACAATTCCTCCAGTCCCCAGGAGAGACATGTCACACAGGTTTTAATTCACAGTTAGATGTGTGGAAACATTCAGTTGTCCTCTGGTACAAGTTCATCTTTGCTGAATTCAGCAGCTAATTTTCACTGCTCTGATTAAAGGAACCCACAATAAAGTCATGGTGTGCCATGCAGTGCTCTGTTACTTGCTGCTGTCATGGGACAAGATCTGCCTTTTTGTGAACAACTCAGTTTCTCTTCATCTATCCCTCCCCCTCCATTCACCAAGCTCTAGGGCTGGAAGTAAGGAGGTGAACCCCTGCACCCTAGAGCCAGCCCCAGCTCAGAGACTCTTGAAGGTCTTGTAGGAGGTCTCCTCTGTCCCAACCCCACATCCTGCAGGAGGCATATGCCCTAGCCCCTGGCCAGCTCCACTCATTGGGGCCTTCCTGAGCCCATCTCCTGGCCCAGCCAGGCAGCCACAGAAGGTGAAGTCCTTGAGGTTCTCCTCCTCATCTGCCTCTACTACCACCCCCATCATGTGTGCCAGATCACACTGCTCACTCAAATTTGGCTCAGCCACCTCTGCATCATGCCAGGGGGTGACTGGGCCAAATCTGAGTGAACAGCACTGCAAAAACATCACCATGTGTGTTTGAAAGTTGTATTAAAAGTTGTGGTTTCTGGAACAAAATGTTGGCCCACAATTGTCTTACAGCCTTATTAATGACAAGTGGCAAAGACAGAACCTCCAGCAGTACATTGCCATGAGCACTGCATTGGGTCATATGGAATCGGAGATAACTCTTGAAACATTAGCACCGCTTCATAAAACATTTGTTTGACTGTACCCAACCCCTTCTAGTCATAATTTCTTCCCCAGATCTGAAGATCTCTGTGTAGCTTTAAATCTTGTCTCTGTCTCTTCCACCAACAGAAGTTTGTGCAATAAAAGATCTCACCTAATTTATCACGCTCATTACCTTCCGACATTTGACAAGGCAATAGCACAGGGTTATACAGTCACATGCTCCAAAACAATGTCACACCCTTGTTTTGTAATCTGTTTGTCATCACAATGAAAAAGTTCATAAAAATTTTATTATCTTGACGTAAACTACAACAAAACAGCCTTTTAAGAGGACATCTTGCAGTTGTAAGACACTGTGGTTTCACTTACATAAAACTGAATTTTTACACACAAATTTGCCAGCAAAACTAAGAGGGAAAACTTCAAAATATCATTTAAACTGATGCCAAGGAGTATTCCAGGACTCTGTCATGTTGTACTTCCCTGGCATTTTGATGTAAATACTTCTGCAATAAGGAGACTGACACTAATAAGAGAATAATGTTGCGATATTTGTGGCTTCTTGGGGTTTCAACTATGTCAGGTTAGAACACTTAATTTAATAAAATAAACTAAGCCTGATAAAATAAGGTTTCTATTTACCATACTGTATCCTTCTGAGAGACAGCCACACTAACCTTGAACACATGACAAGTTCCTATAGTAAAAAATAACTACAAATCAGTTGGCTGAAGTGTATTATTTAGCAGCATTATACTAATGTACCTTTTAGCATCTCCACCATCTTGTTTTAATGATGTTGTTTTTCCTTTTTCTGGCAAATGTGGCATTTGACAACTCTGATGTAAGTGAGAACTATAAAATCATGGGTTTTAAATAACTGCAAGATGTCTTGGTTAACAGTTGACATTTTCACCATAACTCATCAGGATGGATTTAAGGATTTTTTTTTTTTTGGTCGTTGTACTACAATAAAGCAGTGCAAATAGAAAATATACTCATTAAGTCAGCGTGTGAAGTTCTAACACTTTGCCAGGATCAATGAGTTTCTGCTTTCCTCTATGCTGCATGGCATCATTGCCTACAGGACCATTTTAGCTTTTATGTAATTGTTCTCGCTCTCAGCATCCAAACAATAAGATCAACTGGACCCATGTCAAGTAACTAGAGCAATTTCTATCTTAAACAGCTTCATATGTGTCAAGTCGTGTGATCATCAGATATGATCTTGTGTGTGGATTTTCTGGAACCTATTAGAAGTGTCTTAGAATGTACAAAAAGCAACAGAGTTCAGTGCCTGGACAGACAGCTTGGCTGCTATGAGCAACTGGTGAGCAGCTTGATCCAAGTATTTTAGTCTGGTGCAGACAAAATTGGGGGAAATTACATAACTTTCAGTGATCCATTGTATGGCCTTTTTACACTCAGCTTTACAAGGTGAAAGCATATTTGTTCCAGGAGAAAAATTTTATACGGGTGAAAGTCTAATTTTATATTGCTTTCGAAAATTGGCTTTAATACCATTTATATTCAGCAATGTTACATTGTGAAACTTTTTAGTCATCAAACATAACATCGGGATATGACATCCAACTGACTGTTTTATCCAAACTTAGCACAGATATGAGCAAGTGTTATTCTGTATTTATTATCTTGGACATATAGTAAAAGTCCACCAATTTTCCTTTTTCTCCTTCATGTTCTGGGAAATTGAAGGGAAAGAAGGAAAGTAGTAAAAACCACTATAAAAATCCTTAAATCAATAAGAATCCTGTAACTATGTAAAATATGTGGGATACATAAAAATGAAGCATAAGCTTCTCATCACTTGCAATGGAGGTCAGCAAAAAGAAAACAATGCTCATAATCACGGCAAATTAAAGCAAACTGGGGCCTGGGCCCACTAAAATTTTGGGGCCTCCTCAAAGACATTACCTCCAGACTGATCCTACATATTCCCTTCAAGAGACTCTTCTTCCCATTCCAACCTTCTCTTCCTCCACAGTCTTGAATCACCTTCCTCTTCCTCATTACCCTCCCTTGTCTTCTCAGTCCTTTTCCTCAGCTGCTTCTTTGGCTTCACCCAAAGTACTCCCTCCCAGCCCCACCATTTTTAGGCCCACGCTCTTCAGCCTTGAAGCACTCTTCTCCTTCTCCACCTCCTCAAGACTCCTACATGGTTTCTTACTCTCACTCACAAGGCTTCCCAACCATATTTCTCTGTTGCTTTTCATTTGGACAGATGGCCTTCTATTTAGCAGAAAACTTTCCTGTCTCACACTGATCTTATGGCATCTCATTTCTCGTATTGTGAATTCTACACAGACAATGTTATTTTTGCTAACATAGTTAATCTTACAGTTTTTAAACTTCTTGCACTATCATTTTTGGGTTCCTCATTTGAGTCTGTCTTTCATTGTCTCCTGCATTTGGGCATTAGTGGGTTGAGAGTGTTTTGTATTGTCTTCCCTCCCCATTCAACCCTGAGGCCCTATTCATGATCCTCAAGGTCTCCTTCTCAGCAACTCTCATGAGCCCTAACACACGCCTTCTCTTAAAACACAAGGCTCATCTTGTTTTTTATAATCCCTTTCTCCATCAGAGCTCTGAGGCTTCTATTTTCCTAGTCATACTAGATTATAATATATTGTGAGCTGCCAGAGCTAAAATTAAGCTACTCTCCAGTGGAATACACTAAGTATTTCTAGGCTTGATGATTCACAAGGACTTGTAGTAAGGGCGGTTTAGATTGAGCATTAGGAAAAATTTCTTTACTGTCAGGGTAGTTAAGTACTGAAATAAATTGCCTAGTGAGGTTGTGGAATATCCATCACTGGATATTTTTAAAAGCAGGTTAGACAAACACCTGTCAGGTGTGGTCTAGATAATGCTTGGTTCTGTCTTGAATGCAGGGGACTGGACTAGAAGGCGCCTCAAGGTCCCTTCTAGTTCTGTGGTTCTGTTGGTGTCTGTGGTTTAGAGATATAACATCTAAAAATCAAAAAGGAAACCTACAAAAAGTAGAAACATGGATACATTACTTTTGAGTACAAAAGAATAGCACAAGTTGTATGGACAATATCAGAAAGGCTAAGGCACAAAAGTAGTTAGACCTAGCAAGGGACATAAAAGGCAACAGGAAGAGATTCTATAAATACACTAGGAGCAAGAGAAAGATGAAGGAAAATGTAGACTTGGCGAGGAAGGAGAGCTAGTAACAGATGACATCAAGAAGGCTGAGGTGTATAATACCTATTTTGCTAAAAGGTTAAAAGTGACCAGATACTTAACACAATTAATACTAACTGCAAGGGATCACTTGATGAATACCTATTTTATTCATTCCCTCTGAAGCATCTAGCATTGGCCACTGTCGGAAGACAGAATACTGGGCTGACCATTGGTCTGACCCAGTATGGCCCTTTTATATTCTTATGTTCTAAGGGGGAAGGAAGGCAAGCCAAAATAGGGGAAGGCCAAGTTAAAGAATATTTAGCTAAGTTAGATGTATTCAAATTGGCAGGTTTCTTAAAGAACTAGCTGAATTAATTTCAGAACTATTAGTGATTATCTTGAAGAACTCCTGGAAGGCAGATTACTGGCCTAATGAATAGGAGGGAAGCAGCAGGCATGATACAGCATATCTTGATTTTAGTTACTGGCCTAATGAATATGATGGAAGCAATAGATGTAATATATCATGATTTTAGTGACGCAGTCCCAAGTGACATTCTCATAAGAAAATTAGGGAAATGTAGTCTAAATTAAATTACTTTAAATTAGATTGGGTACAAAACTGGTTGCAAGACTGTACTCAACGAGGGTTATTAGTGGTTCACCTTCAAACTGCGAGAACGTCTGTCCTGGTCCAGTACTACTCAATATTTTCATTATTGACTTGAATGATGGAATGGAGAGTATGCTTATAAAATTTGCAGTTGACACCAAACTGGGAAGGGTTGCAAGCACTTTGAAGGACTGGATTAGAATTCAAAATGACTTTGACAAATTGGAGAATTGGTCTGAATACAACAAGATAAAATTCTGTAATGATAATGCAAAGTACTCCACTTAGGAAGGGAACATCAAAGGGAAAGATTACAAAATGAGGAATAGCTGACTAGATGGTAGTACCGCTGAAAATGATCTGGGTTTTATTGTGGATTACAAATTGAATATGAGTCACCATTAGGACGCAGTTGTGAAAAAGGCTAATATCCTTCTGAGATGTATCAACAAGATTGTCATGTAAAAAACATGAGAGGTAATAGTTCCACTCTACTTGAAATTGGTGAGGCCTCGGATGGGGTGCTGTGTCCAGTTCTGGACTCCATATTTTAAGAAACAAGTGGACAAACTGGAGAGAGCCCAGAGGAAAGCAATAAAATCATAAATGGTTTAGAAAATCTGACCTGCGAAGAAAGGTTAAAAAAAATAGACTTGTTTAATTTTGAGAAGAAGAGACTGAGGGGAGACCTGACAGTCCTCAAATATGTTAAGGACTGTGTAACAGGCCTCTGTGGCCTGCCTCGGAGCTTGGGCCCGAGGAAGGGTCGGTCTGCCACCGCTGGACGGACTCAGGCCCTGCAAGCTGAGCCACCCAGAAGCGGAGGGGTGGAATCAGGGCTAGGTGGGGAAAGTATAAGAGACAGGCCCAGCAGCTCAGTCTGACAGAAACGTCTGCCTTCGGCGGCAGCATCTCCCTGGAGGCAGCAGCTTAGGTCGGACCTGTGCCTGGAGACTGTTGGGCACAGCCGCCCTGCCAACCGCAGCCCGCGGGGCCTGCCTGACCTGCCCGAGTGACTGGAGGGAGTTGCCCGTCCCCAGTGACTGGAGCGGGCCGCCGGCCCTGAGTGATGAGCTGGGCCCGCCAGACCCCAGTAGCTGGGGCC
>ML675613.1:19556617-19717326 GCA_007922155.1 Mesoclemmys tuberculata | reverse complement strand
TGGCCTGCTTCGGAGCCTGGGCCCGAGGAAGGGCTGTGATGCTGCTGGCTGGACCGGGCCACCAGCCTACAGACTGCTATAAAGAGGAAAAGATGATCAATTGTTGTCCATGGCCATTAAAGGTAGACAAGAAATAATCATCTTATTTTCTGCAGCAAGGGGGTTTTAGGTTAGATTTTAGGAAAAGCTTTCTAACTATAAGGATAGTTAAGCATTGGAATAGGCTTCGAAAGGAGGTTCTGGAGTCCCCAGCATTGGAGATTTTTAAGAAGAGGTGAGACAAATACTCGTCTCGGATGATCTAAATTTACTTGGTCCTGCCTTAGTGCAGGAGGCTGGACTAGACAACTTCCCATCCTTTCATATCTATGATTCTGTTGCATTTAGTTATTGTTGGATTATGAGTTGGAAGAGTAAAAATATATTTGAATAATTATGTTAAAAAAAAGAATAACCTTTAATGACGATTTCAACCCAATAAAACATTACATTATAAAACATACTCCCTTCACCCTTTCCAGATACTGGAAAACCTCGCCCTGATATTATAGAGGCTGCTAACAGGCACCTAGATACTACTTCAATAGCACATACATACTACTCCCTTGAAAATGCCTTCGATAAACAGAAAGATCGATAATTCTACCCCCATTATATCATTCTGATATCTGCTTTTGTGTAATTTGTCATCCATCTGAAAAGGCAGAACATGCAAACTTTCCTTGTGGCTGCCATAAGTGGTGTTCCATTCATAGATGTGAGATAAGGAGACACATGGAGTGGCAGTCACGGCCATCCATACTCTAGCCTCTTCCCTTATCAACTATATGTATCACTCCCACAATAAAAGGAGGAGCCAGATTCTTCATTCCAACTCTTTTATGCCATATAGCAAGTGAAACTGAATTTTGCGAATACCCCTGGGGTGAAGGGGCACTCTGGGTAGTCTCAGAGTTCGGTGCTGCCTTTCTTGTAGCCCCAAGTACAGGGTGTGGGCCAGGAGAAGGAGGCAAGTGTGACCTGAGAGCTCTTTGGAGCTGTTGCAGCCAAATGTAAGCTGTGAGGTTGCTGTAATCTTCACAAGGGGCAGGGTCTTTCTCTCCCATCCCACCCCACACAGACCCAGGATACAGAATGATATTGTAAAGTCCCTTCTGCTCCTGTACTTCGTAGAGCTCAGGAGGAATGGAGAATTGGATTCCCTGCCTTAAACAGCTCTGTGAGTAACCAGCACAGTCCAGATTCAGAATTCTCTTCTAAATTCAGGTACCCCTGGCGGCAGGAGCAGCGCTGCACTGCACTGCACTGTTGCCAGGAATAATTTTAAATTCGGAGTTAATTTTTTCTTCAATAGACAGCAGGTGGCAGCAAGGTTTTAAAGATGTACCATACTGTTAGAAGAAGAAAAACCCTTTAATTTGTGAGTTCTAATAACATTCTATGGAAAAGCTATATAATTTGTTTCTAACAGTCTGGCAGTGTGGTGAACATAATAAGCCATTCTTAATGGCCATTATGCACTTATAATAGGAGTTATTTCCTGCATTGCCAAGAAGATAGTGCAATTAGATTGGGGCAAGATGCTGTGACTTGTTGCTCCCAAATGTTGTTTCTGTAGGATTTAGTCTATTGTGCAAATATACTTTAGTCACTTTAATAAACACTTGATTTTTTATTATTAAATAGATAATAATTACCTTTATAAAAATATTACTTGGAATACTAGCATGTGTGTGCATGTGCACAGATTGATTCCAAGAGTTCTGACCACTAGCAAAGGTGCTGGAACTAGAGGTACGGGGGGTGCTGCTGCACCCCCTGACTTGAAGTAGTTCCATTATAGTTCAATGGCTCTCAGCACCCCCACTATAAAATTTGTTCCAGCACTCCTGACTCCCAGGCCCTGCTTGAACCACTAGAAAGCCTTCTTTCCTCCTTATTTGAGTTGTTTGCCTGGATACATCCTTGGGTTTAAGGCCTCAAAGCAGGTGCTGAAATTAAAAAAAAAAAAGAAAAGGGGCAGTATGCCATAAAAAAAAGTCAAAAACTCACTTCATGAAATACATAATAACGTGCTGGTTATGGACAGCGCCACTGGACACTGAAGGGATTTGGTGCCTTCTGTTCAAAAGCCACTGAACTCTTAACATTTCACTTCACACACAGATGTTTCTTACACTAGGGTTGCCAGCAGCAGTGCCTCTACTTAACCCTCTTGCACTATAACTACAGAGCAGGACAGCAGTAATCATCCATTAAAGACCCCCGCTTGGCTTCTATCCCACGGTTCGGAGTAGAGTCACCTCCTTGTGGTAGAGTCAATGTCCATCATTTCCAGGTATTAGCAACCCTTTTAGTTTTCAGGCAAGGCTTTAAGTGGAAAACACATGAAGCAGCAGGATTAATGCTGCTGTGGAATACTGTGGTCAAGAGCAAAACCGATTATGTGCTCTTCCACTGTAAAGAAACTTTTATAAATACTTTTTAAGAAGCCAGGAGTCCTACATTTTCTCCATTGAAGTCAGTGGACGTTTTATAATTAACAAGTAGGAACAGACTCAGGCCTCAGATTTGGTAGGGAGATTCATATTCAGTTCCTCATATCACCATTACCATTTTCTGTAAACTCTGCTACCCATACATAGGTAATAAGGGGGACATAATGATCGTATCCTGTTACATGCTTTTTATTTTATCAAAAGGGCAGCCTATGAATTTACATCTAATCCTATATAAGGAGCAGTGCATAGTTGCACTGCCCCAGGAGCAGCCGACCAAAAAAAATGACGACTCAGAAAGCCAGCATTCCTTCATTGGCTCCTGGAGAAAAATTGTCTTTACAAGGTGCAGATGTCTTCCTCCCCTACCATGCTGGTTCAACTCTGCTTCACCCAGTCCCTGGCCCTCTGCAGCCACAGGTGCAATGGGGAGAGGGAATAGTGGCCCCTCAGAGCCTACTGTCTGCTTTCCCCCAGCACAGAGCAGCAACACAACTAGTCTATTTAAGAGGACAGTGAGAGAGCTCTGACAACCCCTTGTCCACCGGTATATTAGTGTTAGGGACAGTTCCAAACAGATCCCAACTTAGTCTTAAATTTTCTAGACACCATAGTAATTTCAGTTACAGTAAAACTAGTATTAAAAAGATGATAATGTTTATTTTATTAGCCTCTGAGCCAGCTTATAAGCTAACAGATAAAGTCCCTCTTGTTCATTCTCTTCTTCCCTGTTATACTATCAGTCGTCAAAAACTAAGCCACCTGTTTTTTGCCATCTTGGGAAAACACTAAAGAAAACACCCTTTTTTAATACAATTGCTGAAAAAATTATACACATATTGCAAACTGGCAGATGTGGGAAGCAATAATGAATTTGCAAAATGCAGTGAAAATGGGGAAGAAGTATTCACATTTCAAACATATTTGGTGACATTTCTGGAGCTTTGCTGTAAAATGTGTGTGGAAAAAAAGCCAAGCAATTCTGCCAATATCTAATCATGAAAATGATCTTGTTTTACAATAACAGTATTTCTTTATAAACTGTTCAAAACTCTTGACACTCTCATAGTGTTACCGGATGAATTAGAGTGTATTATAAGGTCCTTTACATAACAAAGGTCTTCACCTCGTGAGCAAACTATGTTCTTTTTCCTCACTGCAGGATATATGACCCTGTTCCAAGGAGCTAAGTGCTTAAAAGTTTAAAACTTCAAAGCTGAAACAAATTATTTGGTGAAATAAATAGTTCTTTAAACATATTTGGGTAATAAAAGCAACCTGTAAACCCTTTGAACACAGTAAACAAAGTCCATTTAGGCTTAATTGTTTTTTGTTATTAGCTGCACTCATCCTGGTTGGAATTTATTTTTCTCTTGGTGCATGTGTGCTCTGCACTACTTAACTATGATGTTAGATAATACAAAATGGGGTATTGACTGCACAAGGAAAATATTTGGACAGTTGTCTGGAGTTGCCATTATAGGCTTTAATTATGATCTTTGGTGTCTTGGGTACTGAATGAGCCAGAAAATTCTACATATGTGCCAAAATATTCATTAGTATTCCCTTCTCTGTCATTGTTCTTGAAGAAAAAGTTATTTCTGGCATCATGCTGCAGTTCTTATTAGTAAAGACTTAGATGCTTCACAGACTTTTGTGGTCATCAGTTTGAAAATACATTTCTGGGTGTAACTTACATATACAGGTGCTTTAATAATCATCTGGTAAAAGTAAAAACACTTGTTTGATCTCCTTCTATTACATGTGAACTATAAATAGATTTTTGCCCTCCAGGTGAGGTAGCTGCTAGAACTATGTTTATATGCTACCCTACTGGAGAGAGAAATACAACTGCTAGCTTCTCTGGCGGGGTAGAAGTGATGCTCTGAATTTTTATGGGTAGGGCACTAGGATATTGCTATTTTGCAGGTCCATAAAGCAGTAATAATGCAGTCTCAAATTTTTTCTTTGGTGAAATAAATGTATTTAGGTCATAAAAACAAACTAGAACAATTTAATTTTCTTTGTCTTTGCCATATTACCCTGGCTAGGGTAGCCAGAGAGCATAATGAATGTAACAGCTCTGAAAGGATATCCCATGAATGAAAGCAGAGATCTCCTGACACATCACCGTTCAAACTTTGTTCAGAAAGGTGATCACTTTTTTGGCATACATTCTTGGACTGGCTGGTGGACAGGATGAGCTCATATTCCAATACATAGTTCCATCACAAAAATCATTTTGAACATAGACCCTGGTCTATATGGAACTTGTAACAGTGTTTTAAGCTGCCTCCGCTGTACTGGTCTACCAGGCTCCATACTGGTTCTTGACATTGATACTTTAATTTTATTGAGGCCCCATGTAAACAGCTGCTGCTGATTTTGGAGACGTGATGAAAGTTTCACTTGTCACCTTTCACAGTGGACCACATGCTACCCTTGATATGCGCGCACAACTCTTGTTCAGTTTCTGGCACCTTAGGTACCATTTCACCTTCTTGGGGCAGATGGTTTGGGAGCAAGTCAGAGCCTGTGACTTGTACCGGAAGATCTGGGTTGTGTGTTTGCCTCTGCAGGCTACGGATTTATAAAACTCTCATTATTGATCTGTACGAGGGTCACAGAATTGGTCTCCTAGACAGAGCTTTAAAGGCTTTATATTTCTTTGAGCTTTTGGCCTAGCCTGTGGATCGGGTTAAGTTGGTATCTGCTTGGTTTTAATTTTATTTGTACCTGATATTTTAATGTATGGTCTGTACTTATGCCTAGAATGTCCATAATGAAGAGGTGACTTGACAGTGAGCACCCAGTCATGCTCTCTGCATCAACAGGCAGAAGGGACCTTAATTGGGTTGATCTTCCGAGAGAGATGCAAAAAAATAGGGGATGGGGGAATGCTAGCTTCACAGCATTATCTCCTGCAAAACCACTTCATGTGATGTTTTGGAAGATGGATCCTGGGGCAGAAGGAAAATAAATTGCTATTACCCCTGCCATTTTCATCTACCCTTGTCCTCAGAGGCAGCAGAGAGATGCACCATCATTTTGAGTTCTTTGCGTGCAACCACGTCTCACCACTTCCCCTAACCCTCAGAGTGGGTTAGTATGTTGAGGATCTAACTAGGACTGCAGCTCCCCTTCCTTGCAAATTTCTAAAATCTGTGGAGTTAGAAAGCTGCACTCCGCCCCTTCCACACATGCACCCTACATCCTTCCCACCTGAGAGGATAATCAGTTGGGAACTCCAGAAGGGGATTGTGATGGATGACAGGCCCCTCCATCCCCTCCCATAAAATGAAATATTCTAATCCATGATTATTATTATATGGCGGATATCAGCTGCCCTTAACATGACATTTCCTTCCCTCTGTCCCCTAAAATTAATTCCATGGCCTCAAGGAGGTTTACAGAAGAGATCTATTTACTTCAGGAGCCCAAACTACACTGGCTGGAGGTGAGGAGCCAATCTTACTACTCAGTTTTAATATTTTTATGATGGAACTGCCTATATGCCTCAATCAGTTCATGGACCCTGATGCTAGGGACTGAACAAAGTCATATAGTAAGGAATTTGTCCCAAACAGTTCACATTTTGGGATAAATCCACTTTCCCTCACACCCAAAGAACAACCCCTATTCTCTAGCAAAGGGCCTTCCTAACATCTTCTGGCATGTAGGGCTCAGCGATGTTTCTCTTTACACATAATAGACCCCCTTCTTTTCAAAAACTAATAGGGAGGAAAAACAGATATTTTTACTTTTCTTTAATTCCTGTTCAATCCTTATTGAACTCAGACTGCAGTACTGGCCTGCTAGTCCTATAGGGCCTTGCTGCTCCCTCCAGCTGCAGCAGATGGCACTCTTGATCCTTTTAACTTGAAACCTATTTATTAAACTTCTGGGAGATCAAGAAAGTGCCACCCAGCACCAGTTCCATTGCTTCAGTCATGCCCAAGTAGGCTATAGATCTTGCAGACCTTATCTTTGGTATTTCCCTACAGAAAAAAAAAAGCTCTTTTAAACAAGGGACTGTTTTTTGGCAACAGATGGGGGGGGGGAAAGCACAGTAAAGCAGGTAGCTGGAATGTGCATGCTGTAGATTATTATCCATTAAAGCAAACACCAAACCTGCAACCTGCTATAGCCTCACCTTACAAGTTTGAGGTCACGTAGGGTACACAGTTGTGTAACTGCAGAGAGTGTCTTTCATAAATCATTGCTCCCACAGAAGGGAAATATGGGCAATATCCTAGCCCTTCTGAAGTTAGTATGAATTATTCAGTTGATGTCTGTGCCACCAGGATTTCATCCTTTCTATTTTCTTTCTTTAAAACAAATAAGTAAGGAATTATAGACTGCAGAAGCCAGCCTTACTTCAAGATCTTTATCTGTAATTGTTTTTTACAGCAGCTACTTGTAGTTGGCAGCCACCAGCTGAAATTTGCATGTGAGACAACGAATTTCTGTGGGAAATGGAAGCCTGATAAAACATTGTCCCTTCAATGCTTAAGTATGTGCTTGAAAAATCTTATTTTCACCCATCCTATCACCACTTTCCACACAATCTGGATCAGAAAGGCCAGCAACAGGAAAGGGAAAACTCTCTTGTAAGTTTTACTTGCCACCTGTTTGCTAAATATATGTAAGTGCCACTTTGTAAAATCAAAACCTGAACCACAAACTAACAGTATAAAAACTCCACAGCTCTAGACGATGGGACTCTAAAGACCTCTGTGGAATATGGCTACAAAACTTGTGGGTGCACAAATCAATACTGGCACATGCAACTGATGGACACAACTGCAAGTTTTGTTCAAACAACTGGAGACATCTTGTAGAGGTAGCTCTGGTAAAGGAGACACTAATTGTTTCAATTTATTTTTCCTTTAAAATGGTACCTCGGGTAACGTCTATAAAAGCAAGGCTATGGTTCAAGTAGTGGGTTTCACCTTCTTCATGGTTGAATATTCAATCCCTGACTGAGTTGTTCTTTAGAGCATTTGTAATGGACACCATTAGATGGTGCTGTAGCTCCATTAATAAACTCCATAGTCTCTCGAATTTGTTTTCTGGTCCCTGGTTTTTGGAAGTTTTAAGTAACACTAAGCTGTCCTGCCCGCATTGATCCGCCCAGCATCTAACTTTAACCTGAACTGTGGCCCAGGAAATCCTTCACCATAAGTAACCTTGTAAACTTCCATGACCAATTTTTGGAACAAGTTCCCTCAATAAATCTATTACTTTGTTGTGCAATGTTGGAAGTTTGCAGTTGTTTCTCTGATTAATTATAGCAAAAATAAACTTGCACGATCAATCCAGCCCGTGACACATTTCAGCCTGAGTTGAAACATGTGCTTAGGAAAGGCCTTGGAGCCTTCTAAATAGTCCTGCTCCGCGATTTGAAAGCGGGGGTTGTGCTTTTATAATGTTTACTTGCTCCAGGCTTTTGGTCCCTGCGTTGGCTGTTAACAAATTGCCTGTGATTAATGGCTTGCTAGCCCTCTTATTGCACTGCCGTGTCAAGTTAGTTACGATAGGAGAGAACAGCGTCAGAAATTACTAATTTTGATCTTGTCCACCCTCCCCAGAAACACCATAACAGCACTGTTTTATGTAATAGTGTTTATTTTATTTCACACGTTACCCATGGAACATATCGGATAAATTCTCTACATCTGTCACCAGTCCGGAATGCAGGATAAAAAGATACTCAGAGAAAGTTAAACACCAAGATTTTACATTCACGCGATGAAAAATAGAGGGTGATACACTGCTTTTAAAATGCCCGTATGCAAAATATATAACGTATAAAAATAACTCTTTTCAAAGATGCAAAAAGGATGGGGAACAACAACAACTTAAATATTGATATTTATCTTATTATACACACACACAGCACTTATAATTAAACCACGTACAATTGCACTTTTCCTCTCGATTACATTCAAGTATAAGGCAGTCCCCGCGGGGACTAGTGAGTGTCCGATTCCCTGCCGGGTGCAGACAATGCAGAGGGTGCTTGGCTTTCCCCCCCACCCCCAGGCCAATAGCCAGGGGCAGGCAAGAAGAATAAGTCCCCGTATGTCCGAGATCCAGGGTTCACACGTCACTTGTCGGCAGCCTCGAGCGGTGTGACCCCAGAGGGAAGGAGGCCAGATGTGACACTGCGGGCGGCCAGCTGTGAGCTCTCCCCTTGTGCGCTCCAGCCCCTCGCCGCCCCTTCCTACCGGCGCTGCGCAGCCGGCGGGCCCGGCCCGGCCGGGGCCGAGTGCCTCTGGGGGGGGGGGGGGACGGCAGCTGCCGGAGCCCCGAGTCTATGGGTTCAGGCCAAGCGGGGGCGCGTCCTGCTTCCCCGCCCCGGAGCGAGTCTCTCTGCCGCTCGCAGCTTTCGCTAGGTCTCCGCGGCTGCTCGGCCCCACGAGCTCCCTGATGCTGAAGCGCCGGGGAAAGCCGCCCCCCGAGGCGGCGCCAGCGCGGTGCTTGCCCGCTCGGCGGCGGCTCTAAGTTCTGAGCGAGCGGGCGCTGAGCCGCGCCAGCAGCCGTCCGGGCTGGCTCGGGGCTGCGGCGCTCCTGCTGTCCGAGGGGCTGGAGCGCAGGGCGAGCCGCTGGGAGCGCGTCCGCCTGGGGGCTGGCACCGAGCGCCGCCTGCGGCCGTATCCCTGGGGGCTGATCTTGCTGATGGGGGCGGCGTCGTCCTTGTCCTTGTCGGTCAGCTGGTAGATCTGGTGGGCCAGCTGCTGGATCGTGCAGGTCCCGAACCTGCAGCCCAGCCGCCTGGCCTGGAGGTGGGGGAAGCTGTTAATGCTCTGGCGGTAGCGCTTCACGCGGATGCGAGCATCCTCCGGGCGGCTGCGAGACACAGGGGAGAGGGAGAGGCCGTGAGAGAGGAGCAGTGGGGCTGCAGAGCGGTGGGACCGTCCTGGAGGGCTGGGGAAGGCCAGGGCTTAGCAGTGCGGAGCGGGAAAGGGGGTTCCCAGGGTAAGCCCTGGCCGTGGAGGGGAGGCTCTAGCCCTCAGCTGCCCGGCTGTAGGAGGGGGTGAGGGTGACCTCGCGATCTGATGGCGGCTGTTACTATTTCTGTGTATCCGGGGCTCAAGTTCCCATTTATATTTGGCTTTCCACAGTTGGACTGGCTGGTTGGTTTCCCGCCAGCTAAAATGGGGGAGGCCGGAGCCAGTTCCCAAGAGCGTTTACACCGCACTGAGGACCTGCCCCCCCGGCTGGGGAAATGGAGGGTCCAAGCAGCCCCGAACAAGGGAGACTGCGCCCTTCCCACCGCCTTGCGCAAGTGCCAGCGCTAGTGCGTGACCGGGGGGTTACCTGGGATGCGAGACTCGGGGATCCTCCTTCACGTCCTGGGACCGAATGAGAGGCTGCACGTCCGCAGCTGCCACTTGTCCGCTGAACGTGCTGGGAGGCTTCGCGTCCCGCCGGACCCGGCTCGCGGCCCATTTGGTCCATCTGAAAGGCGAGCAAAGGGAGGGAGGAAAGAAGGGCTGTTAGCGCGAGCCCACAGGGCAGGAGCCAAACCAAAGGCAGGCGAGGGGCTGGAGCCCGCTTTCCCAAAGGGATGCTCTACGGGCTAGGCACCCGGCAACCCCCCACGTTGTTTCGAGCTCCGGGTCTAGGACCGAGCCCTTTTAAGCCCTTTCTAGGGGTTCATCTCGACCTCGGCAGGGAAGCACATTTGGATACTTACTTTCTTTTGAATTCTGAAGTTGCGTCCAGCCTCGCAGCGTCCACCCCAAGGACGGTCACGGACCCGAGATAGAGGAGGGCTACGTGAACCAGTTTCATTCTGGCTGAAACCCTGCTGGAGGAAGACGAGAAGAAGCGTCAACGTGGGCACGTTTCACATAGATGGTGCATTCGTTTACAGTGAGCTGTGCGCCTCGGGAGGGTCCCCGGCCACTGGGGACTTGGCGTGTGTGCCAAGCTAAGCGCTAATATTTACTTAACCGTTTATCGCAGGGTCAATAAAGAGAGCCTCCAAAGTTTGCTTTTGCCAAACACGTTACTTGCTTGCACGGCTGAAGGCTAAAATTGTTGTCAGAACCCCCCCAGTGGGTTGGAGGAGGACTTAATTAACTCGCGCGATTCGAAATAGCTTGTCAGGTTTTCAAAGCATGCAAAGGGTTCCCTTCCCAGCCTGCAAACTGCATTTGGTTTCAACCCTTGACAGCGCAGCTCTCCTACCTAGCAAACTACGCCGGGTTTACACCGCGAGCGGCCGCGGATACCAAGAGCCAGCGCAAACGCAGCGGCGTAACTTCATGCGTTTAAAAAAACCACCCAGACGTGGGGACTACTCCCCCTCCACCCGACTGCTCTTTGGGGAAGGGCCGTACCTGATAGTAAGGGTAATCCACTGAGAAAAACCTTTGTGTAATAGCGAGCCCAAGCAGCAGTCCCCGTCGGAGTCGCTCTGCCACGAGAAACCCCGCACCGAGTCACTGAGGTAACAACCACTGGCTGCCCGGCGTTCCCCTTCACACTTTTATAGAGCAGCGCCGCGGGGAAGGGGGAGGAGCTTCATGGGACGGGTCTGACATTGTCTGCCCTCCAGCCCCGCCTGCCTCGTGCCTGTCTAGCATTAATCATACCGCTGCAATGAGCGTGAATTGGGGGCAACCAATACTAGGGCAAAAGTAAGAAGATTAGCGAAAAATATCCCGTACAAGACTCGTTGGCGTCGTGCTGACTGTAAGCTGGAATTTTGGGGGGTGGGTTCTTAGTCATTGCATGCTGCAACGTTCAGTACGACTTCCAATATCTGCTGAATTGGTGATTCTCTGCAATACTCGGAACACTCAATACCTCTTGACCCATATCTACTCTATAGATGCAGTACAATATATAGTTCCCATCATAGATATAAACAGTATAGGTAGACATTAATTGCTGTATTTTAGCTAGACCTGATGATCGCTTTCAAAATCTATACAAGTGCAGCAAGGCAAAACTTTTTAAAACATTTATATTTGGAAAATGCGAAGTACAATGGATAATTTTAATGAAGAACAGGCTCTGTTACGTAAGTAAGGAGATGAATACATCATCCAGCATTCACATTTTTGTCTGTTGTTGATCGTTTTAATGTAAGCTGACGTTTAGATATTGTTAAAGGGTAGAAACTGGATTCAGACTCCCGAGACATTTAATTCACAGTCCTGCTAAGAGAAAAATTATTTAGGAAATCAGGTGTGTGATGCTGTCTTTTTTGGGAACGAGTGGCGTGTATCACGCTTGGAAAGGTATGTGGATGAACATGATAGAGACTTTCCTTTGGCTGCACAGCTGACTCATTCTAACGTGATCCCTCCCTTGCCAGCAGCGTCCAGAAGCATTCACGTCTCACGGCAACCGCAGTGTACACACCTCCTTTTGGGATAAATAGATAGATAGATTGCTAGGTTGGTGGCAGTGAGGTGATTGGGGTGTGTTGGGGGCGTTCCAGGTGAATTACACAGAGACATTTTCCCGTTTAACCATTCTCCATCAAAGTGGTGCTGCTGCCGTGGAGGCAGACAGGGCGCTCACTTCAAAACACACTTCAGGTTTCTCCAGAAAAAGTGGGACGTTTCCAAATTGGGATTTTAATACAACTTCAGGGTTTCATCCTACAAACCCTTAGGAATCTGGTGAGCTTTATTCAGTAGTTCCATTTCCTTTCATACAAACTGTGTCCCAAAACAAAGTTAATAATAATGCAGTGACTGTTAAAGAATCAGCAGAGGGAAGGAACAATTAAGAAGTAGATGAGGGAGAAAAGGAATTAAATCAACATATCACTAACATATAATTTTTTAAAATCACTTTTTCAAGAGGCTTATTTTCTAGACAAAACCAATAATAAACAGCTAACAAATTAACATACTTTCAAATGGTCTTTTATGCAACTAAAACTCAAGTGACTCCTAGCCATCTGTTTAAAACCTTCCTTAATCAGCAAAAATGCATGATTTTGACCCTACTTTTTCCTCAGAAGGCAGGATTTAATGTGATGGGTATTGCTTTGGTTTCATATTATTATTTTATAATCCTCTGCATTTCCAGTAAGACAACACATATCCTCAAATGTGGAAAATCCCCAATTAAAATCCCTCATTAAAAATTATTGGCCACAAGGGAAATTGCATTCTTTATACTTTTAGAAAATACCATACAGGAAGAGTCCTACACTGATTTAAGATTTGTAATAAACCACTCACTACTTTTTGTCATTCAGCAGAGTCATGCCTAAAAGTCTGTTAATTACAAATACCATTTAAATGATTCAGTCATTTTAACCTAACATGGGATTGAAATTTGGCATTGAAGGTATCAACTGGTTGATGTAGATTGTGAAAGGGGCTGCAACAGGGAAAGCTGATTTTAGGTCTAACATGAAAACATGAAAAAATTGCTTTCTGAATTCAGATGGTTGTTGTTCCAACTAAGCATATACACACAGAGTTTAAAAATTAGGTCTAAGCACTGAGTTTGTACATGGCAGTAATAGTGCCTCTTTTATTTTGAAAATTATTTACACTTAAAAAAACAAATACAGAAAGTTCTTTGTAAATATTATTCAAAATATATTTTGATGCAATATCATTAAATATAATGGAAAATATTTCTCCTATGAGATGTCCATTCTCCCATAGATACTAACTCTCATTAATTGGGAAACTTGGTAGTGTGGAGAAAGGAGTGCTAGATTAAATGTTATGAAATATGCAGTTTTAATCTGTTACTGACTTGCTGTTGACCTTGGGCAAGTCACTTCAACCTCTCTGTATCTTAGTTTTCCCATATGTGAAATTGGATTAACAATATGTAACTTCTTTGCAGGAAGATAGTGAGGATTAGTTAGTGTTTGTACAGCACTTGGAATAGGTAAAGTGCTAAGTATTATTACTGTCATAAGAGTTTCTCTAAAATCTTGGTGCATCAATGGGAAAATAGGCTTTGGGCCAAATTCCATATGACTTATGCAAGAAAATCTTTTCTTAAAGTTAGTGGGAAATGTTCTTGTGCAAGAAGTACAGAATTTGGCCCTTAAGCATGAACGGCTATTCATTTAATTAAATTTATATGCAATTTACTTTGTAATACTGAAGTTGGACTAAAGATATGATTTAAGCATTCTACAAGATGTAATGTGTAAAATCCCAGTCAAAGTCAAAGTGTAGAACTCTTGCTTTAATTTTATTGCTTTTCAGTTACTTTGGACCAACATATTCAAAAGTGACTAGTGATATTAGGTACCTTGATTTTTGGGTGCCCCAAAAGAGATGCCTTAAAGGTGTCTGATTCTGAGAAAGAGATGAGCACCTACAAAGTGAGGCACCCAAAAATCCCCAGAAACTTTTGAAAATCTAGGCTACGGGACTGGTCCACAGTCCTCAAAATTTTGAATTTTCCATTTACAACGTATAATTTCACCCAATGTTCTGAGAAGCAGAACAGGATGAGTTCCTTGCCCTCCCAGGTAGGAAATATGATCTTGTTGAGGCATTGGACAGGGATTCAGGAAATGTAGTTTCAATTCTCCAATCTACCATAGACTTCCTCTTTGACCTTAAGCAAGTCACTGATCTATCTGTGCCCCTGTCCTCATTTGTAAAATGAGGATAATATTATTAGATAATACATTGATGTGCAGAGAATGACTCCATACATATTTAGGAGATGGTCAGATACTATGATGATGGCAATCATATAGATAGTTCAATTCAAAGTGAGTTAAAGTTAAGAAGTGCTTTTTCTTTTGCATGACTGTTTTTAATCCATGCCACCCTGTTCTGTGATCTCAATAGATTTTACACGGAATTAAGGTTTAGCTACGTGTGTTTGGATGGAAGAGACAGGAATGGTGAGGTATTGTTGGTAGCAGTGCTGATGATACAGTAGGTGTATTTTTTCTCCTAAGTACACACTGAATTAATACTCCAGCAACATCCTGTGTAACACTGCCCTACTAAAGATGCTCTCTCAAATGAGATGCAAAAGTAGAGATCCTGTGATTTTTTATGATCAAATAATTCCACATGGTACCTTTTGTAGAGTAGAGATGTTAATCTTAAACTTCTGGTCAAATTCCAAATGAGGTAATTACCTTCTGCCTATATGAACTCCCCCTGAAGATTCAGTTGAACACAATATTATTCAGTCCCTGTTGTAAAGTTCTCTGTACACTTGCTGTGTACAGTCAAACAGTTGCTGTGTTTCACCCTACTGGTGACTGTGTAGAACCCTATCTGTAGTCCACCTGGCAGAGATGTTGTGTGGCTTAATTAATAAATGCAAACCTTTTTGCTATTTCAGAAATGCTTTTTATCCAAAGAAAGTATTTTAAAGACTTTTTACCTCCACATTTTCAAAGCAACACTCTTGGTTTCAGTCATTAAGGTTCATGAGAACCATGCTACTAAAATCCTGCACATTGCTTTAAAAATGTATCCCTTAAAGTTATTTTAGCTACTCTGTGGCTCAGGGGGAACCAAAATAATCTAACAAAACCCCATAAAGCTCCTCTTTTTCTCTAAAAGGATATGCAATATTTTAGATTTATGTTATGCTCTTGTCTTTTCTACTTCTTACACTGAATTTTATTAAGCCTAAATCTTGCTACTTTATAGGAAAGTTTGATTCCCTTAAAGGATTTGGTGGAGATAATATAAGATGCTACCCTCTACTGGAAAGTAACAAGCAAGAGGATTTTAATTATCCATATAATTTATGTTCCACCCCATCTATACCAGGAAGGTATTGCTTCCAATTTCACATCTTCTGAATGTAGGGTGTAGTTACTCAGTATCTGAGCTATGGACAGCAATGTTCCTATATAAAAACATGTTTATTACTGTATTCCATATATAAAATTATAGTGGAGTAATTAGAGGTACATTCAATGGCAATTTAGCATTAGAACTAAACAGTGATTCATATCACTTACTGCTGGAGTTCATACTACTGTGCTGTAAAACATGGCTGGGATATAAATGGCAGTTTTATCTTATTATACTATTTTTGGCATAGGCTCAACCAGAGACTTGTCAGTCACACTATGTAGCAGCATGATCTTTACAGCGGCTGGTAGGCCAATTAGGCTTTCAGGGGTAAGAGCAAAAGGTGTCAGTCCTATTTACACACTATAAATAGCAACTCAAAATCTTCCACTTAACTGTAAATGTGCTCTGCAGGCTCTTGAAGAATAGCCTTTTGCTAGGATGTCACACAAATGGGTAAGTAGAAAACCAAAAAAATTAAATGAAAGAGATACTTGCACGTGAGTCACAATCATCGTCTCAATGAGGATTTAAAGTGACACCTGCCTGTGATTTTTTCCTCCTTGGGTGCCAGTGCCAAAGCTGTAGTCCACACAGAAAGTGACACCTAATGTGGGAGAGAGGGAAGCACAGTTGCACAGTAGTAAATAGGTATGGGAAACCATTTCTGAGCACATCAAGATTTCAACTATTATGGTTTCCATGTTTCATCATAGTACAGTATTTTTATTGCAATTTGGGCCATATTGCCAGAGAGAACTAAGTGCAAGCATAAAAACAGCCATAGGGCTGTTACTTATGGGACTTGGTGAATGAAAAGCCTTCTACTTTATTACTGTTTTTTTCAGGCTGTGCTTAGGAACCAGTAACAACAGTTTATGGGAAGTTGCATGTGAACAATACATGCTGTGCCATGATAACTGCACTCAGTTTACGGAAGCCTGCTTCCCTCAGCACAGTGGCATGTTCCTAACATCCACAAGAAAATGTAAACAGGAAACTTCCTGGAAATTCCTGTCCATGTAAAATTCCATTCTTGAGAACCAACTCAGGGAGGTTATTTTTAAGGCAATGCCCTGATTCATAACAAGGCATTTATTTTGCATGTATTGAACTACAAATGCATCAGCAAAATATTACATAAAACAAGAGGCTGACGGGTTTTACTGCAAATTTTGCAATAGAAAAAGTCCTAATCCCATATTTAGGCGCTAAATGAAGGCAAGGAGGATATTTTAGAAAGAGCCTTTTAGATACCGATGTCTTTGGTAGTTTCTATGCGTTCAAACTCGAAATGCATTCATAAACTATAAATGCAAGGAAAGAACAGTGTATGTCTCATTGCAACCTTTGCAAGAGCAAAATGATCCCAGATGGAATCTAAAGAAAGCAAGGCTTCTGGGTGGGTATTTTCGTGACAGTCTTTTTTTAAAAAAAATCTCTTTTGCACGCGTTAAAAAAGGCATGGGGGTAAACTGCCTTGCTGCAACCCTGGTAGCAAGAAGGGAAGACCCACGCTCAAGCGGGGAGTGAGAACGGGCACATTTATTTGGGGAGAAATCTTTGGACGTTCATTCGCGTGGCCTTGCGCTCCCCGTGCATTCGCCAGATGCCAACGCAGCGGGAGGACACGGCCCCTCGCCGCGGCCCTTACACCTACACGGAGGCCACTCCCGAACGTCGCGTGCTGCCGGGCGAGCCCAGCCGCGCGCGCGCGCGCGCGCGCCAGGCGGACAATAGCAGCAGCGGCTTCCACCCGCCGCCCCGCGTGCCGTCCGTAAACCCCGCCGCAGCCCACGCCCAGCCCCGGCGGGGTCACAGCGCCGCGGAGCAGGGGGCGCGCAGGCGCAGGCGCAGAGCGTGCCTGGGTGTCCAACATGGCTGAGGTGCTGCTGCTGCTGTTGCTGCTTCCCTGGCTGGCGCAGAGGGCGGGATGCTGAGGGCCGCAGCAGCAGCAGCAGCGGCGGCGGCGGCGGCGCGGCAGGGGTGGTGGGGACTGAGGCGGGCTCTCCTCAGCCATGGCTAGGCTGGCTGACTATTTCATTGTGGTGGGCTATGACCATGAGAAGCCAGGTAGGTGTGGCTCTTCGTACCGCTGCTCCGTGCTGCCCGGCCTCAGTCAGACTCAGGCCCCCAGGGGCAGAGGCTGGGCGCAGCGTGGGGCAGAGGCTGTTGGCTGGGGGGAGAACTCAGGGCTGGATGGTCGTGGGGGGGGGATGGGCTGGCTACCTCTCTCCAGCTTGAGCAGGTTGGTGGGAGAGTCAGGGGCTGCTTTCCTGAAGGGGACCAGTTCCAGGGGCTTAATTTCCTCCCCATGAGGGTGGCTAGGTTGGAAGGGGACGGAGGGGATTCTCTTCCTCCCATGGAGGCGGGCAGGTTTGCTGCAGGACCCTCTCGGAGCACGGCTACGTGTGGAGTGGCTTTCAAAATCTGTCAGTGAAAACAGAAAAAGCACTGGTAAAGGTCCCGCTCCCTCCCCCCAGCACCAAAGCCCCTGTCACATCCTGAGCGAGTAAGGAATGACGCAGGGGGGGAGGGAGCTGGGATGGTCTTTTTCAGCAGAGGAAGACGTGATATTCGGATCCTGTCACTGATAATTGGTGATTTCACTTAGTGGCTTCAGGCTTTGTTACCAGGAGCCATTTTGATCATTTGAAGGAGGGAAAATATGAAAACAAATGAGATTTTTAAATGCCTTGTAATTTACCCGATAAAAATCCCTTCAGTACTATAGCTTAAAATGAATCCCCAGGTGGGGATTCTTCTTTGTTATTTTATTAGGTGTTTTCTCTGTATGGAATAATATTTTTGTTATTCCTTTCTTCTGCCTCTTTGTGCGAGTGGTTTTTCAAAATATTTTGTTGAGCAGAATAGTAAACTTGATCTACCTTTTATTTTAGTATTAAGTAGGGTCTCCCTGGAAACCAGTTGGGGTTATTGTCCTTTTTGTTTGGGTACAAACAATTGTTAAAGGTGCCATTGATGATACAGTGTAGGTAGCAATATGGCATTTTGTAGGCTCTGTAAGGTTGGCTCTGTTGTGGAATTGACACAGCAAAGATGTTTTTGCTTCTCTAGTTAGATAAAAGGGAGAGGCATTGTTTATGTCTGTTGTGCCAGCTTGCAGGCAAAGAAAAACCCGCTTTCATGAGTTAATTTAAATATATAATTTTTTCCTCAAACAGCAATATTTGTCATTACATGTTTATTGACATAATTTGTTTATGGATATTGCTGAAGAAACTTTCAACCCACATACTGCTTTATTTTAATTTTAAATTGATTTGTTGTCATCTGGTACATAAATAAACACAGTTGCTTTTCAGTGGATATTTTAGGGTGAGTGTTGTCGCCTATTGTCATTGAGCAAGATTTTAAATAATTAAATGCTTTTTATACCTGTAACAAACTATGTTTAACTCTTGTACTTGAGTCTGTATTCCTGGACTCTCTGAATAGTTACTCCATAGCTTCCTTTAGACAATGTCAAAATATAAATAGTAAAGGATTAGTTTGTCATCTTTCTTTTTTTTAACCAAAAAATAAAATCTATTACATCTAAGTATTGTGTTTATAAGATTTGCATATGCTGTCCATAAAAGATTTGGTGCCCCTTCTAGAATTCACACCATTATTTTGTCTATGCATTACAATATGCATTGTCTTTTCCAATTTTAGTGGCAAAATTATAGGAGATGTGAAGCACTGTGAAGTGGAAGTAGAGTGCAAGAAGCCAAGGTGCATTGAGCAGAAGATACAAGATGTAGATTGCTATTTTTAAGGGTGTGCAGTCAGCTTTGACATCTTCACTATATGACAGATCAGAATTGGACAAATGTCTCCATTTGTAATACCCTCATCCTGCAAGCACTGAAGTACGTGCCTAGCTTTGTGCACTTCTCATTGACTTCTGGACTACTCCCATGTGTAAAGTTACACACATGCATAAGAGCTTCCAGGATTAGGCCCTTAATCTGAAGAGTCCCATGTCCTGAAACAGTTGGTTGAGACCTGACAGAATAATCAGAAGTTATTATTTAATTGGTTTGCTGCTTCTTTAACACTTAGTGTTCAAAATGTTTGAGAGAAAACAACATTCTCCAGAAGACTAGGCACATACTGTATTCGAAATTCCTTCACCCCCACATGTAATTCCATAATACACAGAGTACTGATCTTTTTTGTTTTGTAGAATTCCAGTTTTTTTGGTGTCTTTATTATACTTCCTCACATATGAAATAGATGGGCCCAAAATATTTCTGTAAGATAAACTTATAATTATCCTTGATGGTTTTAAAGAAATCTTTGTGTATAGGTATTTTCTCTGCACTTTCTCTTTTTTAAGAAAAGTTACTTGCTTTGGTATCTTAAATAAAATTGGTTTAACTTTTAACTGAAGTAAAAAAGTTTGTATTTAAGTTTATACGCAAAAAACTTGTTACACTACCTTGTCTAAATGATTTCAGATAGACTCAGTATAAAACTTTAAAATCTTGAAATATATTTTGTGTAGTTTAAGAAATGATTTCTAGAGTTCCTATTGGGAGAAAATACTCTCAATATCAGTGTTACAATCCTGCTCCAATCAGTGTTTTTAAATGCTTTTGAAAAAAGGAGAAAGATGCTATTTATTATTGTCTGTCTATTTTTATATGACCCTCATCAGTTTAATGTTTTGAGTGTCTCACAGACACTAACAAATTTATCCTCACAGCACTCCACAGATGAACAACTCAGGCAAGGAGAGATGAATGGATTTACTCACGGTTGAAAATTCAACCGAAATTTCCTCAGTCACAGTCCAGTGTCCTAATGACAAGACCATCCTTCTTACAAAGGCAAATCTGTCACCTGGCATTTTATCCATAGCAAAGGTGCTGACAATCTTTCCAATTAGTTGATTATTTATATTTGATGTTTCAAAATTATGCATTTGAATATGTAATATTTAGGGACTGTCTCTGACAAATGACAGTTAGAAGTTTACTGGTGTATTGGTTCTTACTTTCTCATTGGATTTAGTTTCATTGTAATCCCAACATAAGAAGGAATGTAGAGTTTAACATTAGTGCAGCCTCTATTTATGTTTTCATCTTTTAAAAGTATTTTAAACTTCCTGTGAAATGAATTTAGTCCTTGTGAAAGGTGCTGTGTTGACAATCCTGTTGGTTTAAATCCTATGCTTATACATGAAACACATATACCTGTGGCATTATAAGCTTCCATACGCCACTCTTTTAGCGTGCTCAGCTTTGTCTTGGAGCTACTATCATTGTTTCAATCACATACAGTTGATGGATTAAGCTAACTCCTTCAGAGATTTGAATTTTCATCTTTTGTTAGTTGGAAGTATAGCAGACATTCATTGACGCAAATTGACAGATTGCATGTTATAATACCTATGTATCAGTTATATTCATATCTTATCTGGCATCAGTTTTACAAATCCATTGCAAGTATTGAAGTATCTGATCCTGCATTTGACTGTCTTTAGGTGCACTCTTGGAATTTACACAGACTCCTGCTGAAGTCAGTGGGACAGTGTACCTGTGCAAGATCATAGGGAATTGGGGCTGTGGCTTTCATTTGGAGCGGGTGACTGTACAGCTGCATATTATCCTGCTTTTTATGGTTTGTGATGTTGAGTTATACAATTTAGCAACCTTAAAAACTAACAATTTATTTTTTGTAGGCATTGTATACAACCCTATGCAAATTTTTCTGCTAACAAGCATGTGAGGTTTTTTTGCGTGCATACTTACTAACTGCTGGAAATTGAAAGAAGGAAAATTATCCTTTTGGATTTGCTCCATGATTTGTATAATCGTCAGTAGGCATACATGTGAGCGATGCATGCACTGTTGAACCTGTCTTGCAATTAGATTCACACATACAAACCCTTGCGCTGTGAGAACTCCCCATTTATCTTGGAGGGACGCTGTGTGGATGTAAGAGCCGAAATGTACAGATTGGAGTCCTAATTACAATGGACTTGAACCTACATTCCTGGTGCACAGAAAACTACTTTTGAAGTCATTGATAATTTGGGGTGTATTAGGGATGTAGCAGCAGCCCTTGTGGAAAGTGAAGTAAGCAAACATTTAATTTGACAAAAGTGAAAGAGCTTGATTGATTTAATACATGTAAGCTCTATAATTTTTACTGATTTCTCTCACTTTATTTTGAACTAACAGTGTATTAAATCTGACTTTCTCATTTTTTCAAATTAAATGCTTAGTTACGTCACTTCCCACCAGGGCTGCTGCTGCTTCATCCCTAATACTCCCAAAATTATCAGTGATTTCAAAAGTAGTTATGAGAGCACGAGGAATGCAAGCTCAGGTCCATTCATTGTAACTAGGACTCCAATCTGCATATATGGGCTCTTGCTGGGATGGAGAAAATGTTTATCTAACCCATCAGCCTAATGGAGAGTTGCCACAGAAATGGTCCAGAGGCTACATATTGAGATTTCTTTGCAAAGAATGTAGCAGTTGGAAGATGTAGGCCCCTTGAATCAAAAAATACCACTGCATGTGCATTCTGACTTTTTTTTTTTCCATGGGTTTTGAAGTGTGTTTGATGTGCGTTACAACAAGAATTCCCATATAATGTGTTTGCATAATGGAATGTGGATGGGATTTGAGGAAGTGCACAGATGTTTGCAAAGATCACACAAGGGCATGAGAAAACACTCTTCTTGTTTTTTGTTTTTTTGTTTTTGCTGGTATAAGCCCTAATCATGAATTCATCATTGGAATTTACATGTGGTGTTACTCAAAAAGGTATGAGAGCGCGCCAAGATTTTGTTGTTTTCCGAAAGCAGAAACAAAATGGTAGTGTCAAAGAAAGAAACTAAATATTGGGCATATTTAATCTGCCCGTACACCCACCCTGGCTGTTCTTTAATAAAAACAGTGGAAAAAGGACTTAAGTATACTTGAGTACACAACAAAGTAAACTACTGCCAAAACAGAATTTTTTTTTGTAAATATTTTTCTAAAACAAAGCAACAATTAATCTGCCTTACTCTTGCTGCTTGGATTCAATGGTACTGTGTGTAATAAAAAGAGAACGGGTATTTGTATTGACTGTTAGTAAAATCTAACGTGACTAGTGGTAGTTCATCCCATAACTGTCTGCACCTGCATGGACCAAATTATCTAACCTTGCTTATTTTAAAGAAACCACTTTCTTTTACCTAGCTTCGCATCTTCCTAGATTGTGAAACTAGATAAGAGAGCGTGCAGTGAAGTGGGCAGAAGAAATTCCTAAGATGTGGTGTTTTTATTTTGTTTGTTTAACTTTACTGTGATCAGAATTTGCCTATAAACAGAAGGCTGATACTGGGTCCTATTCAGTTAAAAGAAAATAAACTCAGGAGTAAATTTTTTTTATAAGTTTTTTTTGGAGATGATGAATCTGGTCTGTAACTTCATAATACTAAATGCTAAGTAGTCTTTTTTATATATATTTAAAGTAGTGTCACATATATTATCCGGGATAGACATTCTTACATATCGGGAAATAACTTTCTTCCTCTTTTATATAATCCTTCCTCTCCCTGAAAGATACTGAAATAGGAGGCATGTAGAAAATCAGGTTGTTACTTGACTCCATTTTTGCCACAACTGCATGAGGGCTAGTTGCAGTCTAGTCCTAAAAGTACAATACTTAAATAAAGAAAAAGACAAAACAAAAAAAAAACCCTATCCCTTTTTGTGGTGAAGGAGCTTTAGTGCTTCATCCAAGCACACAATCTGCTCTCTTAGCTGAATCAGAATACAGCCATTCAATATTGTACATTGGCTAAGACATCAGTAATCAAACGATTGACATCAGTCACTTGTATAGGAAAAATGAAGGTGTAACAGAAATTTCCTGGTGTATAGGAAAAATGAAGGTGTAACAGAAATTTGTCACAAGTAGTGTAATCTTTGTCAAAGGATAATCCACTACATTAAGGCAAAGCAGAAAAATGTTTTTAGTGTCTTTCCATTGATAGTGTCTGGTTTCTGAAAACTAAGATTCAGAGATTTGTTACCAAAATAAGCATATTTATTTATTTAAGCAGTTCATTGTAATTGAAAGCAGTTACTCTGAATCACTAATGCAGCAATTTTTAAAATTGCTGCAACTCTGAATGTGAAGTTCTACCTTCTTTCAAAACTTGGATTGTGAACTTTGTCCGCTGAGTTTCCCATTCATAGTGATAATGGCAAGAAAAATGTATTCATTTAACAGGGAAACATTTCATACAACTATTTCAGTTTAAAATGTAATGTTCAGATGGCACACGTTTATCGTGCACTCATGTCCAGAAACTACTTTAACTTGTCCTTATGTGAGACAATAATTGCAATAGAGAAATAATTGCTCTCTCTTATTATGTGAAAGTCTTGAAATAACATATTGCAGTTTTATATCTAACCAAAGGACATTTCTGCTTGATCCACTGTCTTTTTCTCTTCTTGGCTAGCACATTATATTGTGCCAAGCTTGATCATTGCTAAGGCACTTCTATAACCACAAACATATTTTTCAGTAGGAAACAATAGTGGCTGGCATTTTAACTCCTACAACATCTCAAACATAATAGCCTTATCTTATAGCACTAGGGAAGATAATTATATTGCTCTGGGTACTTCATTGACATGAATTTAAAATACCTGTATGTTACCAACCCTCTCCCCAAACTGCTGCAGCTCATGAAGCGGGGAACTCAAATTGTGGCATAATTTTCTAGCAGGAAACAGTAAAGTTTTGAGAAATACTACTAAAAACTTTATCATATAAACTGATAAATTGTGGGAAAGACTTGCTGATGATCTCCTTCTACTCCATATTTGTAGAATAAATCAAGCTTTGCAAAGTGTTAGTGCTAACCCAATGATGCTGTTTAGTCCTAACAGTGACCACTGCCATTGATGACTAGATTAACGCGATTGTGGTGAAAGTATTTGTCGTCTTCTGTTTAGGGTTTTGAAACAACTTAATTAAATTTCTGTACTACTTGCTCTTTTTTTAAGAATAAATTGCACCTCTAGTGTTTAGTCATATTCTGAAATCATGGACAATCTCTCTATTGTTAGTTGGTATTTAACTGCTAAATCCCCACACACTGGGCAGAGTCTGACCATTATTTATTTATTAAACAGTGACGTGGGGTACAGTAATTTATTTGGTCTTTAAACTTGTTTCTAAGTTGACTTTCTATATCTTGTTTGCACGGTTTCAGTATGGTCAAACAATGGAACCAATTTGTACAATAAACTGTGATATTGTTTAAACATAATTTTCTTGGGAACATAGCAAATACAATAAAGCATGAAAATACAAAATCTCTTTTAAAATAGACAAAGGTACCAAATGCTTTCTGAAGATGGTCATAATCACAGGTATTAATTTCAGATGATTTTGCAAAACTATTTGGGACATTTGGTGACCTTAATGAATAATTACACACACAAATTACATTAAAAGAATATTATTAAGGTTCCAAAGTCAAGCATTTACATTAGGAAATGCTGGATTTTAAAGTTGCCTGTGCAGCCTTAATTAGAACTCCTGGGCAGATGCGTTAACATACAGTCTTTAATTCCATGGTTATATTATTTTTTCTACAGGACTCTTGTCTCATTCAGTGCACCCAATGGACTCAATTAACGAGCAGCTATCAATATTTTGTTTTATGCTCATGGTGCAACGTGTGGCCCAATGACATTTCTGCACAGTATTCATATCTTGCTCTGAAAATTGAATGATTAATTTCCTTGTGGGCTTTTCTGCGGTGGTCATCACCATAGTATCTGAGTGCTTTATAAACATTAATTAATCTTTTTCACAAGATCCTTGTAAGCAGAGGGGATATTATCATCCCCATTTTACAGATGGGGAGCTGAGGCACAGCGAGTTTAAGACCAAAGGTATCCACCAATTTTGTGTGCCCAATTTTAGTTTGGTCTGACCTGATTTTATTTTTAAGAGCACCTAGCAGTATATAGAACTCTGTATATCCAAACATAGCTCCCATTGATGTCAGTTGCATCTGAGATTTCTTGACCCTGAGACGTGATTTGCAGACGTGCCAAGATAGGCCCCCAGAAAACAAGAAAAGTGAAGCTAGTGGCCACTTGCGAAAACTTTGGTTTCACTGTCTTCACTAGCATCACACAGGAACTCGGAGACAGAGAAAGGGATAGAATCCACTTCCTTCAGAGCAGTATTCAACTGGTTTAACTATGAGACCATCCTTTATCTTCCTGTAGTCCCCTGCCTCCTCCACACTGATACATCCCAGAACAGATCCATCCGCTGTACTGAATGAGGCAAGGGTCCTGTGGAAAAAATAGTGAATAATCATGTAATTAAACCTGCTGCCTACACTGAAAGAGACTGAATTATAGTTTCACTGGCAACCTTAGTTCTGGTATTTCCTAGCTTGAGTGCTTGACTTTTTGCAATCTTTAATAATCTTTTAATAATTTCCTAGCTTTTTAAAAAAGCAAACAGAAATAAACGAATTTCATCATGTGGAATCATATTGACATTCACATAGGTCATCAGCAGGGCTAGAACCTTTAAATCTACTTTGCAGACCATAGCCACTTGAGTCACATGTGTTGGCAGGGAGCTGCAGGGTCCTGGCTCAGAGCTCTGGGCTCCCCCGCCGTAGCTTGGAGTTCAGGGCTCTTGCTGCAGCCAGCAGCAGGGAACTGTGTGTTTTCCCCCCACTGACCATGGTGGCTCACAGCCCCAGCATGCCCCACTGCCCAGGTTCCCTCTGCCGCCCATGGTGGTTCAGAGCTCCGGGCTGGGCCAACCCCCAAGGTTCACCAGGGGCTGTTCAGAGCTGTAGGGGCTCTGCTGCCCATAGTAGTTTGGAGCTCCAGGCTTCCTCCACCCACAGTGGTGGAACGGAGCTGTGGGAGGCCCCTGATGCCTGGGGCCACCTGGAGCTGGTGTGGGGAGGAGGAGGCAGTTTGGGGCTGCCTGGAGCTTGGGGAGGGCCCTGCCACAGCTTGGAGCTCTGGGTCCCCCCTGTTCATAGCAGCTGACAGCTCCTGCCCCGCTGTCAGCTGCCCCCTCTCCTGAGGCTGAGGGTAAAATGTCTCAGAGATCTCTGGAAGTCATGGAATCCGGGATTTTCGTGACCTTTGTGACAGACTTGCAGCCTTACTCATAAGATATTTTATTTTCAATGATAGTGGCCCAGAGCCTGGGATGGATTTATTTTAATATATTTGAATTAAAATGTATAAAATAGGAAGAGCTGAATTTATGCTTTTGAGGTAGTAGGGCAAGAGGTTGTAGTTCCAGTATGTTCATAACTTCTCACTGGTTCTAAAACACGACAAAAGGCCTGCAGAACAATTATTTTTCAGTTATTCGATATAGTAGAAATATATTGATGTGTGTACTTATTGTAGAGACAGTTGTTTATTTCAGAGGTAAGCATCAGTGTTATGTAGCTATTATATGTTTTATTACAGTTCAGCGTGTCAGCTACAATAAGAGTCGTGTTTTCCAATTCTGTACAGTTAAAAAAACCCAAAATCACGTGGAACCATGTATTGGCTGTTCTGAATTCAGCACTCTACAAGATGATGTTTCCTGTTGACTGTAATCTGGATAAATAATGATACTAACCCTGCTACTGAGTAAACAATGTTGATTTTAGTTATGGTACTTTTGAAAAACTGGTATTTTGTTACCATGTTTACAAATACACTGTTGTGTTTTGTGAGGCTATAGACCACATTAATTCTACAAAATTAGTGTTTTCTATGCACCTGGCATTGGCCACTGCCAGAAGACAGGATATTGGTCTGACTCAGTATGGCCACTCTTATGTTTTTGTAGGTCATTTATATAATATATGTATTCATCTTCTCTTTGTTTTTGGTGCTTGTGCCCCATAACAGCTATTAATGACAGGCAATATGATCACTACTGAGTTTTCATTGTCTGAGAGGAGTATTGTGTGTGAATGTGTATACTTCACCAGAGAACAGAATTACACCTTTCAGACTTCAGTGTTTTTGAGACAATGACGTGGCTAAATCAAAAACTTGCTAATTGCTTCAAGAACAATATTTTTCTAACAGTAGAAGAGTAAAATCCTTTTCAGACCATGACTGCAGAAATGAGCAATCTTAGCTGAATAAGAAATAGAATTATGTCTGACAGAAAGCAGAGGGCAGGAAGGCTTTTTTTTATAAACTAAGTTTCCATTTACATTCATGTTCAGTTGAAGCAAAGCCAAAAAACCCCCCAGGATTTTTTAATGTCATGTGCTACTACGTCTTAGTTTTTGTCTGATAGGCCTTTCAAATCATATTCCCTGTCATCTCTCTCTTTAATATTAACATCCCTGCTTATTTATGACTGTTAGATACAAAAACTGAGAGAGGAGTGATTATTGATTGGTGTCTAAAGGTCCCAGTGAAGATTGCACTGGGCGGGGAGGCTGATTTTGCTAGGCGTTGTACAAATATATATTTAGACACTCTCTACCCCAAGAACTTAGTGTCTTGTGGCTAAAGAAGAGGGTTGAAAATCAGAAGATTGGTATTCTAGTTATGTCTGCCACAGATTTAGTGTTCCTTTGGTCAAGTCACTTATGTTGCTGTGACTTAGCTTCTTCATCTATAAAATCAGGATGCTAATACATCTCTGCCCCAAAGGTCATTGTGAGGCATAATTCATTAATGGTAACAAAAATTTTTGGAGTCCTTTGATATATATAAATGACCTGTGACTGGGGTCTTTGATTTCAAAAGGGATAACTTAAAAAAAAGATGGGAATTAGTTAGGGGAAAGTGGGCTGTGCCAGACCAATCTGATCTCCTTCTTTGATAAGATAATGGATTTTTTAGACAAAGGGAATGCAGTTTTGCGCATGACACAAAGTTGGGAGGTATTGCTAATAATGAGAAGGGCTGGGATATCATACAAGCAGATCTTGATGACCTTGTAAACTGAAGTAATAGAAATAGAAATAGGATGAAATTTAACAGTGGAAAGTGCAAGTTCAGCACCAATGTTGACGCAAGAACAAATGGGTATAAACTGGCCATCAGGAAGTTTAGACTTGAAATTAGACAAAGATTTCTAACCATTAGAAGAGTGAAGTTCCGGAACAACCTTCCAAGGGGAGCAGTGGAGGCAAAAAACCTAGCTGGCTTCAAGACTGAGCTTGGTAAGTTATGGAGAGGATGGTATGATGGGACAGCCTAATTTGGCAATTAATTGATCTTTGATTACTAGTGATAAATATGCCCAGTGGCCTGTGATTGGATGTTAGATGTGGTGGTTCTGAGTTACTACAGAGAATTCTTTCCAGGTGTCTGGCTGGTGAGTCTTGCCCACATGCTCAGGGTTTAGCGGATTGCCATATGTGAGGTCAGAAAGGAATTTTCCTGCAGTGCAAATTGGCAGAGGCCCTGGGGGATTTTCGCCTTCCTCTGCAGTGTAGGGCATGGGTCACTTGCTGGTGGATTCTCTGTACCTTGAAGTCTTTAAATCATGATTTGAGGTCTTCAATAACTCAGTCATAGGTTAGGGGTCTATTACAGGAGTGGGCGGGTGAGATTTGTGGCCTGTGTTGTTCAGGTCAGACTAGGTGGTCATAATGGTCCCTTCTGACTTAGTCTATGAGTCTGAGTCTATGATGGAAGGATATCTCAAATAGCAAAATATTATGCTAAAGTTGCAACCAGCTTCTGTTTTAACAACATATTTTAATCACCTAATATTTCTGGGTTGGAAAAATGGTTTGGTCTGAATATTGTCATGTTTATTCTGAAGGCAAAAGGTAAATATTTCTGCAGTGTTGGGGAAAAAAGTTGGTCAGATGCACATTAATGAGCTTCAGATAAAAATCCTCATACTTACTTGCATAACTTACCATCCATCAGCACCATTATATAATTTTCCTATTAAACTATATACACATAATTCTTAGTAAGAATTATTTTTAAGCAACCCCCCCAATCATCTAAATAAAAACACTGAATTGTAAAGAGCAAAGGCTGAAAATGTCACTGTCACCCCAAAGTATATTTTCTTTAAATTTATTTTTTTAACTTCAAAAATCTCCAAATGTTAAGTCTCTAGAAATGAATTGTTAAAGGACATGGGGATTATATGGGAATAGGAATATGCTAATTATTTATTGTCGTCACACACAATACACACTGCCAAAATTAACTTTTTAAGTGGGGAAAAATATTTGAGGCTGTCTTCATATATCATAAAAGAGAGATGAAGGGCATAAACCAATAAATTTTTTGCTCTGCAGTGCACCTTTCACCATGTCTTTGAAGTCTTTATTTTTAATCTGTTGACCTTGTTTTTGATGGGATTTGCTCTGAGATCTGGGGAGGAAACTTTATAAATGGTTCAGAATCTTGCATTTGATATATTTGGTTAATGACCCAACCTAGAGGTGAATTTTATTTCTCCAACAGTCTGCAACTATGACTCATTAACAGTTTTCCAAGACAAGCATAAGATTTTTTTGTATTTGTTAAATTAAAGCTACAATAACAAAGTTTAAAAGAGGCAGTTACAGGAACTGTTCACCTAGGAAAGTTGTTTGCTACCATATGCAGAGCTCCTGACAAGTGTGACTTTTGGAACTGAAGGGGTTTTTAAAAATGTTGACAAACTATTTACATTATTTCACTCCATCTTTTGGTTAAGGGAAATGCAACTGAATTTTTGTGGTAAGATAGTTGCGGTGGAACAAATCTATTTACACTAAATACCTCTCTTCTAGTGCCAGATCAATTTGCTTTTGGCCTGTCTAATGTTTCTTGTCCCCCTTAGTACCACTCAAAATAAGAAAAGCCTGGTAGCATTTGGTGCAAGAGGTTGACTGTTGGACAAAACAAAAATGCAAAAAAATCACTGTATCAAAAGTTTAACATTTTTCTTTGATTAAAAAGTAGTCTTCAGTGAAAAAATTAGTGAGGATAACAACTTTGATCATAAAGAAGAGGAAAAAATAAAAGCATAAAATTGTCCCCCTTTCTGCTGGACCTCCTGAAAGTTATGTTGGCTTTATTTTCTTTCAATATATTATACCAAGTTTAATATAGCATTTTCCATACAAACTTTCTCAAAGTGATCTAGGGTTAAATAGCTGCAGTATCAGCTGGTGCCAATCAGTGTAGTGTCATTCATTTAAATGGAGCTGTGATAACTTAAAGCAATTAAGGCTCAATTTCATGTAGTTAACAAGAGAAGGAGAGAGAAATTAAGACATAAGTACGGGAGGAAATAGGGTTTTGGATGAGATTTGGAAAGAGATGAAAATCCTGATTCATCGGCATTACTCCTTATTTTTTACACAAGTTTAACTTTATTGAACCCCATTGAAGAGAAGAGTGCAGAGAGTTAGCTTTTGTGACACTCCAAAGAGAGAGGGTCTTAGCCCCAATTAGGAACCACCAGGGAGAGAGAGCAAGAGAGAGTGATTTGATGCAAAATGATTGAAAAGTATGTGCTTTAATATGTTAAGTTAGAAGAAGTAGCTCATCTTCTAGATACAGTAAAAGAGGAATACATTCTTGTGGGATGATAGTTCAAGGCTACCTATGCATATCGTGTGTGTGTGTGTGTGTGTGTATATATATATATGCATTATATATATATAATATAGAGGTACTCGGTAACATATATTTCTGTGGATGTGTATTAGTCTCTGAAGTGACATCCTTCTGTGAAATAGAAACGACCAGCTGGATTTTTATATATTAATGTGATTTGTTCAGCAAAAGGGTAGAAGTTTTTACTGACTACATGTGGACCATAAGAAATACTCAGACTTAGTGGAAAATTTTTTGTTATACTGTTCTGTGTTATTTTGCTATTCTGTGTTATTTTGCTGTTCTGTGTAATCAGTCCAGACAAAATATTTGTCCTAGCAAGACATGTGAATCATTCTTCTTTGTAAAATTTAGTTTATCATCTCTCTATATCCTGAAAATATTTTGTGTGCATAAGAAATGGTGAATACCCAGTGTAGGTTTACTGTTAATATACGTTTTTACAGCTGTTCTGTAAAAATCAGATTTTTTTGTAAGATCAAAATATTATTGAAATGTTTTATCTTATTGGTACTGCAGGAAGTACACAGGGTGGGAAAACTCCCAGGTGGCCCCCTGCTCATCGTCAGACCTGGGCTGTCATTGGCATATTTAGAACAATTCTTCTCAGCAGTTTAGTTCTGGGAAAATAGGAAAATTTTATTCTTTGGCTGTGCACACTCTGCTGATCCTGAAATTGTGAAGAAAGAAGAAAATATTTAGTGTTATCCTTCATTATATCCGCATCTGTCATCCATCAGGCAAAAGATGACCCATTTATAATACTTGTTAATGAGACTAAAGGTTAAGTGAGTCAAGCACTTGACAGTACTTACCAGGTCTGTCTTGGATTAAAGGTCTGGGTTTTTTTTTTGAGGAGTACATAGATAAGAGTGTGGGGTGCAGGCATCAAATGCGCACCACCCAATGAGTGAATGAAGCAGCTACTACTATTAAGCAGAGAGGGAAATTGATGAGCTCATATTGGCCAGTTGTGACTTACTTTATGAAGAGTGTAGTGACTGCTTTTTAGCAGTCCTGTATGGTAAATATCTAAAAGGATTAAAATTTCAAGCATTTAACTTGAGTATTTCATCAAAAAGCTTGATACTGTGTTTCCTCAGTGAGGTGATATGGCTTTTATGTTTGAGTAACAGTGCGTATCTCACCATGAGCTTGAACAAGGACATATTTCAATTCCTGTCACTAGAAGGTGTGACTCAAATGTTTGCAGCCTGTAAAACATCATAGAGGTGGCATTTTAAAAAGGATGGGGAGTCAGCAAGGCAGTAGGAAGAGTGTAGTTAGCTGGTGCTGCAACAAGAAGGGATGCTCCTTCACCAGGGATGAGGGAAACGGGGGGATTCAGAGAACATAGGCAACACCTAAGAAGAAAATAAAAGTGTGTAGAGATGAAATCCTTCATATATGTGGGTGTTTCTATAGAGGACTTGAAGATGGAGAGAGGTTTTTGCAGAGGATGTGACAGTAGATGTGGCGGCATTAGGAATTTTCAGAACAAATGTTATTGCTTATCAGTGATAAGACATGCTGAAGTATTTTGCGCATATTAGAGTCCAGCTGGTCCCCTAGCTGGAGAAGCCACACAAGAGGAAGCTGTAGTAATGTATGGTGAGAATTGACAAGTGGATGAATAAGTGATTTAGCATAGCAAATGTTGAACTGATGGGAGAAACGTGCTGCAAAGGTTTCATGCAGATTTGTAGACTGGATAATGTGAGGGTACCGAAAGAGGGCTGTTTAGATAGGGATGACTCCATGTTTATAGACCTTGGTCTGTAAAAATGTGGCTGAGGGTACTTCTATTTTCAAGTGGGAGGATGATTTTCTATTTTCAAGTGGGAGGTGATGTTCAAGTAATGAATGGAGCCAGATGATGTTTGACTATCTCTAATGCATGCAGTTCACAAGAAGTCTATTGGAAGTTTCAAATGAGCTGGCCTGAATTTGTGTTGCAAATTGCTTTTACATTCTATTAACTTTTAACACAGTTGACAGACATTGTTCAGAAGTAACTGTGATTCTTGGGAGGTTACAGAGTGAGTGTGACCAGTCTAAATTAACACTGATATGTTGATGCTCAGCTGAATTGGAAAATTGAACCTCTCAAGCAAATTTTGATCTTAGTATGCACTTCCTTTTGGCATCAGAAAATAATACTGTAAAATCATTTTTTTAACAAAAGAATTATGTAAATTTTGGTACCTGCCTTTGACATTGTCTGCATCTATCACCTAAACAGGATATGCCTTTAAAAATTACCATAGTCAGATAGGTATGATATATATTTTGCTTGAATATAAAACAGTATGAAAACAAACCAGTTAATATATGCCACAAAGTACTTTCACTGGTATCAAAACATTCGATACTAGTACTTTAAAGTAGTCTGAGGTGCTGTTAACATTTATGTTTAAAACATTATTAAAAAATTATAGTATATTCTCGCAAGACTGTTTATCAAGGATTTCTTTTTTTAAAGCAAGATGTATATTTCAAAACATGTTTAGTGTGGCTCTTAGTAGCCTTGAGAAGGGACCGCTTTTCTGCTGCTAACTTTTTAACACAGCCTTATAGGGATGTGCTGCTTATATCTTGCTAAATATTACTAGACTCTGTTCACAAACAAATGAAATTATGGACAAGACAAAATATCAGAAACTATTTTAAAGAACCACTTCAGAGTTGTGCGTTTGCAACCACTACAACGCTTTAACTCTTCTTGTTTTTTGTCTTGATTTTTATAAGAGCATAAGTATAGCTGTGCTGGGTCAGACCATCTAGCCCAGTAACCTTTTTTCTGAGAACGGTCAGTTCCAGATGCTTCAGAGGGAATGAACAGAACAGGAGTTTCAAATGATCCATCCCCTGTAGTCTAGTCCCAGCTTCTGGGAGTTGGAGGTTTACAGACACCAGGAGCATATATTTGTGTCCCTGACTGTCTTGGCCAATAGCCATTGATGGCTCTATCCTCCATGAACTTATCTAATTCTTTTGGAAACCCAGTTGTACTTTTGGCCTTTACAACACTTCATGGCAATAAGTTCTACAGGTTGTGCATTGTGTGAAGAAGTACTTCTTTATGTTCATTTTGAACCTTCTGCCTATTAATTTCATCAGGTGACTCCTAGTTCTTGTGTTATGTGAAAGGGTAAATAATACTTCTCTATTCACTTTCTCCATACCATTCACAATTTTATAGACCTCTATCATAGCTCCCTTTATTGATTCCTTTTCTAAGCAGAACAATCCCATTGCTTTTAATGTCTCCTCATATGGAAGCTGTTCCATATCCCTAATCATTTTTGTTAATCTCTGTAGCTTTTCCAATTCAAATATATCTTTTTTGGGGATGAAGGAACCAGAACTTCATGCAGTATTCAAGGTGTGGGTGTACCCAGGAAATCTGTGGCAGAGCAGGGCATTGAACCTGGATTTCCCAAGTTCCAGGCCAGTGTCCCAACTCTGGGCCATTCTTTCTCCCAGCCCAAGAGATCAGGCAGAGGGCAAAAATGACCTTTGTCTCATTCTCATGGTGATCTGCAGAATTGATGTAACTGCAGCTCAAGGCAAACTCTGCTCCGTCCATTGGATGATTTAGAGAGAAACAACTGGAAAAAATTGTCATAGGGTTTTCCCCCGGGTATTCCCAGAAGAGAGAACAATGCATATAGGGTATATTTTGCTCCACCTCAATGCATTTTCAAAAAAATCTTATGGAAACGGTATCCATGAAATTATGGATGTGCAATATTTTACTTAATATTCTGTGGACAACCGTGTTGGCTGGAGTATTCCTTTTAGAAATATCTACGTTTTCTCTGTTAGGTATATCTAAATATTATCTATATCAGTGGTTCTCAACCTTTCCAGACTACTGTACCTCCTTTGGGAGTCTGATTTGTCTTGCATACCCTGAATTTCCCCTCACTTAAAAACTACTTGCTTACAAAATCAGATATAAAAATACAAAAGTGCTACAGCACACTATTACTGAAAAATTGGTTACTTTTTCATTTTTACCATATCATTATAAAATAAATTGATTGGAATGTATATATTGTACTTATGTTTCAGTGTGATACTTGAGCCTGTTTTTCACTTGTGAGCCTTGCCACATAGCAGAAGCATGTAATTTAGCTTCATGGGGCCCTCTTGCAATATGGGGGCCTGGGCAATTGCCCTATTTGCCACACCCTAATCCCATTTTTGCATTTGCGATCCCCCGAAACCTGTAACTCCTTCCCCTGGGGTTTGCTTGAGAAACATTGATCTAGATGAGTTGAGTACCCCCCAGAAGACCGCATACCCCTGGGTGAGAACCATTGATCTGTATTATCGAGCTGTTGCAGCACCTAGTGATTAGTCATACTACACCATTAACATCTAACCAAACCTGTTCTTGTTGTGGTGTGATTTTTCTTTTAGTTTAAAAAAGAAAAAAAAAAAAATCTTTCGCTGCTGTACTTTGCTCAGAGCCAAGTCAAACAGAACCTTGTAAAAAATTATCCAGTTTCATCATTTCCACTTAGGTTCGTGTAGTGTGCTCATGACTTTGGTATTGAAGTTTCTTTCAAAGTTAAAAATAAAATGTGACCTATACCATTCAACATATGGTGTAAACTTTACTTATGTGGGAAATCAAGGTGAAAGTACTAAGAATTAAATTTGGTTGGGAAAATGGTTAAGTTTATAGTCATACTACCTTAACTTGGTAATCCTTGCTGAGGAGATAATGTAAGCCCACTTCCTGCCCCACCCCTTCCCAGTTCTGCCTAGCACACTTTCTGCCTCCTTGCACAAATCTCAGTTACCCTACATGGGATCCAGGAATGAGAGCAGAGCTGGTGAGATAATGGGACATTCCTTTTCCACTGGGCAGAGCAGATCTTCCTGCTTTTCTCATTGGAATGATCTGTCTCCAGGTACAGAAAGCCACTTTAAATGAGCCGATAGAATCCAGTGCATAATTAAGAATAAAATGTTTATGACCATTGTGATAAAGTCAGGCCGGATGGCTTTAAAAGGGTGTGCCGGGGCCGGTATGAGGGCCTGAAAGGGTTTAAAAACCCTGTGCCCTGCAGGCAGGAGGGAAAGCACAGCAGGGCAATTAAAGGCATCTGGGCCCAAAGAAGGGCCAGGCCAGGGGTATTTAAACTCTGCCTTCCATAAAGGAGTGGGAGGGAACAAACTCAGGCAAAGCTGCCAGAAATTTCAGAGCAGCTGGAGGAGAAGGTTCCCTCCCAGGCCAGGAGACAAAGCTCCTCTACAGCCAGGGGAGACGGGGTAGCTGGCGGTGCCCTGGCCCAGGAAGAAAAGGTAAAGCATGAGACCCACCTGGGGAAAGTCGACAGTTTGCCACACCATACACATAATCCACATGCCCAAAGAAAGCATGGTCTAAAGGCAGGACCAGGTCTTGGGGTCTGACTAGCAGCGATTTCCTATGTGACCTTGGGCAACACATTTGAGCTTTCTGCATCTTTCTTCATCTTTTACGTCAGGGATTTTTACCTACTTGCATGAAGATCTTTGAGGTAATTTAAGTCAATATGTAAGTGCCAAATTTTATACAGTAGTTGTTTAAGAAGCTGGAGTTTCCATATATGACCATAGCTTTGACTTAAAACTGTGTATACCAGAACAAGTAAGGACTAAATAAACCATAGGAAATGTTAGTGAACCAAAACCACTTCCTGTGGCTAACCAGCTACACTGTTGGGAACAGATACTAATGTGGTAATTAAATCTTAGTGAATATTCATCAGAGCCGTAGTTGAGACCATTTCATTGAATATGTGCAATCCATCTTGAATTTCTAAACCATGAACCAGTGATCTCTTGATGTATGTATGGACAGCTGTTGTTGTGAACATGCCTGCTGGGTTAGACTAACTCATTTCACAGCACTGGAGATAGCTTAGACTGAGTTTTGTTGTTTTTCAGAGTTCCCTTGCAGAATTGCTCCAGCACTGTGCTCTAACACCAGTATAATGACTCTGACTCTATCTGATAGACTCGCTGCTCTCTGCCACAAAGAGCTTGGAAATGTGAGAATTTCTCTTTTCAAACTGCTGGGAACTCAAAATAAATGAGGTTTTCAGTTTTTGGAATAAATTGACTTTTCTTCTAGGGCAACCTGGGGTTCCTGAGTGCTGAATCAGCATTTCCTCCAACTCCCTTTGAGTATAAACACACAAGAGCTTAGCCTGTCATTTTACCATACGTATAACTAGTTTTAGCATAAAAACGGAAGAGTCTTCCTCAAACGGTGATGTTAGCAGACCATCCAGATAGCTGGAATAGTACAAGAAAAAAATAAACCTGAGAACTTGATGGTCTATCTTTTCCTTCCAAGTACACATTAGGGTGGGCTAGGCTAGCCTCCACTTCAGTGTTTGCAAACTGTTCTTTATGCAGCAATGTAACCGTGTGTTCTAGGGTCATAACGCTCTCTTGCCAGTATCAGTGGACCACCAAATGATTGCAATCTTCAGTTCAAGCATAGCACTAAAGGAGAAAAGTGCTAAAAATGATGATGTAGCTCTAAAGTTACTGCAGCATGGCCTGTCTGCTCAGTGAATTTTTAAGTAAGATTCCTAAACACTACTACTCCTACCCATGTCTCTTAGTCTCCCACAATTTCAGTCTGTTTTAGCAAAGGACACCCCTCCCTGATTTTTCAAGATGGTCATTGACTGAGTTAGTAGACAATAACTATAGAGGCAAGTGAGTTCAAAACTCTCTGGCTTCAAGATCTGAGGTGGTAGTACTTTGGTACCAGATAGAAAGACTACCTTCTTGTCCTTTTACTTTAGGACAACTAGGATTTTCTCTCAAGCTTCTCATGTCTCTCCCAGTAGAGGTCAGAAATTACATTAGTGTACTGAAAATCTCATCCAGATCTGTCTTTATCATAGTCCAAATCATCTGCTTAGAAGAAGAAAGGTGTGAACGAAATCTGAGGAAAAAATGGAGAAGTCCTTGTTTGAGGTACTATGTTCAGATACCACAATGAGTTCAGTATAATTACCTAAACAGGTCCTTCATTCAAACCCTTTTCCATAGGATTAAATGATTTGAGAATCTCTTAGATAAAGGAACCACCTTTCTCAGTCCAGCTCTTTAATAGGGGACAAAAGACTTTTTGACAGGAAATGCAGACATTCTGTCTCTCAACTTCTTGTGTCAGATCTAGCAGGCATTCCTTATGACCATCTAGTTTATCTGGAGATAGGAGGAAGTTTCCAACTTCTCAGAACATAAATCACAAATCTTCTTTAAACAACTCAGTGTAAGAAAAGGTAATGTAAATAGGCTGGCTCATGCACTCTTAAAATTAAGGAAAAATTAAACATTTTGCTTCTGTTTTGGATTGGTTCCACTTCAGATAGATGGGATTTATGAATGGAGGAGTACCTCATGGAATTTAAAGAGATCTCAGTCTTCTTCTTTCATTCTAGCCAATGAATTCTCTGTTTTAAAAACTGGGACAAAGAGACGTAATCCATGTTGGGGGTACCTCCCTATCCTTCCTCTGGGTGGTAGTAATCCCCTGGGATTCTGCCTGCTACCCTCTTGGTTTATCTTGGTACTGACTACGTGAGACTCAGGTGAGTATTTAACAAATTCTTTATTAAAGATGTGAGGCTACAGACACCGGAGCTGTGCTTCAAGCAGTCATGGTGGGGTACACTGACAAGCAGATTACCACCACCAGTTCTTTGGAGTTTACAGCAGTGGTTCTCAACCTTTCCAGATTACTGTATCTTTGAAGCCCAAGCCCTGCTGCCTAGGGCTGAAGCATGTAATATAGCTTTGTGGGGGCCCCTGTGGTGTGGAGCCCCAGGCAATTGCCCCAGTCTTGCACCATCCAATGCTGTTCCTGCACTTCTGCTCCCCCTTCCCGGTCCCCCCAAACTTGTCTCTCAGCCCCCAGGTTGAGAAACATTGATCTAGGTGAGTTGATGTACCCCGGGAAGACCTCTGCATATCCCAAGGTTACACATTCTCCTGGTTGAGAATCACGGACATACAATGTATATATTAACAAAATAATCAATACAGAGCCACACCAATTGTTGTTAGGTAAACACAGTAACCAATCAACACAGAGAATGAACCTTTAAGTGAACTGATTGATGCATCAAGAATTGGTGTTGGGTAAATAGGTACCTTTCACATGAATCATAACTATAAGCAAGCTTCTCAGATCTGGAGTCCCTTATGCACAAATGCAGACCCATGAAGGTCACACAGTGGCCACCCTGATTGATAGCCCTAGGGTGCACTAACTATGCTGGCCGTATCCTGGTGGCACAGCCCACACCTCCAACAAGGCAACAAGTAACTGTTTTCCTCAGGGTCATGGCAGTTTCTACAAGTATAGGAGGACTCTGTCCCAACTCAACCCAACTGTATTGGAAGTAAGGAGTCTGTGATTTTTTTCTTTTTTTTTTTTTCCAGGTAAAATGCCTTTCTTGCTATGGTATGAGTGTATCCAATCCATCAGAGATCAGTGGGTGCTTCTATTTCTGGAAGTAAACGTTACAAATTGGAAACATAACTTTTCATGGCTTTGAAAAGAAAAATCCTCTTATCACATATTAAGAGGAATGAAATGTTTTTGTTACGTAGTTTGTGCTTGATGAGTTGGAGTGCCTGATATATATATGGAGTAATTCAGGTGGGAAAGGCAATGATTTTTTTTAAGACAAATTCATATTAGTAATACAAAGTGACATTTTATATTGCACTATTTGGAAGTCCAGGGGAATGGAGGGCTAAGGTGGCTTTAAGTACTTCGGCACTCTTCCAGTTCTGGGCTATAGTAGGTGCTAAAAGGGCCTCCACTGTGTTGTAGGGAACCTTATTTGGTCAGAATCAAACTGCCTATGGGTGGCAGTGCCACCAGAATCTCTGTAGCAGAGTATGGCCATGTACCCAATAACAAGGCTTGCAAAGGTGGCCTTACTCAGTCACTGTGTCAAGGAAATTCTCTCCTGACTGGATCCAGGGCTTTTTAGCCCCTTTACATGAGTGTGCTAGTGTAAAAAGGCTGTAGCAAGAGTGAGAATTCCCTCTGTATGTTTTTACAAAATAAAGTTCCTTTATTGATAATGTCAAAACATTATCCTTTTTAAATATGATGTATTGGAAATTTATTCACTCCTTAAAGTGGCGTTCTTTACATTTTTTTAGTTTAGTGTATACAATTTGCTTTTCCCTCCCAACATGCTCTTCTTTTATGATATGTTGCATACTAAGTTATGCTGGTTTTTCCTGGAAATTTCCGGAATCCAATTCTTCAATAAATGCGAAGGATCTGTAACCTGTTTTCTTCCTTCAGGATAAAGAATCCTTGAAGATTGTTTTCTGAAATAAGTTATGCACCATCTTACCTTCTGATTTGGTACTGGTCATGGAGTCAACGTCTGTGCTACAGTGGCATCCATAATGTGAACTCTGCCACATTCACTTGCTTCATAATTCTGACTTCCACCTGATTACATTTTGTATTGATCTGTTTCTCCTAATCACAGAATTAGAAAGGGGAGGAAGAAATCTCTTGATCCTACTCTTGAAAAAGATTTTTTCTCTCTCTTTTTTTCAGTTAATGATTTTGTTATGTTTCTCACCCTCTTTTCCCCATTTAGGACACATAGATGGCATAAACTAGTGGTTTATATAACCATGCAGGATGTTGTGTTAATAACATAGTAATGAGAGAAATTCAACATTTTTATGTTGTAGATAGTCAATCAATAGTAGAGTTCATTATAAAATCCAGAAGTCCTGATTCTAGGGTGTTTATTCTAGCCATAGTGCCTCTTTATAATAAGGTTAAATAAACTAGTTAATTTAGTCATGTCACATTCTGAGGTGGCCACTGAGGAATAGTCATCTGATTGAGCATTCTAATAAGCTAAAACAGATGGATCTTGAATCCTGAATGTCTTAAGTTCTATGTTCTGTTCAGTACTTACTTGCCCTCATTAACATAGTATATGACCATTTCACAGTTACTAATGGGTTTTGTCCTCATGTCACCCTTACGAGGTAGGGAACTCCATTTTGGAGATAGGAAACAAATACTATAGTAGGCTCTCTACATACCCGTGCTGGTCTTGCTTTCTTATTTCTAGTGTATTTTGTGGTATATTGATCATCCTAAAATTAAATTTCTCCTCTGTCATACTACTCTAATAACACAGTTCTAGCTTCCTATTAAGTTACAAAAAATTAGGTTGCTGGATACAGAGAGCCCATTTTTAAGAATTTGTAATGCCATAAGCAGATTTTTAAAGATTAGATTACAAAAACAGCAAACATTATTTTACATAACTCAAAACATAAGAACTCTTTTTGTAAACTAAGATATTATATACATTTATAAAAATTTGATACAGATATTTTACAAAAATTATGTGGCTTTTCTTTAAATGGTGTTTGAATTGTATAAATGTTTGTTTTACACTACTGGTAACAATTATTTTGTAAAGAGCTCCTTTCTCATAGTGAAAAGAATGCAATTCAATGTAATGCTTACAATTGCAAACTGCAGTTGCAAAATATGAACAAATACCTTATAAAATGGGAAAACTGGATTGCTTATCTTCATTGGCAGTAGGATTTGGAGTCTTTTTCTATTGTGTTCAAATCTGATCCAGAGCAGTAGGGAATGGAAGTTCCTACTGTGAACAGTGCTGTACAGTGGCCTATAGAAAATGATTTGGTGATTTTATTTTACTTCATTAGGCTTGCATGAGCCTGGAGATTTTGGTAAATAAGTAGAGACAGTAGGACAGCTTATTAAGAGCAGAGTTAGACTTTAATTAAATACACTTTAATTAAATATAAATTCTTAGAACTTAATCCCATATCACTTATGCACTCAGAACTCCCATTTTGAAGTAATATCTGTATGTTTAATGTTTTTGTTAGTTTAGGGCATTATTTTTACAGTATTTAAAATACTTAAGTTAGTTTTTATTTATGACACTCTATGTATATTTTTTCATTTTCAAGACATAAACACAGCAATCTAATACCATATTATGAGAGGAATTATAAAAGCCGTTCAGTTATTTTGTGGTTCAATAAATATGGAAAATGCCAAAATATTGATGTATTTTTGAGGTATTTTGTATAGGTTTTTTTGTTTTTGTTTCTGATAAGTCACCTGGGAACATTGTGAATGAGAGCAAGAGCTCCACAGTATTTTTAAAAGAAGGCAGGTTATTTTATTTTTCCTTCCTTCCAAGAGGAGGCTATGCTAACATGTATGCCTCTGCTTCTGTGTCTGCTTGCTCTAAGTGAAATAAGGGTAGTACTTTACAAACAATCATTCTTAAAATATCTCTGAGGTAGGCAAAATATTTTAAAAATGTAAAGCACTATATAAGTGCTTGGTATTACTATTTTATTAGTAAATTAATTTATCCTTGTTATCAGTAGGAGCACTAGTAGATCCATTGCCAATTTCTGTCCTTTAGTCTTTTCAGTTTGACTCTATATGCATCTGCTGAAAATCATTGGATGACTGTGCATTTTCACCAAAATAGATGGGAATGTGTCCTCTTGCAAATTCCATTCTTGTCATTCTAGTTTTATGAATTTATTTTTGTTTTACTGATCTCCGATTTCATGGGTACAGCCTTTTATAAAGCTGTTTTTCTCCCACGGTAGTCAAATGGAACAGTTAGATACTTTTGCAAGTTGAGAGTAATTTGATCTTGTAAAAACTATCATAAATTTTTAATTTGAAGGGAGTTATGTTGAGACTGACTTGTAAAAAATTGTGTTTTTCTGGTACTTTGCATTAGGCCAAACAAGATATTATCAAACAGTAGATGTGCAGATCTTGTTTCTTTTCTTGAGAGATATTTTCTTTGTCTTAACCTGCTTTAACTTAGTAATTTTTTTTATTATGTACCATGTAAGAAGTAGTCAACTCTTTATCTGAAATGTTACATCCTGTTGTTAAAAACTGGGTACAGTATTAATACTGGAGTACAAAAGCTGGCTCACACCTTATTTGTATGCCATCTAAAATAAATTAAGTGCCAGATTTTGTTATACAGTGGAACTGTTGTCAGCATAGGACCTAGGGAGAAGGGGTGGGAGCAAAGTTGTCTTCATACTACCCTTATATTTCCCAAATTTTAGGGCCAGCTGGGCCCCACTTTGGACCTTGGCATTAGATGAAGCATTCTAGGAGGTTTCCAATCTGTGGCCAGCTGCCCCTGGCTCCAACAGTCTTTTTTGGCATCTAGGATCAGTTGGTGTGCAGAGATACTCTGGCCGTGAGCCCTCTGCTGCGTGATGCAAATGTGGTATAGATCTGCTATGCCAGCTCCGTGTTGTCCTGCCATGCAGGCAGGTATGAAATTAGCTTCCAGGATTACAAATGTGGGTTGGATCACTTGATGGTTACCTGTTCTATTCATTCTCTCTGAAGCACCTGGCATTGCCACTGTCAGAAGACAGGACACTGGGCAAGATGGACCATTGGTCTGAACCAGTATGGCTGTTTTTATGTTCTTATATGCATTTGTATTAGCACGAACAAATTCCCCAGAGTCTGGTCAGCCCTATTTGTGAACTATGATGTTATGCAGGGATTAAATACGTTGCTTTTATTTTGATGTGAAAGGTCTAATTCATTCAGTCCTTAAACTTACCTTATATTGCCAGCATTCTAATATTTTTGCATAAATAAGGCTTTGTCATTTTATCCATTTTAGTTTCACAAATTTGTGAAATTCGCTTGGTCTTCTCTGGAAATAATCTTAGACATGCCTTGTCCAGTTAGTGATACGTTTTATATTAAGAATTAAAAAGGTCGTCTTGTTGCTCCTGGGAGATAGCCAGAGAGGCATGGAAGAGCTGGGGGGGAAGAAGGGAGGAAATAAAGCCACCTGACTATGAATGGAGTATAGAATGGATATAAAGTATTTGAGGCAACTGTTCTACAAGATACTCCATATAAAATAGCTAGCTGATGATATATTACCCCATTTCTCCATCCTAGGTGTGTTGCTGGATCTGTGCTCTTGTATTTACAATGCAAAGAGAGGAGTCCTGACTGGGTGGAACGGTTCACAGATTAATGCCTTTTGCCTCTGTATGCAGTTAGAAAATGTATTTAACTATTTGGATGCAGACTAGTACTCCTCCTTTCTCTCTGAAAAGCTGCATTACTAAATCTCATGGAACTGAACTGATGCTCTTCCCTTAAAGGGGAAAGTGGTGATTTTGAGGCATGGTGGCCATATCTGAACTATTTCTGTAGTTGTTACATATGGGCTAATGTTGCCAGACTTGTGCAGGAGCTCTCCTATTATTTAGTTTGAAATATAGTTGTGGGAATTAGTAGGGTTAATACAGAGAAACAGATTATTGTTTATGGATGTGCAGAGAAGTGGATATATGTAAGCGTGGGATTGAAAAAAAGTCAGGACTCAAACACTTGTTGGGCTACAAGCTCTTAAGTTTTGTTTGTTGTTAATAGGATCTTTTGCACATTTGGTATAACTCTTGCTATGGTAGTGCACTAGTAAAATTACTTTAAAAAATTACAGTGCATGATGAAGCCAGCAAAAGCTTTTCTTTAGACCCATAGACAGCTACTTTCCAGGTTATTTGTTCTGTAAATTCCACTCTTAAAGTGACCTCTCAACTCAATAGATGCGCAACATCTGCATTTCTAGCTCCTAAAACATGGTATCTTTCTTTCCTTCAAATTTAAGGTAACTGTTGGACTTTACAAATCTCATTATATTAAGTTTGTAGCTAGCTTTCAATTTCTAGTAATTTTACATATCCAAAAGTCAAATAATTTGCCCATTATAGTACTTTTGTAACCAAATTCGTAGAGAAATATTTTTCTAAATGGCTGGAGAAGTCATCTGCCACTGCCATTGTTATGAAGTCTTAGATCTTTTAACTCTTAAGCACAACGTAAGTATATCAATTTTGAAGTCTGGGTACTGTGCCTCATAAATTCTTCATCCACATCTGTCCCCTCAGAAGTAAACTTAGTGGGCTAAATTATTCTACTCAGAACAACAGGTTTAAAAACCATGATCAGTCCAGGAATGTGGCAAGGATTGTGACAACTGACAATGTCCTGTAATGTCCTGAACAAACCCTATAGAATTAAGATAATTTGATGTATTTAATTAAGTTAAACCTTATTGAATTAAGAGTTAATACCTTTTGGGTACATTGTATTAAAAATGCAAATGTGTACATGTTGTTGTTGTTGTGGGATTGTATGAACCCTCTGTAGTAGGGAAGGGAGATGGTAATGTATTATAAGGAAAGAGACATAGGTCTCCATCCAGAAGGGCATTGGCTGTGGAACTGGAAGCCTGAGAATGGGTGCCCTTGCTGGACCACTGAGGGGATATACAAGTGTAGTTGCCCTGAACTGTGACAATGATAATGCAGTGTTAACTTGCTAACCAAGTGGTACCCACAGATTTGTGTAAGCAGCTCCCTCAGCTGTCAGTGGAAACCCCTCACATGCACAAAAGGACAGATTTTAGTGCTAACAAAGCAGAAGAGCCACCAAAGCCAAATGGCACATGAGGTAGCATTTGAAAGTTGTAGCTAATCCCACAGAGTAGTGCAAATTCTTGGAAATGGTTATTTTTCTTCCACTGTGGCAAGATACAGGCCTGGTCTATACTTACCTTCCAGATTTGGTGGCAGTCGACGGGAGATACACAAGTGATGTAAATCAGTTGCGTATCTCCCATTGACTTCACTGTGTCTCTTCTGTGCACCGTCCATGCTGTGCCGATGGGAACAGGGTCTACACAGAGACATGGAACTGACGGTGGCGAATTTGCTGCCGTCAGTGTGGACCCAGTCACAGATAGTGAGATGAGTCGCTGAGTACTGAGTGTCTTCCAGCTGTTGCTTTTGTCAGTTGCTTTCTGAACGTAGCCTTTGCGCAAAGGCTTGGAATAGTCACTGAGTCAAGGACTCTGTTGTTTCATAGCCACCTGGCTAAGATAAGGGAACATCATCGAATTGCAAACATTAGGAAGTAGGAAATCTGTATCCTCCTTCATCTCTTCACCTGCCCTCATTTAATTGTCTTAGGTTTTTATTTTTCTTGGAAAGCATTAGGTCACTCGCCGAACATCCTGCGCCAGCTGCTGCAATCAGTGCATTTTTGTTATTTCCTGTTTTTTTCTTTTAAAAAAAAGAGGATGGGAAAAACAGAAATTCCTCTATGTGGAATCATTAGGAACCAATCCCTCATGGGTTGCTAAAAAGTTGTTGAACACAGGACTTTTGCATTTGTGCCACAGACTTCTGTCATATGAATTATTAGGGTAACTGGTAGAAGTAGTAGTCTGTTGTTCAGTATGTGGAACACATTTTGCCAGTGGATTATGCAACTATTGCTGGACAATATTGTTGGGAAATCCTGATTCCCAGGTTCTATTCATAGGCCAGAGAGGGAAATATTGTTTACTGGTGCTAGCAGTGAAAACAAAGTGGGTAGCCAATTAAATGGCTTTTGTGCATTCATTATGAAAGGCACTATTCTGAAATGGATAAGACTTATTTCTGCCATATCAGACACATGACAGAAATTCCAAGCTCCATTAGAAGTGAGCTTGTGCAAAATACCTATTGAATTATATGTAAAAGAGAAGGTTTTATGCTTGCCTGCCATCTAGATCAGGGGCTGAGGTCTTGCTGAATCATAGGGTATTGTAAAGTAGGAAATTACTAGCACTAGTCAGTGGAAGAGGTGTGACTTGATCTCGTGGGCTCTTGGCTCTCAAACTCAGTGCACCTTTTCCTGGAATAAGGTGCATACACATGTGCTTGCTCTGTCTGCTTGTCTGTTTCTCTGCTCCTGAGGAGCATTGCTTGAGCTGTGCAGTAGGAAAGGATGGATACAGCTTGAAACACACTGTTATGCTCACTACTTTTGAAAGCTCTAGTCAGATGGTGGTAGAAGCTTACTGAACCTTCTCTAGTCTTAAGGAGAGTAGCCATGAATACCAGCAGCTTCTTCCCTTCTGTAATTTCCATCTGTGCTGATGAATCCTCAAGCAAGTGCTTATTCACAAAAAGGTTTGTTTCTACAGTAACCATTAGAAGAGCATTCTGTTTTGTCATTGTTACTCATCATTAATGAATGTAATCCTATTGCTAAGCTTCCTTTTCATGAGGCTTCTTTCCTTGGTAAAGGTCTGCAGTAGTTAAGGTTCTCGAAATCACAACTCAGGCCTGGTCTTCACTACAGTTAGGTTGATGTTAGGCAGCTTATGCCAATCTGTCTGTAAGTATTTGCACTAAAATGTAGCTTCCACTGATGTAATTCTCTCACTACACTGACTTAACTCCACCTCCATGTAGTGTTTAGGTTGATGTAGTTAGGCGGTGATATGAAAGGATTATATGTATCTAGTTGAATCGGCCTCTGCGTGGTGGGAGTCATATTTGTTTATGCCAGTGAATCTTTGTATCATAAATGTTACTATTGTATATGTTTGTTCACTCCAAATGTATCAATTTGTAATAATAAGGTTACTACGTTTAACAGGTGAAAGAAGCCTCTCCCTCTGCTGACAGAGTGAGAGTGTTTTAACCTATGAGAGGGGTCTTTCCCCTTTGTTGTTAAAGTAAGAAGTTTCTGTTGATAAGGAGTTTCTATCTTTTCCTTTGTTGCTTTCGTAAGGAGTTTCTGCCTGCTATTGAAGCCCTAAGGGAGAAACATGCAGGGTCTGGGATAGGAGCCCTGGCCAGGTTCCCATCACAGCCCCCTGCATGAGAACCAGATATCCATCAGGTGATCTGCACACAGTCACGTATACTTGTTTGTTCCACTCTATAAAAGCTGGACCCACTTGCAGCGACTTTGGAGACCTCACCTATGAGTGGACGCACTGCGTAGTGCTTCCCAATTGCCGGGACAGGCTCTCCAAATCCTCGCGGCAACCGGGGCTCCCCAGCGACTGTGGATCTGGGTGATGGTAATGTAACAGGGCAATTGGTGATGTATCTTTCTTAATCACTATAGTTGATTTTATGTAGTAATGATCAGGTGCATTACCTTACTTATTCTTTCTATTGCTTATGTATATATTTCATTTCCTGTAATATTTAGAAAGAGATAGTAAAGCAACCTTGTTCTTTCTACTGGTGTCTGTGTTCTTTCTGCCAACCCTGTCAATTAGCAGAACAGGCGGATGCAGTGTCAGTGTAGACACTGCATTGCTGATATCGACTGTTGCTGCCTTTCAGAAGCGGTTCCACAGTGCCCCACGCTGACAGTCAAATCAGTGCAAGCACCCTGGTCAGGATGTGCACTGCTGACAGAAGAAGCGTAGTGTGGACTTGCAAAAGCGATTTAATTACTGCAGTGGCTGTACGTTGACATAACTTAGGTCAAATAATTTTGTTGGATAGACTTGTCCTTAGAAGGTTTCTGCATGATAGATACCGTAGCAGCCTGCTTCACCATGCAAGCTGGCTTATTGTAACGTAAGATGAGCTAATGGTTTACTTGGACTGCACCAGAAGGACTCAGGTTTGTTCAGACAAACATTTGATTTAATAGAGAGACTTATTTGAGGCACATAAGCGTAGGGATCAGAAGTGAATGTTGGCTTAATGGTATAAGTATAATTGCATCTTACCATCTGACAATTCACGTCAGACTGTCAAGGGGATGCTTTCACTAGACAAGGTCATGATCTTGGAGTTTGAGCCTCTCACATTAACCACTCTGGGGAGGCCATTTGGAACCAACATCTATTATAATGCAGTAACCCAAATCCCTCTTAACTCTGACTGAAAAACTACTCTGACATGCCATGTCTGTCCTTTGGTAGCTTACTCTTGTGCACTCTTTTTTCCTGTTGCCTGACTATAAATACAGTTCTTCTGCTCTGTACCATTTTCTAAAGGTTGTCTCTTTGGGAGAATCAAAGCAAAACCCCAAGTTTGGGTGCTTGAAGAGCACAGACACCACTAAAGCCTTAAAATGTAAATTTGGTATGTGGATGGTAGAATCTCACCCCATAAGATTAGGCAGTTGAAGAAATTGTTCTAGAACACTTCATATTTATGAGATTGCCATTAGAATGTTGCTAATCCATTCATTTGGTTTGTAATAGCCAAAGGTGCTTGGGAGAGGACTTAACTTTTTCACTAAATGTGTGGTTGTAGTATTCATAAAAAGGTGTGATGGTTTCTTACCTTCTCCCCAAAGCTATAGGAGATGAGGCATGGGAAGCCATAGTGGGTGGCATCAGGTTCAAGGAAATTGTTGAAATAGTCAGATGGTAAAGCTACATCCTCTTTCCTCCTGCCCCTTGTGGATTTGTCACCTCTCCACTCCTAATTTGTTCCTGGCTGACCTTTAATTTGCTGCCTGGAGGGAATTGATACATATTCTCTGAATATCCTCAGTATAGATAGATAAACTTGTTTTCACTGAACCCAGTCACGTGACTAGCGACACTTCCTTTTCAAAAGGATTTGTAAAGGAGTTAAATGTGTTTAGTGTACATGCTACATTAGTTACATAGAAAGGGACTTTCAGTGCCATAATAATAATAATATCAAATTATCTGCCTTGTTCAGTTTTGTGTAATGAGAACTAAAGTTCAAGAACTTAAAGCATTTCTAGTATTGAAACAAAATTATTCAATAGGAGACATTGTCCTGATTGTGTCTCTTGGGATGGTTTTAAATGTCCGGGTGTGTTTCTGTTTTGTTTTATACTGATTCTACCTTTCTTAGGTTGATTAACCTGTCTCTGTTGATTTAAGATAGAATGTATTATGACTGTGTTTGGTATAGATAGCAACATAAGATTAAATCAGTTACAATATGTGGACAACTAGTTCAGTTTGAGGGCAGATAGCCAGTCTTTCAAAGTACAATATTAGATTCTTGTGTCATATTAACTGTTATAGTATGATATATTCATTCTGTGGAGAACAGACTCAATAATGACCTATTATAGTTTCTTAATTAAAAACAAGCGTGCATAATAAATCACTGATTTCCCTCTGTTTTCTTTCCTTCTGTCTTTGTCGCTATATATTTTATTTTTGAATAACTGATAGGTATACAGATGGATTTAGAAACCATTCTGACCAATTTAATGTTCTTTGAGTGCTTGCTCATGTCCATTCCATGCTAGGTGTGTATGCGCCATGTGCTCTTGCTAGAAACTTTTCTCTCAATGGTATCTGTTGGACCAACTCTAGTGCCCTCTGGAGCCATGTGCTTATGTGCCAGTATAAGGGATGCTGCTGCCCCCGCACCTTCTCAGTTCCTTCTTACTGCCCGTGATGCTTGCTGGAATGATCCTTCTTGCTGTAGCAAAGCTTTCTTCCCAGTGGTTTGGACTCTTCTTCGTTTGTAGTTCTCATAGTTTAGTGTGTATAATTCTTATAATTAGTCTTAGTGTATATAGTCGTGTGAATAGTTAGTCCTTGTCATTGAGGGACTTCTTTGCCCTAGAGTCTGGGTAATCCCCCCCCATCCCTGGGCTTCAAGTTGTATGCCACTTGCAGCAAAACTATGCCTGTGAGTGACCCGCATTCCAGTTGCTTAAAGTGTCTGGAGGAATCTAATGTCAGGGACGAGGGCCAGATCTGCCAGAACTTCAGACCCCGCACTATAAAGGACAGGGATATTTGGTTGAAGGCTATCCTCATGGATGCTGCCCTCAGACCAGTCTTGAAATCGAGCTACTCCGATTCGGCGCTAAGCATGTTGATGATGTGAAGCGCTCCCCTAGAAATAAGATAAGTCCCTTTGGCTCATGGACATTAGTTTTCTGCCATACTCTTCTATCAGTTTCACAAGTTTTCTCATTTACAATCAGTGCCAGCTAGCTTAATGACCGGTTCACTGTTCATGCCTTTAGAAAGCAGCACTTACACACAGTGCAGAATGTATTTTCACTGTATGGCTCTCTAATAGAAATAGAACATCAGTTAAGTAGTTTACAAACTCATTATGCTTGTTCTAGTCACAAAATGCTGGTAAAGTAAACTCTTTGTTTCTTTGCTTCATAGTTTGTTCAGCAAAGTTCAAAGATTTTCAATTTAAAGAAAAACTGAAGTTTAGTTGGCAGTGATTTATTCTAGCATGCTGTGACTTAAATGTTGAAAGCGGAAAAACATTTGCCCTTTATAGAAGGTCTGTAAGATTTTTTTTTTCAAGAATTTAGGAGATTGTACATACAGGTTTCCAGTTATCATGGGAAAAAAACCTTAACATACAGTGAATTTTGCTATACTGGAGCACACCAGTGGTTCATAGTCTGATAGCTTGTTTCTGAAGGTCGCCCATGGCAGAAGCTCCAAAGGAGGGGACACACTGTGTCTGTGTTATGGAGGGAGATTTTTTTTTTCTCCTGGCCCCAACTGATGATCCACTTACATTTGGAAGGGAATTATGATTTTTTTTTTACCATCTGAAGTATAGCAATAGAAATCTGACAGGTTTTCCTCATTGTTTAGCTTATTAGTTCCTTTCTTAATGGGAAGACTAGATTTATAATGGTATCTCACAGGGCTATTTGAGTTACAGGACCTTTGGTGCTTTTGGTGTGTGTGTGGTTGTGTGAGAGAGAGAGAGAGAGAGAGAGTGAATGAGTGACAGGGGGACTCAATCCTTTATTTTACATCAGATTAAAATATGGCATAGAAAATGTCATTTTCAATACTCCTGTTACTTTTTTCGTGGGGGACTACAATCTTTCTACCTTCCCCCCAAAATCTCTAACTTTAAAAGGAAAGTTTGCAGGCTCTTTGTTAACAATAATACGAGTTGGACCTTTTTGGTGCTTGGTAGTAATGAGGTATAATACTTAATTTAGTTTTGCAGTGTGTAATATACATAGTGCTGGATCTTGGCCCTTGCTCTAGTAGTTTTGTTCTTCTCTGGTGGTACAATGCAGTCATAAAGCTTGGATCTTGCCCTCTGAAGATTTCCCCCTTTGTAAGGGGAATCTTTGCACGCTTCAGAGCTGTCATGGTGGACTGGCCAGGGCGTTCCCATACCTTGGTGAACCTCAGCTGCTAGAACTGCCTCTTGCAGATCGCATTAGCTCTTTTGGCCACCATGTTGTATTGGGAGCTCATGTTCAGCTGATTATCCATTGTGATCTCCAAGTCTTTTTCAGAGTCCCCTATCCTGAAAACATGGCATGAATTCTTTGTCCCTAGATGTATAACTTTACATTTAGTTGTGCTGTATTAAAATGCATATTGTTTGCTTGTTCCCAGCTTATCAAGCAATCCAGATCGTTCTGTATCAGTGACCTGTTCTCCATTATTTACCATTCCCACAATTTTTGTTTCCACTTCAAAAATTTTCAATGATGACTTTTTTTCCCAGGGCATTGATGAGAATGTTAGATAGCAGAGCGCACCAAGAACCAGTCCTGCAATACCCTACTTTAAACACACTTGCTTGAGGAGGATTTCTCTATTTACAGTTACATATAGAGTTCTGTTAGCCAGCTACTAATCCATTTAATAAGTCCATATTAAATTTGTATCTTTCTAGTTTTTAATCAAAATGTCACGTGGTACCAAGTCAAATGTCTTACAGAAGCATCAACATCATTGCATTTTTGGAATCACACTTTGATTATTAACATTCATCATTTGGATTCTCACAGTTTTTAAAAAAGCATTCTGCTTTTAGTGTGTTGGACAATTGCCTGACCTCTTCTCCAGAATATAATGAAATATGTAGAAGTTCTTGCTTCAAAGTAAAGTGTACTTTATCCATTCATCCATAAAATAAATCACTAATATAAATCTAGCCAAATAAGACTTTCTTAAATATCAGTTCTTTTCCCCCAAAAAAGATTCTCTCCATATTGTGTAGTTTAGGACAAAAGGCTAAAATACCTTTATCATAGGTAATGTTCAGATTCTATCATGAGTATTTTTAGTAAAAGTTCGGGACAGGTTGTAGGCAATAAGCAAGAATTTATGGAAGCCAGCACCTGTCCTGGACTTTTACTAAAAATACCCTGTGGAAGGGGGAAAACGGAGTTGAAGGGGCTTACAGTTGCTCCAGTTCACTATTCCAGTGGGCTGGCCGCCGTCTGGTCAGCTGATCCGTGGTGGCCCCCAGGGCTGGCTGCCTGCTGGTCAACTGTTCCACAGTGGTCCCTGGGGCTGGCAGCTGCTCCAGCACTGTCACAGTGTCACAGCACACTCACGGAGGTCCCAGAAAGTCTCAGAATCCTTGGCCAAATCATATCCTTAATCATAGACCAAGTAGTATGCGTAAAGGCATTCAGCAAGCTATGTTGTGTTGTGTCAGTTCTTTTCAAACCAGTTTACAATTAAACCCTCTATTCACTGATAGTACCAGATCTTACTATGTTAGATTGTTTTGAGATTGATATTGAACGGGAATGATTGTCAGTCCAATCTACATATTTTAGACTTACTTTGGCTTGCTTTGGTGGTGGAATCTACCAGAGAGCAAACCAAAAGTAAGAAGTTCCATAAATAAAGAATTCTAACAGTTATTCTCATGCAGATAAAGTCGTTTAAGTGATCTGATGGTGGGTACAGCACTTGCAGAACAAGATGACTTCCTGACACAGATCGTCAGTTGCACAACGTCATTGTAGTGATGTCTGTTATAATTTGGGCAGATATGGTAGAAATCCTTGAAGGGTAGATAAATAACTCCTAGCATCAACACTTAGATGTGGAGCCTTATACCCTGCAGAATCCACAAACCAAGAAAAGGTTGGAGACCTAGGTGCAGAACCACCTTTAGTGAGCAGTATTTTTGAGTTGATGTTGCCAAGCCCTTGGCAGTGAACTTGGCCAACCAGAGGAAGCCAGAGACCTAAAAGCTATGTATGCTCAGCATACTCAAAATAAGTAGCTTTTCACAGTAGTGCTGGATCTTTGACCCCAGACTTGGCAGAACTCAGTCCAAGGTCCTCAGCGTCTCTTACGCCAGTCATAAAGCCACATTGGTAAGTACTTATTTGCAGATGATGGGGCTGATTCCTCAACCACAGGCTTAGTTGGCCTGGACTAGTCGCTGATATCAGAGTTGCTTATGCCAGGTACAAAATCATTTCATCAAGCAGCTCTTTGGTTTCTAGTTGGTGGTGGCAAATCTTCAACACTGGGCATGGTCAATCAAAGGAGGCCAAGGATCCTGAATCCTATTAAGAGGTGTGTAGAACCACCCTGGTTGGTGGAGCTCCAAAGGCAATGGAGAACAAGTGGTACCAGCCTTGGATGAATTGTCATTCTTCAGGAGGCAGCCTCTATCCCTACTGCATTTTTTGGGTCTAGACAATATCTGTAGTGTATAAGTATAAATACCCTTTTTTTTCTTTTTGTTTAAAGAAACTGACTATCCAACTGACTATAAACAAAAATAACCCTTAAATGGTGGGAAAAAAGGTAAAAACAAAGGGAAGAATCAAGGCCAGAGAGTGTGCTTCAAGCTCGCTGCAGCATCAGTTGTCTGGCCATTCGACTTTTTAAATGCTTGGAGCTCTGCAAGCAGGAGGCGTGAGTGGCTTCAAGGGACATTGCTTGTGTATTCATGACATGCTTATCTTCAAAGGATGTGTACAAGGCCTATTCAAAGAAGAATATTTCTCTCTTTCCCCAATACCATTCATCATTCACCATTATTTTGTCCTTGTGTCACCCCAAAAAAGTGGATTAGAGAAGAAGAGCTATTTTGTCCCTAGAAGTGACTTTTTTAGGCCTGCTAAGTAGCTTCCACGGTGTACAGGATAATCTATATACTGACTTCTTTGTGCCAATTTTTGAAGCTTCTTTTTAACTGTGTTTCTGATTTAGTTAGTTGCTGGTCCTCAAAACTACCACTTGTCACATGTTCACCTCTTGAAGGAATGGCATCAGCATAATCCATAAACTAAACATTTGGGCACCTGGCAAGATCTGTCTTGTTCTCAAGCAAAGAAATGAACTGGTTGTGACAAAAATATAACCTTATCAGTTATGATCTTGTGAGTTCGTCTATCTTTATTTCAGCTCTTTTGGAATGTGTTTTGCAGCATCTGGTTTGTAGCAAATAGATTTCTTCACTCCTTTCCTGCTCTAAGACCATAACCTCTTCCCCAAGTATTATTTTCTGTGTTTATTGTTGATTTGGGGCCTTAACACTCACAGTTCAGTCACACAAGATGATATTTAATTTCTAAGATTCTTTGTCAGGTTGAACACATCTGCCTTGATGCTTTTTATTTTTCCTTCTCTTTTATGCTCTTACTCGCAAAACTTTTTCTTGGTAGATCATAACTCATCAACTTAGTAACTATTTTCAGGCATTTAACTGCTTTTTCTCATCTGTGGGTTTTTGTTTTGTTTTTTTGTGTTCATGTTTGTAATGCACTTGTTGCTGAAACTTTCAATCCTCTGGTTGCCTGAAATGATGTAGGGATTTTTCTTGGAAATTGTACCACAATATTCTGAGGGCAGTGATGTCCTAATATTGTCATTTTGTAGGAAGAAAGAGGATTCTGCATGTCATTTGAGGGCGACTCTTCAAGAACAAGGTTGAGTAGATCATATTTGTAATAAGAGTTTAGTTTAGAATAAGGGAACTTAATCATGATATAAATGTCTCAAGGTTTCTCTTTTCAACTTTCTTCCCAAAAGTTGTGGGAAAAACTATTCAAAAGTGAAAAATAACCTAATCAGATGTCTTAAGAAATTAATTATTTTGTATCTTTTAAAAATATTGGTTGTATATGTCTCCAGATTTATTCGAGGAATGTGAAAATTCACCATGCTAGATTGGGAAGTTTTTCTGGTATGTTTTCCTCCATTCGCCCATGCTTAAGGTGCTTGGAGGAAAGAGGAGCCCCACTGATGACTCTTTAAGTTAGTGTTTGTAACCAGCTTCAACTAGTTTGACTCTTGGGACATGAGGCACTTCCTTCCTAAGGGAGAATCTAAGCTGATATACCCATTCATGTAGGTGAGTACAGCTGCTAATTAGAAAATTACTAGGAAAATCTGTATAATTTTTTTATTTTTGTGAGATTTAGAGGCAAATTATTTTGAGTGACTTGTACAATATACAAAGTTCTCCTTCGAGTGGTTGCTCAGATGCATTCCACTTAGGTGTGTGCGCGCCCTCGTGCACAGCTCTCCGGAGAACTTTTCCTAGCAGCCCCTGCAGGGGCCGGTCCCAGCGCCCCCTGGAGTACCGCCATTATGCAGCGGTATATATAGCACGACCGGCCCCTCCCCTCCTCAGTTCCTTCTTTCCGCCCGTGACGGCCAGTTGAGAACTACCCCTGCTCTTCAACAGTTTGTGTTTCTCCTTAAAGTGAGTAGATAGTTTAACAGTTCACCCTGAACTAAGTTAGTTTTTAGTTAGTGAGGGTTTTTAGTTAGTTTAGGGAGCCTTCGGGCTCGCGGCGTCCCGGCTATGCCGGGTTCGCCGGGCTTCAAGCCATGTGCTAGCTGCGGCAAGGCCTTCCCGGCTAGCGACCCCCATGACCGTTGTTTGCGGTGTTTGGGGGAACTGCACCGTAGGGATCGGTGCAGTATCTGTAAGTCCTTTAAGCCTCGGACTCAGAGAGAGCGCGAAGTGAGGCTTAGGGCTTTTCTGATGGAGTCCGCTTTAAGCCCGGCGTCCGAGCCATCGCGGACTACTCCGGCACCGAGTGTGTCTTCGGTGCGGAGTGCGCCTCCGGCACCGGGGGTCTCAGTGCCGAAGAGGAAGAAGCGCCGCCCGCGCTTGCAGCTCTCCCCCGCACCGCAGGAGCGGCCGGGGTCGAGTTCGGAGGTGCTCCTCCTTATGGACGTGCCGCCAGCATCTGCTCCGGCACCGGCCTCTGCTCCGGCACCGGCCCCGGCACCGGCACTTACTAGGGAGGCTCCCCCGACTCCTGGAAGTGGGGGACCCCCTATACGGGACCCTTCGACGCCGGAGGCTATCGAGGCGGCTCAGGCTTTGTTGGAGTTGCCTACGCCTCCGGCACTCTCTCACCAGAGAGAGACAGGGCCCGTTTCCCGGGGCAAACCCGCGATGGGGGGCCCCGAAGGGTGGGCGGCCCAGGCACCGGTGGACAGGCCGGCACTGCTCTGGACATCGCTCTTCGTCGCGGCACTTCTCTTCGTCGTCGAGTTCAGGCTCGGCACCGCGACGGCGTTCTCGGCACCGCTCCCCAGCATCAAAGCGACGAAAGATCCCCCGGTACCGGTTGTCTTCTTCGGCGTCGCCTCGTCGGCACCGAAGTCGGAGTCGCTCTTCGAGATCGTCGCGTGGCGAGTCTCGGAGCGCGCCCTCCCGGCGTCATCACCGCCTGCGTTCTCCTGACTCGGGGTCCCGGACCCGATGTCAGGAACGGATATGGTCGTCGGCACCGCAGCCGGCACCGGCACCGCAGCCGGCACCGGACCCAGCACTGGCACCGGCACCGTCCGTTGCGGCACCGGTTTTGCCCTCGGCACCGGTGCCGCCTCTGAGCTGGCCACAGGGACCCTGGCAGTGGCCGTTGTGGGCCCAGTGGGCGGCTCAGATGGGGCAGGGAACTATGTCGGCCCCTGCCTCTGTCACCCAGACTCAGCAAGCACCTTCGGTGCAGGAGGGTGACCGCTCCTCTGGGGAAGAGGAGGAGGAGGAGGACCCTGGGGGAGGGCCCCTCCACTGGGCCCCGCCACCCATCTTACTCGTCGTCCCCGGATGAGGCAACGGTACGAGACCAAGGAGCCCCGCTCGTTGATTTTAAAGCACACCAGGAGCTCCTAAAGCGGGTGGCTTTGAACCTTGGCCTTGAGGTCAAGGTGTTAGAGGAAGAGGTGGACCCCCTCTTCGGCCGCGTGGGGGCCCAGGGACCGGCTAGGGTGGCCCTTCCTGTGCATGAGAGGGTCCTGCGCCTGGCTAAGTCAGTCTGGCAGACCCCTGCCTCGGTGGCCCCGACCTCTAAGGGCGCCGAGAGGAAGTATTACGTGCCAGCCGAGGGGCACGAGTACTTGTATGCGCACCCTGCCGCGGGTACTTTGGTGGTGGATGCCGCCAATCAAAAGGACAGGCAGGGTGCTCAGACTGCCTCCCCTAAAAATAAGGAAGGCAGGAGGCTGGACCTTTATGGGAGAAAGGTCTATTCGACTGGGGTGCTTCAGCTGAGGGTAGCCAACCATCAGGCTCTCCTCGGCAGGTACAACTTGAACCTGTGGGACTCCTTGAGGATGTTTACGGAGTCTCTCCCTCCAGACCAGGCCGCAGACTTTGGTATGGTGCTGGAGGAGGGTTTGTCTGTGGCAACCGCGGCCCTGCAGTCTGCGTCGGACGCTGCAGACACAGCCAGCAGGGCTATGGCCTCCGCCGTTGCGATGAGGCGGGCAGCATGGCTGCAGTCCACAGACCTGTCGTTGGAGGTGCAGCAGTCCATCCAAGACTTACCCTTCGATGGAGCCGCCCTCTTTTCGGAGAGGACGGACGAGAAGCTGCACGCTCTCAAGGACTCAAGGGCAACGTTGCGCTCCTTGGGCCTGTACACGCCCCAGGCGGCTAGACTGCAGAGTCGCCAGCAACTGCCGCAACGTCAGCGGCAGCAGTCTAGGCCGCAGTCTAGGCCCTTCCCCACCGCAAGGGGTAGGGACAGGACCAAGGGCTCTGGACGGCGTGATCGCCCGACGTCGTCCTCCTCTTCCTTTAAGGGACCCTCTCAAGGGCCTAAAGGGAAGAGACAATTTTGACGGTGTCTCCGAGGGTGGCACCGTCTCATGTTCCCTGGGTTCCCCGCCTTTCCAGGACAGGCTCAAGCCGTATCTCGGCCTGTGGCGGGAGGTAACATCGGACCAATGGGTCCTCAGCATCGTGCGCTGGGGATATGCCCTTCAGCTCCTGGCCTCCCCTCCCCACTCCCTCCCGTCCCTCTTCAGGGACCCATCTCACGAGCAATTACTCCTTCAGGAGGTTCAATCCCTCCTAGTCAAAGGAGCCATAGAAGTGGTTCCACCACTCGAGGTGGGGAGGGGATTCTATTCGAGGTACTTCCTCGTTCCCAAGGCCAACGGAGGCCTCAGGCCTATTTTGGACCTGCGCAGGCTCAACAGGTTCATAAAAAAGCTGAAGTTCCGCATGGTATCCCTAGCGTCCATCATTCCCGTCCTAAACCCAGGGGACTGGTTTGCCGCCCTCGACCTGAAGGATGCGTACTTTCACGTCTCCATCCTTCCCGCCCACAGGCGGTACCTAAGGTTTGTGGTAGCTGGTGGCCACTACCAGTTTACGGCCTTGCCCTTTGGCCTGTCTTCCTCCCCCAGAGTGTTCACCAAGTGTATGGCAGTGTGGCGGCCTTCCTGCGGCGCAGGGGGGTCCAGATATTTCCCTACCTGGACGACTGGTTAATCAGGGGCAAGACCAGGTCGCAAGTGTGCGAGGCGGTCTCTCTCGTCCAGTCCACCTGCCATGCTCTGGGGCTGCTCATAAACGAGCAGAAGTCGACGCTGCGTCCGGTGCAACGCATAGACTTCATAGGGGCCCACCTGGACTCGGTGCAGGCGAAAGCCTCCCTCCCACGTTCCAGGTTCGAGGCCATGAAAGCGATAATATCGCAACTTCAGAGGTGCCCCACGACTACAGCCAGGCACTGCCTGCAGCTGTTAGGCCACATGGCCTCGTGCACCTATGTGGTGAGGTTGGCCCGCCTCAGGCTCAGGCCCCTCCAAGGTTGGCTGTCCAAGGTTTACATGCCCAGCAGGCATGCTTTGAGCAAGGTGGTAACGGTGCCCCCTTTGGTGTTGGGGTCACTGACTTGGTGGCTGGACCCCGGGACTGTGTTGGAAGGGGTTCCCTTCAGGGCTTCCACCCCCTCGGTCACCCTGATCACGGACGCATCGGACCGGGGGTGGGGAGCCCATATCACCGGTGGTCTGACCACGCAGGGTCGCTGGTCCCGGAGGGAGTTGGCCCTCCATATCAATGTGAAAGAACTGAGGGCAGTCAGACTGGCATGCGAGGTGTTTCGCCACTCTTTATTGGGGAGAATGGTGCAGGTGTTAACAGACAATACCACTGCAATGTATTACATCAACAAGCAAGAGGGGGCGCGCTCCTCGGCGTTGTGTCAGGAGGCGCTTCGACTCTGGGACTTGGCGGTGAGGTGCAATTTCTGTTTAACCGCCTCTCACCTGCCTGGGGTCAGGAACGACGAGGCGGACCGCCTCAGCAGGTCATTCCTACCCCAACACGAATGGTCTCTCCACCCCGAGGTGGTGGACAGGATTTTCCGCGTGTGGGGTGTTCCCCGTCTGGACCTCTTCGTGTCAGCTCGGAACGCGAAGTGCCCGATGTTCTGCTTGCTCAGGGGTCGCGAGCCGGGCTCCCTTTCGGACGCATTTCTCCTCGAATGGACGGGGGCCCTCCTGTATGCGTTTTCCCCCCTTCCCGCTCTTGCCCAAGGTCCTCTTGAAAATCAAGAGGGACAGAGCGGATGTGATTCTGATCGCCCCAGCGTGGCCGAGGCAGTACTGGTTTTGCCTGCTCCTGGACTTGTCTGTCGCTCCCCCGATCGAGCTCCCGAGGAGACCGGACCTGCTCTCCCAGGACCACGGCTGGCTACTGCATCCCAACCTGGACTCCCTGCACCTGATGGCCTGGAGGCTCTCTGGCTGACAGAGGAGGAGAGAACCTGTTCGGAGCAGGTCCAGCGCGTGCTGTTGGGAAGCAGGAGGCCCTCCACGCAGCTCGCCTACAGGGCCAAGTGGAGGAGGTTCACCTGCTGGGCGGAGTCGCGGGGCGTAACCCCCGGTACGTCCCCCGTGCAGGCTGTCCTGGATTACCTGCTGCAGCTTCGGCTACAGGGGTTAGCGTTGGCCTCCCTCAGGGTACACCTGGCGGCCATATCGGCGTTCCACCAGCCGATGGGGGGACGATCCCTGTTCTCCCACCCCATGTCGGTGAGGTTCCTCAGGGGAGTTGAGAGGCTTTACCCTCAGGTCCGTGACCCGGTGCCTCCCTGGGATTTGAACCTGGTCTTAGATAGGCTAACGGGTCCCCCCTTTGAGCCCTTAGCCACCTGTCCAATGATGATCCTTTCCTGGAAGGTGGCTTTTCTCGTGGCCATTACCTCGGCCAGGAGGGTCTCTGAGCTAAGGGCCTTAACCTCGGAGCCCCCCTATACCGTGTTCTACAAGGACAAGGTTCAGCTTAGGCCTCACCCAGCGTTCCTGCCTAAGGTAGTCTCCCGGTTCCATTGTAACCAAGATATTTTCCTCCCCGTGTTTTTTCCTAAACCGCACGGGTCCGAGGACGAGAGGAGACTTCACACCCTCGATGTGAGGAGGGCGCTGGCGTTCTACCTAGACAGGACGAGGCCGCTCCGAAAGACCACGCAGCTCTTCGTCGCGGTGGCAGAGAGGATGAGAGGCTCCCCGGTCACCTCCCAGTGCATCGCCAGGTGGATCACCGCCTGCATCCGGCTCTGCTACGAGCGTGCAGGCGTCCAGCTCCCAGGAGTGGTGACGGCCCACTCGACGAGGGCCCAGGCCGCGTCGGCAGCCTTCCTGGAAAGGGTCCCCCTGGATGACATCTGCAGGGCTGCCACCTGGTCTTCGGTGCACACCTTTGCTGCGCACTACGCTGTCGTCCAGCAGTCAAGGGACGACGCGCGAGTCGGCAGAGTCGTGCTGAGGGCAGCTCGCCGTTGACTCCTACCCACCTCCAAAGTATGGCTCGCGAATCACCTAAGTGGAATGCATCTGAGCAACCACTCGAAGGAGAAAACGTAGTTACTTACCAGTAACTGTTGTTCTTCGAGATGTGTTGCTCAGATCCATTCCACACCCACCCTCCATCCCCGCTGTCGGAGTCGGCAGAAAGAAGGGACTGAGGAGGGGAGGGGCCAGTCGTGCTATATATACCGCTGCATAATGGCGGTACTCCAGGGGGCGCTGGGACCGGCCCCTGCAGGGGCTGCTAGGAAAAGTTCTCCGGAGAGCTGTGCACGAGGGCGCGCACACACCTAAGTGGAATGGATCTGAGCAACACATCTCGAAGAACAACAGTTACTGGTAAGTAACTACGTTTTCTGTAGTATGATGGCACTCATGCTCATATATTTACATGCTTAACTGATCTGTTTATATGTAGAGATGTTTATAAAGGTGGGATTTTTTCTTTGTCTGTTGGGTAACTGGGGTGGATGGGCCTTCAAAAATGCAAAGTTGTAGTAGTAGTGAGGTTTTGCACTTCAGTAGAAATTTACAGTAGCTAAGCACTGTACAGAAGAGAGGAAAGAATGGCCTTGCTGATAAAGCACAGGAGTGGGAGTCAAGGAAACAGTTCTGTTCCTGGCTTTGCCACAGACTTTCTATGTGATCTTGGGTAAGTCATTTAACTTCTTGTGTGGAAACAGAAAATATTTTGTTTTTTACACTTTAAATATTATTGTGTTTTCTTCTGCAAAATGGGTTATAGTCCTGCAACAAGATTGTTTTGTGAATAAACATTTCACGGTATGTTAAACTCTTGGGCTTTGCAGAAGTGCAAAATATTACTTATTAATATATGTTAATCCTCTGAAAGGTAAGTACACTTTATTACTTTACAGTCAAGGGGCAGGAACAGAGACATGCAGAGGTTAACTGACTTTCCCCAGGCCACAGTCAGTTAATACCAAAGCACACTTGCCTGGAGCTCAGGAGTTTGTCTTCCAGATCTGTGCTCAGACCCATTTAAAAGGCTGACCAGGCTCAACATCAAAGTTTGATCCAAGTCGAAAAGGCTCAGGAGGAGGTGAGCTACCAAAGCTCTCTTAAGTTTTCTTTACAGTCAAAATGGATCCATTTTCCTTTACTTCTGAAGTATTGATTCACGGAAGGGGTTTTGTTGAAAAGCTCTATGAACATAGACCTAATAAAATATATTTTGTGTGTATGCACACGTTCTCTGACTTTGTAAATCCATTTAAGCTCTATGACTGACCATTTGCCCTTTGTCTTCTTTTTTAGACAAAACCTTGCAGACAGTCAAAAAAAAACTACAGTGCTTCCCTCAAAGTAAAACGAAAAGCAATCTGTACAGTCATGTTAAAAATATCTTCTTTAATGAGACCTATTACTTAATCTAGCAACTTAAAACATTACTTTTATGCTAATTAAATTGCATTATTATACCTCTGCAATACTCTAGGGTTAAGAGGATATTCTAAAATCTTAATTTTAATCTGGTTTATTTAATACAAAAATGATCAAGTGTGTCATAGTGTTAGTGGCCATTGTGAGGGGCTTTTTTTCCTGTGTTGGTGAGCTGAACTGAAAAATGACCTGACTTTTGTTGTAGGACATGAAGACCTTTTTAAAAATTTTTTACTGCTAGCCCTCTGGCAGCATTCCTCTAGGTTGTTAATTAACAGATTTACAAGAATGCAGAATTGTCTGCACTAGTGTTGGAGGCACATGATTCACCTATTTAAGCCATGCTACTTGGAACTAATTGCTAATTTTTGAAGAGACACATTGAGGCATATTTAAGTGTATCAAATTTCCGGAGCAATGGTAGTATACCGTCCCAATCATATCTCTCATGTAGCATCCAATTTTTTTGCCCAAAAGAACATCATTTGGTGGTAGTGCTTAGGTGTATGTTCTATTTCTTTTTCTCTTCCTTAAATACTGCTAGCTGCTAAACATCATTTTTGTGGATGAGAATGTAATCTAGTAGCAAAGTGCACTTTTGAGTAGCCTAAAAAAAATCACTGATTCTACTTGGTACAAAGAAAATTGGATATCAAAGTATTTTAATAACATTGAGATCATCTGATTCGAGTTTCAGGTCTCCATCCAAAGCAGGATTTTCACATGGGATATTCTGTTGTAAACTTAACTGAAATTGCACATATTGGCTTATGGATTCCATTATGATAAAAATCTATTGTTTAGTGTCTGGAAATGTTGTACAGTATTGGAGTGAAACTGCCATTTAGTTTTGTTCTGAGTTTCACAGGTAGCTTCTTAGTTCACATTTCTTTATAAAATCTAATCAGTTCACATACGTGCCAGGCTTTAATATTAGATATGCTTTGCATTTTATGAGCGCTGGGATATTGATGGTATTTTTCTTCTATTGCTGATTCAGTCTCTTCAGTTGAGTGTAGTACATGTTTCTTCTGTGGTAACAGTAATGGTAAAGTCTTCAAAATCATTTACTCTGACCTATTTATTTTACGCTTTCAACAAAATGTAGATAAGTTACCAGAAATGTTGACTATGCAGGTCAAGCAGTATATCTTTAAAATACAGTCTCAATTAAGAACATTTCTAACTAGCTTAACATTTCTGCCCATTTCTGGTTTAATTTGATTCTTGACAGCCAAAACTCAAAATCTACATTTTAGCATTTAGAATAGTACAAGTTCAGAGAGTTTAGACTGCATTTATCCTACTCCAGGTTTGTAAGGCTGGTGATTTCCCAGCTAATTGACTAGAGTACATTCTTTAGAGTACTGGGGAGTTAGTACCTATAGCACTTTAGATCAGCTGAAAACTGCAAAACATTAAATAGCTTATTAGTGTTTCCTTGCATGTGTGTTAGTTTTTATTTCAGAAGGGCGAAAACATGGGCAAGTTAAATAAAATAAGAGAGACCTTTGGTTTTATGTAATGTCCTTTAGTGGACAAAGAAGCAAACATGTTTGCCATATGCTTGGAGATATCCCATTCAGTTTAATGTATGTTTTAACACAATTATGAATTTTGTCATGAAAATTTATTATTGCAGGCACATCATCTATTTATATATCTTACTATGATGGTCGTGAAATAAAAACAGTTCAAAACCACCATCTCATCATATACTCACATGTCAGAAAAATGTACTTCTGGTGAATGCACAAGAAGAGATTTGCAATGCTGTACTAATAAGAATAGTAGAAATCTGGTCAATCTCATTCTTATAAAACCAAAAATCAAATTTGTACAATACGCTATGAAGAGAATTATTTAATTTCAAATTCATAGTAAAAATTGAGAGCAGAGCAGAGATATTTTCACATGTATACATGTAGGTGTACTAGTCGCACATGCGTCTGTTCAAACGCTACATCATAGCAATCATGTCCACTTTATTAAGGACATTTATTTTTAAGCCGTTTAGTAATTGAATTTGTTTCTGGAGTGCTGTGAAAGAAAACACTGTGATAAATATGTGAAGTGGGTGTCCCTTGATTTTCCAGCAGGAGATGTAGGCTCTAGATGCTGCAATTTGGAAATGCTCACAGCTGATATCATTGGGATTATTGCTGTACCTGCATCAGTGCTTAATTTTTGCCAGGGCTTGGCAAGGCTGAGCCCTGGCACTTCTGGGCTTGCTGCATCAGTTATGAGAGTAAAAAAAAAATTGCTTCAGCCCTGGCACCTCTCATTACAAATTAAGCACTTTGCTGCGTGCTGTGTCTTCAGGCCACGTGACCACCTGCGGCCACAACAACTTTGCTCCTGGATGTGCTGTCTTGGTGTCAGTGGCTGAGGCTGCTAGCAGGAATTGGTGCCCTGCATGGCCTCTGGGGATACACAGTGCTGCAGGAGCGAGGTGAGTTCCCCCCACCTTCCTGGGAGCTGTGGGGCTTGGGCTTTGTGCTTCTGACGTGAGGTGGTGGAATCGCAGGTGGCGGGACTTCAGGCTCTGGCCACCAGGGTTTGGGCACTAGCTCTGGCTCCCCTGTCACCCTTGGCCCATGCCTCCCCTACCCTCCCACGCATGCCCCCGTTGTCCTTGCCCCCCGCTGTCTCCTCTCCCTTCATTCAGGGCTCAATTTGCTCCAGAGCTTGCTGTGAAAAGTGATGATAATCAACATACAAGTATCACTTTTCACAGAAGCAGACTTTCAAGCTAGCAAGTCTGCTGTGGTGAAAAGTGATATTGGTATGTTCATTAATATCACTTTTCACAACAGACTTGCCAGCTAGCTGGGACGCTGTGAAAAATGATAGTAACAAACATACAAATATCACTTTTGACAGCAGCAGACTTACTAGCTAAAAAGTCTTAAAAAAAAAAAAAAGGCAACCTGAAAAGCAAAGAAACAGCAACAAGAAAGACAAGAATGTGCAAAGCACCTTATTTGTGTTTCTGTTCTGTTTAGGCCCAGAAAAGAATAGAGACAATTGTATATTTTTCTATTGTCTAGAAAAAACCCTTCAACTCCTATATAAATAAATTACAGTGATTTGGATATTTATATATGCATATTTGTTGTTCCTAACGTTAGTTAAATATTTAAGGAAAAAGTGTCAGTGCAACCGCCAGCAAGAATTGGTGGCTGCACTCTGAGGCCACTAAAAAAATTGTTGTGGGAACCCCTGCTTTAGGCCGCCTCTGCTGCCCTCTCCTACTGGCCTGGCTTCCATTAATAGAAGAATAAGCAACTCCCAGCATAGGACTCGAGCTTTGTCTAGTAAATAGTAATTGATCCTTAGAGCCTTAAAAAAAACAACAAAAACCCAAACCAAAACCGGGTTTTGTGTTTTCTGCGCCATGACACTCTGTCCTCTTAAGAATGAGGTGATTCTAGCTAATCTTTAATATAAATGAGCATATCAGATGTTATTCATAAAAGAAAAAACGAGGAAATATTACTCAGATGAATAAAAAAAGAAGATATGGGTATTTTCATTTTAAGTGTGATAGCATCATAAAATGATTATTTTATGTTGTCATCTAGATTTAATAAAGTTGAAGATTTATCATGCATCTTCAAGAAGTTCTAGAGCCTCTATTCATATTAGGGATCACATTCATCAGAAGTAAAATTTTCCTGCTATTTATTTAGGCTACAACAATAGTAGATATTGACACATGGAAAGTAATACTTGGTGTGTGACTTGGAAAAGTATATAATACAGGCATTGTTTGAATAAGATTAAACCAAAACAAGTGCAAGCTAGAGTTTGGTACATAACTTTCTGGGTGTGTTTGGACAATATCTAGAGTAATTTTAAATTCATCAGGCTTCTAGGATATAAAATAAAAAATGACTAAGTTAGACTTTAAAATTCTGTGTAAAGATCCTGCATCAAAAACTATATTCAGATTTTTTTATAATTCAGCTGTAAAGTAGAACCAAGAGATTAATGACTATGAAAGTAGTCAGTAAAATATACGATGGGAGAAATTACACATGACTACTGTGGAAAAGTAATCATGATTGTAATCGTGATTTTGTGTGTATCTTTTAAATGGTATACTAGTATCATCCATAGCACCTGTGTTGGAGAACAAATAGAAAAAACAATTTAGAACAAATGTTTGGAAATATATTTCACTCAGACTAGTACAAATCTGTAAGGGAAACAACGAGGAATTAGATTACATTGTACAGGACATGGCATACTTAAAGCACAGACCTCAGTGGAAAAAGTTGTATTTACTCATTTCCAGAAAAGGTCTAATTTATCAGTTTGACCAAAAAAAGCATCACTGGCATGCAAATCTGTTGTAAAAATCTCTGCACAAAAAGCCTTTTTATTATAATATGTCTTACATAAAGTGAGAGTGTGTAATTAAATCTTTTAAAATGTATTAATCTGAAATAATAAGGATTTATTCTTTAGTCAATAAATGTACTCTTTACTGCAAAATATATTTTATCTATTCAGCACAAATAGCTGTATTAAATTATTTCCTATCTGTTAGCTCCTTAACTCCCCGTTTCACAGAAGTCCGTAATACTTAACTCATTTGCCTTGGCGATACATGGCAACTGTTATGACCAAACCAAAAATGTAAAAATAGTTTGTAAGGAGGTATTTTGCCTACATTTTCTGAGATTGTCAGTAAAGTTCTGTATTTACATTTGTAGGGTGTCATTATTATTCACTGTTAAATTAGTATTTTATAATTTTCAGCATGCACAGCACTGTGTGCCTTTACAAAAAACTAAAGTTTTTTTAAATCTAGAAGATACATTCCTAAGGAATATTGTAATAGAAGATAAACTCATCTTTTTAATCAGCTTCATATATATTGCTGGTAATAGTTACTCTACAGGACAGGGATATCACATAATTTGTAGCCAGATAGTACATCTTACTTCAGAAAGATGGAGGTAGTGTTTACAAGTTAAAATGATTGTTTATCACCATTCCTGTGTGCCTTTGTTAGCTGTTGGACAAATTAGCCATTCGTATATAGTCAGGTTGTAATAAGATTAAACTGTATAGTAGATTTCTGATATGAGCAAGTCTTCATTAGGCATTCAGTTTTGGCAGTAAACACTAAGACTGGCCTCATTGGTATTCAGGACAATAATCCCTTGTGATCAGCTGACTTACATACTGCTGCTGTTTTGATTATATAAGAGTCAGGGAACATAGTTTACAAATCAAATGTAGTATGTAGAAGAAAATGTCCCTGTGAGGGCTTTTGTACAAAAGTGAAAGCTTTTGTAACTTTTGTGATTCTATATTAAGACAAAGTAGTGTGTTAGAAAAATCGAATTACTTTGTTTCAGCACAGTAGGAAAGTCTAGACAAGATAAGAATGAGCAAAAAATTTTTGAGCTAGTCTATAAAGCACAAAGTTATTAGAAAAGTTCTCTCCAACCTCCCCTTCTGCTCCCCCCCACCAAAAAAAAAAAAACAAAAACAAAAACCCAAAAAAACAAAAACAAAAAAAATAGAAAACCCTTCATGGTTTCCAGTAGGCTTAGTCTTAGATACTTAAGCCTAATTTAAAAAAATGTTACTTCACTGAGTTAGTTTAATTCAGAAGAAAAAATCCACTATCAAATGAAGTACTAAAATAAATTATTTGTATGCTCTTTCTTAGCAATTGTTAAGTGTTGCTTTCATTTAGATGGAAATTATGGGCTCTACATCTTTCCCCATTTATGTTCTGGGAAGAGATTGAAGGGCTGTGAACGCTCTTTTGCCTCTTCCACTCACATCTGTATGTTTTAGCCAATCAGTTTAGATTGTAAATTCTTCATGGCAGGGGTCGTGTCTTTTAACTTGTTTAATGTGCTTTGTAAACGGCCATGTATGTTGAAGTCTGGTATACAAATAAAGTTACACATACATAGTTAGTGTTTGTTCTAGAAGATTCCAGTCAATCAGGATACTCAGCTTTTGATGAGTTCATCTTTTCCCTAACAGGTGTCATTAGCATATAATAAAGTAAATGATCAAGTCATGTAAGTAGGCTTGTGGACAAATGGCACCGTGGTGCAATCAATAAGGTAGGCCGATGCCTACAGCAGGGCATTCTTGCTGGAATATTGCGTGTGTGCAAAAATATATATATATAAAATAGGAGATCAGTTGACCAGCTTGCCAAGCCTAGGCCATAGTTGGTAGGGATAATATTGATAAATGTGATGTATGCTGCTACTTTTTGCTGCTAAATAGCCTCAGATTTGGTCAAATGTTTGACTAGCTCACTCTCTAATGGCTATTTTACAGAAGCTTGATAAGTCTTTCTTCTGACAGCTAGTATAATATGATATAATAGGGGCATGTATTTTTCAGAGTACAGGTTCCTGAGTCCCCCTCATTTGTTTTTGCACAATGGCAGGGAGGCTAGCATCCCCAGGCTCAGGTTTCTTTTGTGGAAACATCAGCTCAGTTTAAAGTTTTCACTTTAAACCACTGTATCTTGTAGGATTTGGGTACAACGGAAACATTCTCTGTGTGAAGAAAATGTCAATTTTCCCTTTGGTACATTCACGTGTGTACAACAAACATGTCTAAAGCATGTATAAATACAGTAATAAAAACCTTGGAATTTAAGTTGGTACTGCTTGCTTTCAAAAGCATCAACCGAGAAGCCCTTCTATTCTATTTGACATATAAAACCATTTTAGTGCCTCACTGAATTGTTCCACTATTAAAAATCCCCTCAGCGTGTAGTACTTCGTATTGTGTACAGTGGATGCTGAGTTTGGAAAAGGAACCTTGGTTTGACAGCTTTATGTAGGACTACTTCAGTATTTTCATAGGCAAGTCACGTTTGCACAGTGAAGTCTGTAACCTTGTACGGTCTCACAGAGAGAAGAGGTCATTACTTGCTCTCTGAGCTAGTGTTAGCTGGAAGTGTTGTGCATGTGACAGTCCAGTGAGGTTTGGATGTTACAAGGTGATACTCTGTTGCCAAAAAGAAGTGACTAGCTAGAAAAGCAACAGTGCAAAACTCTTTCAGGACTTACATTGCTGTTTTGGTCAACTAAAATTATATTGTCTAGTACTATTTTTATTTTAGATATGTTCACCAAAGTAGAGTAAAGTTTTAATTGATACTTTTTAAAGCTTTTCTCAGGGGAGTGGTGGTTGAGTTTGATTTGTTTTGCTAATAGCTTGTCTAACTTTTTAAGGCGTATTATTTCTTTACATGTTTGAGCAGAGAGCCCTCTGTGAGTGTTTTGTCATGTTTTCAATGCTTGAGTTAAATCCCGTAAGATTAGTTTACTTAGAACAATTTTGGCAATGTAGTCTCTTCAAGGCTAATATAGTAATTAGCTTATTGGAAGAAACATACAAGGCTTCAGAAAGGCACAAATGCAGCTCTTCTGGTTCACTGAGACTCCACATGAGTAAAGAGTTTTCTGTCAGTAGTTCTTCCCAAACATCAGGCTGCTTTCTCCAATAGCAACCAAATAGTGACATTTAAAGAATCTTGGATAAAGGACTGAGAATTGATATCTCTTGAGATAATGAGTTGCCACTATTAACAACAATAACAACAACTGATTCTTTGTTTGGTTACATGTTTTTGAGATGTTAAATTGGATTTTCAAAGGCACCTAAACTGTTTAGGACTACAAATTCCTTTAGCAATTAAGGTTAAAATTAGAATCCCAGGTCCACCTCAATAATTAACTTTATTTTCAAAAAGAGCACAGCAGCTTCCATGGAAGTCATTGGGAGCTGCTGGGTTCTCAGCTCCTTTTGGCAATCAAGCTTTAGGTGCTTAATTTGAGTCAACTCTTCTTGAACTATTCTTTGTTAGGCTTAAAGTTTTTTAATTTATCATAAGTGTGATGTAAAGCATTCTCCAAAATATATAAACAGTTTAATTAAAGGTAATTAATATTTGGATACTTCTGAATCTTAATATTTTTGTATGGAATGTCATATATGTAACTGTAGACTATAATGGTGAGCAGTGAAATTCATTCATTCAAATTACTGTTGAAGAACAATCCAGGAAAAGACATTTTTAGGACAAGAAAATTCATAGGTATGAAAGTTTTATTTAGTGCTTTTTTGGTGGTGTAGACAGCATGGGTTTAGAAAAAAATTGACTGCAGTCTTCATACTTGGTGTCTTCCTTTAGATATCTTGTGTAACTCTTTTGAAACGTGTATGCTGCTAACCTGTACACAAAAGCCTAGCAATTTTTCAGTTTTTGTAGTCATTAATCATTATATACAAGTTCTGTGACTTTATCTAGGCATCTTATATATGCTTAAGCTAAGACTCTGGAATTTGGATTTAATAAAAAGAGGATTCTAGTCCAAACAAACAGGTGGTATTCATTCCCCGAAGTATTTCACAGTGCAAGTCTTTAATGGCTGATTTCCTTTTGACCTTAGATTATAGTCTGTAAATTCTGAGATGGCAAAGAATTCTGATTCCTTGTCTTTTGGGACAACAGAGTGGAGATTTGGCTGAGTTTCTTTCTTAGACTGTTTATTTAAAAGCTATTAAAAACTGTTCTGTCTGTTTAGTGATTACAGAATGTCACTGGCAGATGGGCAGCTCTCCTGACTGAAATGCTTTGGCCTCTCTATTTAGTTGTGCATAGCAGATTTTGCCAGAATGTGTCTGTCAGAAGCGGAAAAAAAGATGATAAACACTTAATATCTGAGCAGGTATCTCCTTCATTTACTCCGATGCCATCTGATTCTAGTTAATTATTAAGATTCTTGGAGGCATCCAGAATAAGAGCATGATCATGCAGGCAAAGGAGGACTCCACCACAGTACAGAAAAGTGCTTCCTGGAACAAAAGGCAGAGAGACACAACCAGAGGTGTGAGAATCCTTCTGGGATCACTAGCAAGAAAGAATTTGCAAAGAGCCTCAGTACTATGAGATATGGCACACTGTCACATGTCGGTGGACAGGAGAAATTATGTCTGATCCCCTCTGTTACACTCCAGTGGGTGGAGGGTCACAGTGCTCTCTTCAGTACATTATTTATTGTTTTTATTATAATAGGTGTTTAATGCTCTAAGTATCTTTCTATGACACTTTTGGTGAAGGTATTGCAAAATTCCTGTAGTTGATTGTTCCATTTTAATAAAATCCTGTAGTTGTCTTCCTTGTATTATTGGAGATGGAATATCTATATAATAGCTATTCTGCAATGCCAGAGAGAATAGCCCCTCTTCTTGCTTTCAAGTTATTGAATTGTAGGGCTTTTTGTGAATTAGAACATGTTAGTTCATCCAGTTAAGCCCCTGACTGTCTTGATAAGAACAAAGAATGTGTCTCTTTGGCTATATGATACAATTGTTTTCTCCAAAGCTATTGTATAGCCCCAAATCACCCTTGGAGAATATTTTTTTGTATTTCATTAAACTGTTGATTCACTTTACCACTGTTAATGGTGCAAGAAATTCTTCAACAAAAGTATGCAGAAGAAAAGGGAACAGTGCAGATGAGGACAAAGATGTCTCTTTTCAGCAATGGTGTGGTAGCAGAATGTATGCTGTGACAGGGCCAGGCCTGACGGCTTTGCCAGAGTGCTGGAAGGCCGGTATATCAGCCTGTTCCCCGGGTGACTCAGCAGAGGGCCTGATTAGGCAGTTAGGCCACCTGGGGCTGCTTAACCAATCAGGCCAGCTGAGGCCAATTAGGAAGCCCCGCCCCAAACACTTAAAAAGCCTGCAAAGCAGACAGTCAGTGTGGGTTGTGGAGCTTGGAGAGAGGAGGTGTGGAGAGAGGAGGTTGGAGGTAGGAGATATAGAGTTACTTTACTGTTGCAGTTCGTGGTTTTGGAGGCTTACAGCTAGAGAGTCTGCAAATTGGAGTTGGTGGCCTGGAGCAGGCAGGCTGCTGCCTGCAGCCTGCAGCCTACAGAGACCTACAGTTTCCACTGTGACTCCCAGGGCCCTGAAGGGCAGAGCACCTCGCTGCAAACGCAGGGAACAGTCCACGGGCTATCCCAGAAGGAAGGTAGCGGTACCCAGGGGCAGAGCGGGCCCCGGCCCCTCCCTCGATCCTACCCCAGCTGCATCACCGGCCGGGCCGGCAGAGCGCAGGACCCACCAGGGGCAGAGTACCTCACCCTCCCCTGCCCCACCTTACCACAATGCCGAGAACTGTTTTTTAATGGGACAGTAATGTTTTATAAAAATATAATTAACTGTATGAGGGTTTTTCTTCAGAGGGACACTTAGGAAAGTTAAGACCATTAAAGTTGTGAAATTAAAATCCATTAAAACTTTGTGTGAAGGATCTTATTGAAACTAAAGTGAAATATTTCCAAATGAGAATGTCCACACAGACAATTAATGCACTGTAACTTTAAACCTTTCATTAATCTGACTTAACGTTCTGGAGTATACCCATGTAGACAGGTCCTCAGTTTTCATCAAACTTAGCACAACCGTGAACTTGAGCTGCACAAAGGAATAACTTCAGAAGTCCTTGAAGGAAGGAGAAAACAGCGAATTGTCCTCATTGAATCATGTCTTCCAGCATGAACCTTTGTAGCCAAAGAGCAAAAATGCTTGTCAATAATTAACCCTTTAGTTATAAGAAGTAACTACAGTTGAAGCCGCTTGAGATGTTCTGGGATTTGAAATTTCTAGCAATACCTTGGCTGCTTCTGTGAAATCTGCAGCTTTATTTATTCCCCACCAACTGAGTGCCAGAATCCAGATTTTGGCTTGATGTTCAAAGATGACTTATTGAATTACTATTAAATTTCAATCAATTTTTATAAAAATGTCAGATTTGTAAGTAAAGTTAGTTACTCTCCTAACATAGATTAGAAGCAGTGTGGTGCAATGGATGGGGCACTGGATGTGAGGAATGTTGGGTTTTATTTTTGGTTTTATCATTGACTTGCTGTGGATTTAATCTCTGCTCTTTAGGTTTTCCATGTGTGAAATGGAAATTATCTTTTAATAAGATCATCCATCACCATGCTATCTGAGCATCATATTCCCACTTTGTAGAAGGTTTTAAAGTCTTGTGATGAAAAGCATCTTAAGTGCTAAGTATTGATTATTTTTATTATGACACCTGTCTTAATAAAAATAAGCAAAACAGCCTTTCTAGTTTTAACAGTTCTGTACTTATGCATAAATGAGTGGGCTTCAGTTCTTGATATGAACCTTTGAAAGCTAAAAACAAACAACAACAAAAGAAACCCTCTGTTAAATGTAATAACCCAGAATGCTTACTTTACACTGTATCAGCAAAATGACTCAGCCAAAGTATTAGTCTCTACAGACCTATCTTCAGGTCACATTGATTAATGTTTGCACTGTTACCAGGGTGATGGAATCCAGAGACATACCTAGATAGACATTCTTTTATATTGTAATTGTACACCTAGCTAATGGGAGATTAACTGTAGCAAATTCAAATGATACATTTTAAGTAAGGGCGTGTATGTCCCTTTCCTTTTGACTCATGTGCACTTACTTCACTTTGACTCTGCCTATTAAGTTCAATGAGCTCAGGTAGCTGCTTGGGAAAACTGCTTCTTTTATAGAACCTTCATCAGCCAGGAGGATGGAGGAACCTGCTTCTTTAATTATAGTTCCTCCTTATTTGATGATGTCTTAGGATGTATTTTATACTAAATCTGTCCTTTTTATTTTTAGAGAGAGAGGATGGGTGAGGTAATATCTTTTATTAGATCCACTTCTGTTGATGAGAGAGACAAGCTTTCATGCTTACACAGAACTTTTCTTCAGGTCTAGGAAATGTATACCATGAGCTACACTGATACCTTTTAGTTTTACTTAATACTCTTTCTGTTCCCTGACAACTTTAAAACAAGACTTTTGTGGATCTCTGTACTGCAAGAGTTTAGAGCTGCACAGGCATGGTGATTATCATCCTCTTTGTGGGCAGGAAGGGAGTGTAATTAGTTTTTCATCTGTGTTAATGGGCTCTGAAGGGAATTCTGTGCAGTCGTCCATGTCCCAAGAGATAATGACTGTGACAGGTTCTGCAAGGATGATAGTTGAAGAGGGTATCCTCAGGTATTTGATAGGGATACAAAGGAATTTGATCGTGTTACTTCTGCTATTGTAGTAACCCCACTTGAGTTTCTCAAGTGTATTTTAGATTAACCTCATGCAAATAGAGATATTAGAAACTTCAGCTTGTCAAGGTCAATTTTATCAGCAGGGTGATCTGCAGTTAAAATTTATCTCCAAGTAATTTCTTAGCTCCAATGAGGAAGTGGAGGAAATAAAGGGCACTCTGTTCCTGAAACACCTGGAATACCTGTATACTGCACAGTGTTCAGTTAGCATACATTAAAATAAAGAGACCACTATAAGAAAGTTCTTGGCTTAAAAGTAGATACACATGCTCAATTGATTTAAGAAGAAACTTCTGTCATCACAAACTGCCTTTGATTTTAAAGATTAGGTAACTGTAAAATTGTTGACAACCATACATTAAGTACTCAGAAGAACAATTTATCATGGTATACAATTTATCCCTGCATAATTTTTTTTTGTTTGGGTCAAGGACACTAAAACATTAACCGTTTCAATTTTGTGTCACACAGTCTTGTCACTGCTAATCTTTTTATGCATGTCAGAATTTTCTATAAAGGGTACATGCAGAATTTTTGCTTTGGAGAGATGGAAAATATAAAATGTCAGACAGCTAGAGAACATAAGTCTTACTGAAAACAGACTCGAAGCCATGCACTTCATCTGAATATTCTTAAGTTTGGTGTCGAAGAGCCTTGTTCCACTGATGCATGTTTTTTCTCCTTCTGATGGCATGACAAACTTGTGTGAATCCTGTAAGATTCATGCTATATCTAGCACAAAAATGTACTTTTGCTCATTTATGATGTATCTGTTATATGTTGTTGATGAGCCCTGTGCTGAACTTATCAACGAACTCTGGGAAGATTTTTTGCTTATTCTTGTGCAATATTGCATTCCCTGCTAATTAGATACATCCGACTTGCTGGTGCCTTGAAACCTCCCACAGCCTGAAAAAACACATTTGGTTTTATGCTGGTTTTACAAACTGTCAGTTTTCACCAATAGCAGAATTCTCAGGTGATAACTAGGTTTGTCAGTGTAAATTGTCTTACATGAGGGTAGAATAAGGGGCCCAGATTCCCATACACTCCCTGCATTTTTACTCAACATCTCACAGTAGATCTTAAAGCGTATTCTATAAAGCTTTGTACTTTTATTAGCAAAAACAAATGATTATATAATAAATGAGGAGAGAAAACAATATATTTTCAATCTGTATGTTTATCATGGAATCATTTTAATACAAAATTATGTTTATTAAGGACTTTCACAATATTCTTTGAGTGCTTGTCCACATGGATTCCATTCTAGATGGCTCTCTCTCTCATCTCATAAGGCCCGGGCTGCGACTGATGCTTCACCAGCTCTGCATTGCCAGCCCTACCAGCATTCCAGACGCCCTACTGTTTTGCTCAGCACCAACCCTCACTCTCACACTGACATCTCTGCAATAAAGATCCCACCACCAAAGCCCTTCATGGTGCCCCCCCACCCCCAAGAAGATTTACTCCTTCTCATTGTCCTTACTGGAACACACCAAGGACTCCCTGCCTCCTGCTTTTAGTCTCCACCTTGGGTGGCCCAGTGGGAACCGAGAGAGGAACACACAAGAGAACATAGAAAGAGACTGGGGGACTTCAAAGAGCGTCCTTTGTGATGTCCACCATCCGTTTGCTTACCAATCATGGCCGTGATGGTCTTGAATCTCTACTCCAGGGGACCCATCTTCACTGTCTCCTGCTCAAGATAGCCTTCACAGAGGAAGCAACTACATTCTTCTTCAACCTTTCAAATTCCTTAACCCCAGTGTGTGGAGAACAAGGAGTACTTCAGTGGGGAAGACCAGAACCCACCCAGCTCAGGAACCTTCAGCTCTCAAGGGACTTCCTCATTGTTTCCCAATAATCCACCTTCTTTAGTGTCTCAAAATTAGTTCAGAACCTTCCAGGATTGCCTTAAAGAGGATCACAGTGACCTTTGACGTTCCTTCTGAGATTGTACAGGAGTAATTGCACAGACTGTTGGGGATTTACTGCATAGCAATGCTGTGCAGAATCAGTGCCCATTAATGACATTCTTCATGAGCCTACCAGGGTGATCTGACATACACCAACCTCCCTTCTAACCACCTCAAAGAGAGGAGACAGAAAATACTGATTCCCTGCAAAGGGACTGAAGTATTTTTTCAGGCACCCAACCCCATCTTTCTAGCAGTCCAATTGTCTCAGGAGAAAATCAAACAGCAGGGAGCTCCTAGAAGCAACCTGATGAAAAGGATCTGAAAAGATTGGATCTCTTTGTCTGCAAGGTCTGTTCCTCTGTTAGTCTCAGGGTGGCTGAGGGTGGCAAATTATCAAGTTTTGTTTTCAAAGTGTCATTTTTCTGCTTTGGGTGAGGCTTTCCAACATTATGGACAAATTGCCATAATAGGAACTGAAGATCCTGATGGCAGAGAGTCACCTAACTTCTAGGATCTCCTTCGCTATCTACTATTGACATCTAAATTATGGTCAGGATCACGGAATATGATTTTCTTGCTTTGATCAGCCTTGGACCATGTGTGAATAGGTACTTTTTTTTTGTTTACTTTTTTTTTTTTTTTTGCAAGTTAGAGTTAAGGATTAGGCATAGTAGCCTCTTAAGAAATAATTTAGGAGCACCCTTTCCCATTGAATTGCTCTTTACATCCCCTAAAAGAGAATTTCAAAACACTGCTCTGTTCTGACTTTTAGAATCCTAAATTTTCAATTTTAAAGCTGCAGTTTTAAAATGGTTTGAGTTTTCATTTAAAACCAAACAAACCCAGAAACAAAATATCATTGCTCCAAAATGCACACTTACATCAGAAGGATTATTATAGAAACCTGGGGTTTTCCTCAAATATAATACTCCTACAAAGATTTTCAGACAAAACCTTATTTTCAGTTATATGAACAGACTTCTTTCTTTAAATGTATGAAAGCCTTTTGTACAACTGTTTCCTACACTACTTTTCAGAGTATGAATAGCTTTTCTTCTGGCTCTGCAAAATTAGATTGTATAATTACAACTGCGAACAGCATTGGACTCTAAATAGCTGAATACTGACTGTAACCCCATAAAATGTTTGTTTTTATAAAAACAAAACATGAACAAGGAGGTACAAGCTTATATTTATGGAACAGTTTATTTTATTGCGGTTTTCTTTGACTGTCATGTACATTTTTATCCATGTGAATGCTGAAGTGGTTTTTCAGCACTGATGGATTTAAAATAGCTTGTTTTAGAATAATATAAACTTATAGTTTCCTATTATGTCAAAGAGAATTTGTAAACAGCTTTGAATTATAATTATTGGATTGGCAGTTAGAATTGGGGTATCCTTTAAATTGTGGTTTTGCTCCTGGTCAGGGAAAAGAAAAACACTCAAAAAACCTGAAGGTCAGGACAAGTTAATGCCAAAACCTGGTTCTAAGCAAAAAGTTCCTACACTGTGTGCGAGTGGAAGTTGGAGGAATTTTCTGAGTAGGTGAGCCGATTGATTCTTGGGCCAAGAAATCTGAGGAAGCACACGGCATTCTAGTTTTCAGAGGACAGCTCTGACATCTTGATTTTGTTCTTACAAAGGAAACAAATCTAAAGAGCCCATGAAACAGTCAGAGAAGCACTGTTCAGTTCAGTGTAAAAAGATATCAATGTTAATGACTTCCACCTGCTGGTTGGTAAAGGGTGGGTAGCATCTGATCCATTATTTCCCCTTAAGGTTTCTGCAAACCAGCTGACACTCCACCCAGCAAAAATGGAAGAAGATACCTTTTTTGGGGGGCAAAATGTTCCAAACTTCTATTTGGAGGGAGTAAGGCTTTGTTGGTCCAACCTGATATCTCGACTACTTTCACTATATCTGTAGTTGACCAAGATACAACCTTTTAGAATTTGGAATTTTGGCTATTGAAAGGTGAAGGATAGAATTGAAGGGCTCCTTTTCAGCAATGGTTGATGCTACCATAGCCTCAAGGAAAGAATTCTTTCAAAGAACATTCAGGAATATGGAACAATCTCTGAAACTTGTTTTTGCTTACTTTCTCAAAATGCAAGAACAGGGGCCATTCAGTGAAATTAAGAAGATGGCAAATTCAAAACCGATAAAAGGAAATCCTTTTTCATATAATGTTTAATTAAAACATGGAACTGATTTGCCACAGGGTGTCACCGATGCCAAAAACTTAGCAAGATAAAAAATGGGTTTGAAATTTCTACTGATAGCGAATATCCTGTTAATTATAAATGTAACATATATTGGGACCTCATCTTTCTGGGCTAAATACCATCTCTAACTGAAGTCATCAGCAGGGGTCCTTGTGTGGGCTCATGTTGTTCCACATCTCCTTAATGTGGAATTTCTTGTACTTAATACATGCAACTGTTGGAGACAAAGTATTGGACTAGTTGGACCCTGGTTCTGATTCCTATGTCCCTATCTTTCCTGTTGTGCCTTTCATTGTGTACACACTTTCTTACTTCTCTTTGTATCTTCTCCCTCTGTCACCCTTGTACCTTCTTTTAGGTTGCCCTTTGTCTGTAGGGGTATCTATATTCCCTTCTCTATTGTGGTATTTGTTTTTACTTACTCCTTAACACTACTTCTCCATGTTTTGATTTAATTTAGAGTGTAAGCTCCTTAGGACAATGATCATGTCTTTTGCTCTATCTGTAATGCTCCATACTCAGCTTTACACAACAAAAATAATGATCTTCAGATAAAAGACAGTTATCCAGTAGCTTTGTAATGGCCCTTGTGTCTGGCTGTTCTTAGTCAGCAGACAGCCACTCCATCTCCACCTTGGCTGCAGTTTCCCTCCACTTTGCCACACAGGTGTTACATGGGGCACAACGGGCAAGCTATAACCATTGGGATATTCTAGTTTAGTGAGTAAACTTTGCCAGCATCCCATCAATCTACCAAATGATCATTCAGCACTCAGTCTGCATCTGCTGAGCTGGTAGCTGAATCTTTCTTTAGTGTGGCTGTGGTGGCCAGTTTATGGCTTCATCTCTATATCACCAGTAGTAATCTGCTAGTTGGGAAAGAATGCCCTTGCTTGCAGCTTTCTGAACAGTTGAAGATGAAAGCATCATGCACTTTCCCTGAGTAGCAACACTGATACTGGTCTCCACTGATCCACCAGTGCTTGCATAACAATAGAAAAGTAGACCTTTCTGTTGATTTACTCTGTAGCAATGTGGGCTGCTGTCAAACTAGGAATGTCAGTGCTGTCTGTCACTCAAGGATAGTTTGGGAATCCTATTGCTGCAGATTCATTCACTATGTCCTTCACATTGTCGAGAGTCGCGGTCCTGGGCAGGAGGAGATGATGAATGGCCCTACGCTGTGTTTTCCAACTCCAAAATGATTTTCCACTCATTGGTAGCAATCCAGCATTGTAAGCTTCCAGAGTGCAATTGTTCGCTTCTCCACTATCAGTGCAACTCTCCTTCTTGTGTTCCTATGCTGGAAGGCTGGGTTGAGCTCAACACAGATATCCAGGAATGTGACCTTTCACATCTGAAAGTTCTGCAGTCATTGCTGCTTGTTCCAAACATGCATTACGATGCAATCTCACCATTTAGTGCTTCTTTCTCGGGCCCAGAAGCAGCTCTCCACTGTCTGCTGCTGCTCTGTGAATGCTGCCAGCACCCTTAAATTGTTTCTCATGATGATCCTCAGCAAACTGTCCTAGAAGAAATAGTCATGCTTCCTGTTTTGAGGGTCTTTAGTGTGGGGCTGCAAAGACAGATAGAATCATGCCTCCTGTATTTGCAACAGGGACGAGAATAGTACAGAGCTCTGCAAGCTCCATGCTTTTGTCAGAGATGATGGACAGTGAAAAGTGCTGGGTAGGATTTTTAAAAAAGGTATATTAATTGAGTTATGGATGATGGGATGGGATGCAGAAATTTGCATGTTGGCAGCTTGATGCTAGCTCCTAAAGTCCGTGGGCAAATTGTTTCTATCCCACAACACATTGCGGAAAATTCCCCAAAGGCATTGCGACAGATGGTTCTTGGCACATGGTGATACCCATGGTGCATCCCACTTTGCATTGACATAAGCTCTCCTGGTGAGTACTCACAGCACTGAGGCAAGCAGCCCAGTATGAATGTGTCCAAATGATACACATACTTCAGTGGCTATATGCCAACGTAACTTGCATCAACCCAAGTTTGTATTATAGACTTGGCCTATGTTGATGATGATGATAATCGCACTTGTAACCAATTTAGTTATGCCAGTAAAACTTTTAAGTGTAGATCAGGCTTAAGTATTCTTGGAAGTGGTAAAGCACTGTCATGTTTAAGCCTTGTCTACACACTTGTCTTACCACTTTTGAAAATACCAGTATAACCGCATCCATATTAGGGGTTGTACTGGTATAACTATTTCAGTTAAGGGGGTGATTTTTCATCGAAGTAGTTATACTGGTAAAAATCTGTGTGTAGACAAGGTCTTAGAGATAGGAACTGGCAAAAAGACAGAAAACAAAGGCCATGTCTACATTACAATTTTTGCTGGCATAGCTAGGTTTGTCTGGGATACAAAGAGGTGTGATCCCTGACCAACATACTTGTGCCAGCAAAAGTCCATACAGTAGATGAAGTTATTATACCAGCAAAACTGCACTTTTGCATTTATAGTTTACTTTGCTGGTGGTGAAGAGAGTTGGTATTAGCTGTGCTGGCAAAAGCATAGTTTTGCTAGTATAAACTGCACCCAAAGTAGGAGCACTTTGTTGGCATAGTATGCATATGCTGGCGAAGTACTGCTAACATAGACATGGCCAATTAGTAAGAATGGACAGCTTTTGGTCTGATAAAGGATAAGTGAGATACCCAAGGCTCTGTTTTAAGTCAGATTAATGATCTGGAAAACCAAGTAGCAGTGAGATGTCAAAATCTATGGATTATACAGTTGTTTAGGTTTGTCAAGATTGAACAGTTCTATGAGAAAGGGATGTAAGTTACTTGAGTGGGCAGCACAATGGCAGATGAGTCCATGTGCAAATACAAAGTAACGCACATTGGGAGGAGTAATTTTTAACACTTCATGTACATTACTAGGTTCTAAATTAAATATAATCGCTGAAGAAAAACACATAATAAAATGTCTGTTCAATGTGCAGCAGCAGTCAAAAAAGCCAGTGCAATGTTATGGTATATAAAGAAAAAGTTGGAAATATAATCATATATCAAATATAATTATATATAGCAAAGATTCACCCTCACATTGAATACTCTAAGTTATGGTCACTTTACCTTGTAAACGCTATAGCAAGTAAGCAAAAGTAATTAGAAGCATTGAGAGACTTCTATATGAGGATATTTGAAAGACTGGGATCATTAAGAGAACAGATGATTTAGACTTGGAGGGAATATGAGAGAGCAAGAGAGAAACTATTAAATCTATAGTTGTGAAATGAAGCTTGTTTTTAATTGAACCTGCACTGAGGTCAGCTGCAACATTTATAATGTTGTTACCCAATGTAGTGGATAAATTGATATAAATTCTTCTAATCCTATGGGCTGCTACACAACAGTAATGCATGCATGTGCTCTGAAAACGTGAGTGCCAGTGGTCAAGTGGGCACTCAACTGCATGTGTGTGTATGGAAGTGATATAGATTGATAAGTGGCTTCTTTCTTTGTTTTAAAAGGGGATAGGTGTTAGAAAAAATGTTTTGAATCAGTCCTTTAGTTTGTAATATTAAGAACTTTGTATCATTTTCTTTTTCCCCCCTCTTTCATATGACCAAAGATGATAAAGCCCGAAGTCCTTCCTTGTGTTTTTCCTCACAAGGTCAAAGTTCTTATTTAACTGCAATTTTATTTTTCTAAAACAGTTGTAACAGTTTAAGCCAAAAAGAGATTCTCTGTTGAAGCTGCTTAAAGTGCAATTTTTATGTTGCTACAGCAGTTCCTTGCTATTCAGTGATTTGCACTGTGAATTCTTTAAATGCATACCACCATTTATACAACCTTTATTTCAGTGTGTTGCTTTAAAAATAGCCAAGCAACTTGTACCCAAAGTGTAGCAGACAGAGTTAACAATATATTGGAAATGAGCTTATTGTTGTTGTTGGTTTTCAAGTAAAAGACAAGAGTTTATCACATCTCATTAATTTGGAATGTAAGTTGTATTAACAGCTTGCTTCTGGAATTTAAAGGGCAAGCAAGAGATGGCATGTGACCTTTAATGGGGAAAGATTTATACAAGAAGGGAGTTGAGGGGACTAGGGTTCAGAAACTAGCAAATTCTGCCAGGATTTTAATGTGGTGTGTGTTTTTGTTGCCTCAAGAAGAAGAGAGGGTTGTGAGACTGTTTAGGGGAGGTGAATTCTTCATTTTAAATTGCTTAAAATGTAAATTGTTGATTCCAAAATTCTTCTAATATGCTATCATTGTTAACTCTCAAGGAGCAACAAATATGCATATATATTGTAGAGGCACAAAAGTCTATTGGTGTGTCTCTGCAAAATCCACAATAATTGTGGAGGAACAATCTACCTTATATATGTATTTTGAAGACTTGAGTAGAACGTGATACAGAAGGCAAATATGCTATTACAGTATTTCAGAATTGCTTGTTTTAATTGAATTAAATAGTAATTCTCCCGTGTAGGTGTGCAATGATTGTTTTTCGAATGACCATAGGATTTTTATAAGCAGAGTAAAAAAATTGTTTTATTAAAAGTACTGTATTCATCAATGTAGGTATTTTCAGAAAAATAAGAGTAAGTAAGAGCTTTAAGACTTTGAATATATAGTATAGGAACAGTCTTGAATTGGTGGATAATCTGTCTAATTTTACAGACATAGAAAAAAAATGCAAATGTTAATAATACTAGAGACCATTGTTTCTGGTAGTAATTGATCATTTGAATTCCCGCCATGTCCCAGCATGATGTTGGATATGTTAAGAATGATAAATCTAACAGTGGTTTTAAGTAGAACACTTTCTTACCACTTAATGATTGACAGATTCCCTGTTTTTATTAAAAAAAAAAGGTGACTTGTAGAAAGAATGCCGTATTCTGTGTGACTATTTGAGTTCTAGTGATTCTAAAGGAATTCCCCATTTTAAAATTAGAAGGATTCGATTGAATCTTTCATACCCACAGAACTTTTGTTCTCTATACCTACTACTGTTATTCTAAGATATTATAGTGACGGTTGCTTAGAAGTGCGTAAGTGGCAATAGTTTAGTTTGATCTATTTGTTCAATGGTCTACAATGACAAACCATACAGATAAGTGTTCGCAAGATTTGCTGTACACAAAGCACGTGTATGTGAGATGGGTGCCTGTATTCACAGCAGATTATTGTTCTCCCTCTGGCATGTTAATTTTATTTAGAATTACTGAAAATATGCCTACACAATGCTGTAGACGTGTGCAGTCTTTTTTCCTTTTCCTTTTTCTAAAATATATGTATATGTGATGTTGGCCTACAGGGGAGCCATGCTAAGATAGTTGAAATAGGGCAAACTGCAAATAATGGGACAGGCAAAGCCCTAAAATACAGTGGCTTTTCCTCCATAAAATATGCCAAGCCAGCAACAACAGCTTCTGATCACCTAACTGGTCATTCAAAAGACAAAACACAGTTTCCTTAAAACTATCCAGCCCTTTGGCTAACACCCAGATAGCCAGGTCAAATATGATGGGGATTACTGAAAATCTTTATCCATCATATGTAAAAAAATAGTTCCCCCAGTCTGAAAGGGTTTGGTAGACACATTACCAAACAGGTCAGTGAGTAGTTCAGATCTTACCCAAATACATGCTTATTAACTAAACTAATATTTATTTTAAAAAAGGAAAGAGAGTAATGGTTAAAAACTCAGTATATATACACAGAGGCAAATAAAGTTATAAGTCAGTTTCAAAGTAAAGATGATAACTGAATTGCAAAGTTCTTAAATTGCAAAGTCTCTGAAATTACACAAAGAGCTTGGGGATCATCAGTCCTTGTTTAGAGCTTTGTTAGAAATCCAGTCCAGAGAAATGAAGATCAGATAGTCCTTTTACAGGGTTCATTCAGATTCTCCCATGAGAATTAGTAGGGCAATTCCAGGCTGGTGCCGGGATCCCAATCTTGCAATACAGGCTTTCCCTGAAAAGTTTGGACAGATTTGAGAAAAAAAGGATCAGGCCTGAAGTTTCCTTTATAGTTGAAGCAAGGTGGGTGCTTGAAGGTCATGTGGGCTTTGATGAAAGCTCCCCGACAGTTTGATTTTACGCAATGGGTCCTTCTTCAGACAATAGTCAGCAATAACCATTTAAACTATCAAGAGAGTTTACAGATATTTCCTTGATTGGAGAATAATAATGTATATTGTCTTTTTTGAAATAAAACCTTCATTTCCTAAGCACACATCGGTAATTAGCAACATTAAAACAGTTAACAGACAGTTCACTTAGAGTAATGCAGGCAAATTATGTTGTTATACAAAAGGTCCATTTAGAAGTTAATATTCCCTTTTGACCTATCAATCAGTAGAACAACAGTAATAGAGAGGAAAGCAGTTTATTATTGTTAATCTCCAACTACCAGCAAATACACAAATGGCTACCAACAATACACTTGCATATCAAAGCCACTACCATTTGTATTTTCCTTTAATATGTCTTTAAAGGTCAGATTTGGCCATGCAACTTGCAAAGTGTCACAGAGTGTAACAGAAACAGTACCCAAAAATTAGAAGATCCGGAGCTAAAAATATTCTGCCACCTATACTTCCACCCTTCTGTCACACACTTCTTAGGAAAAAGCCAGGGAAAACAGGCCTTGCAGGATCAATAAATGAATGTGTTGGTGAACTATTCACTGGAAGCAAACTATTGTTGGAAGCAAATTACAGTGAAAATGTACTGCTTCCATCCCCCTGGCGATTAAATTTAGGGACTGTGAGATTCAGTGCCTTAAGTAATTTCAGAAACCTCAGCTTCATATGAGAAATGAGTTCTGGGGTAACCAGGATCCAACCCTGAAACTTCAGATTGCAGTGCACATCCTTTGGAAATGAGGTGAGTGGACAAATGCATAGCCTTCTCTAACCACAACTCCTATCCTATTTGACTTATAACTTTTTCCTCTGTGTGTATATATACTGAGTTTTTAACCATTACTGTCTTTTATTTTAGCTGATGGGTAGGGGAAACTCCTCACATGTCTCTTGTCATTGGTGCTCAAATATTTTTCTGCTCCACATCTGAAGTTCTTAGGGTAAGAAGTAAATGTCCTGGGACCATCCTAAGGTTATGGCTACATAACAAATTAAGGTGTAATTGTAGTGCAAGTAGGCATATCTGTGCTAGCTTTAATCTAGTTAGCACAGTTAAAAGCAGTAATGAAGATGTGGTGGTATGGGCTAGTCATTCCAGCACAAGCCTGCCAGGGACCCTGGATATGTACTGAGCAGTCCGTGGGTGTCAGGTTTTCACTGATGCTGTTACCTGTGCTAGCTAGATAAAAACCTAGTGAAAGTATGCCTACTCATGGCCACAATCACCGCTTAATTTGCAGTATAGCCATATACTGAAACAATCTCCACTTGTTAATATTTTTGATGACTCCCTAAATTGTCCAAGCGCGGAGGAGATTTCTCCAAGAAGCCAGGTAGGGCAGCACCCATATCTGTGCCTTCTAGGTGCTGTGGTAATACAATAATAATGATAGTAATAATCATGATATAGGGAAGCTGCTTACAATATATAATACACCAGGACAAACAGATCTAAAATACAGAACCACAACATCAAATTTGTTTCCAGGTTCAATTTAAGGTGTTGGTTTTGGCTTATAAAGTTAATGGGTTAAGTCATAATTACTTGAGACACCACCTTTCTCTTTGGGCTTGTCTGCATAGTGTGCTCTACAGGAGTGTGAATTGTAGCTCTCTAATGTGTTGCACTCTAACTGCCTCATTTCAAACAGGACTGTGCTAACATACACTAGGTACCTTTTAGTTCATGCCAGCAGGGTCTACACAGGGCAGTTAGAGCACAGCACATGAGTGCGCTCTTCAGTCCACACCCCCTGTAGAGTGCACTGCAGTAGACAAGCTCATTGTGTACAACCACAGAGGTAGAAATCAGCTGTGATGTTCAAGCCAAAAGTTTAAATGGGTGAAGGTTGCTTGATTAATATTTGCAGTGGCTGAGCACTTTTTTCCCCCTTGGTCTTGAACTTAGCAAGCAAAGATTATTGATCATTGGGCACAGTGCAATGCCTATTTGTTCCCTTAGGTTTACAAGAAGAAATGGTGATGAGTCTTAAGTCATATGGATGAGGACCAATCTGTGATTTAACATTGGTTTAGTTTAAGATTTATGTGTTTTTATTTTGTATTTATCTGGAATTAAAACAATTTTTATTAAAATGTCTTTGGTCAGAGATTAAAAAGGACAGAATAGTTAGGATTTTACACTAAAAATAATCCGGGAAATTCTCTTTGCTTGTTTAAATCTTAAAGCCTGTCATTGCCATCTTTTTGCACCTGAAGACTGCTCCCCATGACATCCCATGACCACCTTTTCTTAATTGGCGCAAGGGAGAACACTTGAGACGCTTGATGCGCTCCTTTTCCCACGGAGCTAAGCACACGGTCTCCACAGTGTTTCCTGTCTTGTTTGCACTGAACTCTGTGAATGTCTGAATTTTCTGTGTTGAAATGGTGCTTAACTTTCAGGACAATCTAAATGGAAATATTTATTTTACTATAAATCTCTTATTACTGCTAATACTTGTCTCACTATTGAATTATCATCTGCACCAAAGAAGTTTGAGTTTTTTGAAGAGAAAACACTCAAGCAGACTGGAAAAAGTCATAGTCATGGAGTTTAAGGCCAGAAGGGACCACTAGATCATTTAGTCTGAGACTGACATCTTCTATATCACAGGCCACCAGCACCTGCGTTCTAAACCCAACAACCAAAATTAGATACAAATATTACCCTCCACAGGAGACTAAACTGCTGTGTGTCACAGGCAGAGAATAGAAGGGTCCAAGGAGCATCTAGGTCTGAGGCCCCTGTAATGACGTGGAATTGATTGAGCTATATCCAGTTAATCCTGGCAAGTGACCCACATACCATGTCTCATAGGAAATGAAAAACCTTCAAGATGACTGCCAGTCTGACCTGGGGGAAAATTCTTTCCCAATCTCAAATATGGCAATCAATTAGACCCTGAGCACGTGAGCAAGAAGCAAATCAGCTAAACATGTGAGAGAGGGAGAATGGTCAGTGCTACCTCAGAGCACTGGCCTAATCCATTCAGTGTTCCATATTCATGTCTGATGCTGCAGGAGAAGGAGACGAAACCTCCCTCCAACCCCCTGCCCCCGGGCCCCAGATACATTGGGGTCAAATCCTTTCCTGACCACTGCAAGGGACTGAAGCCCTGAAGCATGAGTTTTAGGAACCTAAGATATAAACTGTAGGGAATCCCCAGGGCTGCCAAGTACTTCTGCCCCTCTATCACAAGCATCATACAGTCTGACTCATAAATTTGCTCAGTTCTCGCTCAAAATTCTTATTTCCCCCCACAATTCGTGTTGGGAGACTGCTCCAGAACTTCACTCCTCTGATGATTAGAAACCTTTTCTAGTCTTCAACCTGATTTTGTTCATGCCCAGTTTATACCCATTAGTTCTTGTGCCAATACTATACTTAAGCTTTAAATAGATTTTCACCCTCCCTGATGTTTATCTTCCTGATGTATTTCCACAGAGTAATCATGTCCCCTCTCAGCCTCCTTTTTGCTAGGCTAAACAAGCCGAGCTCTTCCAGGCTCCTCTCATAAGAAAAGCCTTCCATTCCCCTGATCATCCTAGCAGCTCTTTTCTGCAGTTGTTCCAGCTGAATTCAATAGTTCTTGAATATGGGTTGATAGAACTGTACACAGTATTGTAGATGAGGTCTTACCAGTGCCTTACGCAATGGCATTAATACTTCTCTCTCTTGACTTGAAATTACGTGCCTGATACATCCTGTGATCGCATTTGCCTTTTTAATAGCCACATCACATCATCATCATTCTGTGGTTGGCCAGCAAGTCCTGGTCTCTCTCCTCCTTTGTTGCTTCCAACTGATGAGCACCCTGATTGTAGCAGAAGTTCTTATTGTTAGACCCTAAGTGTATGTCTACTAATGAATTTCATTGTGTTTCAGTTATGCCAGTATTTAAGGTCATCCGGCTCTTCCTGTATAACATTCCAATTCTCCTCTGTATTAACGGTGCCTCCCAACTTTGTAAATCAGCAAGTTTCATTAGCACACTCCTAGCTTTTGTGCCATGGTCACTAATAAAAATATCGAGAGAGGTTGGTCCCAAGAAAGACTGAACCTTGGGGAACTAATAACTTCCTTCCAGACCCAGTTCACCTTTCAGTACAACCTCTTACGTTCTCCTCTTAGGCCACTTCCTTATCCACCTTCCAATTCCTGTACTAATCCCTATTTTCACTAATTTAACTAATAAATTTCCCATGTAGTATCGAGTCAAATGCTTTACTAAAGCCTAAGTATATTAGATCTACTTCATTTCCCTTATCTTAAAAATCAGTTATTTTCTCAAGTAATGATGAGGTAGTTTAATTTAATTTGAGCAATTGATTTGGATTATCGGCATATAAGTCTGCTCAATGGTCTGTGGGAATGTTGGATGGGATGGGAACTGAGTTACTGCAGAGAATTCCTTTTTGGGTGTTGGCTGGTGAGTCTTGCCCACATGCTCGGGGTTTAGCTGATCGCCATATTTGGGGTCAGGAAGGAATTTTCCTCCGGGGCGGATTGGCAGAGGCCCCGGAGGTTTTTCGCCTTCCTCTGCAGCGTGGGGCATGGGTCGCTTGCTGATGGATTCCCTGCAGCTTGAGGTCTTCAAATCTCACTTTTGAGGATTTCAATAACTCAGTCATGGGTTCGGGGTTGTTATAAATGTGTATGGGTAGGGTTTTGTGGCCTGCCTTGTGCAGGAGGTCAGACTAGATGATCATATTGGTCCCTTCTGACCTATGAGTCTGAGTCTATGAAATCAGGTTAGTAGGGCACAATATAATTTTGATAAGCCGTGTTGCATTACATCTCCTTTTCGGTTTTCCTCCATTAATTTAATTATTCATTCCCTCACTGTTTTGATCCAAAACCTTGCACGCTGCTGACATTAGTCTAACAGGTCTGAAATAATCCAGATGACTTTCTTCCCTTTTTTTTTATAGGTATAACATTACCTATTCTCCAGTCATTTGGTGCTATCCCAGGATAAATAGATTTATTAAAAATCCTTGTTACCAGACTAGCAATCTCATGTGCCAGTTTTCAGTATTCTGGAATGGAAATTATCTGGTCCCCCTGATATGAGTGCATTAAGCTCTTTAAAAATTTTTTGTTTCTTCTCAGTGATGTTAATTTCCATTTCTATGCACTTATTTCTAACAGCCATCCTGCCTTCATGTGCATGTTGCATATTCTCAATCTTGTTGAAAACCAAGGCAAAGGATTCATTTAGTTTTTGGGCCATACCTAGATTAACTTTAATTTCTTCCTAATCAATGCTCTACAACAGCCAAACATCATTCTTCCTTGTTTTCTTCTCATTTATATAACTAAAAAAAATCCCCTTATTTATTTTAAGTTCCTTGACAAGAATTAATTCAGCTTGACTTTTAGCAATTCTCACTTTATTCTTACATTTTCTAATCTCCAAAATGTAGCTTTCTTTGATGCTCAATCCCTTTTTCCATTCCCTATAGGCTCTGAGTTTACGCCTAATAATCCTTGAGTGATTATTCCTCCAGCTGGGTCTGGAGCCATTTGCTACAAATCTTTTCCGTTTGCTTGGGAAGCAAAGTGCAGATAGTTTTTGTATAGTTGATGTATAGAAATTCCAAGTCTCCTCCATATTTAAGTCCTTGGGCTCTTTGGTTCAGTTGACTTCTTTAAGGCTCTGCTTTTTACATGAATTCTTATTAAAGTAAACAATTTTATATTGATTGTTTGAACTAGGATGAGAATTTTTAATGAAGGATAAAATATATAGGGCTCCTAAGGTCCTCAGGAAACTTCTGAATTATTTAGACATTTATATATTATGTAAGCTGATTTTTTAATAAAAGTAGTTTTTAGAACACCTTAGCATATCTCTTCAAACTTTAATACATTGTCATCCAATATAAAATTAGAAAATAGTACAAAATGTTCTATTCAGAACAAAACAAGGTTTCACAGTTATTTTGCTGGCATTTAAATTTACTTTCTAAAAGTTTGTTGTAGTAGTTAAGGCTTAAAAGTTTACTTCAAAATATATATATATTTTTTTTGGTGTTCATGTACTTTTTAACATATTCTACCAGTACAGAAACATTGCAATTCGGCTTCCACATTTTTAGAGAGAGGGTGCAAACTTTAGAAGAAACATTTTATTTTTGCTTTATGGTAAAGCCAAGATTTCCAGGGTTCCCCTTTGTTCTCTTTTTTGTCACAAAAGACTGTTTTTGAACAGAATTTTGTAACTAAATTTTAGAATCTTAAATTGGTTTTAATAAACTTGTTTTGCTTATAAAATATTTTATAACTAAAATATCCAAGGTCTTAAAACCACATTAAAATATACCATTTAATCTAGGGACAAATAAGTCTGTGAGTGCAAACTGATTTGACAGTGAATTACTGTTTGGAATGTGGCCTCTTGATAGTTTAGGAATGTTTGTCATGAGTTGCCATCAGCATCTATTGAAACCAATTTTTCTTATCTTTTAAAAATTTTCATATGCTTTTAATAAAAGTTTTCTGCTAACACCTTTAGAGCTGCCATGTTTAGGAATGTGAAATCACATACGTGTTTACAAAGCTTCTACCACATTGTAAAGATGAATAATCTGATATTTCTAAATACAAGAGATCTGCAGATAATTGAAGGACTTCATGAAAGTCAGCTGAAGCCAGTTAGAGTCAATGACCCAATAAACTATGGAAAGTAGGGTTATTACAGTTTTAATGTTGTTGGGCCAGATGGACCTGAAAAATAAAGAGTAATCAAGGGTCATCAGAAATTATACCAAAGAATTAGAAGAATTTGACAAGTAGACTGCATTCATGTTTATTTTTTTATTTAATGTGTATTCCGGTTTTTGATGGAAACAGATATTGGGCCTGATTCTTCTTTCTGTTAAATAATTTATACTCTTGTCTTGCTGCATGGTTTTAGTGGAGTTACTCCATGTTTACACACACATAAATGAATCAATCCAATTAGCTTGTGTTTTGGAGAATTAAAAATAATTGTTTTCTTTTTGTTGGAAGAATGTGATTTCATGTGTAAAAGTCTAGATGATAGCCACAATATAGATAGCAGGGGTGGTGGTGGTGGGGTGGTGGTGTTGTGTATGGGCTACGCACAGTTCTCTATATCATCAGCTTCTGCTTGGGATCCAAACCAAGTAATGTGCATATTGGTAGATGAGGGTGACAGTGAACATTACCTTGATATCTAGTATGATAGCATCTGGCAAAACTGAAGTCTGATAGTTTTGCCATATTTTGAGACTTGGGAAGTTGTCAAAAAACAGGATTAATTTTTTGTGCAAATTTGCACAAAAAATTGTCCCTGTTCTTAAAAATAATTTTTTGAAGTTTTTTGCCCTGCTCTGATTACTTATGTGTAAACTGTGAAACCAGAGATTAGATAAAATTGACACTTTTAAACTGGATACATTTAAAAAATACTGAGTACAAAACATTTTAAAAAGTGAAATTTCAATTAAAAATAGAATATTCAGTGAGATAATTTGTTGTAGATTTTTTAATTTTAAAGTATAAGATCCTCCTTTATGCAACTCCAAAATATGATTTACATTTTGTAACTGTTCATTTTTCATTTTATGTTGTTGTTTTGCACACAGCATTGTGATAATCCTGTGTAGTATTTTACATGAATTAGGCAAATCAGTTATGCTGACATAAAATGATTAGGATAGTACATTTTTGCCTCTTTATAAGAGCACTACACTAGAGCTTGTTGGGAATTTTTCTAAAATTATTTTTATGCCAATTTGTCAAACCTGAAATGATTCATGTATAAAGGTCAGTTTTGACTAATTTCCCATTTCCAAAAAAAATTGAAATATTTTTTGAAATTGTTGATGTGTTATTTTGACATTTCTAAATCTGTTTTTCTGGTAGAAACAACTTTCTGTTTAGAAATTTAAGTTTAATTTATAAGTTAGTTTTTAGAAAAGGGTTGAAATGTTTAAAAAATATCAAAACAAAACGTTTTGTTTGACCCAACCTGAATTTTTTTTAATGTTGGTTCATGAAAAATTTTGAGATTTTGACTTTTCATTCTGATTTGAGATGGGAAAAATGTTCAAAATCTCAAATTCTCTTGGGATTGGAAAATTCTTTACCAATCAACTCTAGTCCATGTTCTGTGAGTAGATATGCACATTTTGTATAGGGTATGTAAAACTTTCTCGCGACCCCTTTCTGTTGAAGGATTAACTATATTAAATCAGCTTGTGTTGCATCGTCATCTGGTGGAAAAATATTTTCTAATGTTCACATCTCCTGCATGTCCTATTGGTCTACTTTTTCTTCTTTCATTATAATTTAACAGTATGTTTCTGCAAAAAGTTACACTAATGTGAGGTATTTCTTCTGCCTCTAATCTTAATATAAAGAGAGATTAATCTTCAAAAACTTTGAGTGTCAGTCATAGTAGGTCTTATGTTCCTGACTTTTATATCTGGAATATTCTTGAGACTTCCCTGTCTTGTTAGATATTTTCTTGAAAGAGTTTTTAATGGATCTGCTAGACTCTCAAATCTTATATCAGTTGCACTTGAAATGAAGGCAGGTTGAATAGCACTTCTTTTTCAAGACTGCATTTCAAAGAGGGATCTCTCTTAAGACAGAAAATGCTTGAACATGGAATTAGACATGGAAGAACAAATTGTTAATAAAGGGACCATTACACATGACCATGTGCTGTACTGTGCCTAATAGTAGTAATGATTGAGGAAAAATATAAGGTGAATCACTACTGAGGAGTATCTGGTAGTGTATAAGAATTTACGGGACTAGCAGTAAAATCTACTAGAAAAAACAAGTTCCTCTCTCTCAATTCTATTGAGTGATCATGCGGTTGCTACAGTTCAGTTTCTACTACTAAAGAAGGTGATAATTAAGCAGTCATGGAATAAGAGCAACATATTACCTCAAAAAATGTAGGGATTTTTTTTGTGATGGCAAAGTTTATATTAACTCTCCTACTCCAGTTGGTCATTAGCTTGAAGATTTATCCCACTTGGCTTTAGTGCTCACTACAAATTGGAGTCTGGGTACTTGACTACAGCCCTGCTGTTCCCTGAGCTGATTACAGTGCAGTTATATTCTGCAGTATAGACGGAAACAAAATATGTTTTTAGGGTTGTTCTGTAGCTTAGGGTATATCTACACTAAGGAGACTGTGCCGACATAGCTATGTCTTTTTTTCAATATAGCTTCGTCTACATGAGGGTTAGGTTGGCATGGCTATGTCAGTTAGTCTGTTTTATTCACACCCATGACTGACATAGCTATATTGACCAATCTTTTAAGTGTACACCAGGTCTGGGATAAGCCCATGGATCTATCACAAATGCTGTTAAGCTTCATCCACACTGTAGTTGTCATTGCAATGTAACAGGGTCAAGGGACAACAGTGTTGTAACCATGGCAATTAATAACCAAATTGGTTATGTAGTTTTAACTGGCCCAGCAAGGTTCAGAGCAGAGAACTAACATTCTCATAACAGCTTACAGGGGGTGTACATTGTTATCCACCCGCCAACAAGAAGTAACTCAGATTTGTAGTGGAGCCAACCATTATCAGTACAAGGTAATTCTTCATGCTCTCCATAGCACTTAGAAACTTTGTGAAATGCCTTCTGAAGCTTATGGAGTTCCCACTTTGAGCCTCTCTGTGAGTGCTCCACCCACTATCTTAGTTTTAAAAGATCTTTCTGGTGGCCGTCACTTTGGCCAGAAGAGTGAGCAAGATTCAGGCACTCATGGCCAGAACTCCAGTTCCATAAGGATAAAAGTAGTACTAAGATCTCATGCAAAATTAATTCCCAAGGGGATTTCTGAGTTCCACTTAAACCAATTAGTTACCTTATGTGTTCTCCAAAAATAAGGGAAAACAAGGGAAAAAGAAGCCTCACACTTGGGACATACCCACAGCTCTTATATTTAAATGGGACCAAATCTTTCAGACTGTTCCCACATCTATTTGTGACTTCCAAAGGCCAGGCTTATTTCATTGCAAATACTATCAAACTGGGTAATACATTGTGTATCTCACTGTGCTACCAACTGATTGATGTATCTCTTCCACCAATTATTATGGCTTACTCCACTCGAGGCCAGACAGCATCCTTGGCTTGTTACTGAAACATGCTGATATCCAAAAACTGCCAGGCTGTTATGTGGAGCAATCTGCTAATGTTTCTAGAGCACTATGCACTGGACTTAGCTGTTGGATCAGATGCCAGAGCTGAGAGAGCAATATTTCAGTCTCTGTTCAAGTGATGTAGCTGATAGTCCTCATTCCCGTCATCCTGAAGTTCATGCTGCTTGCTGGTCGCCTCCAGCGGGATCCACACTGACATATACGTCCTCAGAAAGAACAGTTACTTATCCCGTAGTGCTGGTGTAAGGGGCACGAACAGCCACACACCCTCTCAGTTCCTTTTTGCCAGTAACTCTGACAGAGGGATAGGAGTGTGGGTCATGCAATGGACATGAGCAACACATCTCGAAGAACAAGGTTAGAAACTCTTTTATTTGTAGGGAAGGCTACTGATTGAAGTGAAAGGTGTATACAACTTTAGATTCTTAGCAGTTACATCTGTTTGTTAAATAGGAGGAGAAACAGTAGTTCAGATTTTAGTCTGGAGCATTATTTGTTATTGTTTTAAATGTAATCCTTTTGTCTGGCAAAGATATTATGCTGTTACTGTGGGAATGGGCATCAGAAGCAATGTTTATAAAATGTGTTAAATTGTTAAATGTTAGACTAAAATGGAGATCGAGAAATAAGTAGTCAGGAATCTTATCTGGTTACCCTTTTGTTCATTTTGTGGTCAGAGCTTAAATTTTTTTCTGGAAACACTGCGTGGCTATTGCAACAAAAATGTTGAAATCTTTGAAGGCAAGTCAGTCTGCCAGATTTAAAACCTCTCTGCCAATTTTTTTGAGATCATGGTGGTCTTAATTTTTGCCTTGTGAGATAGACTCCCCTTTTCAATCTGAGCTTTCCATAGTTATGAAAGAATAGCTTTATTAGAGTAAGCTATTCCAAACTGATCTCTCAATTGGAAATTAAACGTAGTTCTCTGAGGAGCTTTTGACTTGCTCTGCTTCATTTGAGATACCAAGCAAGTAGTAGCTGTGCTGATAAAAAGAAATACAAATTATTTTCTTCTAAATACTAATATTTAAAATAAAAAAGTTACCACAGGATAAAATCAGATCTGCAGGTTGGGAACTTTTCATTTAACTATTAGCAGCTTCTTTATTAGTGCCTTTGAGCCCTGATTTGGATGAGAACATAAGGTTGTTTAAAGTTTCTATTAATTTCTTATCAAATTTGAAGGGTTGCACAAAGGCCTTTTCCAGGTGAGTTCCTATTTGAGTTCCTGATGATTTTCTATCTTAGAGTTGCATGAATAAACTGTATTCAGTGCTTTTTGACTTTGGCTAGAGGTTGTGCCAGGAAGATGACAGAAAAGGAGCAGTAATTTTTCAACACCAAGAATGTTGTAAACAAAAGTACATATCACAAGTCTTCACAAAAATAGCCTCAAATCCTACTTACACTTGAACTAAATGAGTCGGTATACTGGAGAATACAAGAATGTGTGTCTCTAGCAGCAGAATGAAAAGAGAGCCAGTGGGTGTTGGTAACCTTAAAACACACAAGGAAAGAGGGTAAGAAGTGTTCTGTTCGATGTGATTCCCTGGATTTCATTATTACAGGACCCGTTCGTCTATATTGGGTCTGTTTGTCTGTCTATCCTTACCAAATCTTCCCACAGAGCTGTCTTTGAGAACTACAGTGGATCTGAGAGCCATGAAGTTGGCAAATGCTATTTTGGGTCTTGAATGGTAATATAAACAAAGGAGTGCTGCAACGTTTTGATCTGATACTCAGACCAACTGGGAAGGAGTTATCTGCTCCTCTGTCTTCATCTCAATCCTTCTGACCTCTTTTCATATTCCTGTCTCATTACAGGGCTTTATTCCATAGCTGTGGTACCCAACAGGGCAGAGTCCTCACTGCTTTACTTTATCTTTACAGCCCCCCTCTTTCTGCTAGTAGTAAGAACCACATCTGAGGGATGGGGCGGGGCTTGAAGAAAAGGTAACTTGTAGAGGTGGTCCTGCATTCTACAAAGTGAGAGGCCCTTTTGTTTGTTTCATAGATGAGATTCTTACCAACCCCTTACAAGATACAGGGAGAAAACATTGGAGGCTTGCAGCTAGCCCCCTGTGTATGGAGATGAGAGGAGAAAGCAGACCTTCATCTCTCTCTTGCTCCCTGATGGGTGAAGGAGTGGAAAAAGAGAGCCCAACTAATCTCCACTTGGAAATGGGGTGGCTAGTCTCCTAATTCTTTAGTAGTTATAGGATGAATGCCAGTTACTTCAATATGAAGAGGTAGCTATGCTGTGTGTGTTTAGGGGGGAGGGGCAGCGAGAGCAGGGGTGGAAGTCACTTGAGAGACAGTGCTTCCACCAGGGAGAGGTGGAACAGAGACCACCTGCTAGATCTGAGTTAAGTTGAAAGGGTGATGGAAGCACCTCAGTCACCTGCTCTTCTCCAAGAGGGATGAGACAACAGGAGAGGAATAAAGAGGTAGAGATAGAGAGAACCTGACTCACAAGAAGGATTATGTCTGCACTACAATCCAGGAGGTGTGATTGCAGCATGTGTAAACTAGCTAGAGATCAAAGTTAGCTCAGGTAACACTGGCAGTGAAACTGTAGCAGTGCGGATGGTGGCACAGGCTTGCTGCTTAAGTATGTACTCAGGGTGCCAGGCAGTCAGAGCTATTGTCACTCAAACTAGCTTTGATCTAGCTAGATCAGAACTACCTTGGGTATGTCTACATGTGTTGTAGTTGTACTTCTTGATGACAACATAGACATAACCTCAGACACAAGTTTCTGCCTTAAGAAGAGCTGATTCAGGCAACATCTGACTTACGAAAGGGAAATTAATTAAATAAAATGTAAAATGGACCACCTCTTAACTCATATTGACTTTAAATAGTGGATCTAGAGCTCTGTTTTTTACTAAATTACGATTATGCCACTACCTCTCCCTGCTTCTTGGTTTCTGCCACTTCCTATCCTCTAGCTAGTATACAGTTTTTTCCTGCACAGACAGGTGCACTTATTGCTTCTCACTAAACTTTGTGTTTTCTCCAGCCTGTAACTTGCCTTTATGGCTGCCACATCTTACCCCATTCCTCCTTCCTGGTTCTGCCCCAATCTGATTGCAGTTCTCCAACGTGCTGTCCTGTTTATGTGAATACTAATTAAAGTTGTGGGCTGAAAATAATAATCCATATGCACTATATTGAGGTGAGGCTGCTCTCTGTAGGCTCTCTTGACTTGCTGTAGGAAATTTACATAATTGCTGTACTAGAACATATTTTTTTTACCATGCTATTTTCGACAATTATTACAGATCACAGAAGGCCAGTGGTAGAACTAATTTTGTAAGTAAATATATTTAAATAGAGCAAAGTAAACTACCATACTGATTGCCTCAAAACAACTTTTAGCTGCTTTTATTATGGATTTCAAAGAACTAAAGCAAATTCAAACTATAAATTAGTCAGTGGTGGTTTACAGTACACATCCGCTTAGATTGCACAATAAAAGGTGAAACAATATTATTGTGAATTGATTTATGCTAGTGGACATCTGCTGTATCAAATATTGCTTTTTGTAGGAGTATAAACAAGTCAATTATTTATTCTGTGTTGCTGTTTGAGTATCTGCAGTCAATCAGACAGAAAGAATATCACTCAACTCTTTCCAGTGTTAAAACCTTTCTTATTATTTCTTAATGTTTAAATGTATTCTCTGAAAATTCTGCAAGGAAATACTTTACTTTAATCTTCTCACACTAGTATGATTTTAACAGTGTAAGCAGGTGTTAATTGTCCAGAGTAAATTGTGGAAATATAATAGAGCTAGCTAGTGATTTTAAATAGTTTTAAAATAGATTTTAAATAGTTTTCAGTATTGGACCCCGTTGAATAAAGGATTCAAATGGTTATGCAATTTACCTCTCCTGTTGTAAAGCAAATATGTTAGGAATATTGGAAAGGTCTTCGGTGTGCATATGAAATACTTTGCAGTTGTACAGCATCTTCCTTCTGAAAATACAATACACTTAATAGAAATTAAAAAATTAATCCCCTTAATAACCTTGCAAGATAGGAAAATATTATCCCCATTTTACAACTAGGGAAACAGAAGCACAGATGAGATAGGTTGGGATTTTCAAAGGGACCTAAAAGAGGTTAATGCTCATTATCCATGGAAATTCAATATTCCTTCTTTTAGGTTCCTTTTAAAATTGCAGCCTTAATCTAAGTGGCTTGTCCAAAGAAGTAAGAGAGCCAGGAAAATCTTTTTAATCTGAGTCCTATGAATAAACTGAAGATGATCCTTTTTCTAAATGCAAGATGATGGCACTACTGTCTTCAGTGTGAGGAGGTGTTAACTGGAGCCACTGACTGCACACTTAAAACTATAGTAGCTAACTCCAGAATAGTCCTAACTGTTGTCAAGTAAGCTTCCTACACAGGGATTTTATATATGAGTAATTAAAAAAAAAAAAAAGTAGCCAGGCTTCACTGTATTATTTTGTGGTATAAAGAGTTTCAGTAGAGAAGAGGCTTTGGTGATAGAGTTCTACAATGCAATAACAAATTATATTCTTAACTTTAAGGTTTAGCCATGTTGAATCAGCTGCTCCAAGACAAGGGGTGGGGGGAGTGAGAGTGAGTGTGTGAGAGTGTGTTTGTGCGTGCGTTTGTGTGGTTGGAGGGCACGTGTGTTCAAGAAAATGGGATAATACAGTCAATAGGTTCCATAGCTTGTGAAAGCTGTGGAGATTGAATCACATTTCTAAAGGGTTCCGTGAAGAATCCTAATAAAAAAAGGTGATGAGATAAGGGTTACTAATAAAATTAAATTAACAGAATTAATTAAAAATTGAGCTATGTTCACCAATTATAAACATTAATTCTTCTCTCCCCTCAGTCCCAAGCTAAGGCTCCATTGACACTGGTAAAGAAAAAAAAATGGACTCGCCAGTTGAGAATCTTTCTCATTTTTACAGAATGCTTGGGGAATGGAATTTCTCTGGTAGCTAAGATGCTTCTGGAGTGTAGTAATGTGACCAGGCAAAAATAATGTTTAGGACTGAGAAGAAGACATGGACATAACTATAATATTAAATTACTCCTATTTCATTTTAATTATTCTTAAATCTAAGTAATATATATTCTGCTTCCTGAGGAGTCCCTATCTCAATTTGGTATATAAGGAAATGAAATAAGAGTTCTGACAAGGAGGACTGGAGTATATAAGTAATTTATGCCCTTGATAAAGCAAAACGCCATTTTAACTCAAATCTAGTAAACTTTTGATCTACAGTTTAAAAAATAATTTTATAAGCCATAACATTTTAATGTCTGTGACAAATGTGTGGTCTCCTCTGTATTTTGTTTAACTAAAAATAGAAAGCCACTCACAAGTCTCATTCAGACCACAGTAGTATTTGTCTGTCCTGATGTGTAAATGTGCTAGTTTATACTATGATGTCTATCACTGCATAAGCTGCAGAACTGATACTATTAAATTTGTCAAATGGGGGAAAGTTTCATGCTTTGATTTTTTTTGTCTTTCTACAGGCTCAGCAGAAGGTTTGGGGAAAATAATTCAGAGGTTTCCTCAGACGGATTGGGATGATACCCCTTTTCCACAGGGAATAGAGTTGGTAAGTTCATATTAACCTTACATATTTTATCACCTCCCGGAGATGGAGACGGACAACGTAGTTCCCTGGGTGCATTCATCTAGCTTGACATGGTATTAATGAAGATCATGTTAGTGGGAAGTAGATGATGTCTCTGAAGATCATTTTGGCTAATAGAAGATACAGAAAGAATATCCTCTCTATTTGGAGAAGTAACTGAAATATAATAAGTAGAAAAATAATTTCTGAGTATGGTTGCTTGAGAATTAAAAACATTTTTTTTAAAAATAGTTTGCAAGATGTAATAAGAAATACTAGTCTTTTTTGCAAAATGAATGTGTTTTTAATATGTAGAAGATAATATGAATACTTCTAGATTTCTTTATTTTCATCTATAACCACTGCAGGACATTGTTGTTTTTATGTATGAAAAAAATTATGAAAAGAGGTTTGTTGAATAATGAAAATTCAAATGTAAGATGTACAATATAGCTGTGCAGGGAGATCTTATTAGCAAATTATTGCTAAAATGTAACATACGTAATAAAAATGCATTAATAAATTATTTACATGGTGGCATTTCTGTGTTGGTTAAACAAACACAGCATGCAGGTATACAATATAACTGTATGAGTTGTCTTGTGATCATGCTTATCTCTGCAGACTTTTTTTACATTTTAATATCATTGATATAAATTATTTATTAATGTAAAATTCAGTACATACATGCAATTGAAATGCAACAGTAAACCACTCTGCGTTGCTTTAGGAGTACAGATAGACAATGACACAAGTCTTTATGTGGGTTTTTTGGGGCAAGAAGAAAGGGGAGGTGGAGAGATTAGTTGCTAAACACATCTTGATTTTATTGGAGCTAGAGCATACACTGAAAGCAAGTTATTCATGGAATTTTATTGTGGAAGAAAAAATAATTTTTTGCAGTCGTGATGATATAAAACAGTGTTATTTGTTAAATAACATTTAAGACTGGTGCAGTTTAACAGATCAGCTATAGCTTGAGATAATATAATAGATATATTTGTTCAGCAAACAGTTTCTCTCTTCTTCCTTCTCTCCCCAGCCCTTCACCAGAATAAAAAGTATACTATATCATGAGAAATTTTAGGAGAGTAAATTATGGGTTGAAGTATGAGTTTTCTAATAAATTTGAAATAGATATGAAAATGCTCAGTCATAGAAGAGCAAGACTGTAATATGTTTCCATGTGTACAAAAGTTTAAAATTAATCGGTTTATGCTATTTTCATTGCTTTGAAAATTTCTCTGAAAAGCAATCCCAATAACATTCTGTCAATTGATTATTAAAGAAGTGATATAATTGCTCTCTGTTCTCTGATTCTTGGACTACAATCTCTGTTCTATTATCAGCATCATAGGTCCCCCAAATCATTGTCTCTTGGTCTCTCTCTGTATCTCCTGGAATGTCAATAGCTTTTCCTTTCAACTCTGCATTAGTTATAAAATATCAATGAAGTAGTAATATGTCTGCTTGGAATTTAAACTTTTACCTTTGTTAACATTGTTATAAGTCTGTTCTAGCCATTCACATGTTGAAAAATGATAAGATTATTTTCCCCACCAATTGGTTTGTTTAAATTATAACTTGAATGTGTTTCTTAAAGTAACTGTATCCTGAATGAAAAAACTCTGAGATTGAAGGCCAAGGAAAGCTAATGGGAAGCATCCTCAGTTGTGGCTATAATAAAAATGTTAATGAGATATATCTAAATTTTAAATTAAAAAGAAAAACTACAAAAAACAAAATGAGTGGTCAAAAGACTAAATTTTTAATACAAGAAAGTTAAGTTTTAGATAGACATAAAGTCTTGGCTTAAAGATTTAAAGTTATAGAGAATCCACCACATTCAAATATAAGTTGTTCCTGTAGGTAATTATCCCTATGGTTAAAAATGTGCGCCTTATTTTCAGTCTTAATTTGTGTATCTTCAGCTTCCAGTCACTGGATCTTGTTATGCTTTTGTTCACTAAAGATCACTCTGGTATCAGAAATCTTCTTCCCATGCAGGTACTTATAGACTTTGTTCTAGTCACCTCCTAACTTTCTGTTTGATAAGGTAAATAGGTTGAGCTTCTTAAATCTGTCTATGTAAAGCAAGTTTCCGGACCTCAAATCATTCTTGAATCCTTTTTCATTTTTTAACATTCTTTCAGAAATGTGGGTGCTGGAGTTGGATTCAGTAGTTCAATAATGGTCTCCCCAGTGCTCCATACGGTTGTTTTGCCACCTCCCTACTCTTGATATTTCCCAGATTATACATCCAAAGATTGTGTTCACCCTGTTAACCATAGCATTGCATTGAGAGCTCATGTTTAGCTAGTTATCCACCATGATTGCTAGGTCCTTTTCAGAGCCACTGTTTTTAAGCATATAGTCCTCAATCCTGAATGACCTGCTGTATAATCTTGCAGTTGGCTGCATTAAAAACATAAGTTTAAATTTCCCTTCCTCTTATTTTTCCATATTACACTTTCTCTTTTCCAATGTGAGAGAAACTCTTTGCCTTTCTCCTCCTCCCCTCTCTCCTGTTCTGTCTCATATAAATTTAGGAGTTGACCTGCTTCAGCTGAAGAGAGTGGAGAGTTGTCTTTACTGATCTAAAACTTGAAATGTATGAATACAAATGGCAGAGGAGCGGGACCGTAGTCAGTCCAAGTAGAGAGGTTTGCATATTCACTTTACAGTTACTGAGAAATAATAATACAATGATTATGCAAGTAAGAGACTCAACTATTAGTCTCTCACTTAGCAGGGAACTTAGTAGGGGAATTGCATAGCTAAGAGAGCTGAACATATATATCCCTGCATATTGGTTACTGGGTTAATTCTATTTCAGTATAATTCTCCATTGTCAGAGACAGTGGCCCTTACACTTGTCAGTTTTACCTATGATAAAGTGAGAGGATTACTTTGATGTCTACAATATTGCCATGTACTTCACTATATGAAATAGCTTCAATTCTGCAAATATTTATCTAATTTTCTAAGACAATTCACAAGTTTTTAAGAACCACCATTGAATATATCTTATTTTACCAATATATCTACAAGAGGTACCATTGTAAGATGATATTTTTGAGATCATATTAACGCAACTGAAAATGTTTTCCTTGGTTCATTGGTGATAGTCAAGAGCACTTAACTTCTATGGTCTGTTTCTGCATTGTGTCAAATTTAAGTATCTTTCAGTGGTGTAACTATAACTCACTGATTTTGAATATAGTAGGGCATATTTTGAGAACATGTTTTCTGTGTCTTGTAAAAGTCACACTGTCAGAAAAATATTTTCATAGATGTGATCCAAGAATCTAGTCTAATGATTGCTTGGCTTGAACATAAGGTGTATTGAATTCATGAGAATACCATACAGTAAAAACAGTACATAGTACTGCAAACATAGTACATGTGAAAAAAGACTCCTTATGTAAATCAGATTTTCATAGTTGTCAGCATTTGAAAATTTTCTAGGGACAATTCTGCAATCTGTCTTGGCCATTATTTAAGTAAATAGTCAGCTGCTAGAGAGTCATGAGAGCTGCTGATGATTTTGGGTTATTTTAATATGGATAGCTTATTTATTCAGAACCTCAAAAGATATTTTGAGTTTAGATAAATGTTCAGAAGTTTTCAAACTTCTCCAAACCTTTGGGAGCTCTTTTTGAGGCTCTGCGTTCTTCTATCCTCCTCAAAATGCTTTTTTTCAATTCTCACTTTCTACCTGTAGTTGTCTTCTTGGGGTGAGGACTTCATTAGTGTGTTCAGGGAGATAAAACGAGGTCTGTTTCCCTTCACCAAGGTAACTTTTGAAGAGAATAGAGCACCTTCCCTCATATCTGACTCATGAAGCAGGGAAATGGTTTAGGGATTTTCTCCTTTCCCTTTGTTGTGAGTGTGTCCACTTTTTTCTTCCTTCTGTAGACATCCCTACTGTTTGTCTGTTTCTGTTCTTCGGTGCTGTTCAGTCATTGTCGTGCTCAGAGCCTGTGATGTGGCTGTGTTGAGTCTGGCTGACTCTGCTCCTCTCCTTCCTTCCCTACCGTAGCTGCTCCATTAACGTCTGGGTGTGGAGAATGGCTGAGGCATGGAGGAGTAAGCATTCAACCAGAGACTTGCTCTGCATAGTGACTTCTGGGTGCCGGGAGATCAAACTTTTTCCTTTTCTTATCATCTTTCTCCTTAAATAAATCCTTAGTCAATCTAAGATTCATGGGAATGAAACACCTAGGACTGAAAATATAATTTCAGGGAGGTCTTGGCCAATAGAGGTTAGATAGCAACTGTGGAAGAGTGACAAACAAATACATTTTCCTTTGCATTTATTGCAGTATTTATTAATGACTTAACTGTGACAGATGTGAGAAGTGTGAAAACTGCAGAAGTCTATTATAGTGAGATGTGCAGATGGCATGGGCAAAGGGATTATTTATAAGCACGTGTGTCTTTTAAATGTTATGTGTATCGTTGTGAGCTAGAGATTGTATTCTAGGTCCAAAGGTGGGAAGATTACCGAGCTTTCCCCACCAGCTAAAATCATTGAGGGTAATTACTGCAAATCCCTGGACAGGTAAACATTCCATAGAAGTACCATTCCTGGGAAGAATTGCATATAAGAGTTCAGACCGGGATCAAAAGGCTAAGAGACAAATAAAGGGTTTGTGTTATAAAGGGTCCTCATGAATTGACTCAGTCTCTCATCTTGATCCAGAAACTGACATGATATTGTAACTCAAGAAGCCAAAAACCCGACTGGAAGGGCTCTGTGGAAGACAGGTTACACTTGGTAAGCTTAGCATACAGGTAGAATATAATAAAACAATAAGCACGTTTTCTTTGTTATGCTCTTGTACTAAATAAATGTACTGTGCTTTGTGAAAGCTGGTAACTTTTGTCATAGCCCCTGGGGAAAAAACAGAATTGTAGATTCTAGACCAGGGGTGGGCAAACTATGGCCCATGGGCCAGATCCGGCCCCTCTACCATTTCTGTCCGGCCCGCCATGATACCCGGCAATTGAGGAAATTAATAGAATCTTCCTCCATGCAGGGGCGTAGCTACGAGTGAGCCGGGATGGGCCGCCCACTTTGAAAGCAGGTCAACCCAAGCTCTGCTTAAGCCACCTTCAATTGGAGCTTTTTCGGCCGGTGGCTTCCTGAATTTCCTGCTTCCGGTCACGTGGCCAGAAGCAGGAAGTTCGGGAAGTGCTTGACCGCAAGTTGTAAGTAAAAGTTTAGCGTTCGTGTTGTTACAAATTTGACACGTGTTCACAAAATGACTTGCAATAGGAATTGCCTCCTAAGATAAGCTTTGGAGAAACTTGTATTCAGTTGCTTGTTCTTAAGTGCAATTACTTTGTTATGGAAAGAACATAATGGGGTTTCATTGATCTAGTAGAAAGGTGCGGCCCGCGGCAACTTACCAAAATTAGTGGAGTGGCCCCTCTGCAAAATTTATTGCCCACCCCTGTTCTAGACTGAGGTTAAATGAGGCCTGTTGGGATAGTCACATTGAATTGCAGGGAGACTATAAGCCTAAATCGCTGCCCACAGAGAGGTGGCTGGAGGGCTGAGACCTTTAAACAGACTATGGAAGGGGTCAGAGGTACATTTAGCTCTGGAACTGTGGCAATAACTAGGAAAAAGTAAAGGCTGGATGAATTAGGTAAATAGTTATGGTTTAGGAATGCTGTGTTTAGAGTAGAATGAAAAGTGTTTTGCCAGTAGATACAAGACATAATAGCTTGATCTGTAATTTGAGAATTAGAATGTAGACTGATTTTGTAGCAGTAAAACTCTTGAAAATGTCTTCTTGGGTTTGTCGCTTTTATAAATTTGTCTAATAGGAAAAACTTATGTCTTGCAATGTGATATAATGTGGGTTCTGAAAGTTTAAGGATTTGTTGATATAACTGTGGTGGATGACAACTCTAATCTTTTCTAAGTGAGAGTGCTTGAAACTAATTTCTTGTATCTTTGGAAAAAAACTAAAAGAGAAGCTGATATAAAATTCTTTTTATTGTGAAATAATATAGTCCCCTCCTTACTAGCCTATTAAATGAAGTAATGAAAAAAAGAGTGAATAGAACATTGAGCATTGGTATAGAGGCTTGAGCAAAAAAGGCTACACGTCAAGGGAATTGAGTTATTTTCCTAACTGTCCCATTAATTTGCTGTGTGATCTTTGGCAAGTTATTTAACTCCTTTGTGCATAAGTTTCCTTGATCAGAAAATTGTTTGCTTGCTTTTGTAAAGAATTTAAACAGCTATGTGTGAAAAGTGCTGTATAAGCACAAACATTTATATAAAGAAAACAAAAATAAGGCATATGACAAAGACATATGAGAAGAACTAAACTGGAGAAAGATTACCTGTTCAGAAGGTTAAGGTAAATGAGAAGTATTTGGCTTTTTACTTGTATACCTCTTGCACAACCATTCATAGGACTCTTTTGAAAGAGAGAGGCAAGTTAACGCATATCTTGGTTGTTATAACACTCTTCAGGCTTCTGTCTTTTCATCTTATAAGTTGGCATTTAAGTGATGAAAATATTTATACTTTTATTATTGCTGTAGCACACAGAGGCCACAATCAGGATTGGGATACTTTATGGTCAATACTAGACAAACTCGTATAAAGAAGCAGTTTCCACTCCAAAAAGCTTATACATTATGAGTCGTCATGGTATTTATTTTTTTTATTGAGGAAAATTAGTGAGACTTGTCACACTTTCAGAAGAAAAAGACAAGTATTGCTAAAACACTTTAAAACACAGACACACATACAACCATAGACACAGACACGTCCAAAGCCCTACATACAGGGAAGAGAGAAGGCTGTGTTTGTTACACCTCTTCATATCTTAATAGAGGCCGTGATCCAGGTGTATGGGTGCTCCTGATTCTATTTGTGTGTTGGAGGAAGGGAAGGTTCCTTTCTCTCTGTCCCTTTCTCCCCTCATCTACTGTAGTCCTCTGAATGGTCCCCCACAGGCAAAGCCTTTTCTCTTTAAATTTGATCATGAAACCAGGATTTGGCCTTAAGGCAACATACAATATATTCTGGCTAGTCTTCATATATACCCCTTAATAATAATAAATAGTAGTTAAAAAATGGAGTGTATGTATTGTACTTTAACCCACTAGTTTTGGTAAACTAAGTAGTGTTAATGTTAAGTGTTTGATGAAAGGTTAGTTGATATTTAAAGAGTTCTGCTGGAAGAGAACCATTTTCCATGAAGGATTTCTATGTAATTTTCTACTTAATTAAAATTAACCGAATATAGTACTGGGTTCTGATCTTTTTACCCAGGTAGAATAGGTACGTTTCTGTTTTTAAATACCACTATTGCTCATCAAAGAAAAACTCATTTGATAGTATTTATAAATAAAGAAAATGGAAAAATAAACTAGGCTTGGCACAGTCACTCCTCTTCTAACTAATTATAACGAGAGTCCTGTGGCACCTTAAAGACTAACAAATTTATTTGGGCATAAGCTTTTGTGGGCAGAAACCCACTTTGTCAGATGCATAAAGTGGAAACTTCAGGTTGGTAGGTATATATACACATGCAAGGATGGGTGATTTACAGCACAGTGAGGAAGGCAAATGTTAACGAAGTTAATTGAATCAGGGTGGATGAGACCATTCACAACAGTTGAGGAGAAGGTGTGAATACCAAAAGAGGGAATGTTTTTTGTAGTGGGCTAGCCATTCCCAGGCCTGGTCTACACTTACCTTTTGCGATTCGGTGGCAGTCGACAGGAGATATGCAAGTGACATAAATCACCTGCGTATCTCCTGTCGACTTCACAGCATCTCCTCTGCGCGGCGTCGAAGGGAACAGCACTCCCTTTGACGCAGCGCTACTCCACTTACCAAGGTGGTTTTCCTGCGTCGCTTCCTGGATCGACTGAGCGCATCTATGCAGACCGCTCAGTCGATCCAGAGCAATCGATGTGATGGCGGTGAATATGCCGCCGTCAGTGTAGACCCAGCCTCAGTCTCTATTCAGACCTGGTCTGATAGTGTCAAGTTTGCATATGAGTTCCAGCTCTGCAATTTCACGCTGGAGTTTTTAAGGTGCTAGAGGACTCTTGTTTTGCTAAAACAGACTAGCATGGTTATCCCTCTGTAACTCATTATAGTTATTTTTATCATTTTTTTAACATAATAGGCCAATGAGAGACCCACAGACAGCCACACAAATGAATCAGTGTTAATTTTAGTGACAGATGCACAAAGTACAAGAATAATATTACAAAATCATTCTGTGGCCTTCTTTAATATTAAATGATGATAAACCTGGAGATGCATAAATATAGTACACTACAACTTTTTGCTTTTGTTACTCCATTGCTTTGGTTTTATTTGATTGATATTATTTCCAGTTGTCACCTACTCATTGAAAGAGAGAAAATATGTGTGTTGCTTTAGGAGAAAATACATTTTGTTTGTGAGAAGTGACCAACACTGCATTTTGTGAAATGATATGATATAGGTATGTTTTGTAGTGACATGTGGTTTTGAAAAATACATAGGTTTTAGCTTTTATTGTTCTTTAGTACTGCCTTTCTCCCATGGCTATTCTTTAAGCAGTTGCTTTGAGTAACTTTCTAATCCCAAATCACTGAAATGCAGTCCAGTTTCCTAACCAGTATTGTATGATACACTGAAATACAAGTATAGACATTTAAATTAAGAGTTTATTATAGTATATATAATGTTAGGGTACTGAAGAAAATGAGATATTAACAATAAAGAGCTGGAACCATAAAGCCATCCTTCTGTTCAATACAAATTTGGGATAATTATGATAGTTGATTGAAAATGTAGAGACAACCTTCTTTCATCTTCTTTGAGGTTGATGGTGGTGTTGACGGAAAAGAAGATGGATTCTCTCTTTTCCAGGGGAACCAGTCAGACTAAATGGCTGACAAAGCATGAGATGGAAAGTGCCTTTCTAGCAGATGTTTAATTAATTATGTGTATGTAGCAATAATAAGATAGTTTTGAGGCCTAAGGCGCCAGTAAGTACAGAATGAGGAGAAAGACCTTGCAACTTAGATAGGGGAAGTTGAAATTGGGAGACTAAGGAATTCCTTAGATAAGGAGTTTTTAGTAAGTATTGCCATGAAAACTGTGACGTAAAAGACTTGTTTGTGTAAGACTGTATAAGTTTTAAGAAATGTATGCTTAGGGTCGCCCTGACCATCGGGTCATCTTCTTTATGTATAGAATAAACTTTGACTTTGCTAACCTGCTGTCTGGCTAATTTGGACCATCTGCTGGGCAACGGACATGTAAGTAAGGATCCCTAAGTTTGGGTTCCTCAACAATGGTTACAGAAGAATTATGAGTTTCTACAATGTTGTTTAAGAATAGGATTGCTGTTTTATCTTCCTTAACAAGGTTTAACTAGCATGCTGAACATCTGTGCATCAGTTTAGAATGATTGCACTGGAGGAGGGCTCATCTTTTTCATTTTTTTTGTCTGAATATATAGCAAAGACTGTCATATTTTCCTTTGCACTGGATATATCTTAATTATTCCTAAACCAATCCTGTCTTAAGTCACTCTTGCTTCAGTACAAGGAGAGGAAATAGACAACCTTTCCAGCTCAAATTATTCCATTACTGAATCTGAACTGTAGGGCTGTATCTAATCTTGTCTCAGGAAATGAAGATTGTAACACTTGGGTATTTATCATATCAAGTTTTCTTACTTTTTGGTAAATAAATATTTCAGACACAACAATGTAGCTATCTGATTTCTAATGATGTTTTGAATTTTAGTTAAACCGTTACAATCAATGAGCCAATTTAAAGGAACGCTAGAATTCTCTACAAAATACACAGATTTCAGTTAAAATACACAATAATAATGGAGATATTTTCACATATTCATGCTACAAATGTTATTTTTCTGGAGGAAAGCCTACTTTCTGGTTGAACAAAATGTTCTTTTTTTCAAACGATCCATTAAGCCAAACCATTTAAAGTTTGAACTTCCAAAATAAACTATGAAAACCAGCTATTCAAAGGTTGAATTAAGGACAACTGTTTAAACAGTTTTAAAGATCAGCTGAATTCTGATTGCTGTCCAGACTTGGTAAATTAAAAATGTGAAACTCATTAGGATGGAAAAGTTAGAGCCATGATGAAGGTGACGTCTTTGGTACATCATCCAGGAAACTCAGGTTTGGGAACAATATTGTTTTTCCATTTCTTGGCCTAGTGTAACAAGTCAGCAGTTAAGAAGCAACACTGACAGTTCTTTGAAGGGAAAGGATAAGATTACATTGTTTGTTAACATCTTCTGGTAGCTATCTCGAGGGCAGCATTGATCTTGGAAGAAACTGTCAGTAACTATACAGCACAAAATTCTATTATAATGCCAGCTTCTGTGACAAGAGAATTGATAAATGGATAGGACTATAGACAGGAAAACAGATAAAATATACATAAAACTAAGTTATCTTTAGCACAAAATATGGATTAGACTGTTTGGTCGGGGGGGAAGGATTATAACCACGTTTCCCCTCTTGTACGTAATGTTTTTCTTATGGTAGTACTTTATTTTGTACATGAACTAATGAGTAACTTTTTTTTCTTGGCTATATTAGAGCATTGTAATACACATGGACAATGTAAATAGGGACCCCGTCCACAGTGGTTATGTATGTTGTCTTTCATATTCTGATGATTGAAACTGATCGAACTGCATAATTTTGCTGCTTCTTCGAGTGCTTGCTCATGTCCATTCCACTATAGGTGTGTGCACACCTCCATGCACGGTTACCTGGAACTTTTTCCCCTTAGCAGATCCTGTAGGGCTGGCTCTGGCGCCCCCTGGAGTCCCGTGCACATGCTGCTGTATATGAGGAGCTGTCGGCCCTAGGCCCCTCAGTTCCTTCTTTTTCCCGTGATGGTTGGTGGAAATAGCCTTGCTCTCAGCAAGTACTATTCCCCTGTTTGGACTTCTTTGATATTCTAAGTTAGTTTTAGTTAGTTAAGTAGTTAAGTGTAGTTAAGAGTAGTTAGAAATAAGGCAACTCTGTGCAGGGACTTTGAGCAGCCGGGCCATACCCTGATTGCCAGGATTCAAGCCGTGTGCCTCCTGCAGGAAGGCCTTCCTCCTCAGCAATCCCCAGGATCTCTGTCTTAAGTGGTTGGGTGAAGCCCACAAAAAAGAGAAGTGCAAGATCTGGAGGGCTTTCAAGCCAAGGACTCAAAAAGACCGAGAAATCCAGTTGAAAGCCCTGTTGATGGATGCAGCGCTCCGCCCGGCATCCAAGCCGACCTGCTACACTCAGTACCAAGCGTGACCTCGGTACAGAGTGCACCATCAGCACCGCCCTTGACTCAGCACCATGCATCATCGCTGGCACTGAAGAGAAAGAAGCAGCATGTGGAGTGTGGACACTCCTCTGCGCCATTGGTACAGGCAGGGTCAAGTGCAGAGATGCACCGGACTTGGTCCGTTGAGACTTCTCCAGTGCTTGCATCTCTGGTCAGGGAGCCTACCCCAACTCCTGAGAGTGGGAGAGTGCCCCTGTCGACACCGGAGGCTTTTCAGATGGCAAGAGGCAAGAACCTTGTTGGCATTGCCTACGCTGCCCCCCCCCCCTTGCCCCCCCCCCACACCACCTCCCCCCCAGGGAGAAGGGGCCTGGGTGACGGGGCAAACCCGCGTTGGGTCCCCCTGAATGGCAATGGAGATCCATGGTATGTGGAGGAAGATCTCCTGCTGGACAGTTTCTGAGAGTTGAGCAGAGCTTCTTCCCCAGTAGTTGCTCCAGGTCGGTGTGATGGAGCTGACCTGATCTGGCAGAGGACATGGAGTCTCCCTCTCAGTGCCGATGTTGATCCCTGGCACTGGAGGCGGCGCATGCCAGAAGGCGGCATTGATCGAAGTCTGCCAGGTGGCACTCGGACGGCTCCCGTTCCAGATCCCCACCACTGAGGAGTTGGCCTGTACCTAGATGGCGCAGAATCTGGTCACTGTCAGAGGACTTGGCACCGAGGAGTTCGTCCGCACCGAGACAGCGTGGAACCCGGTCACTGGAGGAAGACCCAACACCGTGTAGTCCATGATGTGGAGCCATGTCACCAGAGTCTGGCTTGGTACCGAGGAGGTCGCTCACAACAGCAGCGAAAATCATCGGTACTGAGATGACGCTCCGGTACCTCTACCTCTTCGGAGTGCAACTCCACTTGTTGGCACCACTCGCATCCTCCAGGTCAGAGGCGTCAAGAGGGTGGTCTCCAGCTTGGAAGGGTGCCCAGGACCAAGGACGCACACAGCAATGCCGGTCCAGGGCTTCTAACTATAAGGATGACTCGGGGTCTCCCACGGGGGACAGTTGTTGGGCGAGCTGGCGCCTCCACAAAGCGTCGCAGCCTGTGGCGCAGTCAGCCCCAGGTTGGCCTCAGGGACAATGGCCACAACAATGACCTTATTGAGCCCCAGGGGGTATCCAGGTGGGGCGAGGGTCCCAATCCATTATGTCATTGGGGGTTCAGTCCATGTCTCCAGCACAGGAGAAGGCCTATAAACACCACTACTTGGATGAGGAGTCGGACGCCATGGAGGGACCCTCAGCACTTGCAACCATTCACCAGGAGGGGGGCACACCTGCAAGATGCATGTCGACAGTTTTCTTCCTCCTCACCTGATGGGGCGGTCTCCCGGGATCACTCGGTGCCACTGGAAGATTTCAGGGTGCACCAGGAGCTGCTCGGGACGGTGGCCTCCAGTGTGCGGCTGGAAGTGAAGAAGTTACAAGAGGCCGAAGGTATCCTATTTAATGTGCTGATGGCAGATGCCTCAGTGAGAGTGGTCCTCGCAGTCCACGAAAGGGTCCTTAAGATTATAAAGGCCAAGTGACAAACCCCTTCCTTGGTTGCCCCTATGTTAAAGGTGGCCAAGAAAAAATATTACATCCTGGCTGAGGCGTTTGAGTATTTGTTCACTCACCCCGCCCTGGGAACCCTGGTAGTAGACGCAGCTAACCAGCAAGACAGGCAAGGTCAACCAGGATCCATTCTCAAGAGCAAGGACAATGAGAAGCTGGACTTGTTTGGGAGAAAGGTTTATTCCACGGCAAGCCTGTAGTTCAGGTTTGCCAACCGTCAGGCCCTTCTGGGCAGATATAATTTCAGCCTGTGGGACTCCCTCAGGCAGTTCGCTAAGGCTCTGCCCAGGATCAGGCTGCAGACTTTAGCACTATCATGGAGGAAGGAACCGTGGTAGCTAGGACAGCACTCCAGACATCCTGTGACGCTACTGACTTAGCATAGCCTCCGCCATCTGCATGAGAAGGTGCTTGTGGCTGCAATCCTTGGGCCTGTCCCAGGAGGTGCAGCAGTCTATTCAGGACCTCCCTTTTGATGGGTCGGCCCTGTTCTCTGACCAGACTGATAAGAAGCTGCATGGTCTGAAGAACTCCAGGGTCACGCTTCGCTCCCTGGGCCTTTACATGCCCCAGATTTCCAGGCATCAGTCACGGCCCCAGGTGCAGCAGCAGCCAAGGCCTTCGCCCAGTCCTTTGCAGCCCGATAAGAATAGGGATAGGGGATTTAGAAGGAGAAATCAGCCCCCCAGCTCCCTAGCAGGGGCCCCCCCAGGAGGCCAGGCAACGAGAGGAGGCAATTCTGATGGTGCGCCCGAGGGTGGCGCCCCGACTGCTCTCCTGGATCCACTCTGCCCCTTCCTAAACAGATTCTATCCCAAATGGGCAAAAATCACTTTGGACTGTTGGGTCCTTGGGATAGTCTCAGGGGGCTATGCCCTACAGTTTACATCTATCCCCTCCAACAACTCTCCCCCTCCGTCCCTCTTTAGGGACCCCTCTCACGAGCAGCTCCTCTTGCAGGAGGTGGACAGCCCTCAACCTGGGAGTGGTGGAAATGGTTCCTCAAGGCAGAAGGGGGAAAGGGTTCTATTTGAGGTACTTCCTTATCCCCAAGGCTAAGGGATGTCTGAGACTCATATTGGACTTGTGTCGTCTAAACAAATATGTCAAATGACTCAGGATTCGCATGATCTCTCTAGCCTCCATAATCTTTTCCCTGGATCCAGGAGACTGGCATGCCGCCTTTGATCTCAAGGACGCATACTTTCATGTGTCTATCCTCCCCAGCCACAAGTGTTTCCTTCACTTCACAGTGGCTGGCTCCCACTACCAGTTTACAACCTGCCCTTTGGCCTATCTTTGGCTCCAAGGGTATTCACCAAGTGCATGGTGGTAGTGGATGCCCACCTGAGACGAAAGGGTGTGCACATTTTTCGTTGCCTGGCTGATTGGCTGATCAGGGGCAGGTCCCAAGCGCAGGAAAGTGGGAACCTCACTTGCTCCATGTACAGCAGGCTGGGACTACTCACAAAAAAACAGAAGTCCACCCTGACCCCAGTGCAATGCATAGAATTCATTGGGGCCACCCTGGACGCTTCCCAGGCTGGAGCCTTCCTGCCTCAGTCACGTTTCGAGGTAATGGTCTCTATCATCTCCCAGCTGCACCGATGCCCCACGACAACAGCCAGGCACTGCCTACAGCTGTTAGGCCACATGGTGGCCTGCACTTACATAGTGAGACTAGCTCACCTGCGGCTGAAAGCGCTTCAGGCATGGTTGGCCTCGGTATGTGTGCTGTGCAGACCGCCATTGGACTGGCTGGTCACAGTTCCCCTGCCTGTCTTAGCTTCCCAAAACTGGTGGCAGACTCCCAGGGCAGTGATGAAGGGCGTTCTGTTCAAGGAGCTGGTCCCATCGGTCACCCTAATTTCTGATGCGTCGGATGTGGGGTAGGGAGCCCACATCAGCGCCAAGCTAGGCACTTGTGCTCTGGTTGGGAGAGGAGAGGCGCCTGCACATCAACGTGAAAGAGCTAAGGGCCATTCACCTAGTGTGCAAAGTGTTCCTCTGGTTACTGACAGGCAGAGTGGTACAGGTGCTGATGGACAACACCGCAGCCAAGTATAACATAAATAGGCAGGGAGGAGTGTGCTCCTCTGCCCTCTGCCAGGAAGCCATCCGTTTGTGGGACTTTGTTGTGAGGCACGATTTCCACTTGACTGCCTCTCACCTCCCAGGATTGAGGAACGATGAGGCGGATCACCTCAGCAGGTTGTTTCTACCCCGCCGTGACTGGTCGTTGCACCCAGAGGTGGTGGCTATGATCTTTCAGAAGTGGGGCGTTCCCCAACTGGACCTATTCACGTCAGTCTGGAACACGAAGCGTCTGAGGTTCTGCTTGCTCCGGGGTTGCGGCGCTGGGTCGATTTTTGACGCGTTTCTCATGGATTGGACGGGGACTGTCATGTATGCGTTTCGCCCATTCCGCTCCTACCCAAGCTGCTGCTGAAAATGAAGAGGGAGTGGGCGAATGTTATACTCATCGCTCCGGCCTGGCCGAGACAGCACTGGTTCAGCATGCTGCTGGTCCTTTTGATCGCCCCACCCCTGGAGCACCTGTGGTGACGCGACCTTCTCTCCCAGGGCCACAGTCTCCTGTTGCACCCGGACCTGGACTCCCTGTGTCTCATGGCCTGGAGGCTCTGTGGCTGACGGAGGGAGAGAGCCTGCTCAGTGCAGGTCCAGCAAGTCCTGCTTGGCAGCAGGAAGCCGCCTACACAGATCGCTAAGTGGAGGCAGTTTACCTGTTGGGTGGTGTCCCGGGATATTCCACCCAGCGATCCTGGAGTACTTGCTCTAGCTAAAGCTCCAGGGTCTGGTGCTGGTCTCATTGAAGGTTCACCTGGCGGCCATTTGAACCTTCCATCAGCCACTAGAGGGGAGATTGCTGTTCTCCCACCCCATGTCGGTCAGGTTCCTCAAGAGGGTGGAAAGGCTTTATCCGCAGGTCTGTGATCCGGTGCCTCCATGGGATCTCAACCTGGTCCTCTCAAGACTCACGGAGCCCCCCTTTGAACACCATGTTTTCATGGAAGGTAGCCTTCCTGGTGGCCATTACCTCAGCCGGCAGGGTCTCTGAGATTAAGGCCTTGACCTCAGCCCTTATACAGTATTCTATAAGGACAAGGTTCAGCGGAGGCCGCATCCGGCCTTCCTATCCAAGGTGGTTTCCCAATTTCATTGTAATCAAGATATTTTTCTCCCCATATTTTTTCCCAAACCTCACGGTTCGGAGGAGTAGAGGAAATGGCAGTTGCTGAACATGAGATGAGCCTTCTACATGGAGCGCACAAAGCTGTTCCAGAAATGGATGCAGCTCTTCGTCACAGTGGCTGACTGGATGAAAGACTCACCTGTCTCCAACCAGTGCATCTCCTCGTGGATTACATCAGGCATCAAGTTCTGCTATGAGCAGGTGAAAGTGCTGCTCCAGGAACCATCACAGCGCACTCAACCAGAGCTCAAGCCTCATCTACAGCCTTCCTGGAGAGAGTGCCCCTGCAGGACATCTGCAAAGCTGCCCCCTGGTCGTCGGTGCACACCTTCACGTCCCACTATGCCATCTTCCAGCAGGCGAGAGAGGACATGGTATTTGGCAGAGTGGTACTGAGGGCATCTCACTGTTAACGCCGACCCACCTCCAAAGGTATTGCTTGATAGTCACCTATAGTGGAATGGACATGAGCAAGCACTTGAAGAAGAAAACAAGGCTACTTACCAGTATCTGATGTTCTTTGAGATGTGTTGCTTATGTCCATTCCAGAACAAACCCCCCATCCCTGCTGCTGGAGTTAGCAGAAAGAAGGACTGGGACTTAGAGCTGGCAGTGCCTCATATGCCACAGCATGTGCACAGGGCTCCAGGGGGTGCTGGAGCCAGCTCTACAGGATCTGCCAAGGGGAAAAAAGTTCTGGGTAACTGTGCATGGAGGTGTGCAGGCACCTGCAGTGGAATGAACGTGAGCAACACATGTCAAAGAACGTCAGTTACTGGTAAGTAACCTTGTTTTTTGGCAGGGAATGAGCAAGCTGACCTAACCAGTGTTTTCCATTCCTGTTTTTGGTATTTTATTAAATAAAAAGTAACATTTAAAGACAGGAAAGACCTATGCCTATTTCATAAGAGGGTTCTCATACTTTGAGATTGAAAATAGCTATTAGGTAATCTTATGCCACTAATAATATCTTCCGTTTTGCCTTGCCCACTCTAGTTTTAAATGTGTAAAGAATTGTGTGTAATAGGTTTACGCTTGACTGACCCAAAGGAACTACTTCTCAAGATCATTTGGAGAGCCACTCACCTAGGAAGGTTGGTGACCCTAATTAGTCTCTCATTTTCAGGTATTGCTGCAGTCGTCATTTTACTAATTGGCACATCTGTTTGTTTACCATTGTATCTTCATTTGCAACCGTTCATCATCCATGTCCTCATCCACCAATATTGAAGCTTTGTCACCACCTTGAGTGTGTTCCTTGTTTAAAGTATTTTACCAGTCTGTGCTAGAAAATAGTTTGGACATTATACAGTGTAATTATGGCTTTGAACTAGATATAAATGTGATTGGAAAGTTTATTTAAATGTTTCTAATTTATGTATACTTTTGTTTAATGTACATTTAGCACATTTATGCAGCAGATATATTGGACCAAATTCAACCAGGACTTACACTTTGTGGAAACCTGTTGAAGTCAAAAGGGTTTGCATCAAGACCAGAATTTAGTTCTCTCTTTACAGTAAACATTATATGATTTCTGGGACCAAAGAACACGTGAAAAAGTCTATGAAGTTTCTGAGGAATGAACTATATGGACATCTGCTAAAATGTCCTGTCAAGTGGATATTTTTATATAGTAGACATACTGGACCAAATTCTACTCAGATTATGCATCTGAAATCTCTCATGTTACATGGGAAATGAGGAAATTTCCCCTTCTTATTTACTTCCCCCACACATCCATTTTAAGTGGTGCATGGAATTTAACCTCTCACACAGTTTGTAGTTGAATTCAGAAACTATAAAATGTGAGCCCCTGGCAAATGATTGGGAAATTTTTGAAAACCTCCTCCCTCTTTGCCTGAATAATATGTTTTGTGTACTTATTAAGAGTGTTACTCACTACTATTAGCAGTAGTTGTGATGGGTTTTCCATTTGGCAAATGATTTGTTTTGACTTAACTGAAAACAACGTATAGAATAAAAATCACCAATATTATACATGTGAGTTGACTTTCTTCATTATTTCAAAGAAGTTCAGTCAAATTTTGCAGAGTTCATCTCAGGTTTGCCAGACCCTCATTTGGACTGCTCATTAGGTAAAGTTGGAAATGTTTTTTATTTTAACAACTCAACATCAGCAGATCATCAATGCATTGCCTAGCAAAATTGCAAAGGGCTTTGGCTTTGGCTCTGACTGTGACAAATACATGTTTTGTTGTCTGTGCTAAGAAACTTTATGGCCTTTGAAATAAAGTGTAGAACATAGAGACACTGTGCTAATCTTAAAACTACCACAAAATAGGAAATTTATATTGGTCCGATAAAGATTCAGTTCAGCAAATCACTCAAGCATGTGCTTAAGCTTCATGGACATGCAGCTGCTTTGTTGAATAGGGATGGATTTAAGAACATACTTAAGTGCTTTGCAAAATCCAGGCTTCCAGTTTTGAAAAGGATGATGAAGTCTGCACCCACATAAGCCAAAGTCAAAGACTTCTTCATGCCATTGCAAAGGAATATATTGGGTTTTGTACACTTCAAAATTTCTTTAAAATAAAATCACATTTTAATCTTTCTATGACAGAAGAAAAATCTAAGAAGTAGATAGTATTTGAAAATCTCATTCAACTCTTTGCTGATTTATTTTTGTAATTCTGGATGATGAGGCTGTCATGCGGACTGGATTGAGGGCGGGGGGGGGGCATTTGTGTTATTTGACATCAGTATGTCAAAATCATAGTGATTCATGTGAGACATACCATGTCAGGTGCTGTTAGAAAGGTTATAATGTGCTGAGCAAGAAGATAATATTTGTGTTCATGTGTAATATGTGGGAGGAAAGTTATGGAGATCTTTGATATACCTGTATTTCAAACTGTGCTGTAGAAGACACACCCCAGACAGAGAGGCCGCAGGACAATAGCCCACTTAATGGCCCATCAAGACCTTTACAGAAGCCAAAGGCCCAGGAAGAAAATAAAGGCATACCTGAAGAGTTACCAGGATTGGCCCATGTGACTCTGGACTCCATTTGGGTTCCTGTAAAGTTCCACAAGCCGCATGGCCAGTGACAGAGGGTATATAAGATCAAACCAGAGAAACCATTTTGTCTTTATTCCTGTCCAGCTGCGGACACACCTCTGGATCAACACACTTTGCAGCTGAACTGAAGAACTTAGACCCATCCAGTTACTGTATACCAGAGGGACTATACAAGCCTGCAACTCCACAATTGTTCTAGAAACCTGATGTATATGGACTTTCAAATTATTTGTATATATCTGATTGCTTTAAGCCTTTAACATTTCTCTTATTGTTTGTTTTTCTTTTATTAATAAACCTTTAGATTTAGTTACTAAAGGATTGGCTGGCAGCGTGGTATTTTGGGTAAGATCCAAACTTATAGTGAACTGGTACTGTGGCTGGTCCTTTGGGATCAGAGGGAATCTTTTAGTAAAGAGCATAGAGTTTAAATAACTGGTCTCTTTACTGGACTTAGTGTCATTTTGGGAGCTAGAGACTGAAATGCAGTAAAGGGGGCTGTGTGTATTTGCACAGTGGCTTCTTGATAACCAGTATGGGGGGAATCAGAAGCACTATTTGTGGCTGGTTGGGAAGTCTGACTTGAGTGTTACCCACCAGTGCTGGGAGAATTTGCTGTCCTTTTACAGCCTGCCCTGACCCTGGCATTATCAGTGGGCTACCCTGGGCATGGATGGGTCACAGAGGCATGTGTCCATATGTGTCTGTGTAACTTGTATTCAATTTCTTTCTTTTAAAAAAAAATTGTCCACATGACTATCTTGCAGTGTAAAAAACAAAAATCTTAATTACATTTTCATTGGGGTACCTTTGACCAATTCTGCTGTTAAACCTGTTGTTTACTGTTGTTAAACCTGTTGTTAACTTCAATAGTTATTCCCACAGGAGTGACTTGAATTAAAATTTGACCCTCTAAATCTCTGGGACTGGTATCTGTTATGTAAATAAATAAATCATTACTGAAGCAATATAAAGGAGTCTAATATTAGGAAAGCTGCAAGACAACCAACTGCCTGTTCTTGCTTGTAGAAAGAACTTTTAAAAGGAGAGTATGTAGGTAGGACAAGTTAGCTTTGCACATCTCTGCATATCTGTTTAATTTATTAGCAGATTTTAACTGCTGCATATTCTGCCAGACAGTGTTACTCGTTAGGGATCAGAGAAGGAGGCTTTGATGCCTAATGTTATGCTAGGTACTCATTTTTGTCTTTGGGCTAAATCAGCTGAATTGCATGGCATCTTCATGACTAATATTTGAGAAATGAATGAGAATTCACTTAATGAGACAGTCATGTGGAAATAGATGCTTATGTTAAATTTAATCTGGGTGCAGGTGTACATGTGCACCGTAGGAAAAATGGGTGGGTGTAACTAATATAGTCATGGACTTGTAATTTGCAGTTAGATCAAGTGTGTGCAAGTACAAAAATGCACATGTGCTTCTAGACAAGTTCAATAATTTAGGTGATATGATTGTTTAATAAAAGCCTTAAAAGGCAATGAATAAATGTATTACAACACTAGGAAAAATGCTGCTATGATACAGTAGACAGAAGAAAGACGATTTAGTAGCATTTAACTTTCTAACTGGATTTATTTGAACTAGGCCTTTTATGAACAAATTTTTAAAGGTAACTCTGATAAACAAGTTTGTTTAATCTCTGAGAAAACACCTCAATTTTTACTCAGTTGTAAAAAAATGGAAATAATATATAGTTAAAAGAGTTTTAAATAAACGCTTTAGAGGAATCACAGAAACATTTAAGTCTTTTCTACATTAAAGTTGAAACCATGTGAAAACAGTCATGTATCTTAAACATGCTTTAATACATTTGCCGCTATATAGTTTCTACTGGACTGTGCAAAGAACTTTTGGAAATAGAGGTTAAAATGGCACCTTTTTCGTGAGGACAGTTCATGTTTTATTTTTGTAGTTCATTTATCCTTGTATATTTGTGTGTGTATATAAGAAACATATAATCACATATGTGGAGGTGATTATCCATGAGATACATTTCAGAAACAACTGTTAAATCACAGAGCCATGTGGTAAATTCTTTATTGTGCTCTCTTTAACTGCTTCACATGCTCCCTTTATACTAATCCATATCCCACACCAAACCAGATTAAGGCAATCCCGGGCTGTAGGCACACCATGATTTCCCCTCCTCTCCCAGAGAAGCAGGGGAAGCAACATTGTGCTCTCTTTTCCTCTTCAGGTATAGCACCAGGGGTCTCCCTCCATTTGAGAGCTGCAGAGTTCCCTTATTCCTCTCAGAGAGGCAGGGGCCACATCCAATGTGCCTCCCGTTACCCCTCATATGTACCAAGCAATTGGAATGTATCTGTTTGGGTCGGTGGTGGTAGGAGTTTTACAGAGGAGAATTCTTGAAGTTAACATCTCATGAGACGTTAGGGCAGTTCACACCCTGAAAGCTATTGTGGGTATTCTGTAGATCTAAGGGCATGTCTACAAAGTTGTCTATTTAAGTTGATATACAGCCACCTCAGTAGTTTAATGCAGTTTTTCATGTCCGCTCTACTCTCCTTCTGTGGGTGGTTCGTGTTCTCATCAGGGGCACTTGCACCAACTAAAGAGGGCAGTATGGGGAGGTGGCAGGCGGGGGTCAGCATAGAGCTGCGTGCTCCCGACTCCCCGGCAGCTGGGCTCCAGTTAGCTGTTTACCTGCATGGGGAGTAGGGAGCTGAGAGCCCAGGGGTAGCTGGGCTCACAGTTGGAGTCCCCATCTGCCTCGGGTTGACAGCCCAACCTGTGAGTCTGGTGTGGTGTTCACAGGGTGGGGGTTCCAGCTGGGACCCTGGCACCCAGCTGATGGCTAGTGGGGAGGGAAGACAGCTCTGAGCATGGTGTCAGTTCAGTTTCAAAGCAGGGAGCGTACCAGCCTTTCTTGTCAATTTCACAGCTTCAGATCTGATCTCCCACTGCAGCAGGGATCTGGGAAATTGACAGTGGCAGCCAACAGCCTGATGTAAGTAAGGCAGTGTCTACACAGGTATTGGCATCTCCCTAACCACCTACCCAAGCCCTACACCTCTTGTGGAGGTGGAGTATTGATGTCAGCATAGGAGGGCACTTACATTGGCTGGAACAAGGCTGTAGTGTGTACACTGATGTAATTAGACCATGTAAGTTGTTTTATGTCAATCTAACTCTTCAGTGCAGACCAGCCCTCAGATATCACTATATCAGTTATTCAGCTCACAGTTGTCTAGCTTTTCTTCTCAGCTGTGAAGGTTAGGGTCTGTCTGTCTTACATCAGCTGCTGTCCCTCTCTACTTCCTGCTTCTCGTGGAGGTAACCAGCTGGAGCCCGGCTGCTGGGGAGTCGAGAGTGGAGAGCCTGGACAGCAGCCAGGCTCCCAGTGGGAAACGGAGAACCTGGACAACATACCTTCACACTGCCCCTTTAAAGTCGGTGCAATCAATCCTGATGAGGACGTGCACCACCGACAAAAGGAGGTAGCGTGGACATGAAAAACAGTGGTAATTACTGCGGTGGCTCTATCTCAATTTAAGTCAACTTAACTTTCTAGTGTAGACATGCCCTTACAAGCTTTTTAAAATGAAAGCTTGATACTGTGGTTTAATTACATCACTTTCGGATTTGCAGCCCATGGCCTGTAGTACCCATTGCCTTAATCCAGCCCTGTCCTCAGAATTTATTATAGCATTCTGCACCTCCCAAGCAGCTTCAAACACCATTTTAAAAAAATCAAAATTATGTGAAAAGTGTTTCCTTCTCCACCACATATGGAAGTCAGCCCCCAGATTGCACCTGCCAAAGACTTGGACATACAAAATTAAGTCCAGCACTAGACAGCTTTTAAATAGCTGAATGTCTCAATGTTCATGTAACCCAGTCCTACACAGCTAGAAACAGGAGATTTATGGCATTGGAAAGAGGAGATTCAAAGTTTATTAGAGATGACCTACATTACTGCTGAGTTTATGCTTATGGTGATAAAAACCTTTCTTTATTTTTGCCAATCCCCACAGTGGACTCTGTGCTTTAACTGTGTGTGCATTGCTATCAGTACTTCACAGTAGTGGAAGAAAAGCTGTAAGAAATAAATGACTAACACTAGTCAATTTGCATTGAGAACCAAAGGGTTGCTGTATGCCATCTGGACAAACTTTAAAGGAGTCAGGTGTTCAGAGGATGAGGAACCTTTTTGAATAACAGGTCCCTTTGCGGTGTCTCAAATTGACTCACCCTCCCCTTTTTCCCCCAAAAGAAAAGTTGCAAGGTTGTTCCATGGGCTAAAATAACATTTAGATAAATTGCATAAGAACAGCATTATTTTAAAACGTGAAAACAATTGTTGTATTTCTAAAAATTTTGTTACCATTGTAGGTCTGCATCTTGCAAACTCCTGTGCGCACATATAACTTTATGTACACACATAGTCCACTTGAGTTCAGTAGCACCGTGTGTGTGTGTGTGCGCGCGCGCAAGTTTAAGGCCAAAGTTTTTACCTTTGCTTAATGTTACTGATGTGTAAAAATTCTCTCTCTCTCTCTCTCTCTCTCTCCCCCCCCTCCCATCCCCACCTCTTCTCCCCTCTGACTCATAAATATATTTACAGATGCTTTTAATGAGTTCATCATTTATACATCTCTTAACTTCACATTAAGTTGTCAGGAATGTATATATGAAAGACGTCACAGTGTGCCTTGTGTACACGCTATCATGTTGCTCAGAACCAAAAATAAAAATTGAATATGCTCAAAAGTTTTCAGTTCATAAAGAACCCACCTGCAAAGTATAAAAACACATGAACTACTTTAATTTATAATGGCAAAGTTTAATGGAAAGAAAAAGATGATGTAATTCATGTTTGTGCAAAAACAATCAGGCCTTGATCCTGCTAATACTTAGGCATATCTGTAAGTATAGATAGGTTAGTACTGCCTTTGGAGTCAATAAGACCACTCACCTGAGTAGATATATGAACATATCTTTTTGCAGGATTGAAGCCTGTATATCTTTTTTTTTCCATAAAATGGGATTTTCAGAAATACGTAAGGGAGTTAGGTCCCTAACTCTTGTTGGAAGTCAACAAGAGTTGGACATCTAACTCCCTTACATGTTTTCAAATACTGCTCCCTTAGTGCAATGCTTTACTATTGTTCATCAGCTAGCTAGTTTCTCAAGGTTATTCTTTCTATATTTAAATTTAAAAATTACTTGTATTGTTTTTCTGATCACAGTATATAAAATCCAAAGAGTGAGTCATTGGAAAATGTTGCTGTTATGCAGGAAATCAAAGAAATCCGCTATGCCATGTACTATTCCCTACAAAGAATGAACCACTTCTCAGTCATGTTACTGTAGTCAGAAGTGATACTGTAGCAATGATTAGTATGATCTCAGCCTGATAAGAAATGGATTATTGCCACTCAAAATGCAGAATTCATTGTCTGTCAATTTGCTTTCAAGATAAGCTAATCTTCTAGCTTGATAGTAGTTTATTCCTATATTATAAATGGATGAAAGCTCCTTGTAATGTATTTAGTTTGTGAACATTTCTATGCTTTTTCTTCGAGTGTACCACTGTCAATGGAAGAAAAAGGGGAAAGTTTAGGAAAGCACTTGCAAATGTATATTTAATTCTGTGGGATGGATTCAGGAAGTTCTTGAAGTAAGGACTCACCTGAGTCACCTAACTCTGTCAACATAATTGCTGCTTTTTTTTTTACCTCATTTTAGAGAGAACCACTTTAAAAAAAAAAAAAGTGAAAGAATTAATCGATTGGCAAGATAAGGCGTCTTACTCAACACTCTCTCACATTCTTTGATATAAAGTAGGTGCTTTAAAACTATAGGATAACATAGGTAGTAGCAAAGTTGCATTAGCCTCGTATCAGAGTCACTAATAGTCTTTCACTTTGTATTCATTTTATTTTACTTTAATATGGGAATTGTTTGTAAATTTACGTAACCACTATTGTGGTTTTTACCAAGTCAGCTTTCTAATTCCTTCTGTGAAGTTTTTGCCATAGGAGAAACATGTTTTTGCTCATGTTTTTGCTTTTTTGGGTAAAAAGCATGCAAGACCTTGCAAGCCGAAGCCTAGAAAAAATAAACAAATGTTCTGATTAGCTCTGTGCTTACCTGAGTAGTAGTCCATAACAACTTGTTCCTGGGTAGACATCAGACTTCTAAGTGGGCTTCCAGGGTGTCCCCCAGTGTTCTTCCAGCAAGAAGACTGGACAGAATAGTACAGTGCTCTGGTTTTCACTTGAGGTGGTGGTTTTATTTTTTTCTGTCAGCTGTAAATTTGGGAGTCTCTCTTACAGCCATTTATTTGTAAGAAATCTTGATGTATTGTGATTGTTAGTATAAATACACCTAGAGTCTTAAGCAGCAGCTGCATTTTAAAATAAAGATAAACAAAAATATGAAATGTCGATGTCACATAGCTTAATTTCATTTCGAAAGTTCTTTATTGTTTTAGGGAGCTGTAGGGTACCCAGCAATAGAGAAATAGATAGGGTTGGCACATCAACTGGCTTAGCTAGCTTTGTCAGTTGAATTTCCCCCCTATTCTGGGGGAATTCTCGGCTCGTATTTTATGATCAGATTCCAGTTTCTCTGTGCTGCCTGAATGACCCAAATGAAATACATTGACAATGAATTTAGTGTGTCTTTGGGGTTTTCTTGAAATGTTCCTATTAAGAAAAATTTTAGAATGCAAAGCAAAACCACTGTCATGCCCAGCTCTATTTATTATTTTTACTGTTGTATATAAAACAAATATACAAGTGGGAAATGTAATATATCTTTGGAAAAACAGTCTGTTTGCTAGTACTTTTGTTATTCTGTTCTACAGCTATATTAATATTTTTATTTATTACTTACTTGCAAGGTGTTTATCTTAACCCTAGGCACTATTCTACAGCCTCATAAATGTGCATGTTGTTTTACACACAAACAAAATGTAAAGTTCCTGCCAGAAAAAGTTCATCTTCTGGTTTTAGAACCTCACAGATTCACACTGAATGGGAGACCATTGTAAATTACTGAATTTTGTCAATTAGTGAGGGCAAATCCAACGAGGCACTGAACACCTTCCATTTACATGGAAGTCAATAGGAGTTGCATGTGCTTAGAACTTCTCAAGACTTTGTCCTAAATAAATAAATGTAATGCTAAATAAATAAATAAATAAAAATGTAATGCTCCACAGCATATACTTTGTTCCCTTATTTTGTCAATTGTGATTTAGTTTTAATTATTTAAGGCAGTTCATAATATACTATTAAATATAGTAAATAAATATAACACCTTACTACAGCATCTTTTAGTCCTCTCCTGTGGGATGAGTGGGGAAAAAGCAGCTATGTTTTTTGTACAGATTATATAAAGTGTGCATTTAAGCAAAGTACAGATCAATAAGATTTTAGAGTGTAATTAAGTGGCGTTTCCTATTGCATTCCTTTTTTGGTTTAGTTTTGAAATATGAATAGACAATCCAAATTAGAAAAAGTCCCTTCATGTCTTAATGGTTTGCTTGCTCTTATGGCATGTGTTCACTAGAAACAAGGTTCCAAAAGCAGCCAGGATATTTGTTTTTAAAATGATGTAAAGGATTGAAGTAGTGTAAGGAACCAACATGATATTCCAAATGATGCAGTAGCTTTACAGTTGTTTTCTGATGGTGATATTCAATCTTTTGCTTTAATGGCAGGGATCCTGTGCTTCAAATCAGGCAATGAAATAAACAAGTCTTATAAACCATATTGAACTGTTAGGACTATATTTTCTGTGTTATGCACTACATATTGGAAGAGAATGTTAATCATTCTCTCTTATGTACCATTACAGTAGTTTATATCTCAGACTTCGAGCATTCAAATTTAAAGTGTAGTAAGGATCTTAATGCAACTGTTGCTACAGATAATACCTAACATTAAACCAACTTAAAGAAAATGACTTTCACATAATGAATTGAATTGTTGAGTGTGTTTCCCAGCACAGAACAGGCTGAAACTTCCTTAGTTATCAAAGATTTTTAGCCATTTGAGATGTAGGCAGGAGAGCCTCTTTGGCCCAGCTTCAGGAGATACCAACTCAAGTAGTATCTTCTAGAGCCTCCAGTGAGACTTATATTAGTTTGCCCTGTATACTGGCTGGGAATTGCCTTGAAGCAGATCTGTGATTCGGTATCTGAAGTGCAGCTTTGCATCCCTACCTTTAATGTCTTGAGGGCTTTAAAGAGAGAAATTTCAAAGTCTTGGTGGCATTTTTAAAAAGCAGTATATTTTTCTAGGTATATCACATTGCCTGTTCTACACCATTTTCTGTCTAACAACTGCAGTGACTCACTACACATCTTTTTTTGTTTGCAGCAGAAGGGAACAGTTGAATAGAGTATAATGTACATCCTCTGTATAGCCTTGTAGATTGATCTTGATTTTCCCACTTTATAAGAGAGTCATCTATCCCTGGACAGATCCTCAAGACATTCCATCCATTACGAATCACCAAGACCTGAAATTTTGATTCTTCAGGTTTTGCTCAGTGGGTCTCATCTGAAAGCAAAGTAATCCGTACATATTGACAGAAATATTGGAAGCACATAATGATTATATGATAGTAATTCATTTTAGGAATATTCTGATGCATGAAATCAGATTGGAATCAACAACTGACACTCATCTACTGACGTCTTTCTGCATATCTGGGAGGAATGTTCTATATCCTTATCCCTCTGGACACATTTCCCTTTTGGCTCTTGACAGCTGCTCCAATATTTCTCCCAACTTTACATCTTCCTGTTGTCAGTAGACACTTCCTTGTTAAATAAAATTGCCTTGTTTAGTGTGTGGTGTTATAGTTATGATTTTTTTCAGCAGTCTCACTATAGACCGTGAATTTCTTCTTTTGGGATTAATTATCTTGCTCCTTAAAATTCAATTGGTCTGAACTTTCATGTGTATTTGTCAGACTTGATGCAGGTTTGTGTTGGATGAAGAGTTCCCTGAAGTGGCTTATGTCAATTAAACTTTAAATTGTACATTGACAAAAATATAAAATTCCTGTGGTTCTAAATCATTTTCTTCCAGGTAAAAGAATGCACTTTATAATATGTTACACATAGGTAGTCCATAATTATGGTGAAAGATATACAATGTTATAGCTTACTTTGAAAATCAGTGCTTCGATGAGTTTCATTCCTGTGCACTTGCAATATTGACATACAGTATTTATATACCATAATAATAATTAACCTTGCTATAAAATTAGTATGAGGTAGACCAACAAAAGACAGGAGTGAAGTCTTTTGGGTGCATTCCTTGGTGTGTCAGGGTTGTCAAGCTGCTTGATTCTATATCATAACCAAAGAACAGGTTTGAGCAGTATTGTATTCTGGCCCTTTCTCACCTCTGACATGTCCCTTGCACCAGGAACTGTGGGGAGGACACCACTCTGCTGACAATGCCAGCAGGGGACTCGAGGGAAGAACGTTACCTCCCTCTGTGCCACCTGAATGGTCCATTTACTGATTTCTTTTTGAATCAAAAGTAAATTTTAGTTCTTGTACTACTTGTAAATACCAGGATTTGTGAATTTTTAATAAGGGCTTCTTTACCAGATATGAACTGTGAAGCAGCTACATCTGATTGGAATAGCTATTGCCAAGCAGCAAAACTCCTGTCAGACCTGCTGAGTTGTATTAAGCAGCCTTTGGCAAATCTTTTTCCTTGTCGGCTATCTCCTTGTAAGAAGTTCTTACAGCATGTTGTTGTTGTTTTATGTAGAAACCTCTACTTACAGATGGAAAAGGAACTCTACAGGCTGGTCTAAACTAGAAGTGCAGTACATCAGTGCAGCTGCAGTGCATCTGGTGAAGATGCTGTATGCCAATGGGAGAGAGCTCTCCTATTGGCATAATTACTCCACCTCCACGAGAGGCAGGGATGAGACACTCCCCTGCCGACACAGTGCTGTCCTCGCTGGTGCTTAGGTCGCTGTAACTTGTCACTCAGGGTGGTAACTTATTCACACCCTTGAGCAACATAGCTTATACAGTCATAAGCTGTGGTGTGTACACAACCTTATATGTAGGTGTTATAAATGCCTGCAAGAGTGTAGTTTTTGTTTCAAGGACTCCATGGTAGGTGACTCTAAAGGCTTGTCCGTGTTTTTTTTTTTTTTAAACACATCAGATCAAATTAATCTGGTTTGAAAATGCTTGTGTACACATACTGCACAGTGATGGACTGCAGCATCTCCTCATTTATTATGAAAGTTTGCTTCTAACGTAATTAGTTTGCTCTGTTCGTGAGGATGCCGTTGCTGAGCACCGCTTTTTGCATGTTTCCAATGACTGTCCCATAGTGTTCTGCAGCTTGACCATTACTGATCTGTCTGTTGACTTGTGTGCCCTGCCATGTTGTGATGTCAAGTTCCCAGGATGATGCCTCCCCCCTTTAAAACCTGTCACAGAACCACACTTTTTCTGTTTGCTCCTGGATCCCACTGTATCAGCATTCTTAAGATACAACCATGACAACACTCCAGAAACCCCCCAACATGTCTCATGCAGCTGCTTGGAGCTGTACTGTGACCTTCTGTTTTGCTCCCATCTGGGGAGAAATATCAGTTCAGGACGCTTTTGTGGACAGCCATTGGAATAAAGACATTTTTTGAACATTGCAAAGTAGACGTCCATGAAGGGTTATGACTGGGATGCCAGGTAAAAAGCAAGCAGCTGAGGAGAAAGTGCATTGACAAAAGGAGAGAGTCTGGCAAGGAACATGTGACCAGTCCATTTTGCGATGAACTGACAGGTTATGACACAATAGTATAGCACAATTCATCCCAGACACCATTTGGAGCCTGCCACTTGCACTCTCCACTTCACCGAAGATGACTGGCAAGACCCATTGGAGGATTAGTGGAGAGGAACAGTCCCTTTGGAACCAGGAGAAGTCAGGACTCTGCCTCCACATGGCCCAGGGCTCTGCCTCCACCAACCCCAGCCTTGCCCTGCTGCAATACACACCAATTCCTACCCTGTATCAGATGAAACCCAATGCCAGGACTGAAGTCAGATCTCTTGAAGGGAACTTAGGCGTGTATGTACCTATCTTTACAATTAATCATCATCATACTATACTGGACTTCTGGTTTCCTGTGGCCAAAGCTGTAGTAGGCAGATGTGAGCTAGGAGCCCTTCCAAGTATCCAGCTCCCCACCTCACTCCTTTCCTTGCTTGGTCCATGCTGTTGGTTGGCCCCTTGTATATTTGTTTTAAAAATGGCAGTTGCTCTACCTGGACAGTTGGCCTTTGTGGCATGCTAAAGACATGATTACTGACAGTTTTCAGAACTGTGGCATGGAGGGCATTTGTCCATGTGCATGTCCCCTCTCCCTTCTTATATCGTCTTGACCAGGAAACCCCTCTTTCCCCTCTTTTTGCCATCTCAGAATAGCAGCCTCCGGCATAGTGCAGCTGCTGTCTTGAGTCTACTCCTGATGCAGTTTTGTATAACAGCGGGATTTATTTCTGTGAAATTCTACAGTTTGAGATGGTGGTTACGGGTAAGGAAGTTGGATTGTATGGGTATAAATGGTAAAGATACAAACAATACTGCAAAACCAAAGTGGGAACATAATTCCAGCCAGCCCACCACATCCCTGCACCCTTCCGAACAACACATGTGGCAGAAATCCCAATGCACTTAGCACTGTTCTCACATTCAGACCACTTAGCTTGGGTTCCCCCCAAGACTGGTAAAAGTCTCAGGGAGGTAAAGTCACATATAATTTTTTTATATGCATATATTTGCCTGTCTGGAATATGGACAATAAGTGACTTTTCCCCCCATACTCCCATAGCTTGTGCATCAACCAGTCCATGAGGGATGGGACCTGTGTGTTCTAGCCAACCATAGGGAGTGAAAAAGGAAGACCTGGGATGAGATGTTTGCAGAACTCATGGCAGAGTCCCAGAGAAAAATCAGACTGTGCTAAGAAGCAAAGGCAATATATGGAGATCCAGAGGGAGGAAGAAATGCAGTTCTCAAAGGAGATTGTGGCAATAGCTTAATGTGTCTTAATGGTCAGGGACAGCATGGCAGTGGCCAGTGTCTTTATCACTATGGCCAAGAAGAGCATGGAAAAAGAGAGAGAGATGCAGAGACAACTTACGGACGTTATCCTCAGCCAGACTGCTGTGTTCCAAAACATGCTTCTGCTAGGTGAGCAGTCCTGTAATTTGGGACTTAGCTATATCCTTTCAGCCCCTGGACAATACTGGCTATTGGTACCAGCAGCAACTCCTCCAGCAGTGCTACCGTGACCATTTCCTCTCAGAAGCAACCTCCTTGGGAGCCCAGCACTGCAACAATTTTGAGCTGTGGGACCTACCTCCAGGGCCCACTCAGACCAGGAGAGAGAGAGGGAAGGTGTACATTTGCCTGGGACATTATGCCCCTCCCTTACAATCCCCCATCTTGTTCTGATTGCACCTTTTGTACTCCACTGTTGCTTTAATTAAAGGTTTGTTTATAGTTGATTAGGTAGTAAATTGTTCAGTTTAAATTATTTTCAGATACAGAAACATTTATTGAACCAATGGAAAAATAAACTTTTTTTTTTGGGTTTGTTCTTTCATAATAAAAACTGTTTATAATCCCTCCATTATGAATCATTATTGCAGTTAGCTCAGAAAATCATTTAAACAAAGTTGAAATAATTTGTAGGGTTTTACAGAAGTATATAAGGATCTCTCCACTTCCACCACCCATACATACTACCCCAATGCTTGTAATGTATCTGTCCCAGCATACTCCTCCATGGGCTAACAGCTGCACATATTCAGGCATGAGACTCAAAATATAAATAATAGGCATCCTTGAGAATATTTCTGCATTTTCAATGGATGCCTTGCTGGCTGCTCCAATTGTCAAGCAAGTCTCTGAATCTCAACCTCCCACCCATTGTTAATGCTTTTCTTCCTTGTTCTGGCAAGTTTGGTATATATGGCCTATATATGGCTTCATTAACCCAGGCATCAGAGGATAAGTGGAGTCTCCCAGAATAACTGGACCATACTTCACATCATTAATGTCTGCTATGGTCCTGGGGACAAACAGCCCTTTCTCCATTCATTTAAATAGATCTGAATTCTGAAAGATCCTTGCATTGTGGACCGTTGCAGACCACCCTGAATTTATATTTCTAAACTGTCAAGGGATTGAACACTCCATGGAGATATACCTCTTTCTATTGATAAATGCTGCATCTGGGCAGGAGAAGTATGGAGTGGAGTCAGCAGAAACATGGGATTTTAAAAAAAATTTAACCCACCTGGTTTCCCCCAATTCACAGCTAAAACTATCCCATCACGCATATTGCTCCTCCATGAAGCAAAGGACCCTGGAATGCTCTCTGAGAATACTTTGTCCTCAGTTTGCAGTAAACTGTCATCATGTATTCACATAATGTAAATTTAAAACAGAACAGGCATTCCATGTGCATGCAGTTGATATGACATGACTCACATCAGAAAGCTTTGGATTAACCACCTGTGTAGATTTATCCTAATCTAGGTGTTAGAGGGAGTCTGTTTCTTGGCCCACTGAAATTCTTCACTTTTCAGATTTGGAATAAAAAACCAATTGAGTTTTAAACAATTCAGCTTTAAGCTCTTCACGGTCTCAGTGTTTCTATACTGATGTTCCATGATAGATCTTTAGTTCTGTTAAGTTGGAAACGATGGGTACCGAATAAGTTCAATTTATAAGATATGGGAGGTCAAAGAGACAGCAGCGAGACTTGTTTTTCTTAACCAATAAAGTCTTTATTTTTAACAGAAGATAGCAAAGAAGGAGGAACTCCATGCGCAAAGGACAAAATGCGCCACCCAAGACTTTTGTGTTAATGATCTCACAGGATCAACGCACGACTGTCACTTTTGTGACATTAGGGTGCCTGGTTATGGAGTTCCTCAAGAAAGTTTACAAGACAGACAAGAAACAATTAATTCATACTTACTAAGCCTAAGCAATAACAAATCATGTTGGCCAGACTTAAAGAACCGCTTGCTTTGGATCCTGCAGACGGGAGAGAGTCGCTTTGGATGATCAATCCGTGGCAAAGCAGGCTAGTGAGAATGTGTCAGTGCACTGAACTAACATGCTTGAAATGCTGGGTGCTAGACGATTCCTTTTCCTCTCTGACCACTGTTGCTTGGCATCTAGGTTTTATAGTTTTCCACATGTAACAGTTTGCTATTTCTCGGTGACCATTGGCTAGCATTTGCTGCATAACCTTTTAAGGTTACCCTTTGCTTCTGGCCAACTAGAGACCTACACATCGCTGTGCACTCGCTGACATGCACTGGTGTCTTACACCCTTGTTGTATTCCTATAGGATGATATGGCTTAAACCTATGCCATTCCCTTATAAGGCGACATATACGTGCAGTTCATGTTGCTGAGTCAACCCTCCCCAGGCCATTTCCTTATCCTGCGTAGGGGTCTGTATGTAGTGCTGCAGATGCCATTATGTGATTCCAGCTCCACAAGTTCCTCCTCTGTCAGAACTGCAATGGATCTTAATTTTGGAATGAAACAAAATTGAAATCTGATTCACAGCCAAGATTAATTTAATACTACTTTACTGGAACTCCAGGCTCTCAATCACTTCCTATAATAGGATATGTCAAGCCTTTTTTCATGCAATGTAAATTGAACAAAAAGGATACTAATAAGATAGAATCTTGAGATGCATTTCATTTTCTCTTTGCAGATTAAAATGGCCCAAGCCCCAAACTTCCTTTCTGTTTTATTACCACATCTTTCACCCACATGTGGCCCCTTGTTTGTCTCATTGACTTGTTATGTCTGCTCTCTTACACTGTAAACTCTTTGGGGTGGGGACTGTCACTTTCTATATGTTTGTACAGGCCTTGCACAATAAGGTCCAACCTGGTTGAGGCCTCTAGGTGCTACCACGGTATAAATGCTAAATAATTACTGTTGTATTTCAACAAAATTGGGGTGACCTGAGTGTTTGGCCTGCTCAACTCCCTCAACATTAAGAAACTCCTTCTGACTTGCTGAATAAAACCCATGAATCCATTGCTTCCAGAAGGAGACATAACAACAGCTCATTTCAGTTGTTGAAGACAGGTATATCACTAAATATAATAATCCAGAAAAACTCCAGTGGCAGCACTGATATTAACTCAGAGAACTCACAAGGTAGGTTCCCCTCTATAATCTGGTAGCCTATAGACAAAAATCATAATTTTGGTTCTTGTCCCACAAGTACAAAAATAACCTTCAGATATTTTTAAAAAGGTCCCTGCACACTTCATATATTGCAAGTAGCATGAAAATGTTTTCCCCCCCGCTTCATTTCTCAGGAGTTTAAGCTATCAGAAACCTTGCAGAAAAAAATTAATGTTAAAACAGAGCATACATTGTCATTCAGCTAAATCTCAGTGATGTATGTTAAAATCAGATTTTGTGCAGCACTCATGAAAAGTATAAGCCTTATTCACAACAAATCCAGAATCACCCAACCAAAAAACCTGAACAGAAGGAATATGAGAGACTTATTCTACCTTTTTGGATTTGCCAAATGAACCTAAGGGAAATGTGCCATCTGCCACTTCTGACACTAGTTTCCCCTGCAGAGTTCTTAAGGGTGTCTTCAAACCCATTTGCCCATCTCACTCCATCATCCAGTTCAGCTGTCCCATAATCTTTCAGGCAAAGATGGCTTCCATTCATACCAGCAAAAGAAAATATGAAAAAGAGAACAAGCCACACAAAAATCTGAAGTGAGAGCTCTTTCACCTATCCTCAAGTCAAAAACATGTTGTGTGTGTCAGTTTTGAGATTAAGTGTTGTAGGATTAAAATGAGTACTAGAGCCAGACGTTTTTGCTCATGTGTCCATAGTTTGCTTGCAGATCAGGAATATGTACCCTAATGTGAAACATGCTCTGCCATAAATCTGTGTTAAAGCTGTGCGTAAAGTGAAATTTATGTTTCTCAGAGGCGGAACATTTGTTTCTATCAAACCACTCCAAAGGTTGTACAATGGCTACCTTAAAAAACAAAAACAAAAACAAACGCCAAATCAACAAACCTTTCTTTCAATCTTTTCGCAGTGTTGTCATCTTTGATGCCTGTGTCATGCTATATAGAAAAGGGAAACAGACACTCTCTATGATGATGGAATGGAAGCTTAGAATTGGACAGTGAATTAAAGAGCATATTCTTGCTATCAGAATAGTGGGTCAAGAAGTGGGGACTAGAGTTAAAAAGCATGTTTGTGGCCTCTGGTGTTTGTTTTAACATTCCTCAAATACGAGATTTGTCTAGTTCTCAGCATCACCTCATGAGTATTTGCTATAACTACATACCAGAAAAGCTTATTTCACAATGATTTTCCTTCATTTTGGCTGTAGTAGTGTACTTGCAGGGACTTGCTGACATTTGTATGTTTCTAAGATCTGCGGTTGAGACCTTTTCATATCTGTTTCATGACCCTTGTATTAAATTTGACTTCCTCATCCCAAATAATAGTAAAATTGGCAAGACATCTCAGGAGGTGAAGTGGGAGGTACATATTTTTTCCATATTTAGACCTCTTCCTTATGAAGGCAGTGCTCTAACAGCAACAATTTCTATAGAAGAAGCTGTTGAATATCTGCAGTGTGATGTCATGTTTGTAGTGAGTAACCAGGCCTGTTTGAAAATCATTTGTTTCGCTGCAGTTAAGCCATTAACAATAGATAATTCTTTGAAATTCAAGATATTTTTCTCTGTTTTTCTTTTAGCATTTCACTTTGAGCAGTGGAACATTTTAAAATGACTGGTTTTCATTATTTCCTGGTTATCTGAGTTGGGGGTAAACATCAGTTAAAAGTGGTCAGCTGCACTTAAGTTTTAGTATAAACAGGAAACTTTTCTGGAACATATTGTAATAAAAATACTTAATAAAATCTAGAATTTTCTATTTTCTTGGGCAATCTAATTGTGAAAACTAACATGAACCAGGAAACTACTTTCAGCTCAAATAACAACCACCTCTACTAAACAACCTCCCCTCCCCATAATCTAAATGAAGGTATTTCTGTATTTAATTTTTTGGTCTTGGCTACTACTAAAACACTTTCACTTTAGTTCCATGTGGTGAAGGATAGATGATTGGTTTGCATGCCAAATCTCAGCACTGAAGTCAATTATCCTCTGTACTTTTCCAAATGCTTCAATTATTCCCAAGATGAACCATAATACAATTAAGGCAAATATAACATAAAACTCTTGTTTTTGTCAAGAGCCCTTTAGATATGGTACTGATTTGGCCATATGTAGTACTCATGTCTAAGGGTTTAACTAAAATCACTTAACTCTTGAGTTCCTGGTTAAATGGATTCAAAGCTTAGAGGCAATGGTGGATGATGATTGATTTTACAAATCCACATTTTTATTGTCCTGATAAGTAATAAAATGGGTAGGGAAATGATCAAGCTGATGAACTAATTGACTGTTTTGCACGGTCATTATTGGACACTCTTGAGTGTTTTTTTAGCTATTTCATCTTTGCCAAAAGCTACCTTTAAACTTACAAAAGTGTTTATAAATAATAATTAAAAAGATGATTTTCCCCCAATTTTTTTAAGTTATATGTGGATAAGTGTTTGAAGTATGTGCAGGATCAGAGCCCAATTCTTAAACTGTTCGAGACTATATTCTCTAAACAAAACTTTTGCTTAATTAGGGAAGTTATTTCTTCATTTTAGAAGTATTATTTCCTTTGTAAATTATACATTTTTCTAATCCCAAGAAGAATACCTTAAGGTATGTATTCCAGACTGATAAAGATATGCCTTGTGGGTTAGTAATGGCTAAGGTGTGTCTTTGTTATACATATATTAGAAGTATTTTTTTCATATTTTATGCCTTTTTAATTAAGATTTTATGTCTTGATAAGACACTCCACAGTGTGTTTATTATGGGCTAATAATGACATGACTTGTGGATTATTAGCCACCAAGGTGTGTCATTATTATACCATATACACACCTTATGTCTTAGTGCTTAAATATGAGGTATTGTTTAAAATAATTCTTTAAAAGGAAAGATGATTATATGGTGATTTTGGTAACACAGCAGTCATAGTGTACGCATGATTTATAATTTATATTATCTGTTATGGGCTATATTTTCCTTGACTGATAGTTACAAAAGCAACACTGCTGTTGCAGCCTTAATTAGGTTTTAGGGGTGACAGAACACAGTTGTGGGTTCTCAAATCTATATACAAAACTATGTCTTTCCAAAATCAAGTAACATAATCTCCTCAATTTTTGTTACCTAAAATTTGGATTTGATGCATTGAAGGTAGTGTGAATTAATGTGCTGAATTGACTTGTAATCATCCAATATTTTGATTTCTTAAAGATGATAAACCTGATATTTTCTCTTTCTCATTTGGGCCAGTTCTCCTGTGCAACCAGTGTAAGTAACTCCATTGACTTCAGGGAAATTTTTCTTGGTTTACTCCACTGTGAGTGAGTGGATAATGAAACCCAAGATTTTCCTTAAAACCAATGTTCAGCCCAGTAGAACAGAGACTATTTTGTATTAAATCAAGATATCTTCCTACTCTTAGGATTTCAGCAAAATGCAGGTGACCTAACTAAGGGCTGTTTAAGTACACCTTGGAAAAAAAAATGATACTAGCTTAGACCTTTTAGGCATCTGTGCGATATGGACTGCAGAGAAGTCCTTTTCAGTATCCTAAAAAAATTAATATGATTTATTGTTTTAAATTAGGCTTTTTTTAGTATACAGTTTGTGCAAAGCAGAATTGTATTCTAATTTTAAATCATATTTGACCTTCTCTTGGTGCAACTTATTTACATTACTCTTTCAAATTCTTCATAAACTGGGAGGAAGGGGAAGTGTCACAGTTTCTAGTGCACTGAACACAAACTGTGAAATTCTACTCTTATATCTTTTCATAAACAATATAATGGAATATGGTATAAATCCAACACGAACTTGAAGTTCATAAGAACACTATGCATGAGGCTGTTAATGTAAGAGGGAAAGGCCAAAGGTTATCAGCATCTTAGTCTGAAAATAAGCACAAATTGTTTCTGAGATAACACCTTTGTGTAGACATCCAGAATAACATGGGAGTAAACATAAAATAAGATTGTATCACTACTTTTTTTGTAGGCCAGGATATAAAATTGATTTTTTCATATTAAATTTCTTTTAAAAGGAAAACTATATTAAGACTACACATGAAAACTTTGTCTTTTCACTATTAAAATACTGCTGATTCAAAAGTGAGAAATATGTTAGATTTGGGGGTTATGAAACAAATTGACTAGAAGCTAATTCTCTTCATGTTTTGGAAAGGAGAAATTAAATTCTTTAACAGTCTAATTTGGGTTTTTCCCCCAACTAGAATTATAGTTAGCAATTTACATTTTCCAAGTGCTTTATAGCTGTTAATTCTAGTAACATGGGTGAGATAGTGAGGTCTAAGTATTATTCTCCTATTACAAGTGAAGTTAGGTGGCTTTCTCAAGGCCACCCAAGAATTCTGGGGAAGAGCTGGGAATAAACTTTCTGACTTTGTCCCATGCTCATTCCACAATATCAAGTTCTAGTTCTTTTGTATGTTGGTAGGTCTGTCATTGTCAGTTGTTTTTGTTGTTGTTGTTGTTTTTGCACCTAACAGTTGGAGCAAAGTCATTTAAAAAAACTGTACAAACATTCAAAAGTATCTTGTCCTTGCTTCATATTTGCAGTGAGAGTCGGACTTTCAAAAGTGGTCATTATTGACCCAAATCTATTCCCATTGATCTATTCCCCCAGAAAAGTGGGGTTGTTGATACTGGACGCTTAGTGCTCAGTGTAAATACCAGTGAGACATGGTACACCCGATTTGCAGATCAATAAGATTTAATGTGCAAGGTTTTCTATAGATACAGTAGTTGAATACAAAGCCTAAAATTAACTACAATATATCATACTCACTAAACCTGGAGAACTAAGCAGGCTGTATACAGAAGGCTGTATACAGGAAAGGCTTACTTCAGGGGCCCTGCCAGGGTGTCTGTGGCCTCTGGTCTGACTGGCAGCACCTCCTCAGAGTCAGGTGTTGATGGAGCATACTCCTTTGTCCAAGTGATAATTTCTTATACCCTTCCATAAACAACTTTTACCTAATTACCTCTCTACTCATTATCATATGTGCTAATTACCTACATTGGGTATTCACCCTTGACTACATTCCATTCTCACCATGGTAATTGGGTTTGTCAAAAACATCTGGTGATAGAAGGGACCGTGTGAAAATATGCCCCATAGCAGTGAAAAAGTGTACCTCTATGTGGAGCTGAGATCACATAATGGCGTCTGCAGCACCACATACAGACCCCCATGCAGGATAAGGAAGTGGCCTGGGGAGGGTTGACTCAGCAACATGAACAGCACGTATATGTCACCTTATAAGGGAATAGCATAGGTTTAAGCCATATCATCCTATAGGGATACGACAAGGGTGATGTAAGGCACCGGTACATGGTCAGCGAGTGCACGGCGATGTGTAGGTCTCTGGTTGGCCAGAAGCCAAGGGTAACCTTAAAAGGTTATGCAGCAAATGCTAGCCAATGGTCACCAAGACATAGCAAACTGTTGCATGTGGAAAACTATAAAACCAAGCTGCCAAGTAGCAGTAGCCAGAGAGGAAAAGGAATTGCCTAACACCCAGTATCTCGAGCATGTTAGTTCAGTGGGCTGACGCATCCTTACTAGCCTGCTTCGCAACGGCCTGATCACCCGAAGCGACTCTCTCCTGTCTGCAGAATCTAAGCATGCGGTCGTTTAAGTTTGGCCAAGATGATTTGTTATTACCTAAGCTTAGTGAGTATGAATTAACTGCTTCTTGTTGTCTGTCTTGTAAACCTTCTAGAGCAACTCCATAACTGGGCACCTTAGTGTCACAAAAGTGACAGCCGTGCGTTGATCCCTCGAGATCATTAACGCAAAAGACTTGGGTGGCGCATTTTGTCCTTCGCGCACAGAGTTCCTCCTCCTTTACTATCAGTTGTTAAAAATAAAGAATTTATTGATTAAGAGAAATAAAGCCTCGCTGTTGTCTCTTTGACCCCTCCGTATCGTATAATTAGAATCTTATTCGGTACCTATTGGTTCCGTCTCAACACTCTAGACATTCAAGGATAACTTGTGGTTCCCATCACGGTTATCTATGTGCAGCTGCAAGCATACATGTTGTGTATTTCGTCTTATGTTCCATGGTATGCAGAAACTGAGAAATCTGCAAGGTTACTCAGTAGTCCTATTCATCTCTGTCAACTGGAAGATGTCATGCTACAGTGGTCAGAATAGCCAAGCAAGCAACTGAAGCTATGCTAGGACAGTGGTCAGGCAACTCAAATTGCACTGGGACTCCAACAGGGGTATGATAACAGTAAGACCCATGATTTGAGGAAATTTTCTCCCAAAATGATATTTTTCTCTTTAGTGGATGGGAATGCAATGGAGGGGCAGCAAAGCCAGTCAGTCAGGTGTGCTACAAATCTTTTTGTGGTTTTCAGACTGAATTCCTTAATGAAGTTCTCATTAAAAGGCATTGCTGTCAAATGGCTGTTTGCTTTCGCCTTCAGAACTATTTGCATTAATAATATAAACTAAATTTGGAAGTTATTTGAATAATGTATTGTTCTCACGTTACTGCTACAGATAGCAGCTCAGTTCTAGGGGAGAGGGAGCACTGTGCATATTTAAGTCACAGCAGCCCTGTTTAATGCACTGCTAAGAAACATGGGGTATCGCAGCATATGGATTAGCACAGCATCATTGTGGAAACATTTAAATGTATCTGGCATAAGGAATGCCTCTTTGCCCCACTTCACATTGGGAATGCTCCAGCAGTGTTATGCTGGCCAGGTGTATTCTAAAAATTTAAAAAGGCTTGTTGTAGATTAGGTTTCTGATGCTACCCATTCTCTTTATATCACCAATGCCTTGATTTAGTGGCCAGCATTGGGAATTATTTCACAGGAAAGGATTGTCCAGTTTTCTTGCAAACTGTCATACACAAGTGCATCTATACTGGGAAAATGTGTAAGCATTTATCTGAACCGATGCACTTTCACCGGTGCTACCAAAGGCAGAAGCTATGATGTAAACGGTGCATGGTGTTTTTTAGCACTGCATCATTTAACTCTGCGTAGACAAGGTATTTTAAGGCTGTATGGTCAGGAGGAATGAACACAGGATTGGAACTCAGGATGTCCTGAATTCTAATCTTGTTTTTGCTATTGTATGGCATTGGGCAAATCCCTTCTCCTTTTTGGCTCATCTGTAACTAATCAGTACAGGGGTCTGTTATTCCTTTGATTTGCATGTGTGTGTAACTTTAGATTATTCTTAGTGGGAAATCAAATGCATGCATCAAAGAGAACAGACACCCCAATGTGTTATGTAGTCTGTCTGAGTACCTTATTTAAACTGTCTCACTAGATACTGTGCTGGCCCGTTGCTTGGGAAACAGGGTTTTTACAGTAATATTTCAAAAATACAGTAGTTTGTGCAAAGTTGTTGATTGATCATAAAAAGAGGTGGCTGCATAAACTATCCTACTATAGTCTACATAGTAAGAGATGATGAGATTCTACATTACTATAAGCAGTAACAATATTGCATCAGATGTTGGTTCATAATGAGCACTAATGTGTGTACAACTCCTTTTGAAAATACTGAAACTCACATTCTACTTCACTCCTTAACCCTGTAGATTCTGCGCAATATGATCACTTACATGGGAGGTTTTCTGTTTCAGTAGCCAATGCTAATATTTAATCTGCTCTGGAAAAAATTCTTTAGGACATGAACCTGGTCCCAGTGAAGTCTTTGAAAGTCAGTGAGAATGTGATGTGCCCCTATTTACTGTGTCAAATTCAGCTGATAAAACATGTATTAAATTGAAATCTAATATGGTCCCTGACTTGACCTGAATGTTTTAGGACTTTTGGACAGTGAACGTGTGTGACTGATATTCGAGTAGCCCTGTTGCTTCCTCAGAGTTATCCCCATTTAAAGCATATATAAACTAGTGTTTGCATATATTATTATAGTGATGGAGGTTAGAGGTGCACATTGAGATGCTTGCTATCTCTAGAGACGACTTCTTGTGCCAAAGAATCTTGAGTTTTGTTGAAAAGAAGTAGTGAAGTTGACCTTTTATATAGGTTTATGTAGTTTATTTTAAACATATTGTCAATCAGTGTCTTATGTACAGACACACACACTGTGATCATGTGCACTGGTAAATAATTTGATATTTAGTTTGGGGATAAAAGATTAAAATAAAAAGAAACTTGTAATTTAAAAAAAAAATCTTTAACAGGAGTCCAGGAATTCCATTCATTTTTTGTTTAGAAGACGTTCCTATTGTTCGTATGTTATCTAAATCAGTGATAGCCCAAGGGAAAATTATACTGTCCGCAGCACTTTCTACATAGCTTCATGGATGTTTTCGCCAATACCTGTTGCACAGAAACTAAGAAAATATTTTTATTCCTAAGATTTTATTCATTACTTGAGATTTTAGTCACTTGTTCGTTTTTTGCTTTTATTTTGCCAGTGCTCATTTCCAAGGCCTTTTTGTCAGTTTTTCCTTTTTCATAGTGAAAATATTTTGTCTCTGGAATTGATTATTTTAAGGTTAAAAGGCGCAAAACGAGACAGCAGAAGCATGTAGAAATTTCAAAACTTAAAAAAATTAACCCTCACTACTTAACAAATATATAATTCCTTTTTTGATGTTCTATACAAAATTATTTCAGCAAAATATTAAACAGGACACTCTTGAGACTGGTTGGCCAAGGAGAGAGTCAGTCATGGCTTTTAATTGTGCACTTGTACAGCATGTAATGGAAGCACTCATGCAGGTACTCATAGAAATGTAGGGCTGGAAGGGACCCAAGAAGACATTAACTCCAACCCCCTGTACTGAGGCAGGACCAAGTAAACCTAGACTATCCCTGACAGGTGTCCGTCTAGATGGTTTTAAAAACCTCCTATGATGGGAATTTCACAACTTGCCTTGGAAGCCTATTCCAGAGTTTAACTATCTTTACAGTTGAGAAGTTTTTCCTTACATCTAATCTCTAAATATCCCTTGCTGCAGATTAAGGCCATTGGACATGGAGAATATTTGTTCACAGTCTTCCTTACAACAGACCTTAGCATATCGGAAGACTGTTATCAGGTCCCCCTTCTGTCTTCATTTCTTAAGACTAAACATGTCCAATTTTTTTACCTGGCCACATAGGTCAGATTCTCTAAAACCTTTTATTATTTTTGTTGCTTTCCTTTGAACTCTTTCCAATTTGCCAACATCTTTTTCAAATTGTGACACCTAGAACTGGATGCAGTACTCCAGCTGCGGCCTCACCAATGCCAAACAGAACAGGACAATTACCTCCCACTTATTACGCACAACACTCCTGGTAATACACCTCAGAGAGTTAGCCTTTTTTGCAACTTCATTACATTGTTGTCATTTATTCAATTTGTGATCCCCTGTAACCCCCAGATCCTTATCAGCAGTACCACCACCTAGCCAGTTATTCCTCATTTTGTAGCTGTGCATTTGATTTTTCATAAGTGAAGTACTTTGCACTTGTCTTTACTAAATTTCATCTTGTTGATTTCAGACCAGTTCTCCAATTTGTCAAGGTTATTTTGAATTCTAATCCTGTCCTCCAAGTGCTTGCAACTGCTCCCAGCTTGGCGTTATCTGCAGATTTTACAAGCACATTCCATTATGTACTCCATTATCCAAGTCATTAATTGACCCCTGCGGGACTCCAGTAGTTATGCCTTCCCAGTTTGACAGCAAACCATTGATGATAACTCTTGGCTTATGGTCTTTTAATCAGTTGTGCACCCATCTTCTAGACCACATTTTCCTAGATTTCTTATGAGAATGTCATGTGGGACTGTGTCAAAAGCCTTACTATAATAAAAATATCACGTCTATTCCTTTTTCCCTATGCACTTGGTCAGTGACACTGTCAAAGAAAGCCGTTATGTTGGTTTGGCATGATTTGCTCTTGACAAATCCATGCTGGCTATTCCTTATAACCCTGTTATGCTCTGGGTGCTTACAAATTGATTGATTAATAATAATCTTTCCAAGTATTGACATCTTTTTCCTGCTGTACTTGGCTGTTCTTACGCCAGCAGAAAAGGGACATTTTAAAGGAATCCTATTTACTGAGCTGCTTTTTGTGTTAAACTTCCTTGAAGTGAATAGATAGAAAAGAAAATCTCTGTACTATTGGGTAGATAACCAGTTCATGTCATTTAGGTTAAGTTTTCTATTCTGTACCAATATCCTTAGGTAAAGGCCTGTGCCTGGCTAAGCCTGAACATTGCATAAGTAGTTTGATGCTGTAAAACTTTGCAAGAGAACTTTTTTCATAATGTCAAAATGAAAGTTTTCAAATGATTGGACAAATCTATACTTAACTGAAAAAATATATGTATGGTTTTTAAACTCAGGCGAGATACTATTGCTTTAAAATGGATTGGTAATATTGACTGTCATAACTATTTTTAGTATGTGTAAGAGAGCACATTCCTCCAAGATTAATCTTATTTTAGAAAACAATCCCATCTATTTAACCTCCATACCAGAAATTGGTATTTCTACAAAAATTGCAGCTCCAGAGTGGGTAAGTTAGGCTTTTTCTTATGCTTTATTTTGAATTACACTGATAATTATGGTGCTATTGTATATAGATACATTTTCTTACTAGCATCCATAGAAAGAAATCTCTTTATTCTCGCATATTAGATGTGCTTTGTTTCAAAGGTATGTTCTGATTGGACCTGCATACAAGATTATTTGCAGTGAATTCTGCTTAAAACTCACTAAAATAACAATTGCTTTATTTCACATTACTGTCCTGTACATACATTTTTATAAAAACCCATTTATGAGCTTCTGTTCAGACATGCTGACTTACAGGGTTTTTTTTAAAAAAAAGAAAAACAAGTGGTTTAGGTTTTGTTTTTACAACTGAAGTTTGCTGATATGGATAACGTTAAGATGTTTGTAATGAGTTCTATTCCCTCTGGGTCTTGCAGAGAACATAGCATCTGTCGATGTGACTTAAAAGGCTAGGATTTATGACAGAATTGTACAAACATGTTTGATTAGATACAGATCTAGAACATTGTTTCAGAATCACAAAAATACCAGGGTGGCGGTATTGTAGATAGCTTATTTTGTCAGGTGGATTAACCTTGAAAAACTAATTTTAAAAGATAGCATTCAGAAATCAGAACCATTGTAAGTGGCAGATGCATTATTTTTAGCAAATTATACATAGTATTACGTTTTGTGCAACTATATAATAACCTCTAATGTTTATAGAATCATTTAAATTATCTATAATTTTAAAATAAATAATTTTTTAAAAGTACCTGCTGTATTAGAAGAGCATATTTGCAGGGTAACCAGTTTAAATCAGTGAACTCAAAATGTACTTCCTTTTCCTTTTATTTTCTGAAATAAATTGTGTGCTGTGGTAAATTAAAAATACCTCACAGATTCTGAACCATGTAACAAGCCTGTTGATCCCAGCACTATAGTAGGTAAATCTGTTCAGGAGAACAGTTGGCCTGCTATAATGCATACTCCCATGCTCTATATCCTTGGCCAGATAGCCCTCCTCATAACTTCATTCCCCCTTCTACTCCCCCCCACACAAAAAAATAAAAATAAAAGGGAAATCACTTCCATTGCTACAAATGACAGCCACTGGAAACTGAGGAAGGCATGCATGTACTATTAAATAATCTTACTTGTTAGTGCTTTTCATCTCTAAATAGCCTAAGGGCTCAACAAATTACAGTATATACGTACAGCACCACTAAAAATGCAGCCGCACCTCAACAAAGAAGCCAAAGGTAGAACAGACATGTAAAATGAGCGTACCTGCTCACTATTAGAGTCAAAGTGAAGGTACATCACTGGAAAGACAGAAGCATGGCTTATTCATATTTGTTTTACTTTCAGCCCCCACTTCTAGAATGGTGCAGTTACGTTACCGGGTGTCCAGTTTACTGTGTATCAGAGAAAGAGCATCTGTTCCCCATCTCTCTGTGAGATAAGCTTTTTAAAATTCTTCTCTCTCTCTTTCCCCTCCACTCCATCTTCCCTCTGTGTGAAATAAGAATCCTTCCTAAAATTTGGCCTGGGAACCTCTTTAGTCCCAATTCACTCATTGCAGAATTGATTTTATCCATTGATCTCTTTGGGTCTCTATGAGCGCAAGCATCTGACCATGTGGATCCCATTGCAGAACTAGAAATTTCATGCTTCAGTGTAATTTCCTTCAAGCAGCTTAAGGAGTATAGCCTATACCTGCATGTTTCATTGATAAAAACACTTCTGGTCACTCACATTGTCAATCCAAAGGCTCCTTCCCCCCTCAAAAAAAAATCCAGTATACAAAGGGTTAAATTTTGGTAACAGAAAATGCTAACTGTTTAAGGTTAATTTTACAATGTTTTATAAGTTATAACGTATCTTTATTTTTCGAGATGCATCCAGTGGGAAAGTGCTCAACAGTGAGAACATTTATTCACCTACAGCCCCCAGCTAAAATCTCTCCAAAACATCATTAAGGATCTCAACTTATCCTAGAAGATGGTCCCTCACTCGCACAAGCCGTGGGAGGCAGGTCTATCCTTGCTTGTAGACGGCCCCCCAGTCTGAAATGAATACTCACCAGCAACCATAAACCATACAACAAGAACACTAACTATCCCTGCAACAAACCCCATTGACAACTCTGACCACACATCAACTCTAGTGGCACCATCACAGGTCTTAACCACATCAGCCACACCATCAGGAGCTCATTCACCTGCACATCTACTAATGTGATATACACCATCATGTGCCAGCAATGCCCCTCTGCCATGTACGTTGGCCAAACCAGGCTGTAACTATGAAAAACAATAAATGGACACAAATCAGACATAAAAAGGGTAACATTCATAAGCCAGTAGGAGAGCACTCCAGTCTCCCAGGACACTCTGTAGCTGACTTGAAAGTTGCCATACTTCAACAAAAAAACTTAAGAAACAGACTTCAGCGAGAAACTGCAGAGCTGAAACTTGTATGGAAACTTGACACAATCAATCAGACTGGGTCTGAATAGGGACTTGGAATGGTTATCTCATTACAAAAGTAATTGTCACTGTTCACACATTCTCACCTTCTAATCAACGGTCATGAATAGGCCTCATCTACTCTAACTGAATTGACTTTGTTTGCACTTGCCCTCTCCATTGTTTTGTTTCTCAACCTTGGATGTATATATATACACCTCATATCTGGTTTCCACTTTATGCATCTAACGAAGTGGGTTGCAGCCTGCAGAAATTTGTTAGTCTTTAAGGTGCTACAGGACTCTCATTGTTTTTGCTGTATACAGACTAACACAGCTATGCCTCTGGAACATTTATTCTGTAATTTATGTTCTTCTTTGTTTAGCTTTAAGGACAAAATTGCTGTGTGATTTTAGGCAAGTTACTTAAGTTTTCTGTCCCTCAATTTGCTAGTCTGTAAAATGGTGGATAATCTTGGCCACACACATCAGGATAAATTATGTAAATATAACAATTCAAGATCTTGCAGAAAGTGGAAAAAAATCACAGCCCTCCCAAACCAAACTTTAGCCAGTCTCTCAAAATGTAATTTTGCTGTGGATTTCTTAATGCTGAAAACAAAACGCTTGATCAAAATATAAGATATGTTGCAGCAGGTACTGCAAGTAGGGAAGATGGGAGGCTGCAGTTACTACAGAGATTGAATTAAAAATAGTTTGGATTCCTTCAGCAGTAAATTTAATTGCATTCCAGTGTTTGGATTTCCTTTAAATTAACTTTAATTATGAATTCAGTTGGCTTTCTACTAGTCATTTGGGTAAGCAAAATATTTCTGTATCTTTTTTCCAGCTTTAGATACTGTGTAAGTTCTCGTCTTAACATTTTTTTGTTTGTTTTTTGGTCTGGAAGATCAACATCTTCACCTCAGCAGACACAGCAGTTGCTAAATTGTTGTTATAGAACATCTTGCCTCAGTAATCTCTAGTTCTTCTTTGAGATTGTAGACAAGCATTCCACTTCAGATGCACATGTGCCTCATTCATGCAAGATCAGAATTATTTTGAGTCGCAGTACCCATGGGGTCTATGCCTGCGCATTGCATGCTCTCTGATGCTCAGTAGCCAGTGCATAAAGAACAGAGTGGGTGCAGCCACTTTCCAGTTTCTTCTTAACATCTTGTGGATGAGAGATAGTACGCTGATAATATTGATAGCTCCAGCATGGCTCAGGGAGTTCTGATCTCATGAACCTGTAACTATGACCTCCAATCACGTTTCTGACCTTCCCGGACATGATCACACAATCACAAGGACAAGTCCTGCAACTGGACCTTGCTTCCCTCCATCTCACTGCCTGGATGCAGGTTGGCTAACATCTGTTGATGGATCTTGCTCATTAGTAGTTCAGAACGTTCTAGTTTCCAGCAGAAAGAACTCCACTAGACTCACCTATGCTACTAAATGGATTCTCTGTTTGGCGTTTTGAAAACCAGCTATTCTTTTTGAGCACTACTTGCTGCCATCTTCAATAAGGTTGCCAAATACTCAATAACCTACTAACCTTCAAGTATCCAGGTCTTTCCCTTGGCTCCAATAAAGTATACTTTGTGATTATTTCTGCCCGCCAGCCTCCAGGGGAAGGTCACACAGTTTCGTTTCATCCAACCATGACTAGGTTTCTCAAGGTGCTTGTTCTTGCCTTTCCACAAGTCACAGGTCCATCTCCCTGGGGAACTCAGTGTTGTTTTTGCAGGTTTGATGGGTACTCTCTTTGAGACACTGGTATCCTGTTCTTTATACTGCCTGTCTATAGTGATCGCCTTTTTTAGCTGCCATTCCCTTGGCCAGAACAATAAAGGAAATTCAAACCTTATGGCAGGACCTTCCTACGCAGTATTTCATAAGGACAAAGTGACCCTGAGGCCTCACCTGAACTTCTGACCTAAAGGGGTTTCTGATTTTCATCTTAATCAAATGATTCAACTACCTGTCTTGTTCCTCAAGCCTTGGGAGAAGCCAAACTTCATACCTTGGATATTGTCAGGTGCCTGTCTTACTATTTAGACTTAACAAAATCATTCAGGAAATCTCCCAGACTGGATTAGTGAAGAACCTGCAGAATGATTATGGCTGGCTTGTCCTTTATGCCCTCAGTTACAGAGTGCCAGAGAGTATGTAGGGTGCAGAGCACAGCCCCAATGGATGATGCTACTCAAAAATATAATTCCTAGGGCATATTTTTTAGAAAAACTTCCAAGGTTGATGTAAAAATTGTGAGTATTGGAGAATTCACCGTGACTCTTGGTAAGTTGTTGTTCCAATTGTTAATTATTCACTGTTAAAAATGTACACCTTATATCCAGTCTGAATTAGTCTAGCTTCAGTTTTCATCCACTGGATCATGATATATCTTTTTCTTCTAGAATGAATAGCCCATTATTAAATATTTGTTCCTCACATAGGTACATAAAAATTGTAATCAGGAGAAAGTTAAGGGGTGGTCTTTAACTTTCTCTTTGTTAGGCTCATAGAGCTCAATCTATTTAGCTAATCACCAGAAGACATGTTTTCTACTTCTTTAATCATTCTTGTGCCTCTTCTCTGAATACTCTAATTTATCAATATCCTTCTTGAATTGTGAATTCCAGAACTGGACTCAGTATTCCAGGTGCGGTTGCACTAGTGCTAAATAGAGAGGTAAAATTACCTCTCTACTGCTGCTGGCGATTCCCTTGTTTGTGCATCCAAAGACTGCATTATCCTTTTGCCCACAGCATAATACTGGGAGTGCATGTTCAGCTGATTATCCATCATGACCCCCAAGTCTTTTTCAGAGAAACTGCTTCCCAGGTTAAAGTCAACCATCCTCTAATTATGGTTTACAGTTTTTGTTCCTACACGTATACATTAACATTTACCTGTGTTTAAAAAGCATATTGTTTACTTTGGTCCAACTTACCAAGTGATCCAGATCTCTCTGTATCAGTGACCTATCCTGTTCTTTATTTACCATCCCCCTGTTTTTGTGTCATCTGTAAACTTTGAGTGATCATGTTATGCTGTTTTCCATCTCATTGATAAAAATGTTAGAGTAGGACCAAGAACTGATCCCTGCAGGATCTCACTACAAACGAACCTGCTTAATGATTATTTCCCAATACAATTATGTTTTGAGATGCTCGTATAAGTTAGCTCACTTTTAATCCATTTAACGTAAGCCAAGTTGATTTTATATCATTCTAGTTTTTTAATCAAAATGTCTTGTGGTACCAAGTCAAATACCTTAGAGAAGTTTAAGCATATTATGTCAATACTATTATCTTTCTCAAACAAACATGTAATCTTATTAAAAAAAGACATCAATATAGCCTTGCAGGATCTATTTTTCATAAATTCATATTGACTAGCATTAGTTTTATAACCTTCCTTTAATCCTGTATTAACTGAGTCCTGTATCAATCACTCCATTATATTGCTCATGATCAATGTCAGACTGAGGAGCATATAATTATCCAGGTCATCCCATTTACCCTTTTAAAATATTGTCATAATCTTAGCTTTCTCCCAGTCTTCTGGACTTTCCCCAGAGTTCCAAGACTTATTGAAAGTCAACATTAATGGTCCAGCAAGCCATAGAATAGAATATTGAATACTTCTGCCTCTTCTGCATGATTGTTGATAAACCTACCATTTCCATCTAGTAATGGACCAATGCCATTATTAGGATTCTTTTTGTTTCTAATATCTTTAAAAAAACTCCTTATTGTCCTTAACTCTGCTGGCCATAGATTTTGCCTTGCGTCCCTTTGCTTCCCTTATCAATTTTCCTAGCCTCTGATTTATATTCATTACTGTCAACTTCCCTTTTCTTCCATGTATTACATGTTGTTCTATTTTTTTTTATAACTGCCTTCAGTTCCCCTGTTTTGGTTGATTTTTTTTAACCAATACAGCCTTCTTCCTCAATTGTGGGTAATATGTTTTTTGGGGGGCATCCAGTAAATTGTTCTTCAACAACTGCCAATTATCATTCTTATTTTTAAAAATGTAAGAATGGGCATGCTGGCTTAGATCATACTGGTCCATCTAACCCAGCATCCTGTCTTTCAACAGTTGCCAGAGTCATGCTTCAGAGTGAATAAACAGAACTGGGCAATTATCAAGTGATCCATCTCTTGTCGTCCAGTTCCAGCTCCTGGCAGTTAGGGATTTAAGGTCACCCAGAGCATGAGGTTGTATTCCTGACCATATTGGCTAATAACCATTGATGATCCTATCCTCCATGAACTCATCTAATTCTTTTTTGAATCCAGTAATACTTTTGGCCTTCACAACACCCCTTGGCAATGAGTTCCACAGGTTGACTGTGTGTTGCATGAAGAAGTATTTCCTGATGTTTGTTTTAAACCTCCTGCATGTTAATTTCATTGGGCGACCCCTGGTTCATGTGTTGTTTGAAGGGGTAAATAACACTTTCTCTGTATCGTTCATGATTTTATAGTCCTCTGTCATATCCCTCTGTAGTCATCTCCTTTCTAAGCTGAACATTCCCAGTCTTTGTTATCTCTCCTCATGGAAGCTATTCCATATCCCTAATCATTTTTGCTGTCCTTCTCGTTAGTTTTTCCAATCTAATACTATCTTTTTTAAACTGGGGCAACCAGAATTGCACACACTATTCAAGATGTGGACCATGGTCTTAAATAGTACCATTATGATAATTTTCTTGTCGTCTTATCTATCCCTTTCTTAATGGTATAGTTAGCTAACATTGTTAGTTTTTTTGTCTGCTGCTGAACAATGAGCAGATGTTTTCAGAGAACTAACCAGAATTTTCTGATTAAATTCTTCCTCCCATCTGATTTCTCATAATTGTTTTCAGTTTAGTAAAACACTAAGTATATATGTATACTTTCCTGTTTTTTCTGTCAAGATGAGGTCTAATATAGACTTCCCCTATGTTGGATGCAATACTTCCTGAGTTAGGAAATTGTCATTTATAATATTTAGGAATTCTAAGAATGTTTTAGTCCTGGAAGCATGAGACCTCTACCATATATCACTCAAATTGAAGTCCCCCATGATCTCTCAATTTTTTTCTCTACTCATTATGGATAAGTGCATAAGGAGTTGGTCATTTGATTCTGTAATGTGATTTGGTGGTTTGTAGAAGACACCAACTAATGATACCCTATCTTGTGCTTTATCTGTTATGACATAAGTATTCAAGATAATTTTCTTCTGAGTTATCAGTTGCTTGGAAACAGGTAATGTCGTATGTGACACAGAGTGCCATTTCCCCTTTCCTTTTCTTTTGCCCACCTGATATTTCCTAAAGGGATTATAACCCCTGATTTTAACATTTCAATCATGAAAATCATCACACCCGGTTTCGGTAATGCTAACTAGATCAAATTTATGCTCATAAATATGCAATTCCAATTTTTCTTGTTAGTTACCCAGATTTCTAGCACTGATGTATAGGCAACTAAAGAATTTCTTCTCTTCATGTGCTTTGGCTCCTTGATTGATTTTTGTTCTCAACATCCCTATTTCAGAGAAATACTTGAATTTCTTTTCAAGTCTCTTTTGCAAGTGTTTTGAACTAACAAATACTTATTAACATGTATATAGTTAGATTATAAAGCTTAATGATACTATCATTTTGCAGAAGCCTTCCTCAGGGGTGCTCCTGAACCTAGACTTAGTGCCAAGATCTGGCCTACCTTCAGTTGCTAGGATAAAAAGAAAATTCTCCATCACTAGAGAATCTTTGACACAGAATTCTAAAAAAGGAAATTCACAGGTAGACCTTTTTCATGAGAAGATCTTTAGTGCATATGTAACTATCAACAGTTAAGCCTTATGCTAGAAGTATATCGTTAGGCAAGTAGCAGAATAAAATAAGGTCCTAATCCTGCAAAAGCATCCTACTAGTTGGACTTTTACACCAGTACCAACATGGGGGTCAGAGAGATTCAGTATGACTTTTAAGTGTCCACCTGCCTATTGCACTGGCATCTTAGTTGTGTTATTTATATGTAAAAGATTCTAATACTAGCATAATTTATATTCTATACTGTTCCATGCAAACAAGCAATTATTATTTTGAAAAGATTTAACAGTTAAAAATGAATGACGATCTATATTATACTTTGAGTTCTGGGTTTTCAGAGAAATAGCCACTGTTATGAATGGCACAAGATCACTAGTTTGTGAGAATATACTTTTTAGCACAGATGAAAGCTTAAACACATTTAATTTTCTAAAACTTCCCTTCCATCTCCTAAAAATGATCATTTTTGAAGAGAACACTGCTTTTCTGTTAAGGGCCCTATTCAGCTTTCCTAACTTGTAAGTGAGACAACAAGCAGCTATAACAAAGCATTTGCACTGGATCAGCTGACTCCCTAAAGCATTTTGATTAGAAGTCCAAAATATCAACCTTGATTTTATACAGTTTAGCAATAGTCTGGATGGCTTTACATTGTATTAATTCAAAAATGTATGTCTGCTTCTTCTAGTCTCCTGATACTTTTTTATGCTTTTCTCTGAAGTCCCTCCAGTACATGTTCCTATTTAATAATGAGATATCCTGAATTATGTGAAGTATTCCAGATTTGGATGTAAATATAGACTACTATCTGGATACTTTGCGTCATATTTCTGAGTAGGAACAACTTCTGTTGGTGAGTGAGACAAGCTTTCAAGTTCTCTCACTAACAGAAGTTGATCCAATAAAAGATATTACCTCAGCCACTTTGTCTCTCTCTAATATCCTGGGTCTGACATGGCTACAAAAACACTGCACAATTCTGAGTATACAGTGTCCCAAAATTAGCCTTCTTTGATGACTCCTATTTGATTTGCTGTCTGTAAGCATCAGCAGTCTTTTTCAAAAATCATTATCCAGATTTCTCCTCTTTACTGCATTATTTTTCACTATGATGGACTTAGTTTTTAGAGATATTGAGTACCCAAAACAGTAATTGTGGAAAAAGAGCTGCAGGTGATCAGTACCTCTGAAAATAAGGCCCACTTATTTTTGTTTCTTCTTTGAGTGATTGCCTTTGCATAGTGTACTTCAAATTGCACATATGACTAGGACTGGATTTTTTCCTAGCAGTGTCTTTCTAGTCTGCTCATGTGCCTGTAAAAATTTGCATGTGGCTGTAAATAATTGCATGAATTGACATAAATATTTCCTATCCAGGACCACAATGCCTGTTTGGAGTTTCTGTGGGAAACCCACATCCCTTCCAAGTTCAGTAGCTGGAGGTCTTTTCTGAGCAGAATTAAGCAATCTAGTGAGTTTGTTATGAAAGTTCCTCATAGAGGAGACCATGATGGTAGGAACGACATCACACTGCGAAATACCCCATGTGTGTCAGTCTGAAGAAGTTAAGAGTAGCACTTCTTTTGGTCCCAGGTGATTCCAAGATTTCCGTCCCTCCTCCAGCTCTGAGAGATTCAGGAGAGCAGAGCCAGGGAAGACAAGGACAAAAAGACAGGTTGCTTGACTCAGCCCTCTAAAAAGAGGCAGAAGTCCACATCCTGTTTCAAGTCATTGGGAGCTTTATGTTCCCAAGAGGGCCTCTTTAGTATCAGGCAGGACCAGACCAGGACTTTCTTGAAAAACAAGGCTGCAGCACCATCTGGTATGGGACTGGTACTTTGGCACCAAAATTTTCTACATTGGTACCACTGGATGTGATGCTGTCTAGCTCAGTGACTCAGGTTACATAAACACCTCTGTTGGCTCTACTTTCTTAGCTTTGAATGACCTCTTGATACTCCCAGTACTGGAGTCACCATTGCTTTCCAGACCCCAGTGCCCAGTACTGGGTTTTCAGCCAGTACTGGTCTCCCTGTAGTACCCTTCTCAGTCCCTGTCCTCCAGTAGAAGTTGAGCCAGACTGTTGCCAGTATTGTCAATTAGTAGTAGAGATAGGTTACTGATGTCTCTTCTAGTATGGAGAACTCCATCTTTGGATCTGGGCTCTGAATCTTTAGTCAGAGGAGGACTATGGCCAGCACCCATCCCTGGACTATAGATTGATGCCAAACAGAACATTGTGAGATAGTACCCTCACTATTCTCGTGACAGAGTACCCAGCACCATACGGCCCTGCCCCGAGGGGTTATGATATTCCACAATAGCAGTATTGTGGCCTGGAAGACCTCTGTGGCTAATACCCTACCTATTCAGCTTATGAGAGAAGAGACCATGGAGATCCAGGGCTCCCAGAGAAGAGGAGCCTCAGCCTCCTCCAGACAGTAGCATGAGGTGGCGGAACAAGAGGATGCTATACTGGTGATCTTGTCATTCTCTTCCCCAGATGTGGTAGTGATCTCAGCTTTCCCTCCATGCCATGATGATCCTAAGGCTTACTTAAAAAAGTCAGTCATTACAACCTCCCTGGAAAAGGTCCACAGACTGCTGGACATTCTACATAGCTGAAGTCTGAGTAGGGTAGCACTCTCAATTAACAAAGCCACCCTCTAACTCACCAAGATAGTTTGGCAGCCACTTGCCAATTTTCCACCACTGCCCAAGAGGGTGAAAAGAGGTATTTCATATCTGCTAAGAGGTTGGAGCATGTATTCTGTCATCCACCTCCCAACTCTCTGGTGGTGTTGATGACCACAAAATGTAGCAGACAGAGACAGGCCAGGTTGGTGCCACCGGAGAAAGAAGTGAAGAGTCTTGACCTCTTTGGGAGAAAGGTGTTGTCTTCTGCCTTTCTCCACTTTTTACCCCCCCCCACTTTGCTGGCCAACTATGGTATACCATCTATGATAAGTTAGCTGACTTTTGCTGATGTAGTGCCCCAAGACATTAAAGACCAGTTTCAGGCCCTCATTGATAAATGCTTGTGAGCCCTTCTCAAGACTTCATCTCAGATATCTACAAGTCCAGTTGTCTGCACTCTGGGCAGGTATAATCTTGATTTGCTACTTATGGCTCCACAAGGGGTCTTAGCCTTGCTTGCTTGGTGGGAAGACAGAGGAAAAATATTTGGGGGAGTACAGTTCAACTCCTTACTTTCAGCAAAGATTAACCACAGGCGTATCCCTCATAGTTTGGGGAGCACACATGGAGAGCCTGGTCAACCAATGGACATGATATCCTCAGTAGTCTATGCTTCACATCACTGTGTTGGAGCTAAGAGCAGTCAGATTAGCCTGCAAGCAATTCCTTCCTCACATATGTGGCCAGTCAATCTAGATATTTTCAGAAACATGATGGTGGTCTATTCTATCAACAGGCAGGGAAGAACATTGTTCCTGACAGCTCTGCATGGAGGCCATTACCCTCTAGAACTGGTTCATTCCTGTACAGATTGCTCTGACTTCTATCCACCTGCCAGGGATCCACAATTCTGGCAAATTCTCTGAGCAGTCATGTTTCCACAGAATGCAAGCGGGAGCTACGTGAGCTGACTCTCTGGAGATGTTTCTGTTGTGGGGTCTCCCCTTCCTGGGTCTCGTTATGTTCCATGGTAACTAACAAGTCCAGGCCCTGTGGACGATGTGTTTCTCATATGATGATTGGGAGCTCTGTGATGTACGTACATCCTGATTCCTCTCTCACCTTGGGTGGTGAAGAAAATCAGACAAGACCAGGTGCAAGCCATCTTCACAGCGCCAGGTTGGGCAAATCAGCTCTGATACCCTACACTTCTACAATTATCTACCTGACCTCCTGTCCATCTTCCCTGATACATCAGCTATTAGGATACATCAGGATAAAGGATGGACTTGCCACCCAACCCAGCTATGCCTCACATGAGGGCAAGTTATTGGGTGGATGTCAGAGTTAGAAAAGCCTGTTTGGTTGATGCTCAAGCATTCTGAGTGGCAGTGGAAAGGATTTTACTAGGAAGTGTTATGAAGCAGTGGAAAAAGTTTATGTTTCAGTGTAATTAACATGGAATTCCCCCTTTATAGGCAAAGATTCCAGATATACTGGGCTATCTTTTTGTCCTTAACGTCTTCAGGGCTGTTTGTTAGCTCTTTCAAGATGCACTTTGTGGCTATCAGCATGTTTCATCCACTGGTAGACACCTATTCTGTTTTTCCCCACATAATAGTTTGCTTCCTGCAGGCTATGATTCAAGTCTTTGTCTGGTGGCAAAACCTTTAGCAGCCTGATAAACTTGAACTTTGTTTTAACCCTTATTAAGTCACCATGTGAGCCCCTGGCATCCTGCTCTGTACTACATCTTTCTATGAAGGTAGCCTTTTTGGTAACTATCACATTAGCAAGAGTTGTCGGGGAGCTAAGGATGCTTATGATTGAGCCCCCTCCCATGTAGAGTACTCCAGAAGGACAAAGTATCTATGAGACTATACCTTAAGATTATCCCTAAAATGATGTTAGACTCTCACATCATTTCAAGCATTCATATTTCCAGTGTTTTATCCTAAACCTCATGCTAGCAGGAAAGACGTAGTGTGGCACGCATTGGACATGTGTAGGGCTCTTGACTTTTACTGCAGGGACCAGAATCATTTAAATAATCCTCTACCTTCTGTCTCATTTGTGGAACATACACAAGGGTTGTCTGCCTCTTCTCGGAGGCCTGAAATGAATCTTAGGGTGCCTTCTACTTGGCTACACAGTGAACAATATTTCCCTTGAGGGCAGCAGGAAGACACACAAAAAATAGAGCTCAGGCATTATCAGTAGCTTCCCTTAGCAATGTCCCTATTCCTGACATCTATAGAGAAGCAACTTAGAGTTCTGTACACAACTTTGTTAGACACTATGCACTGAGCATGTGGGCAAGACTCATCAGCCAGACACCTGGAAAGAATTCTCTGTAGTACCTCAGAACCCACTGCATCTAACATCCCATCACAGGCCACTAGGCATATTTACAGCTAGTAGTCAAAGATCAGTCAATTGCCAAATTTGGCTATCCCATCATATTCTCCTCTCCATAAAATTATCACGCTCAGTCTTGAAGCCTGCTAGGTTTCTTGTCCCCACTGCCCCTTCTCCCAACAAGCCCTTATGCCATAATTGCCAGACATTTTTCATTCCAGGTTATCAAAGTCCAGGGCTTCCCCCCCAAATAAGAAGCCCCCAACCTGTTGCCTAATTCTCCATCCTTTTTCCCCACAACAAACCCTCCTTAAACAGGCTCCCAAACCCATCTTCTAAACCTTCCTGATCCCTTGTACTACACAGCTAGAACCTTTCATGTCGTAGGATAAAATGCCCCGAATGTTCTCCTCTCTAATTCTTAGACAACCATCATATACTCTAAGATCTGCGCGTGGTATATTTCTATGTGTGTCTATGTATGTAATATGTTATGAAAGGAGACTCAAAGAGCTTGGCTTGTTTAGCCTGGCCAAAAGAAGGCTCCGGGGGGATATGCTTGCTCTATATAAATATATCAGGGGGATTAACGTTAGGGAGGGAGAGGAATTATTTAAGTTTAGTACTATTATAGGCACGAGGACGAATGGGTACAAATTGGATATTAGGAAATTTAGACTAGAAATTAGACGAAGGTTTCTAACCATTAGGGGAGTGAAGTTCTGGAATAGCCTTCCGAGGGAAGTAGTGGGGGCAAATGACTTATCTGGCTTTAAGACTAAGCTTGATAAGTATATGGAGGGGATGTTATGATGGGATAGTTTAAGCAATTGATTTTGGATTATCGGCAGATAAGTCTGCTCAATGGTCTGTGGGAATGCTGGATGGGATGGGAACTGAGTTACTGCAGAGAAATCTTTTTTGGGTGCTGGCTGGTGAGTCTTGCCCACATGCTCAGGGTTTAGCTGATCGCCATATTTGGGGTCGGGAAGGAATTTTCCTCCGGGGCGGATTGGCAGGGGCCACGGAGGTTTTTCGCCTTCCTCTGCAGCATGGGGCATGAGTCGCTTGCTGGTGGATTCCCTGCAGCTTGAGGTCTTCAAATCTCACTTTTGAGGATTTCAATAACTCAGTCATGGGTTCGGGGTTGTTATAAATGTGTATGGGTAGGGTTTTGTGGCCTGCCTTGTGCGGGAGGTCAGACTAGATGATCATATTGGTCCCTTCTGACCTATGAGTCTATGAGTCTATG
>ML675613.1:19503938-19556607 GCA_007922155.1 Mesoclemmys tuberculata | reverse complement strand
TTGTTGTGCCCAGAGATCTCCAACTCTGCAAAGTACTTTCATATCCATTATTCTGTTTCAAACTTTACTTCTCAGTTAGCTCAGTCAGGGTTCACTTTGCTGCTATTTCTACACATGAGCCTCAAGTGGATGGATACACAGTTTTTTCTCACTTAACTGTGGTAAAGTTTTGAAAAAATTTTGAAAACATCAAGTTGTTTCCATTAATGAAAGAACCAATCTCTTCATGGTATCTCAGCGTAATTCTTTCTAGTGTAATGGGCCCACTCTTCAATTCAATTGATTGATTAATAAACTTCTCTATGAAAACATCCATTTTAGTCACAATCATCTTGTCAAGAAGAGTTGGAGAAATTCAAAGTTTGGTGGTGGATCCACCCTCTTTATTCTGTGTTCTTTCTGGGCAAGGTGTGTCTCAGATCTCATCCTAAGTTTTTACCAAAGGTAAAATTCTATTTAGACTAGAAGATTTATCTGCTTATATTATCCCCTAAGGCACATGTTTTTAGAGCAGAACCTATGCTCCATATGTTGGACTCCTGAAATTCTTTAGCATTTTATTTACAGAGGACAGAACTTTTTAAATCTTCACCTAGACTTTTTTGTCTCTGTGGCAGAGTGAAGGGGAAACCCGTCTCTTTTTAGGGGTTGTCTCTGTGAACGTTTAGTTCACAGCAAGCTGGGGTGTGACTTTAGCCCCCACTATCTTACCTGTGCTAAGTGTCCATGTTGACCCTGCTGAACTGCACTGATAGTTCCTTAGTGTGCTTTGATCTATTCCCATTTCAAAGTGGAGAAGATCAAAGTGCATTGGGTAAGAGTTAGTTTGCATTAGCAGGATCCACGTGGACATTAATTTGTGGCAGGAGCAGATTGCAGTGCAGCAGACTTCACCGCACTGGTCAGTGTCAATCCCAGTTTCAGGGGAGAAGACTCAGGCTGAACAACGTCCATTCCTACAGCTGAGATTATCCACTGTCTCCAGTACCAAAAGCAACTTAATTGTCTGCATTGCCCCTAGAGGAGGTTTATTCTTTTTCACCATCTCCATGGCTAACCTTTTCTCCATCTTCCAGGAAGGGAGCTATTACTGCCGAGGTCTCCAAGTGGTGCTGCTGAGAAATCTGCAGACTTCTACAAACCCCAACCACCAACAACCTTCTGAGACTAGCATTGGTCCACTCTACAGCTTGTGAGTCATCCCTATGCACATGGGATGCCCATATGGCCTAATGTGGATACTGGGGCCTACTTTCACAAGAATGAAAAAAATTTCTTCACAGTCAATAAGAGGAAGAGGGCCCCCTTTCTAGCAGCTTCCCTTGCTTGATCATTAATGGTAGACTGCAAAGAGGATCAGAGTTTAGGGGCACAATGGGACTGTCTCTCTTTTTCTAAGCATCTTTCCTCCTTGTTGCTGGATGAAGCTGTATCCTTGGCAGTGTACCAGCACCAGTCGAATTTAAGGCATTCCAGGTGCTCTTTGTGTCAATTGCTGATACTCTGGAAGTTGAGAGGTGGGTCATCTCTGAGAAGTCCCACAAACTGTTTACCATGTTGTCAGGTCCTGGGCCTACCAGGATCACCTTCCCCATGCCAAAAGGATATCCCCTTGGTTCCAATCTTCAAGAATCCCTAAGGAGGTACAAATTACAGTTAAGGTTATTCCATTTGAAGGATGCTAATTCTTTAATATAAACGCTGATGAAGCTATCCTCTTTCTCTAAAAGGACCCTTGAGTGATGTTAGGGATCCTAGGAGTCTATATTCCTGCACCAGTGAGAAGCCTTTAAACCCAACTGTATCAGATGCAGCCATACTGTAACTGTTATAGACAGTTTGAATTACCCAGGAAGAGCCAGAGATTTCAGAGGAGAAAACCACCATGCACTACCATGTCTTAGCAAAAGTCCTTATCATCATCAAGGCAGAAGAATTAACTCCTTGGTCAGGAACAGGGTATAACTTCTGTTGGATCTCCCTTTTATATCCCCTCTATTTGGGAACAATTTATTTTATTTTCATGGGGTCTAGATCGTGATCACTACAGACTGTTGTGTCCCTGCACTGTAGAGGTAGACTACTCTATCCACTTTCAGATCCTCCCCAACCCTCATCCATTTTCCCTGTCCCTTTTCAGAAACCTTTCTTACAACACCCTCTTATCAATGACTTGAAAGAAAACATACAGTTATCACTAATAAAGTTTGCAAATGACCCAAAAATTGAACAATGGTAAATAAAGAGGACAAGTCACAAATACAACATGATCTAGATTGATTGGTAAGCTGGACAAAAGCAAACCAAAAAGTGTTTTAATATGTCTAAAGGTAATGTTATAAATCTAGGGCAAAAGAATGTAGGTGATGCTTACAGGATGGGGTGCCTCGATGCTGGGAAACAGTGACTCTGAAAAGAAGTGGAGGTTATGATGGATGGTGAGCTGAGTATAAGCTCCCATTGTGGCCGAGGGCTAATATGATGCTTTTGTGCATAAACAAGGGGTAGGCATAAACAAAAGTAGGAGGAGAGAGGTTATACTTCCTGTGTATTTGGCACTGGTGCAACTGCTGCTGGAATACCACATTCAGTTCTGGTCTCCATAGTTCAGGAAGGATGGTCATAAGAGAAAAGACATGGAAAAGATTGAAGGATTGGAAAACCTGCCTTCTAGTGAAAGCATCAAAGAGCTCCATCTGTTTAGCTGATCAAGCAAAGGTTAAGAGGTGACTTGATCAGTCTGTCTATAAGTAGCTAGATGAGGAACAGAAATTTGATCATTAGATGGCTCTGTAGTGTAGCAGACAAAGGTATAACAAGATATAGTGGCTGGAAGTTAAAGCTAAACAAATTCAGAAACAAGGCATGAATTTTTAACAGTAAGTGTATTACTGCACATATACTGTACACAGGAACCATTGGAACAACTTACCAAGTGGACTCTTCATGAATAGCAATTTTTAAATCAAGATTGGATGTTTTTCTAAAAGATAAGCTAAATTATTTCTGGGAAGTTCTGTGGCCTATGTTATGCAGTATGTCAGACTAAATGAATACATTGGTCCCTTCTGGCCTTAGAATCTAGGAAATCATGCTACGTTAGGAGGTGCAGTCACTTCCAAATCTCAGAACAGTGGAAGAAGTGCCTCAAGAATACAGAGGAAAGGGGTTTTATTTCCATTACTTTTTTATACTTGAGAAAAAGGGGGCTGGAGCCCTTATCTGGGCTTGAGGTGATTGAATACCTTCAATCAAAAACTCAAGTTCTGTATGTTAACTTCTGGTTCTCATAATTTCAACCCTAGACCCAAGCAACTGAAGCACATTTTTCAACCTTCAGTCCACTTATTTTCTTATAACAATTCATCTTGCCTATAAAAAATATATAAGATTCCAGGTAGGCAGTTCCCACTACCAGGACATGGTTCTGCCATTTGGTCTGTCAACAGTTGAGGGAAATCACACTATGCTTAGTGGTAGTGGCAGCTTAATGCTGGAGAATAGGTATGTCTACACTGCACACTCTTTACAGTAGTGTGTAGAGTGAACACAATGCATGCCCTCCTAGCATGGGTATAATTAGTAGGGTAGATAGTGAGGCACTGTTTAGGTGAGTAAAGACATGCCTGATCCATGTGGGTGTATATTCTACTTGGCTCTTTACATGCCCAAGCAGTGCCTTCCCTGTCTAAACTGTTTTTAGCAGTGTAGTGTCCTGCTGCCTCACTGCTGCCAGAGCTTTTGGTGCCTCAGGGAAAGGGTCTAGCAATGGGGAATGTTTTTGGCATTGGGAGAGGCAGTGGGAAGGGAAAAACTCCAGCGATGGGGAAAGCTTCTGGCAGGGAGAGGCTGTGAAGCCTTTCCTACTGCAGGGAGCTGCCCAAGCCTTCTGTCACTGCCTTCCTTCCCACCACAACCTTTCACTGATGTGTGTAGCTACACACCATACTGTGGATGCTGCTTGCTTTTTGCTGTAGAGCATAACTATACATACCATACATGCTGCCACCAATGGTGTTCAGTGTAATCATACCTTTGGAGGACTGGATCATTCACAAGAAATCTCAAGAACCGTTGACAGATTCCATACAACAGAACCTGCAATGTTTTACCTCTGTGGGGCAAAAGGGAGGTAAGTTACAGGAACAATTCTGGACTCTATGATGGCAATGGCCTATCTGCCCCAAGAAGGATTCCAAGCCATAGAAGATCTGGCCAGCCACCTACAGATTCATCCCAAGACAGCCGTTACAACTTTTTTGATTCCTATGTCACATGGCCTTCTATATGTATATTTGTAACGGAGTATGCCAGACTTCACCTTCATTGCATGCAAGGGTAGTTGAAGTCTGTATATCATCTCAGCGGAGCTCACTTAGATATGAGAGTGCAGGGCCCCTCAGAAGTCCTGTTGTCATTAGAGTGGTGGAAGGATTCTCTAAAAGTATGCAAGGGAGACCTTCTCTCCACTATTGCCATTGAAAAGATTGGTGACAGATGCTTCCACTGGAAAATGCAGAGCTCATTTAGACTATCTTCAAACATAGTGGCTATGGACTCCTGAAAAAGCCCATCAACACAAATATCTAGAAACTAAGGGCCATTTGTCAAGCATGCACAGTTTTCCTCAGTTCTGAAAGTTCTGACAATTCAGAGCGTCACTAACAATATTACAGCCATGTTTTATATCAGCAAATAAGGAGGAGTTAGATCCATGCCTATATGTCAGGAATCTGTAAGTCTGTGCAGCTGCTGTATCCACCACAAGATTACTCTGATATCTGTACGTCTACCAGGGTTGCAAAGTATTCTGTCAGATCATCTCAGCAAACAGTTTGCAAGTGACCTTTAGTGGTCAGTAAAGAATACTGTTATCCAAGGCATATTCATCAAATAAGGTCATCCAACCATAGACCTCATTGCCACCAAAGAAAACAAATAGTGCTACAAGTTTTTGTTCAGAGAAGAGAAAAGCAAGTGGTTTCTGTCAGGTGTGTTCCTGATCCCCTATTGGCCTTATGTGTATGCTTACCTTCCAATTCCATTGAACCCAAGAGTTCTCAGGAAATTCAGGTAAGACTTAGTCAGGATGATCATAACACCAGCATGGCCAAGACTATTTTGGTTCTCAGACTTAATGAATCTCTCCAATGCAGTTGCCTCTTCAGCCAGATGTGATATGCCAAAATTGAGGATAGATTCTCCATCCAGATCCATGTGCACTGTACCTTATAACATGGATGCTGCTTATTTAACATCAGTAGAGAGTAGCTGAAGGATAGAACATTCTCATCCATAGAAAAGACTATGGGTTTGTCTACACTGCAGTTAGATGTCCGTGTCTGGCCCATCCTAACTGACTCAGGCTCATGTGGCTTGAGGCCAAAGGGCTGTTTAATTGCAGTGGCTTGGCCTGCAGCCCCAGCTCTGGGACCTTCAACTTCTTAGTGTCCTACAGCCTTGGCTTCAGCCCGAGCCTGAACATCTACATCACAATTAAGAAGCCCCTGAACCTGAGTCCACTGGCACGGGCCAGCTGCAGGGTTTTAATTGCAATGTAGACATACCCTGTGAAGCTTGCTTTACAAAATGAAAAGATTCACTGCCAGGACACAGCTTTACCAGTTCTCTCTCTTTAAAACTAAGATACCAGATTTACTTAATAATCTTCTATCCTTCAAGAACTTTGGGCTATTTATGGGCTCCCTGAGTGTCCACCTAACAGCCATCTCAGCTTTCTGCCTTCCACTTTAGGGGTATTACACTTATTCACACCCTATGATAGCTAGATTCCTGAACAGCTTTATGCTGTTTCTCACTACCTTTCCCTTCCTGAGTGCACACCTTATTCACCATTGGTGTTTATGCAGTCTCTTTTAACCCTCTGCTTGTCTAGGCAGAGGTCCTGGTCGCTAGAGTACTGACCTGGGAGTCAGGGGATTGGAGTTTTGTTCCTGGCTCAGCCACAGGGCTGCAGGGTGACCAGCTTGAGTAAGGTCACTTCATCTTGTGCTCACAGGAGCCAGCTGATGATACTTTACTCCCTCTAACCAAGAGCCAACTGCCAATGCTTCAAATTCAACCCCCCAAATTCCAAACAAGCAATCTGTATGACACTTCCATCCAGGAGTCCAAGCCATTGTACCTTTGTGTACCCAGAGGCATGTATCTTTTTTGATCTTCATCCCATAACATACTCCATCATACAGTCTGGCTTAACATTTGTCCTGTGACAACATCTCCTATCAAACTATTTTCAAATCAACATAGTTTCTTCTCCACACAAGTGTGTTCCTCCAGCCAGAGTGTCTTCCCATCTTTGAAATCTCTATATTGCATTGATGGGTTTAATGGGTTCTCCATTTGAGCCCCTAACTGCATGTTCCTTCTCCATTTATCCATCAAAACAGCCTTTTTAGTAGAAATAGTGTCTGCTAAAAGGGTTGGGGAACTATGAGCTATTATGGCACGACTTCCATACAGGTTTTTCATGAAGTCAAAGTAACTTTGAGACCTCACTCAAACTTCTTGCCTGAAGGTACTGATTGACTTTCATCTCAGCCAAGTAATGTATTTGCCTGTTTTCTTTTTGAAGTCACATACCAAGCAAAGGGGAGGCTAAATTTTACATAGTAGATGTTCTTAGATGCTTCATATACTAGATGTTCTCCTTGTACTTGAATAGAACAAAAAAATATTTAGGGTGTCCTGTAATTTATGGGTATGAGGTGAAAGGTCAGGCATATAAGTGGGGAGACTTTCTAACTGGATTCTACATGAATTAAGTTGTGTTATGAAATATAGCCAACGTATACCAATTGTTCAGAGTGATTGCCCATTCTGCAAGAACTCAAGCAGCTTCTGTGAGAAACATTCCAGTACGATAGATATGTAGGACAGCTACTTGGGTAAGTTTATGCAGCATTACTATAATAGAGGCATTGAGATCTGATATCCATGTCAGGAGGGTTGTCTGACAATTATCATTTTAGATAGACTCCTAGAAACTACCTTCTGTGATCAAGATCACTGCTTGTGAGTTCTTAGCAGTGGAATTTATATGGACAAGCACTTGAAGAAGAATGAACCATTACTTACCTTCCACTAATTGTAGTTCTTTGAGATGTGCTACCAGTGTATATTCCATGACCTCCCTTCCATGTCCGCTACTGCAGAATCTGGTAATATGTGGAATCTGTGTTGACAGACTTCTGTATAAAAGTCAGACTTCAGCCATAAATACTTGCATATGTTTTAATCCAAAATTCCCTTAATTTCCTTGTGTATTTCCAGGTCACATTTTCTCTGGCAGAACTACACTGATGAGATTCGTGTTCTTCTGACATAAGAATACTGATATCGTTGCACACTACACAGGGTGAATCATTGTGTGCATTCCTTTGAAAACCTCTAGTATTTGTGTGAATGCAGAATTTGGTTGTAAATCTTTGTAAAAACTTGAAGTATTCTAGACTTCCAGAAAACCAAATTTTCTGTTCTGCATAATAAATTACATTAAAGTTGCTTGTCTGTAACACACGAAATAAAGCAATCTTCAGAAAGATTGTGTGATCTAAAAAATTAACATAGTTTAACAAAAACAGCCAAGCAAATTGGTAGAAAATCTTCCCTTACCAAATTTAAACTCATTTAATAAAAAAAAACTTCTTTGTATAAGGAAAGCAGTTTGGCATTGTATTAGGAAATGGGAGGACTTCATAATTTATAAAAAATTGTAATCCCACCCCCCCATTACTGATAAAAAAATGTTAACATTTATTTAACTCCAATGTTTAACTGTTCATTAAAGATTGCAGTTAAATAATGTTAACAAAAATAAAGCTTAAATCCTGATTAAAAATCGCCTTTTTCAGTGATTTAACTTGGAGTCTCTTGTCTTGACATCACCTTTTCTACATTACACTATGGATTCTTCCCAGTTCTAGCCTAATCCTTCTGGTGCAAATCACTTGTATAGACATAGAAAGCTATTATTTGTATGAATGGCACTTATTCTATGGCTTATAGTGGTTTATCCTGCCTACACTAGTGGTTAGCACTGGCGCAACTACATCAGTGTATTTAAGTCAACGGCACTACTTATGCTTAAAATTTAAGTTTGAGCTTTAGTGCTTTGGTGAATTGGTTCCAGAATGATCAATATTTAGCAGACTCAAGCCCTTAGTTGCTAGTCTTATTCATATGCTCTATTCATTAGAATTTGACAAAGTCCACCTTGCAGTTAGTACAGAACAATCCTTGCCATACAGTTCTAAATTTTAAAGTTAAAATTGTGAGTGCAACCTATTGTGCCCAGCTAAATACTAGATTTAACACTGGTTAAATGTTTTAAATTGGTAGTGAAGAGACAGCATCTGCAGTAAAGCAGTTAATTTTACCTTTTGTTTTTAATTTATTTTGTTTTAAGTCTAACCACAGTTATTTCCCCACTGGAAGACAAAAAACCTCAAGGGGAAAGCTAAAGATATGCTGGCAGAACATCAGAGCTGTACACTTTAAGATGTGTGGGTAAAAGTACTATTGTACATGTTGGAATTCAGATAGGAACATCATTTTGTGAATTAAAAGATTGTATACAGCATTTTTGTTTTTGCTGAAACTTGATCCATATATTTCTAAATACTTAGGGCTTCAAGCATTCAAGATTTTCCACTGCAATTTAGAGAAAACTTTTGGATATTGTAGTACATCATTGCTAATGGCAAGGTGTCAGGGAGTCAGTGTCCGGTTTATGCCCCAGCCTGTAACTTGTTTTGTGGGAGTGACCCCTGTAGTGTGTTGAGCCCCAAGGATCCCCACAGTTCCACAGACCAGGTGGCCCATGGTCTCCAGGACTCTGAGAGTCAACCTTCTGCACCAACAATCCCTGTCTCTCTCTCTGGCTCCCTGAAGCAAATCCAGCCAAGCTGCGATCCTTTTGGAGGCTTGTACTGTGCCCCTTTAGGGCACAGTGCTCTCTGTGAGTATTTACAACACAGGTAGCCTTTTCAAAACAAGATAAACATTATTAGTCACCCGGCATACCAGTCATTTTATAGTCCTTAGGTTAGTGCATCTAGGCAGAAGTTAAGTCATAGTCCATCCTGGTCAAACAAGTGCCATAATGAGCCAGCCAAGCTATGATGGACTTTAACTATGGCTCCCTCCCCTTTTTCCCCCCTTGTCTTTCCTGGTCCGGGTTCCTGAGGCCCTCCGAAAAGCCCCCTTCCTCCAATCACCTGACACCTTGTTTTCACATCAGTTAGTCAAGTCCTACCTTCTGGTGTTTCCTGCTGTTAGGTGTTGATTGTTCAGTCCCTGGAGCATCTCTTTGTCTTGCTGGAACCTTCTGTTGATTTGGGTTGGTTTGAACCAGTTCTTTAATGACTGTATTCATTTCTCTCCCAGATAGCAAGGTGACACACACTCCTCCTGCCTCATTTGCTGTTCCAGAAGCAGTATTTTGCACCCACTGGGTTGCTGTGCAATGTAGAGGGGGAAACTGAGGCATGCCTAGGGGGTCATAAAAATTATTTGCCTTTTTTTTAAAACAGGAATCAATTTAAATTTTGAATGATCTGTTCCAGAAACTATGGGCATATTTTCATAGAAGGAAAGAAATATGTATTAAATGCATTTTTGAATGATCTAACATATTATTTGCAGAGTTGTAGCCATGTTGATCCCTGGATATTAGAGAGACCAGGTGGATAAGCTAAAATCTCTTATTGAACCAACTTCATTGGTGAGAGAGAAAAGCTATTGAGCTACACATCTTGTCTGTTTCACCAACAGAAGTTGATCCAATAAAAGATATTTCCTCACCTACCTTGTCTCTCTAATATCCTGGGACTGACCATTGCTATGACTACACTGCATGTAACAGTGGTGATGCCATTAGCGTTACTAATTCTGCTAAAACCTTAGCAGTGCATTGAATGTAAACAGAAGTGAGTTTTCAGTTGCTTTTATCATTCAGCCAGTTTTTATAATCTTAGCAAAGCTTGCACTGCATGGTGAGGCTTCTTTAGAGGCCAAATTTGAAGCTTTAGATTTAGCTGCTTGAGTCATCTGCAGGAAGCAAAAACATGTCCTAATTTTTTGCATTGGAAAAATAATCAAAAGTAGTGATTTTGTTCATGCCTATATATATTTATGGTCTCTGTCCAATAACAATTGTAAAATAATAATTTATTTATAATTGGGAAGACACCAAGCATGGAAAATTTCACCACTGAAGTGAATGTTTCTAAAATCCAAGTGTGAGAGGACAAGATATTATAATGGAAACTGTCTTTCAGTTTTAAGAGGAAGAGGATTGTCCAGTGGCTAGGGCACTGGCCTAGGACTTTGGAAACCTAGGTTCAATTTTGTGATCTGCAACAGGCTTCCTATGTGGTCTTTGGCCAAGTGTGATCCTGAGCCTCTATGTGTCTCAGTTCTCTATCTGTTGAATGGAGGTAACAGTCCCTCACGGGGTATGGTGATGGATGATAAATGCATTAAAGATTCAGGTGTTTTGGGCACATATAACTACCAAAGATAGAACTCTAACGGACTCTGGATCTTTTATTACACTTTTTATTAGAGAGAATATACAAAGCTGGATGTATTAATAATGAAAGGAGAACCATATTTTAATAATTTCCTGATTTCTGTTTTCAATTCTGCAGCTTTAATGTTGTACTTGCTGGGTTGTGTGTTTTTTTTTTTTTAATTTTTTTTTTTTTTTACTAAGGCTGCCCAATAAAATCAGGAAATGATGAGGTTCCAAAAGAAACTTTAATTTGGCCATGTTACACTTACATAATATTTTCTATTCCTGTTTTCTGGTTAAATGCACAGCTTAATATATTTACTTTTAAAATCAGCTGAGCTATTTGTGTTTGATGTTTTATCAGTTTGAAGCGTTACATGTGTGAGGTAGCAATGTAAAACGGGTAATACAGCATTAGAAATATATTATTTCTAGTTTTCTTAAAGTTCTTTCTACATTTCTATATGCACTATACAATGGGTCAGGAATAGCTAGTGTATTGAATCTTATCTGTCAGTTTGCTTGTTTGTAAGCATGAATATAAGCAGAATGAAGAGGATTTTTTTCTGTAGTCTGTTTTATTGCGTTTACAAGAGAAAAACATTCAATTTTTTCCCTAAAACACACAATATAAATCTGCTAGAACGAATCACATCTGGTTGGTGGATTTCCTTCATGGAAAAACTCCAAATTCATTGTCAATACTAGTATAAGCATTATGGGTTTTCAGGATTTTGATTGGAATCCAAAGTATTGTGTTTTGGAGCAGTGGAGAAATCTGTTGTCTCAAAGGTATTTTGTTCGTGTCCTAATTTTGGAATTTTTTTTGTCTGTGTTCTAATTTTAAAATATGTTTCATACTTCATTTTGTACCTTGGGATTTCAAAATGCACTCACTTAAACAGCGGAAGTACATGCAAAACATCCTTTGGATTGCCTTATGACAGAAGGTTCTCATCTGAAAGAGGTTGCCAAGTTAGTTGAGATCATCTCATCTATCAAAATGTTACTTATTAAGAATGGAATTTCAAAATTTGACAAGTATATTTCCAGAACTTAGTATATATCAACTATTTTTTTTGTTTGTACACATCTTGGATACTATTATCTTTATTTATTTTACAATAATGATTAACAAAAGCATTTGTATATAAAAGAGGTATCTTGAATAAGGTAAAGAAAAAAATTGGGTGCCCAATAAGACATTTGCAAGCTCAAAATTGCTTGTCTATCAAACTTTTATGAATCCCTTGTTTTTCACTTACACTAGATGCTAAATCACAAACTGCAACTAATGTGACTTAAACGTGGCTTGCTGATGTAAAGTGATGTGGATTTATGAAAATCCAACATTGCAGAACATTCAAACCCTACAGGTTTAGCATTATATTCTTGGCTCATTCTTTTAGAGTCTTTTGTTCCTCTCTTTCTCTCCTAATGCAAATCTGTTTTAAGAACCTGCTTCTTTCAGGAAGCCTCTAACTCCCATCAAACATAATTTTCATCCCTTTAATTTTAAATAGGAAATACTTTTTTCCACTTGTTACATTAATCCAAGCTATGCTTATCCTAGATTTTTCCCGTGCTTCTTGCTTTGTCGATCTGTCTTAAACTGTAACATCTTGCAGCAGTCCTTGTTTCATTTTCTTTTACAGTACTGGGCACAAATATGTAATTATAAGTCTTGGCTATCATGTAGTGATGTCACAGTCAAATTGACAGTAAAAATCTTGGCTGAATTTATTTGTAGTTAGATTACAATAATTTAAGCCTTATGGGTTTATAAACAAAGCACAGCCTTTTTTTTGAAGGCTTTCCTGTGGAAATTTCCTTCAGTATAAATAAAAAAGCATTACCATATATGTTAAGAAATAACTAATAACAATTGGATACAGATCTTGTTAAAATACTTAATTCTTTATTTATTTATTTCACCAACAGTTTGTAAATGTGAATGGTTACACCATAAAGTGGACCTCTAGAGTCAGATTCTATAAATGAATTAGTCATTTCAAAGAGATGTTATTTATTTTTGACTCAAGTAAAGATTAAAACTGTAGACTTAACTTTGGTGTTCTGAATTCTCCTAGTTAAATGGCAACTATGTAGTGCTGTTGTAGCTGTATTGGTCCCAGGATATATGAGAGACAAGGTGGGTGAGGTAATACCTTTTGTTTGACCAACTTCTGTAGGTGAAAGAGACAAGTTTATGAGCTTACAGAGAGCTCATTATCAGGTCTGAGAAATGTACTCAGTGACAAATAAATACAAGATGGAACAATTATTTAACATAAATAGTTCAGACATATTTCAATGGACAATTCAAAACCAAGTGGTCCATTAATACTCTTCAGTCATGGTGGGGGGCTAGTGGGTTGCCAGTGTGTATGTTCAGTCCATGATTTTTAGTGTCCAGCTAAGTTATGAATTTAAGCTCCCAGGCTCATCTTTTGAAGATGTTGTGCAGGTTACCTTTGAGGATGGGGTTTGAACAGTTAAATATAAAGTGATTGCTTTGTGAAAATGATGTTTTTGTTTTTTTTATCCTTTTTATGTGAGTTCATTTGAGTGTAGAGATTATCTTGTTTCACCCAGTATCTGTGGGTGAATGCTTCTGACTAAAGAGAAAAGTGAAAGAGTGGAGAGTTTGCTACATAGTAATTAAAAGCAAATAAATATACTTTCGTCATTGTGCTTAACAGCTCTATTTCTGTAGTTTCATAGTTCTGCAATTCATTTTCATGGTTACTTTGCTAGTTTTGAGACTGATATATCTGTAATGAACATAAAACAGAAGCTAACAATTGTAGAAAATTGATAAGAAAAGCGAAGGGATACAAGGTGAAATCTATGGCCAGCAAAGTTAAGAACATTAAGAAAGAGCTTTCAAACTACACTAGGAACAAAAATAATCCCAACAATGGTATTGCTCTATTACTGGATTGAAATGTTAGAATTATCAATAATAATGTAGACAAAGCAGACATGAGTGAATATTTCTGTTTTGTATTTGAGAAAAAGCAGATGATGTCATATCATATGATGACAATAACACTTTTCCCATTCCACTAGTATCTCTTGAGGGTGTTAAACAGCAGCTACTAAAATTAGATTTTTTTTTAAATTGGTAGTTCTAGATAACTTGATTAAGGTCATTTAGAGTACTAGCCAAAGCCTAAAAGGAATCCCAATGGCTCAGTCCCTCCTTGGAGCCATCTTGTCATCTTCTCGGGGGCTCCACACCTCACTGGGCTGGCTGGACCTCCATGCTATCCAGGGCACTACTCATTGTCTTTGAATGTGAGGGGAGAGGTATCAATAGCATACAAACAGAGCCATGATGGGATAGTAACAGAGTCTAACTGAGATGGTATAAAGGCCTTTTCATTGGTGGTGTGAGTGGGGTCCCTCAGAAAAGTGGGGTTCAAAATTAATAATTAATTGAGATGAAGAGATGGTTCACATCTCTTAAAGCTTGTTTCAGGTTGTCTGCAGGCTTAGGAAGGTTTCCATGCATGTGTTACACTTGCCTCATATTTTCAGTTTTCTGAGGGTTAGAAACAGTTTTGTTTAAATGAAAGGTGATCTTCTGTTATTGCTGTCATTATTGTTGCAGCTGGAGACCTAAGCACATGTCTATGCTTTAATCTGGTCCTGGAAATAATTGCTGTCACATCATAATAACTCTGTTTTAAGGATGTTTTTCTGAAAAGATGCATCAGTGAAATTCTGATTCTCTGTTGATTACGAATTAATTTTCTCCTTAAACTGTGCTAGAGCGTAAATAAAGGCGCTAGAGAGGCTAAGGGCTACAGGATACAGTTAAAAGTAGTAGATTATTGAGCAAAGTTGCTGCCTTTTCTTTATTACTTCCACTCCACCTTTGTTATAGGTAGGACTGATTGGACTTCCTATTAATTAAGGTTGCCAGACACTTGCCATTTTAATACCCTGTTTTCACTTGTTAATGGCTTTGCCAAATTGTAACTATTAGGGCTGAAATTTCCCACAGGCTGAATTTATCTGGAAACTTTCAGCCAAAACGTTCAGCCAAAACTTTCAAGGATGAGGAAAGAGTAAAATGCATGTTTTGGCTGTGTTAAAAACATTTTCTGGTGACCTTTTTTTGAGATGTTCTAATGCTTCCATATTTTGGAGAAGTGACTTGAAATTTGACATGGGTGTAACCTTTGTGTCAGGGATGTGCCTTGTGTTTTTACCATGAAAATCTGCCCAAATTTAACCAAGTTATATGTCTTTAAAAATTTACAATTTGCACTTGGTCAGTAAAAACTTGCTAGAGCTTTGAGCTTAATACACCATGTTAAAGCACATTTTTAAAGCATGTTAGAGCACACTTCCCTCTGGAGGCTGTATCATAGAATATTAGAGTTGGAAGGGAGCTCAGGAGTCCAACCCCCTGCTCAAAGCAGGACTAACTGCAGCTAAATCATCCTAGCCAGGGTTTTCTCAAGCTGCAGCTTAAAAACTTCTAAAGATGGAGATTCCACCACCTCCCTAGGTAACCCATTCCAGTGCTTCACCACCCTCCTAGTGAAAATCTTTTTCCTAATGTCCAACCTATACCTCCCCCACTGCAACTTGAGACCGTTGCTCCTTGTTCTGTCATCTGCCACCACTGAGAACAGCTTAGCTCCATCCTCCCTGGAACCCCCTTTCAGGTAGTTAAAGGCTGCTATCAAATCCCACCTCATTCTTCTCTGTTGCAGACTAATCAAGCCTAGTTCCCTCAGCCTGTCCTCATAAGTCTTGTGCTCCAGCCTCCTAATCGTTTTTGTTGCCCTCTGCTGTACTCTCTTCAACTTGTCCACATCCTTTTTGTAGTGGGGGCCCAGACTGGACACCGTACTCCAAACGCGGCCTCACCAATGCTGAATAGAGGGGAATGATCACTTCCCATGATATGCTGGCAATGCTCCTACTAATGCATAATGGAACCCAAGATTCCTGATATTCACCATTCCTCTGCTGTCAGAAAATATCTGTGAAACCCTATGGCAAAGTGTCTCATCCACCTCTCATGTTGGTTCACAGAGGATAACAGCCTACTTCTGCTATCAGTTATTCCATTAGCTCAAGTGGCAGGGGTCTTTGCAGTGACTCTAAAGATTGTAATTCTGCTAATGACTCATATGGATATCATGGCTACATGATGCGTTTTAGTTTTTCAGTTTGCCCTTTTAAAAATATAGGAATTTACACCCCCACCCCCCTTTATGTTAAAGGAACATTATTAAGATTGCAAAAGTCAAGCACGGAAAAGTTAGGAGGTGCCCATGCTACTTTAAATCATCTCCTTTGTGCTTATGCATTTTGGGATACAGTTATTAATTATATGATCACATATAATTAATTTATTTTTTCCACTAGACTCCTATCTCGTTCAGTGCCTAGAAAGGACAGTACTTACTTAACAAGCAGCTGTTGAATATTTTGTTTTCTCATTAGGCAATACGTAACTTCATGGCTTATTTACTGCACACTATTCAAACCTGGTTCTGAATACAGAATTATTAATTTCTGCACTGGCTTTTCTATGGTGCTTATCACTGTAGTACCAGAGTGCTTCTAAAACAAATTAATTTATCATCACCATACTCCTGTGAAATGTGGGGGTGACAGTATCTCCATTTTGCAGATTGGGAACTGAAGCACAGAGCAAGTAATGTCAGAACTTTCCATTAACTTTGGGTGCTGTTTTGAGATACCTAGGACTTGATTTTTCAGAGTACGCAGCATTATATAGCACTTCATATATTCAAAGCTCCCATTGATTTCAGTTGCTGAACTGAAATACTTAAAGGGTGAGTGCTCAGCATTTTTGCATCAGGTCTCAAGTTGGGCACAGAGAAAACGAGGAATACATGAGTAGTGACCAGCTGTGAAAAATTTGATTAAGTGACTGACTTGCCCTGCATCATCTATGAACTCTGTGGCAGAAGCAGGGATAGAATCCTGTTCTCCAGGCAGCATTAGACTGCTTGAACCATGAGACCATCTTTTCTCTTCCTGAAATCCTGTGCCTCGTTCACTACACATGTACCAACTTCTGCAACAAATGAGTCAGCGGTCCTACAGACAACAACCTCCTTTACTACATAACTATGGTTCATCCACAGAGTAGATCCATGATGTGTGCAGAGTGAGGCATAAGTCCTGTAGTGAGCATGTGTATGTGATCATTATAGTAAAAACTATATTATAATGCATATACACAAGGAGGCAAATTAAGGTTGTGCAGGCAACCTGAATTCTGGCATTTCCTAACTTTTGAGAGCTTGACTTTGCATCATTAATGAGGTTCTTTCAAGATTGTTTGTATTCATTTTGAGGAGATGGTTTTATTGTCCATGTGATCTATATTAAGATTCTAGCCCAAATATTCTGGCACCAAAGGTATTGTCATAACTGTGAACATGTTCTTTAGTTGCTCTTCTGCTTAGAATCATCTTCCTCTTCCACTACAGCAAACAGTTTTCCTCTCTTTCAAATCATGAATCTTCTTCAAAGCCTTTAAATAATGAACACTAGAATATAGAAGACATCATGACACCAAATGTAAGTTGTATGTTTATCATCTCTGTTTTACATTTATATAATAAATTCCTTAGCACAGAAATTGTTACAGAGTGTCTTTAGGTTGTTGAGGTTTTGTGTGTGTGTGTGTTTTGCACTACCAAACATACTTGTATTCAATAAATAATATGGCCATTAATCTGTTCGCTATCATGATAAATTTAGCTGCATAATCTGAACCTATATTCTTAATGTGGCTGAGATCCTCCAGTGGGCTATAGTGCTGCATTACACCATTCTAGGAGAGCAAAGCTGCCCAGAAGTCAGATCAGCTGGCCACAGGAGGATCTGTCAAGCATAGGAAAACCTTTGGGTGTTCTCCAGAGCTTCCATAGCAGGTTCTAAACCTGATTTTAACATATAACAAGATCTAATGATTATAAATTGAAGGAAGATAAATTCATACTGCAAATAAGGTACAATTATTTTACATTGAGAGTAGTTAATTTATCAAGGGTTGTGGTGGATTCTCCATCACTGGCAATTTTTATATCAAGATTGGATGTTTTTCTGAAAGATATGCTGTAGTTCAAACAAATTGATTTGTTTTTGTGGCCTGTTATACTAAAGGTCAAACTAGAGGATCACAGTGGTCCCTTCTGATCTCAGAATCTGTGAATTTCCCTAGCTTGTCCCTGCTGCTCGAAAGTCCCTGGCTACCATACAGTTCTTTGGTTTAATAGGCATCTGGTACAAATTAGCAGAGCTTCATGTGGTACCAAGGGACAGGGCTGGCATGCAGGAGCTCCAGGATTGAGTTGCACTGAACACTCCTTTAATGGGCTCCATGTAGTGTATGTAGAAAAATTCTGTGCAGATGTGTAGTCAAATCAGTTATTCAGAGAGATCCCAGTTTCCTCTGTTCAGATTCTGCTTCCCGTGTGAATTATGGAAAGCAGTCCCAGTTTACATTGCTCCCTGTAACTGGGTTTTCTTTTTTGGAATGTATTTCTAAATTAATTAAATTAAATTAAATTAATTAGGAAATATGATCAGCTTTGTGATTACTCTTTGGAGCAGTGGTTCTCAACCTTTCTAATGCCGTGACCCCGCAATACAGTTCCTCATATTGCGGTGACCCCAAACCAAAAAATAATTTTGGTGGCTACTTCAAAACTGTAATTTTGCTACAGTTATGATTCGGAATGTAAATACCTGATATGCATTATGTATTCTCATTGTATAATGATTACACACAAAGCACCTTACACTTACACAGTATTGTGTGTATGGTGTGTGTACTGTTTTTACATTATTAACCTTTTTTACACCAGCAGGCTGTCTCGCAGGCTCTCTTGGCTCTCCGCCTCCTAGGCTTCTGTCCTCCGGCGCTTGCTGCGTCCGCCCACTGATGATGTCAGCAAGCGCCGGACACACGTAATGCGCTGCTATGGACTGTGGAGCGTTCCCCCCGCTTCCCCCGCCCCTTAGGCCCCGGACAGATGATGCAATCACGTCTGCGCATGCGCGCAGGCATTCAGTTTGGAACGCGCATCCATAACGGTGTGCATTCCAGCTGAATAGCGCTGCTACAGATGGTAGCGCGACTTCTCAGCGGCTAAAGCCATCGGAAATATGTATTTTCCGATGGCTTTAGGCGACCCCTGTGTTTTGGTCGTTCGACCCCCGCCGGGGTCGCGACCCACAGGTTGAGAACCGCTGCTTTGGAGGGTCTTTTGAAGTGTTGCAAAGATCATTTTATCCACTCCAAACACACTTTGAGTGCTAGCAAAACACAATAGTAATAAAAGCATATTTTAGTGTTTTGCAGTTCTAAAAATAAGTTGGTGGAGATTTTAAGCAACATTTTATGTTTTTGTAATTGTTTGGAATCCCCAATTTAAAAAGGTAGGATGCTAGTTAAAAACAACTTTAACCCCTCCCTCCCAAAACCCTCTGTCTTAATGGAATAGTATAATAGGTCCATGATGATTTATATACAAAGTTGATTAGTGAATCAGTTATATTAAGGTGCAAATATTATGGCATACTTTTCTTCCTTCAACTCTTAACTCTCTGTTTGGGAGTATCTTCATGTTATTTAAATTGTAGCTGTTACCTTTGTGATGACTAGATATTTTTTAGGGATAATGGCTAATTTGTTTATGAATTCTCTGCAAAGAGCAATTCTAGAATTGCATTTGCAGACTTTTTTATACTGAGAACATTGGCACTGAATCACAGACAGTACATTATTATATCTGCATTTCATTAATGTTCTGTATGTAGCAGGCCCTGTAATTATAGATGTCTGATGTAAATGTTAACAGGTCATGCACTTAATAGAATCATAAGGATGTAATCCAGGATTTGTGCCTGTGAGATATATTTAACATCTAGCAAGATGTATTGCAAAATAAAACTTGAGTTGCAAATTGTAGATTAATGTTGGTCAGTTAATTGTCATGGTCGTATCAAATTCTCAGTATCAAACTGTTCAGTTTTAAATTCTAAATAATTATCCTTTCTCCCAGTACAAGACTTTTTCCTTACTGGAGGACAATATTCTAAACTACCTTTCCAAGTTCACACACACATTAATTCCACATATGGGCTTCTAAGTCTATTGTGTTATCATCTTCTATCCCTGGAAAATCAAAGGAGTCACTCCTGTGATTTGCTCTTCTTCACTAAACCAGAGAGCAAGAATCTTCAGTTAATTTCTGTTTCTTGCTTTTCACTATACTTCCAGCTGTTCTTAAGCAAAGTTATGTTTTGTTGCATGCATTGTGTATGCTGCATTTATGACTGTAATGAAGTGGATGAGGAGATAGAGAAAAAAATGGTTGAAATTAGTGATGGAAGAACTTCAAGTTTTGGAATCTGATGAGATTGTAGATTTTAAGATATATATATATATATTATCCAAACTTTCTTATCCCAACACCAAACCAAAACCCTATTAAATGTTCATATCTTGATACAGAGAAACATACATTATAATACACACAAATAAATTAGCCTGGTGTAGGGGAAAGGAGAACATAAATCCTCCTCTGCATCCCCTGTGAATGAAAAAGGCTTTCCGTGCAGACACAAATGAGTAAGGCACCAAGATATTGATTTATCTTAGCCATTAATATTGGCCAAATACTCTTCTCGCAAAACTAAAATGGCAAGCTGGTAAGGCAATGTGACTTCTTACTAAGTAAATGTCCGCAATGGTCGTTGAAGAGTAGTAGTGAACACTCACCTGTTTACATCTCTCAGTCAAATGATCCCAGAGATTATAATCACTCTATTGTAATCGCTCTCAGAATGTCTGATTGGTTATTTATGGGATGTGGTCAGCGTTTCAAACAACATACCAATAGGTGGGATACTACTATGCTGGCTTTGTGCAGATATAGGTTCAGAAGGAGAGAAAGTTTGTTAATGGAAAGTGTGACACAGCAGTGTCAGAGCTGGAGTGTGATCCTATTGGGTTTTAGGAGGTATATAAGCCCCAGAATGATCAGAGCCTTGTTCCCTGTGGATTGAGGGGAGGTTATTACAAGTTAATTAGAACATCAGGAGCCAATTAAAGCCCTGCCAGAGGCCTGATTAAAAAAAACAAAACACCCTGCTCCAGCCAGGCAGAGTGTCAGAGTAAGGAGAGCTGGTGGGAGTGTTGGAGGAGCACTGTGGCTGACTGAAGGACCAGAGAACCAAGTGAAGAGGAATGCTGGGAGGGAGGCTTTCCTCCCAATCCCCTGACTCAAAGGTACAGAGGCTTAGAGAGAGGGTAGGGAACCCAAGAAGCTCAAGAGGGACAGGGGGAACTAGCCCAGGGGAAAGAATTGCAGCCACAAGCCCTGTCAGCCACGCATAGCTGCTATTCATAGGGGCTGTAACCTAGGACCTGGAGTAGAGGGTGGACCTGGGTCCCTTTCTCCCCTTTCTCTCCCCCACAGCCCTCACTGGACACCTTTGGAATGGCCAGCGCCCAGAAGTGGGGGTGACAGGCAGCATTCTGACCCACCACAAGAGGGAAAAGTGCCGGAACCACTGTAGCAGAGCTGGCAGTTTGCCACAAAAGTGGTACAATATACTCTTATTTATCTGAAACTCTTTTATCCGAACCTCCGCATTATTCAATACATGCCATACATGTATCTCATGCTGTGGGATAGGAATGGATTTGGATAGTGCAGAGGTTCTGATAATAGAACAGAGCCTCCAGACCAGGAATGTGAAGAGGATGAGAATGAGCTCCTAGCCATGGGGGAGACCGCCTAGCAGTTTAGTGGCTGAATGGCTCCTCCCCTCCGTCCAAACTCTCAATTATCCAGGTAAAATCTATGTCCTCCATTTTATTCACACAATTGAGAGTGTACTGTAATTCATCAGTTTAAAATTGACTGTACTCATTTTTGGAGTCTATACTGTCCATAGGCATGTATTCATGCTTTGTATAACAATATAACTAATATACAGTCCATTTATTTCTTCATGACGCTACCATGTTTCCATCATTAACCGAAAGGTTATGGAGGATTTTGTTCTAAGACCAGGCCGGGGTTTGGTTTCTGTACTCCACCAATTTCAGTTTTCCAACATATGTACCTTCAGCCTAGGAATTGGTTGTATCTTACAAATTATGCGACATCAGGTCCTCATCCGTATGTGGAAAGAAAAAATCCAAAGAAACCTCAGGATATTACAGGGGAAGTGCTGATGATTCTGTAGATGAATGAGTCAGAACTGAACCATTTCCTCAGTGTGGTTTTAGGGGTGCTCTGTGTTTTAAAAAGGCATCTTCCAATGAGACCTAAAACCATGACCTGACCACCTGTGATTATTAAAGCTACTGCAACACAAGAGTAGGAGTGTTAGCCACCAGTGTTTTTGGAACTTCTAATTTTGAGTAATTCCATTCTGCCATAAGGTGCCTTGGCCTAGTTTATGTAGGACTTTTGAAACTTTCTGGATGAAAAACACCTCACATTTAAAAAAAATACAGGAAGGTTATTCTTTATGAGTAGGAGAGCCTAATTATGGGTATTCTTCAGCACTGATTTCTTGGGTGATGACAATTAACAGGTGTCAGAAAAAATATATTTTGACAGAAATACGCTCAGTCATTTATTAGGAAAAATGACATCTAATTTGTGAATCCTGAACGAGCGTGTTGCCCTTGGAGATGTGTATAGTGCTGGACTTGGACAAGAGTTTCATGAGCTTTTATTTTGTATTGCATTTAAAATGAATTAAAGCCTTATTGATATTTTCCATTACCTTTCAAGGAAATGCCAAACATATCATCGTTAAGATGATGAATGTGTGAATGTGTGTGAATCTAGAGCAGTTGTTCTCAACCTATTTGCCATTGTGGGTCACATCAGTGCTACCTGGATAGCCCTGAGGATGTCACATGGGTTGCAACTGTGTGCTGATTGGGCCACAGGTTGAAAACCACTGATCTAGAGTCTACCCAACATATTGCTGCTGTTGTCAGAAAAAAAGCATCTGAATACAACACCCTATAAATTGATCCAAACAATAACTGGATATTCCAGAGGTTTTTGAATATTTTCAGCATTTATGTTTGCAACTTGGAGCACAGTTTTTGATATAGTATTCTGCTGAAGTTACTGTGGTTAGTAGGGGTAATGGATTTGACAGAAATGCTGAAACCGGTCCCAGAAGCTGTCCGAGAAATAAAATCTTCATCCTTTCTCCGTGGCCCAGAAAAATGCTGTTGGAGAATGATAGAACATTTTCTTTTTTTGTCTACCTGTTAATAGTAAAATGTAACTTTTTCTACTGCCTGTGCTGGTGTCTTATTTTGATTACATAAATGCTTAGCAAAGTAATGGTGATGAATTTTCTGCCTAATAAGGATTAATATGCTTGTTACCTTTAGCAGCCCTTAGTGTTAAATATCCTTATAATAGAGTGTAGCTCAGAGGCAGTAACTAGTTACTTTCTCTTACGTAGTTAGGAAGCTGTATGATTTTAAGAATAATGCCTTTTGAATCACATTGTTTAAGGTACGTTCTCTCTGTCCCCTGAAGGGGTTTTGCCTGTTAGTGTGCAAAATGTTACTAGAGTATCATAGGTGCTGGTACTGAACGTATGGGAGCACCCCCAGCTTGAAGTGGTTTACAGTTTTTTGTTCAGTGGCTTTCAGCACTCCCACTATAACAATGGTTCCAGTACCGTGGAGAGTAGTTGTGTGTGCAATGGTGCTGGATGCTAATGCTGACATACGGGGATGTAGTTAAGCATGAATAGGAACTCTGACATTGAGATAAAACCATTGCAAAGCAAACAGAATTTCTTCTCCCACAGAGCCACTGATTCCCCTAACAAACCAAGCTTTTATTGCATGCAGCATATTTAATTTAAATATTGATGCTGAAGATATTGTATCCAGGGTTTCCAGATTACACTCCCCCATGTTAGATTGATCTGCATTTTGCAGGGAATACAAACTGCATGACATGATTATTATAACTTTGAAAATCCTCGAATAACTCATTGTTGAGTGCCTGCTTCAGGGAGAAAATTTCTGATATTGAGTTAAACTCAGCATGTAGAAGACAATTTTGTTTCACAAATGCGACTCATGCAGAATCAGTATTGCTACCACAAGTTGAGGGATCTGTCTGATTTGACTTGAAAATCAATCATTTGACTTATTTTTGCCCTTGCACTTACTGGTTACATCTGCCTTGTTGGTGTGGGTAGTGTTACAACACCAACATCATTGGATTCTCAGTTATTTAAATGGCTCCCACTATGTGTCTTACAGTTCAGGGATTCATTAATAACTTACTTCTTCCTACTGTGTCTACCCATATCAATATCCCTTTGATGGAGATGTTACAATACTGCTACAATAATTTAGGAACTTGTGGAATAGTGTCTACTCAAGCAGCATTTGTTGACTATTGAAACACATCACTGTGTTTGGTGCCAAGTGGAGATTTCTGTTTTATTGAGTGTTTGGTTGACAATTTCACCCCAACTTTGTTTCTGCTTGTGGTGGCTTAGAATTCTTTGTTGCACATTCTTCATTTTGGTAGTGGCTATTCTTTCACTACCATATCCAGTAAATGAGCATGGACTCTAAAGTTTAATGTTGATTTGACTTTAGGTGTTTTGCACTGTTGGGTTTGAAAATCAGTAGGAACTTATACTGCCTGATTAAATATTGACAATTCAGAATTTAATCCTGGAATTGTGTAACTGTACAAAACTGCATGAAAAACTAGCCCAGGGAATCTAACTCAGACAAACATAACACATGAGGACAGCTCAGATGCAAGAAAACATAGAAACAATATTGCAGATATCAAGGTAGGAAGGCTTCATAATGCAAGTGGATTTTTAGAAGGATGGAAAGAGAGAGAGTACTTGAGTCATATGAAGGATGTAGAGGATAGAGAGTAACATGACAGAAGGTTAAGGGGAAGGATATGAACATCCATAAGAAATGAGAGATTACATAAAGAGCAAACAGATTATTGGGGTCCACATTTTAAAGAGCTTGAAATTTAATGTAGAAAGAGGGAGGTAGCTAGTGAAAGTATTCTAGGAAGGGGCTGATACTGTTCGAGCAGGACACCCACCTCTCTGCAGTTTCTAGGAGCATTCAAAGCTATAGCACATCCTGTGTAAGCCACCAGCCATCTTTGGCTTCTGCCAGCTGGTTCATTCAAAAACTGTAAAAACTCATAGAATGTGATTAGTAATGATAACTTCAATACCAACCAATAAACTGTGTATAGTAGGCAAAAACCTACAAGCATAACTATCAAAATTAAATACTGTTCTTTGGCTAGAAAGGCAATCAGGGAGGGTAGGATTTTGAGAGATACTGCTAGCAGAAAGGAAATTATCAGGTAACAAATTTACCATTTTGCAGCTCAGCATTTCCCACAGTTCTGATATGTCTGGGAAGTAACGACCAGTGATCAGAACTAGGGAGGGATAAGCAAAACTTAGTGAGATGGGAAAGACACCTTCCATCCCCTCAGAGTTAATTGCCCAAAATGACAGTGCTGTTACTGGTCCACCACACCTTATTGCCAAAAGGATGTCTCTGTGGAAGACAAAGTCCAATTTTTAGTATCTAATAAAGGTGTTAACCGATGACTACATTGCTTCCTGGAAGATCTTTGTAGTGGAAACACAAGCTCTTTCCACAGAGTCACCATAGCTGTTATGGAATGTGCTTTAATGATATCTGGACCAGGAGCAGCTGACACCTTGTATGACCTTACAATGTATAGCTTGAGCTATCTAGATAGTGATAGCTCAGATAACCTGAGCCCTTGGCACTTCAGATAAAAGGAGGCAAACAAGAAGCCCAATATTTTTGTTGATTGAGTATGCTTGATATAGATCTTTAGTGCTCTTTGAACATCTAAAGTGTCCACAGCTTTTCTGTCAGGTTCAGTGGCTTTGGATGACCAAAAGGAGGTTGATCTTCTGTGAGGCATGGAAAGATGAATTCACCTCAACCTGGAATTATTCGGGGATTTTTAGCACAACCTTGTCATCATGGAACACTCAGGAGTTGCTGCATGAATAAAGCTGCCAGTTCAGGAACATGTCTAGCTGACATGATGGAAATCAGAAAATAAGTTTTAATGGATAGCTGAAATGGAGAAATTGATGTCAGTGCCTCAAAAAGGTGTGTGGTTAAGGATTTTACGTAAGTGGTTGGTTCCACTTAGGGGAAATTTGTCTAACCACAGGTTTAATCAATTTGACTGCTCTTAGAAATCTAGATACCTGATGGTTCTGTGTCAAGGATAGAAGATCTTGTGAATAGGACACTACTTTTGCTGATACCTGGTGCACTACAGTGCTGGGTTGAAGTTTCTCGTCTATGCCTTCCTGAAGTCCAGGATAACTGAAATACCAGGATCCTTGGGATTTCTGTTGTATTCTGGATGACATGAGCTAAACCTAGTCCAAATCGAAGAGTAGGCCTTTAGTGTTTGAAACTCAGCTGAAGGAGATTACAGTTCCAGTCACTTTGGAGGATAGTCATAGTGCAGCTAATGCTTCTCTGTCAATAGCCAGGCTGTCAGTTGTAGATGGTCTGAGCTTGAATGGAGAAATGGGTCTTGGTAAAAGATGTCTGGCCTTGCTGGTAGCTGCAGTGGTGATTCCAGTTTCAGTTCTGTCACGTCAGAGAACTATGGTCTCCTTAGCCAATGCAGAGCTAGCACTGTCACCTTTGCTGCTTCTTGTGCTGTCTTCTGGATCACCTTTCCTAGAAGTGGAAAGGGTGGGAATTCATATAGCAGGTCTTGTGCAAAAGAACATCTGTGTCTCAGGATTCGGAGTCTGCTTTTCTGGTTAAGTACTTCAGCCGTTCTTGTTCTTGTGACTGGTGTTCTGGTCAACTGCCAGAAGGCCAAACTTCTGCTAAATCAGAGTGAGGACTTCCTGAGTTAGGCTGAGTTGTTGACTGGGCACCAGCTCAGCCAGTTTGCTTTTTGATTGAGCTCTCCTTTTGTGTGTTTTGCTCTTGTGGATGGGAGAGTCCTCTTTGCCCATTCCATTATCTCCTTTGCTTCTGCTTGTTCCTCCTTGTTTATTGATATACACCACAGTGGTCGAGTTTACCTACTGGACAAGAGCATGTTTGCCCTTCAGATAGTCTGGAACCTTTGTATGGCTAATTTGTCTGCCCTGAACTCCAGCAATTTGATGCTCTGATCCTTTCCTCTGGAGTTTCAGGTACTTCGCACTGTTCTGCGCCCTAATGTACTCCCCATCCCATCAGGCTGGTTTTGGTTGCAAGTGCCTAGGGGTTGTAAGGCAGTGGGAAGTCTCTAGTGGACATTCTGTGAGGTTGTCCACCATCTGAGAGAGCTCAGTGTCTGGTACAGAGCCCAGTATCTGATCTTGTAGGTGTTCAGATCAATGTGTTCCACTTTCACGAGAGTGCCCCGGTAGAGGTACCTGATATGGGATGATGCCTACACGTGAAACCGGGGGCCCAGTAGCTGTAGACATTGAGCTATGATTGGCCTTGCACACTTTACCAACATAAATATCAGGTTCTGGATCTTGTGGAATCTGTCCAGTGATTGATAGACCTTTGTTATAGAAGTGTCTGTTTCCATTCCCTGTCTTTGTGGAGGAGTGAAGGAGCTGTTCTTGGTGATGTATCAAAAATCTCTGTGCTTGAAGCAGATCTACCATCATAGATGTAGTTTGACTTCTATATGTGGGGGGGAGGACAGCTCCAGTCAGGCCAGTGAGGCCAGGAATGGCCAATTTTACATCTGCCCGAGGCTTGCAGTTTAGGGAGAGGGGCAATGCTTCTCCTGCCCCCCTAAAACTAGGCCTATGTCTAACATCCAGATTGCGGCACTCCGTCAGAGTGGTTGGGTTGGAATTGTGATCAAAATGTCATTTAGGAATGGGTACAGGTGAGTTCCCTGAGACCTGAGTCTAGCTATTATTAACATCAGCATCTTGGTAAAGTCCCTGGGGACTAATGAAAGCCAAAAGGGAGTGTTTGGTAGTGGGCCATGCTATATGCAAATCTCAGCAGTCTGTTGTGGCACAGTCATGTGGGAATGTGGAAAAATGTATCTGCTGGATCTACAACAGGGAAGAAGTCTCCAGATAGGCATGCTACTATTGAAGCTAGTGTCTTCATCTGCGATCTTGTTTTCGTCATCCATTTGTTGAGCCACTTGAGATCCAGGATGGCTTTGATATCAGAGGCATTGGCTGTGAACATTACTGTGACAGAAACAGTAGTCAGCTGTTGTAGACAAGGATTCTTTCCTGGGTTGTGGTGAAAAGATGATCATCTGCATTTTAGACTGTTGTTAATGATTCAATTTCTGGTCTGCCAATCACTGTACATACATGGTTTATGTATCACCCTCTCCTGTATCTTTATATATTGTTAGTTTATTTTTTGATTTAGCTCATATGAACTGCATTAGGTTTAAGTTGGGAAAAAACGGTATAATTAATGCATGGCTCGCTTTGCAGCATAAAAGTGCGTGGTTTATGTGGTTAACTGGTAATAATGGGACTTCACATTTACTATTACTAACAGGCATGCACATCACCTATCTGAAACCGTGATGGTGCCTGTTTGAATACTCTCATTGTACGTTTGGTTCATTGTACAAGAATACATTTGAGAGTGGTCGCTGTGATGTGGAAATATTGTTTACCCTGTGGCTTGTAAATTGAGTACTCTAGCCAAGGAGCATTAAAAAAATTATGGTATGAGATGTTGATGTATAAATCATATCAGAACTGCAATTGGTATTTGGAAGTGGTTCTGAATTGGGTATCAAAGTATGTTCTCCTTCCGAGTGCATTTTGAGGATTTGCTTCAGTCCCTCTGCTCTCATGCTGATGTGTTAAAAAGGAAGGCATATGAGACAGAGTGATATTACCACAAAGGGAGTAGTTTGACTAAGAAAAAAAAGGGTGATTTTTACCATGTGTGGTTACCACATAGTAACTAACAAATTAAAGTCCTAGTGAGGGCAAGCAGTTTATAGTTTTCACATGTTAACGGATTAAAGTAAACAGTAGTGGGGAGCCAATAAAACTGCCTTGTCTTCACTAGGATTTTACCTCGTTAGTTACCAAGTATTGGCCAGTATGTGGTAGAGTAGGCCATTTTTTCCTAATGAAGGCAAGGCTGTTGTATCTTGGGGTATGTCTGCATTGCTGGGGCTTCACAGATTGGTGCAGCGGGATTGACTGAGCAGGCTGTGGAGACCAACTCAATTGATTCCAAAAGTGCTCTCTGGTCAACGCAATAAATCCACCACATCTCCGCCCCCGAAAAGAGTAAGTCTGCGCTGACCCATCAACTCAGCACAGTGGAGATGCATAAGTAAATCACTGGGAGATGTACAAGCTACATCATGTAGCTTGCATGTCTTCTGTTGACGGCTGGCAGCCGTGCAGACCAGGTCTAAGTATATATAATCTGTTCTGTGTCTGTTGTTGTTTTCCCTGGACTCATCTCTCCTGTACTTTCTATATCCTCAGAGCAGAGTCTGATGAAAAATAAAACAAACTTGTGAAATAAAGGACTAGTTATCATGTTAGAAGTTTAATAATAATATACTACTTAATGTTTTACATAAGTACTTTACATTTCTAAAGCATTTAATATGCAAAGCAGCATGCTATCTTGAAAGTTTAAACCATTGCTTATTAAATAATGAGATAAATTCAGGCCGGACAACTTTAAAAGGGGGTGCTGGGACTGGTATGAGGGCCCGAAAGGGTTAAAAACCCTGTGCCTTGCAGGCAGAGGGGAAAGCACAGCAGAGCAATTAAAGACACCTGGGCCCAATGAATGGCGGGGCCAGAGTATTTAAACCCTGCTTTCCCTAAAAGAAGGGGAGGGAACAAATACAGGAGAAGTTGCCAGAAGGAGTGGGGTAGCTTGAGGAGAAGTTTCCCTCCCCAGTCAGGAGACAGAGCTCTGCTACAGCCATCCCCTTTGGTATCCCTTTGGTATGGGTATAACCTCCATTTTCTGATTCAGTATGCTGGTATCTGCTTTAAGGTCAAATGATGTCTCTAGGATCATGTTAGATACCATCCCAGAAGCTTGAAAAAACAGGACTTGTAATACATGGATGACTTCTTCACCTGCACACCTCCATCATTGATCACTGGCATCAGCTTTAATTTTCTAAGGTTTTTGGCTTGACCAGTGTATCCTAAAGATGACTTTTTTGTTGAATGAGTCATGATCAAAGGGCCAAAGGTTGCTTCCTTAATCTTGCAAATTGCTCAGTTCCATGTGGGGTGAGATATTTATTGCCAGTTCTTTGTTCCGTTTTTGTCTCATTACAGTTATATTAACTCTTTGGTGAGTCATTGGGTGCTCATATAGTCTAGGTACTGGTTTGGAGACATAATATAAATTTATCTGAAATTTGAATAGTTCTGGAGCTTTGAACTGTACAGATGCTTCTGGATTGAATTCTGAGATGAGATTTGAATGTGTTGCCGTATTGCAGTATTTTGTAGGTGGTATTGTAGTTGGAGTGAAGTAAATAGTGTGATCTGGTCCTTGATTGTTAATTGGGATATGTATAGTGTGTATAGTATGGCGATATTTCTATATTATCTTCCACCCTCAATTGTTAGCATGGGATTCTCCCAGAATGGGGCTTCCAAATGAGATGAAAGGTGGAATCTGGACAAGTTCCTGAACTTATTAATGAGTTCTAATAATTTGGATATCAGCCTTTGTGGGTTGGAGAGTAGACTCGGTGCATATGTAGTTTTTTGTACTGTATGACTAATCTTAATACCCATTATATCTGCACAGCCCTGGATTGTGAATGCTAGCAGTTCCAGAGCTCTGTCAAAGAGCTGCAGGTATAGCAAAATATATTGGTCTATTGAGTCCCATGGTAAGAATTTGTTAATATGGAACATGCCTTCTGCACCCTGTACTGTTTTGATTTGCCTGTGTCATGCCATCCACATGACATTCCATAGTTGTGGGGTTAAAAGATCATTACTTGAAATCATGGTCTTTAAAAAAAGTTATTCTGAAATGTTGGTAAGTTGTTTCCGTTAGAAGAATGGTTTACCAGTGAGTGTTACATATATAGGTTAACTGGGTTTGACTAATGGAACGGTGATGACTAGTAGCATTATCTAGTTGATAAGATGAATGTAGATGTACTGAAGGAGGTAACTTTAGTCTGGACCATCTTTGAATGTAGTCTTCAGTCTTGCAGTATGTTGGTGCCGATCTTTAGTTTTCTTTCCTGCGTAATTAACATAATTTAAGGTAAAATAAGAAACAGCCAATAGCTTGTCTGATATATTAATTTGTTGGCTTTGCACTAGCTCCTACAAACACTGAAGCAAATAGGACTTTAGATATCTTGAGTTGAGGTTACAGTCCCTTGATTTGTATGAAGTACTGGAAATGGGTAATATGTGCAAGTCTCAGGCTAAATTAAAAGAAAAGGCTGCTTCATGTGGTGACAATTCAGAAAGATGTGGTTTTATTGACTAATAAAATTTTCAACAATAACAGAAGTTTGCGTACCAAAATTAGAAGCCAGTGTAGTCAGGCACCTAGAGTAGAAACCTACTTATGTTTACAATAGCAGTGCAGTACCTATTGCTATCATTGGCCCAGGTTCAGGAAAGCACTCCTTTTCAGACAGCCCTCAATACATACCAAAATCCTGTTGAAGTCAATAGTATTTAAGCACATGCTTAAGTGCTTTCCTGAACTGGGGCCATTATTTTTATTTATTTTGTACCATAAGTTCACTTTATAAAATAGTAGTTAGAGAAGGAATTGACCAATTAAATTGAACAGACAGTAGAAATTAAAGGTGAGTTGGAGAGAGGAAGTTAAGAGATACAAGCAGGGATTCGCAAGTTGGAAAACAGAGACTGATACGAAGGGAGCTGAGAACATCTGAAAGATCTTGAGATTGGAGGGAGAGTGTGGAAAAGGAACTGAGAAAAAAGGAGGAAAAACAGCCTTGAGCACTTGAGGGGATTGGAGGGAGAAATACAGTGCAATCTGGAAAGGGAAGATAATTTCAGAAATACTCATGGACCAGAGGGACTCTGAAATTCAGAGGATGGAAAAAAGTGCCAAGGAGTAGCAAAGAGAGCTGCCTGAAGTGATTGAGGAAGGTGTGCAAATTAGAGCTGAATTGGTAGTTCAGAGAGGATTTTCTTGGCTAGAGAACAGCCTGTAATAGGAGGTGTAGAAAATGACAATGTAAATACTTGTGAGCTGTTGAGAAAAAAGTGGATGGATACTTAGGCTAGCTGAGGGAGAGTAGTCTGGAAACAATATGATAGTTGAGTGGGAAAACTAGCCATTACCGAACAAGTATATGGGTATTGATATGATTCACTATAATAGTTTCTTCAATCAATTATTCTATGTTGTGGAAATAGAAAATGTATATAAATGTGTATAATTTATGTATATAATTTTACAATGTTTTGGGAGCTCATATAAGAAAACCTGTATGCCAGCTAAGAACTGTAGGCATTTTGTACAGTCTGCTGCACAAAACTTCAGAAAAGCTAATAATAAAATTACATGTTGTCAGTGGAAATGTTCTCGTTTCTGCATATTTACTAATGTGTTTAACATTTTTTCCAAATGCATTGCAAAAGCTGCTGCTCTTCCTTTGTACTGTTGCGGATAGAGCTTGTAACTGTCTTGCTAGTTTTTCAAATGTCATGGGTCAACACATTTCCTGGTTTGTGACTTGAATGTTCCTTAAATGTAACCCCACATATGGTTTGTCGAAGTATTTGTATTATTCTTTTTATGTTTTTCGAGTGTTACATGATTACTTTCAAATTTTCTTTTAATTTGTTTTGGTTTTGTAGAGGACACCTTTCATTTGAGATTTGTCCAGCTTGATCTGTTTTATATTTAATTCCTAAAAAGACATACTTAGACTGTTATCTGAAAAATTTAAGAATTTGGGGAACATTGTTGCATCACGAATTGCTATATGCAGGAGAGTGTTTCATCTTGCACCATTATTCTGGAGACAGAATACCAAAGCGCTGGAATATTTTTGTAAGCAGCTTTGCAATCCTTGATACCTGGATTTGCTCAGACAAAATTGTTATGTCTGAATTTCAAAGTAATGCATGACAAGTTATGCACATGTTACATAGTTGGTGTTTTTATGTACACACATTTGATGAATTCAGGTAATGCTTCTTAAATTTAACTCTTGTAAGTTTGTCCTAGGTTTACTCTCAGTTCATATATATAGATGGTATATTGTCATCTGCCTGAGAATATGTTTCCTGGCAAAGTTTTTACTGTCCAGAGGTTGCTTGTGACATGGGTACTAGTAAAAATTATGTAAGATCTTTGTTTGTTAATTAAAACATCTATCTTTGGTTACTTTAGATATGAGCAGTTTAAAACTTTGTTATAAAAACAGGGTTTCCAGGTGATTTTCTATTTCTTCATGGCAGAGGGGTAAGTAGTTATTTAATTAGAACATGGTGTCCCATTGGAGAGCTGTATTGAATAAATAACATACAACACAAAAGTTTCCTTTTCTCTTGACGTCTCATTTTTCCTGCAGATGGCTTCCTCTTGGGTATAATTTGGAAGATTTTTCAAGAGAACTTAGTGCTGTGTCTGTTTTATCATATTCAAAGTATGTAAGATATTACAAATGTCCTGAAGTATTTCTATTTCCTCTGTATACTTAGGGGACAAAAGAAGAGAGCTCCTCTGAAATATGTTAATTATTTTCATTACTTTTAAACAAGAAAATAATGTGGAGTTATTATTTTAAATGTACATGAATTAGTTGCTATTTTTCATTAGTTGCGTCCATTCATTAGTAATAAGTATGGGAATATTATTTACCATTTATATATCACCATCAGCATACATTGTGCTTTATAAGACATAGAATAAGATACAGTTCTGTTTACAATCCAACTATCCTGTAGGATAGATAAGGTGGGTAAGGAAATATCTTTTATTGGACCAACTTCTGTTAGTGAGAGACAAGTTTTCTGGCTTACACAGAGCTTGTCTTCAGGTCTGATAAATGTACTTTATGTCACAACTGATATAAGGTGGAGCAGATTGTTTGGCATAAGTAATTCAGACATATTTCAAAGAACCATTCAAAGTGAAGTGGCCAGTTAATACCTCTTCAGTCATAGATTTATCTCAGGTTATTTCATTGATTTCATGGTAAATTTGTTCAGAAGTTCTTCCTTCAGGTGGCCCATGAAGGGGTTGGCATATTAGAAAGCCTACACATGGCTTTCACAACATGTGGGGTACCTCTACCAGTGCACTAAATGCCCTAGTCACAACTATGTGGGAGAAATGAGATAATCACTGCACTCTCAAATGAACTCTCATAGAAAAATGTTATAAAACAAAAACACCATGTCACCTCTGGGTGAATATTTCTTTCACAAAACTATCACTCTATATCTGACGTCTCATCCTCAAACAAAACCTACCCAAAACCGTTAAAAGACGATGAGGCTGGGAGCTTAAATTCATAACTTCGCTAGACACTAAAAGTCATGAATTGAATAGAGACACTAGATTTATGGCTTGTTAAACAATCTATGACCCATTAAACCATTCCCACCCTTTGGCTTCTCCTCTTCTCTTTCTCCTCCCCCCCGCCGTTCTCTTTTCCCGCCCTTCTGGAGAGGTGTTAACTGGCGACTTCACCTTGAATGGTCTCTTGAAATACATCTTAAATGCTTATACTAAACAATCTTTTCAACCTTGTGTTTAGCTCTGACGCTGAGTACATTTCCCAGACTCAAAGAAGAGCTCTGTGTAAGCTCAAAAGCGCTGTCTCACAAAAAGAAGTGATCCAATAAAAGATATTACTTCACTCACCTTGTCTCTCTAATATCCTGGGAGCAATATGGCTATAACAAGATGTTATCTATAGTATTCAGTACTGTTATTTAGTATTTGAAATAAATTATAAGAAAAGCCTGAGATTCTTAGTGCAGAAAATGTATTGCAATTAACATATCAGTGAAGAAATAACAGAAAGCTCTATCTGTGAAGTAGAACTCTTCTCTGCAAAGGGTTGTACCCTATTGAAATGTCACAAGTGTTCGTTTCATGAATGCATTTTCCCAGATTGGTCATTTCTTTCAAGGAGAAAATAGAGAAATTCTGGGTTCTTCTTTGCATTAATTAAAAAGAAAAGAAAACGAAAGCACCTTTTTCACACTGTTTCAATCATAAAGACCAAAGTATGCATTTTCACCCCTGCTCTTCTTCAATATACGTACATAGCATTTATTATTTAAAGCTTCTTAAGCACCCTGAAGATGAAAAGTACCATAAGTGCTATGTATTATTAATTTTTGTTTATTAATATATTAGCTCTTTGCAGATTATTCTGACATCTGCAAACCAGGTGAAAAATACTTGTTCTGACGTCTCCTTTCAGCAACTATACTCCTGCAATATGAAGCATTAAAACACTTGTGATACTACTAGTAACAGAGTCACTCAACTTTCATTTTAATACATTTTTAAAAAAAAACAACTTGCTTGTTAAGTCTTCCTGGCTTCATTCCACTTTTTTCTGTTTTCTTTGCCATTGTAATTCATAGCTTTCTTCCTGATGTCTGTTTATTCTCTATTTATTCTCATTCTCTCCATTCCTTTGTCCTTTTTCTACATTGTGTTCTTTGTATGCTCCTCTGTTTTTTGGCCTTTCTGTCTTCTCTCGCTTCTCAGCATTCCCTAACTATCTCTTTTCCCATGATTTCCTGTAGTCTCTTTTGCCCATCTACTCTCTCATTCAGGCACCTGCATACTCTTACCCACATCACCTTGTCAACAGGGTTTGAAAAAATTGCCAGACCATGGTAGTTAGATTGATATTCAGTGAGGGTGAACCCACTCAGAACTATCCCCAGATGTCAAGCCAATGCACTACTGCTACGGGGAAAGAGGAGACTGCTGAAATTCCTACCCTGGTGTCATCTTGGGACTCCATTTGGAGACTCCCATCCTTTGTATCGGGCCCTGGCTAGTAAGAGGCCAGATACATGTAGTTCACCCTGGTTTCTGGATGAGAGCAGCATTCTCATTTGTCTTTTGTTTTCCTGTTCCTAACTGTGAGCCTCTTAGCTGCTGCTATCACTATGGTTCCCCAGCCTCTGCTTCTGGCTTTTCCTTCTGTAGTGAACAGCTCCAGTGCCTGTCTCTGCTGCTGCTCATGCCTTTTCCAATTGGCAGTAGCAGACTGAAATTGACATGATTCCTTTCAGGTTCATGGCTGTCCGCTGGGTTCTGAATAATAGCAGTGAAAAATGTCTAAACTTCCTTTAGCTTTCATTATGCTTAAGCATTTCATTGATTACTCCCGGGCTTGTTGGTGTGCAGCAAGTTAGGATATGAACTTACAGCATTCTAGCTCCGCTGCACTCCTTGTATGCACTCTTACTGAGCACTAAAAGTGTATGCTTTAAAATGTACTAAGTTGAACCACGAGGGCACTTTTGTTGCTCAGTAAGAATTTCTGCACAGGGAGTTGTATGGAGCAGTTAGTGTGCTGTAAATTGACACCCTAGTTTGCTGTGCCCTAACTTTCCCATTTAGACAAGCCCCCTGTTCACATCAGAAGGTTTTCTTCATAGTAACTATAAAGACTTAATATCTGTTTTGAATGAAACCGTTGATTCTGCAGAATTTGATGAGTCGCATACAGGGCGCATGATGACTAGGAATTAGCAATTTTAAAATGTTATAACATATTTCCACATAATACGGTAGTGAATGGAGATGGTACAAGTTGCAGTTCCTGGGAAATTATGCAGAGGTCTATTTTTAGAAGCTCTCCAAGTCCTCTCTTTCTCCCTACCAGCTCACCTATACAACAAAAGATTGGGGCACCAGGATGCATGAAAACTCAAAAGGTTCAAACTCTCTCATTGCCAACTGTGTCTGCAATCTTAATCTTCATGAAGGCATCAGAAACTTAAAGGCCATGTCTACACTCTCAGCAGAGATACAACTTATACTAGTTCCCCAAATGAAGCAAGTTATACTGGCAAAAGGACTCTTTTTGACAGTAGAACTGTCTACATACAATGACTTTTGCTGGAATAGCTATGTCAGTAAAGTGGTTTTGTTACACTCCCAACTGATATAGCTATACTGACAAAACTTTTAAGTGTAGACCAGGCCTAACAATGATCCTTATCTGTAATGAAGAGCTCATAAAGTTTAGCAATAGAGGCTAGAGGATAAGTGTGCCCTATGATGTTTCCTGCATTTTTTTTGCCTGGAAGCTATAGAGCTTGGTGGAAAGCACTGCACTTTTCTGCTGTCTTTACAACATATGTTGTTTGTCCTTTGACACATAACTTAAGACATGTTTTAAAAATATAATTTCCTTGATAATTCTCCAGTTATCATTACTAGTTAAAACTGGGGAATACCAACTGGTGTGTTTAATGCTGCTTTCTTTATAAATCACCAATGATAGATGATCTAATGAAACACTCAGGCTGCTATACCACATACTAAGTTTTCCTTTTCACTGGACTTACTTTTCTTTCTGCATTTTTGTCACTTTTCCCCAGAAAATATAATACAATAAATGGCTTAAACAAACAGCAAGCTTTGTTAATGGCTTTTTGCAATAATATTTAGCAGCCAGGGGTCGTTCTGCAAGTGCGTTTCTCAGAAAGGATGTGTTAAATAAATAAACAGTGTTCTGAATGACTAATAACTGGTAGAATTAAAAGACAATGTCTGTCCATATTATGCTGAAACCAGTGTTCATACATTATCTACTCATCTTGGTTAGATAGTCTTAGAAAAATATTAGCATTTCAGACCAAATATTTTTTCATCAGGCTCATGAAATCTAAAACTAGGAAACCTGAAACAAAGTTGCCTGTTACCTTGTTTGAGTAGTTCATATTAATTGTAATGTTTTAATGACTTTTCAGAAGAGAAGTAATATACCAGTCTTTTACAACAAAAGATTGCAGTCAATATCACAGGCTTTCAGATCAGTATTTTTAAACAAAGTTTTAGTACAGTTTTATGGATTATTCAGTTTCCCCTTGCCAAGAAATATGAAAGCAATTTCTAACTGTCAACAATAGTTGATGGCTTTAGCAAACAGAGATAATGCTTCTGTTTGGCAAGTCCCGGTGTGGTTGATAGCCTGATCTGATTAAACAGTTTTGGCACAAATCATTCAGCACCATTTATTTCTCCAATGGGTTTCAACTAGACATCTTTGACAAAATGGGGAGCAAAGACTGGAAATATATCAACTATACATTCCGCTAATGCTCACTGGCAACCTACCTGATGCATCTTATGGCACTAATATGAATTATGTACTGGAAACTGCTGTACTTGGATAAAATGAAGCTGATTTTAAAACATCTTGTTCTTCAAAAGAAAGTCTTACAGACTCCAAGGTATATTTCAATTTTAATTGGAAACAGTTTGCAGATTGTAACCGAGAAACCCAGACTTTGAGCAGTGATGAAAATATTTAAATACTGAAATAAGCATTTAAATACTGAAATATTTGTCGCTTTTGATGACAGATCCTTCAAATGGCGGTCTCTATTTATATACACTGCCCCACCATCACCCTAGTAGCAAGTGTATCACAACAGCCCTGGGAAATTTAGTATGGCCATTATACATATTGGGAGTGGTGGCACAAAGAGATTAAGGCCTAAATGTGTTGCCTTTGTTTTTCAGGTACCCAATTTGATATGTCTTTAAAGAGTCTTGATTTTCAGCAAGTATTGAGTGCTGAAAATTAGGCCCCCTTAAAATGCTTAAAGGTGAGGACCCAGAAGATGAGAAACCAAAAATTACTAGTAACTTTTTAAAAATTTAGATCTAAATGACTTGTGCAAAGGAATTTTGTGGCAGGGCTGAAGACTGAAGATTGAAACCTCATTTCTTGGTTTTCAGTCTGATGCCTTCACCTTGAGTATGAGAGGGTCATAATGAAGCCTAGTTATAGCAGGTCTGGAGTATCCTTAGGTAGCATGAAAATCTGAATTGATTTACTGAGATTATCTGTACAGCATTGATAAATTGTGTAGTCATTTGCTTAACTACACTTTGGTTCATTGTGAAATAAACTCAAGAAATCAAATATCCAATCTCAGTCTGGTTTCTTAATATGATACAGGAAGAAAGTTCTATATGATAAGTCTCTGAAGAGCAGTCCTGTGCAGCAATCTTACATTCATCTTACGTGGAAGGTCTATTCCCAGAAGTTACATCCCTAAAGCCATCTTTTTATACCCTACTTGCTTACCAGGAAAAGGTACTATATATATCCCTTGAAACTGCATCTAATTAATTAGCTTTTTACCTTGTTTCTGGTACAATGCTGTACCCCTTTATCTTTGTGTGGAACCCAAGCATTCTGAGGGGATAACTGAGATTAGCAATTATCTACAAAAAGTCATAGGAGAGATTCCAGAGGACTGGAAAAGGACAAAAACAGTGCCAATCTGTAAAAAGGAAAATAAGGACAACATGGAGAATTATAGACCAGTCTTAACTTTAAGTACCTGGAAAGATAATGGAGCAAATAATAATGAAGCAATCAATTTCAAACACCTAGCAAGTAATATGATAATAAGCAAGTCAGCATGGCTTTGTCAAGGACAAATCATGTCAAACCAACCTAATAGCTTTTTTTGACAGAATAACAAGCTTTGTGGGTGCAGGGAGGTGGTAGATGTGGTATATCTTGACTTTAGTAAGCCTTTTGGTACTGTCTTGCATGACCTTCTCAAAACAAACTAGGGAAATACAAACTAGATGGAGCTAATACAAGTGGGTGCATAACTGGTCGGAAGACCATTCCCAGAGAGTAGTTATCAATGGTTCACAGTCAAGTTGGAAGGGCATGTCGAGTAGGGTCCCACAGGGATCATTTCTGGATCTGTTTCTGTTCAGTATCTTCATCAGTGAATTAGATAATGGCACAGAGAGTACACTAATAAAGTCTGCAGGTGATACCAAGCTGGGAGTGGTTGCAAGTGATTTGTAGGCTAGAATTAAAGTTCAAAATGATCTGGACAAACTGGAGAAATGATCTGAAGTAAATAGGATGAACTTCAATAGGGATGAATGCAAAGTATGCCACTTAGGAAGGAACAATCAGTTGCACACCTACAAAATGGGATAGGACTGTTTAGGAAAAAGTGTTGCAGACAGGGACCTGGAGGTCATAGTGGACCACAAGCCAAATATGAGTCAGCAGTGTCACACTGTTGCAAAAAAAAAAAAGTAAACATTATTCTGGGATGTATTACCAAGAGTGTTGTAAGCAAGACACGGGAAATAATTTTGCTATTCTCCATGTTGATTAGGCCTCAGCTGGAGTATTGTGTCCAGTTCTGTGTTCCACATTTCAGGAAAGATGTGGACAAATTTGAAACAGTCCAAAGAAGAGCAACGGAAACAATTAAACATTTAGAAAACATGACCAATGAGGGAAGATTGAAACAATTTGGATGGTTTAGTCTGGAGAAGAGAAGACTGAGGGAGAACATAATTTTCAAATCCATAAAAGATTATTTACAAAGAGGAGAGAGAAAAATTGTTCTCCTTAACATCTGAGGCTAGGACAATAAGCAATGAACTTAAATTGCAGCAAGGTAGTTTAGGTTGGACATTAGGAAAAACTTCCTAACTGTCAGGGTAGTTAAGCAGTGGAATAAGTTGCCTATGGAGATTGTAGAATCCCTGTCATTGGAGATTTTTAAGAGCAAATTAGACACATACCTGTCAGGGATGGTCTAAGTAATGCTTGATCCTGCCATAAATGCGGGGGACTGGATTAGATGACCTCTTAGGTAAGTTCCAATCCTACAATTTTATGATTCCAAGTCATGATGCACGCTTATCTTTGTTCTGAACATATGCATTCCAGGTGCTAAGAGATGTGACTTCTTGGCCTGTACCAGGATAAATAGGTTACTGAGGGAAACAGCCTTTCTGTTGCTATAAGGAAACAATTTTATGTCCTGATACTGACAGTTTTTCTGTCTACTTATGGCAGAGTTTACCTCGGCTAATGCAAGGTGTTATGAGGTTCTTATCATAAGTAAGCATGATTATGATAAAGTTACTGTCCAGTGTGGGGAGCTAACAGCTGTTTAATGCTTAATAATATGCATACCTTAATGCTGTGTGTGTGTGTGTGTGGGGCAGATGACAATATTGGCATAATATATGCATATGCTAGCAGTGTATATTAGTCAACTGTAGAATGCATGAAACAGGTTATTTCAAAACCAGTGGGGGCCATAATATTATTGATTTGTTCTGTAGTGCACCAGGCAACAATACAATTATAATTATATCATTTTTATCTTTGTGCTCCCAGATTAAATTAAAATGATTTTTAAAGACACATTCAAAGTCCCTGTCCCCTTATGGGTTTTTATTGTTTTTGTTTTTTACCTTTTGGTGTCAATAGAGAGCAAAGTTTCTTTTGGTACCTTAACTGCCTTTCCATATCTAAACTAGTTTGGATTTCTTTCAGCTATAACTTTAAGTACAAATGTTTGTAATGCATGGTTTTGGGGTAATTACGACACATCTGTAATATTTTTTTACCTTTAGATTACTGATATATACTCTCAACCTTAATATTTAGCCAAGAGGATTGATGTTAAATGAAAACATCTTAGTTTTGATGGGTAAATTGGCTGTGTTCTTGCAATGGAACAACATAACCTGAACTCCAGACTCATATACACATAACACAGATTTTACCTCTGTGTTGCACTTCATATATCTCTAGACAGTATATCTTAATCTGTCTGAGGTCAGAGCTGAGGTTGTGCATTTGATTGTGATCATGAATAATTAGATGGCTGTGTTTGGATATATGTTGTAACTAAAAAAAGTTTGTTGCAGGGGTGAGGAATCTGTGAGTGTATTTGATATTAAGATATTGGGGTGACAACACACATACATGCAAGTTGATGTAGATGTTTATGTTGCCTTAAGTGGTGATTTACTTGATTCTTAGTGTTTGTATTGAAAGGAAATGCACTTTTTTTTCTAAATTCAGTAGTAGGGTTCAGTGTGTGGAATTATCTTGTTTTAAAGAGATACTATCAACTTGCGATTTAATAAATTAAAAAAAAAAAGTAAAATTAAATTCTGGTCCTATATCACACTCTGACTGCAGCTGCAAGTCTTTGTGTGTTTGCTCATTAATAAAAATATTTTTCTGTTTTTAAAAATTTTCTTTTTCTTTGAAAACCACGTAAACAAAAAGGAAAAGTAATTCTAAATGGGAAACAGTAGCACTCAAAAGTATTGTCGGATGCACAAAACAAATAAAGCAAAAGAACATAGAAAGAAAACTGTGACTTTTCTATTTTTTTCATTTCTAACAATCTTACATGTGACTTGTAACAATCTATATAATAAGACTCCAGAATTGTCACTGCCTGTGTGTGACAGAATGTCTGAGTCAGTGTGACGTGATGGAAACAGCTGCAAGCATGCTTAAACGCTCTGTTGTTCAGAATATCACCAGGTTCTATCACCACTGGGGTTCAGGGTCTGTTACCATCCCATTTTTAAATTCTGAGCCATTCTCAGCTTTTTTAATATACATGACTTCACAGATTACACCTGCGTGACGTCATGGGCTTTCAGCTGCTAAGAGTATGTAAAAATGTTCAGACAGAAGTGTGTTTAAGTTACAATGTTCCCTTAAGTAAGTGAGATTTCTGGCCCAGAACATAATCATTCTCTCTGTCATGCAAGGTAAACTGCTTTAAGAACCAAAAAGGAAGATTGCTATTTTCATCTTAGACTGTGAAAGCACAAAATCCATATTGTCTTTTGATGGACTGAGCATATTTAGTATATACTCTTAGTTAAATTGTTTATATTTTGCACTGTTACCAACATATACTGAAGATTAATTACATAGTGTTTCCACTATTCTGTTGCATCTTCAGGGCCATATTCTAGAAATGTTTCTGCATTTGCAGATTTCTTAACTTCCTGTTCTGCACATTGACTAGCTGGGGATGGTGGCATCTCTTTTAAATCTCTAGGTTTATTTTGCTTGAGCATTCACATCTCTGAAGCTAGGTTTCTGTTGATTCAAATCATAGGACTGGAAGGCACCTTGAGAGGTCTTCTAGTCCAGTCCCCTGCACGCAAGGCAGGAGTAAGTATTATCTATGCTTTCCCTGATAGGTGTTCGTTTAACCTGTTCTTAAAAATCTTCAATGACAGAGATTCAGCAGCCTCCATAGGCAATTTTATTCCAGTTTTTAACTACTCTGACAGTTAGGAAGTTTTTCCTAATAGCCAACCTAAACTGCCCTTGCTGCAATTTAAGCCCATTGCTTCTTGTCCTAACCTCAGAGGTTACGGAGAACAATTTTTCTCTCCCCCTTGTAGCAACCTTTTATGTACTTGAAAACTATTATCATGTCCCCCCTCAGTCTTCCCTTTTCCAGACAAAACAAACCTAGTTTTTTCAATCTTCCCTCGTAGGTCATGTTTTCTAGACCTTTAATAATTTCTGTTGCTGATCTCTGGACTTTTTCCAATTTCTCCACATTTTTCCTGAAATGTGACACCCAGAACTGGACACAATACTCCAGTTGAAGCCTAATCAGCGTGGAGTAGAGCGGAATAATTACTTCTCATGTTTTGCTTCTAACACTCCCGCTAATACATCCCAGAAGGACGTTTGGGTGTTTTTTGGTGGAACAGTGTGACACTGTTGACTCATATTTTGCTTGTGATCCACTCTGATCCCCAGATCCCTCTCTGCAGTACTCCCACTAGCCAGTCATTTCCCCTTTAGTATGTGTGCAACTGATTGTTCTATTGTAAGTGGAGTACTTTGCTTTTGTCCTTATTGAATTTAATCCTATTTACTTCAGACCATTTCTCCAGTCTGTCCAAATCATTCTGAATTTTAATCATGTCCTCTAAAGCACCTGAAACTCCTCCCAGTTGGTATCATCCACAAACTTTATAAGTGTACCCTCTAGTCTATGCTATGATTTTTCCATTATCTGAATCATTGATGAAGTTATTGAACAGAATGGGACTCAGAACTGATCCCTTGGGACTCCACTTGATATGCCCTTCCAGCTTGACTGAGAAGCACTCCTGATTAGTTTTTTCAACCAGTTATGCACCCATTTTGTAATAGTTCCACCTAGGTTGTATTTCCTTAGTTTGTTTAAGAGAAGGTCATGCAAAGATGTAGCCTTACAGGCATGGATTTTCACCTTTGACTAATTGAATGTACCACTAAGACAAGAACCTCTCTACCTTCTGGGACTTTTAATATACTTCACTAATGTATTATTGTGACACACCACACACATATAGGGGCTATATAACCCCTGCCCTGCAACCTTGGAGTGAATTAGCTAAATTAGCTCCCACGTGGGCTACTCATAAACAGCCTTCCAACATGCAAGCCACACCCTTGGTCTCACCAGGCTGGGTTATACTGCAGGATAATCCCAATACACGCCCAGTCCTTGATTTTCCCCCTAGAAATTTATGTATTGTATTTCCCAGCCCTCTCCTAGACAGGACATATATTTTAAATATGTTATTCCCTTTAAGGAATGCTATGCCATCTTATTATTTAAAATAGATATTCAGACACTTCAATTTCAACACACTGGATTAGATAAAACAGTAAAAGAAGTTTATAAACAACAAAGATTTTAAGTACAAGTAATGAGGCATTAAAATCCAAAATGGTTACAAGTAAAATTAAGATAAAATGCTTATTAATGCCTAATTTAACAAACTATATCAGATTCAAGCAGAGTTTCTTGCCGCCTACTTTCAGCAGCCTTACTGACCAAACTGTGTAGGTCAGGACCTCTTCCTCAGAGTCCAATTAATGTTTCCTTTGTCTCTTCAAGTGCAGCAAATATAGCAGGCAGGGAGTGAGAGAGGAATGCATTGGGGGTATTTGTCACTCCTTTTTATAGTTTGACACCCTCTTGAAAAACATTTCCATCTGAGAGCTAAAAGCCAAAGAGTCTATGGGAAAGAATATTTCCTGTTGGTTTTTTCAGCTGTTTGAACTTTCTTTGTCTTCTCTTCTGGCTTGATGACACTGTTTACTACTTAAATGCAAATTAAGCAGAGTGGTTTCTTGCATTCAATCCTCTTTTCAATTATAATTATTATTATTAGGGTGAAAATCTGGTTGACACCTGATTTTCCAGGTCAAAATCCAGCCTGCTCTTCCCTTACCTTTGCCTCAACCACTACCATAATTCTGCTTGAGATGACATTGCAGAAGACTTTACGTGTCACTAAAAGAAGTGTAACATCTTGCCAGATGTTGCACAGAGTGTACATACTTGCTCACCTTAGATTGAAAAATCATAAAAATGTAGGGCTGGAGGGGAATTTTGTAAGTCATCTACTTTATCCACAGTTGCTGAGGCAGGACCAAGTACACCTAGACCATCCCTGATAGGTGTTTGTCTAACCTCTTCTTAAAACACTCCTTTGATGAGGATTCCACAACCTCCCTTGGTAATCAATTGCAGTACTTAACTATGCTTATGGTTAGATAGTTTTTCTTAATATCTGACCTAAATCTCCTTGCTGCAAATTAAGCCCATTACTCCTCACCCTACCTTCAATGCCTATGGAGAACAATTGATCACCGGCCTGTTTATAACAGCTTTTAACATATTTGAAGACTTCTGTCCCCCGTCCTCCTCCAGTCTTCTTTTCTCAAGATGAAACATGCCCAGTTCTTTTAAACTTTCCTCTTAGGTAAGGTTTTCTAAACCTTTTATCAGTTTAGCAGCTCTGCTCTGGACTCTCTCCAATTTGTCCAGATGTTCTGTAGTTGACTGGCCAGGTCTTCAGGTATGCTGCGGCCTAGCCAAGTCATCTCTCTAGAGTCAGAAAGGAATTTTTCAACTGGGCAAGACTGATAGATGTCTGGTGGGATTATTTTTCAATATTCCCCACAGCAGCTTGGAGACTTAACAGTTAGCAGTAGATTAACAGGAGAACAGTTTTAAAGACATTTTGTTACATCTTGCAGCTGGTGATCAGTGCAGACTAAATAGTATTAGGTGCCAGCTCCTGGGATAAACAAGAGCATCAGACTGAAGAGGCTACAAGCATGAACTCAGATTGGTCTAAGAGTATCGGGTAGTCTTGCCATCTCTCACAGATTAAACCACTCTTGGCTTCATTCTTATCCCTTGCACAAGTGTTTAGGAATCCAGCTCCAGAGCTAAATCTCTTTTTGAGGGCTATAGCGGGGTTAGGCTGAGGGTCACTCGTCCCTTCACTCTGTTTTCTTTCAACTGTTCTTTCCCGCAGTGGATCCAAATAATTGCCTGGTAATTCAAGGAGGTGGAAGGAGGGATGGGGCCATTCTGTTTAATAAAGTTGTAGCCTGCTGCTCGGAGCCTATTTGTTGCATCTGTATAAATTCCTGTGTGCCCTAATCACTGTAGGAAGAGTAAAACAACTGGTCTTCAACTTTATTAATGCTCCAGAACTTAACTACAATTCACTACAGAAATACAGAGATAAGGCAGATGCACCTTGCAAAGTTATCACCCTATCTGGTTTATGTAGGTCCAAAATTCTCCACTGATGCCCCAAAGTCCACTACCAAGTTTCAAAGAGAACATTGGACATTGTGTGTAACTAAAACAATAAAAATAGGATTTTAATCCTAGATATGGGCAGGTCAGAAGTAAAAGTACAACTATATATGTAGGAGGGAAAGAAGGAGAGATGCCAGGCATATATAGCGTATGTTGAGGAGACTTTGCCAACATTTAAACTAACTAGTCATGGCCTCCAATACAACCTGTGTCTCACAACAGGTTAACCCAAATGAGCTAATTCCATCCCCACAGCAAGTCAATGTCAGCAAGATAAATTTCTGAATATATTCTCTTTGACACTGTCTTCATCAAGAAGAGACAAGCAAAACTCCAAAAGAGTAACATGACTACTAAGGCAACAAGTTTAATGGCAGTTCAATGGAGAAAGTGAGTGCATACATACATGAATAGCTACATTTTCCATAGAGCAGCAAAACCCTGGAGTCTCTCCTGTGAGTAGAACTCAGTAAGTATGGCATTCTGTATCTCAACAAGCTGAAGGCTTCCAGGAATAATTCGCAACTAGACAAAATTTGTTTCTGTCACACACTGGTCTCCTTAATCCTACTGTATATTGAGATTATTGAAATTCACTGTAATAAGAAATCATTAATATGGAAAAATGAGGTTACAGAAAACCCACACACTCTGGAATTATTCTCACATCATTTCTGACAAAGTTTTGTTACCAAATGTAAAGGCTGATGTCATGCATTCAAGTGTTATATGCTTCTGGACCTTTAAAAGTAGAGCAACAATTTAGCTGAATATTTCTTCTGGAGACCAGGCCAAGACTCTTTTGCCTGTCTGACGAAACTCAGAGTAGCAATTCAGATGTAATTAAAATTTTATGCACCATAAAATCCTGTTTCTTTTTCAGATGTAAGTAAAATTCCATCCTATGTAGCTTTAAAACATTTATATCCATGCCAGTAACTTAACAGCTTCATTAAAAAAAACATTCAAATGAATGTAATTATTAACATTACAGTTAAGAGATGGTCAGTGGATCTGCCTGACAAAAATATATTTATATTTAGATGTAGAGCATTAACACCATCATTCAGTAGATTATAAATTTTAGCAGTCTAGTTGTACGGTTCATAGACTTCTTTGTTCTTTAGAAAGAGAAGGGTCAACTAAAACATTTTAATGGGAAAACACAAAAAATAATATTCCTAACCTTCTGTAACTGTTGTTCTGCTGTTATTTGCTGTTCTACCCTGTGCTGCATCTATGCAGGCGTATCAAAAAGCTATAATTTTTAAGAACAAAATGTGCAGACTTTAGCATTGGGAGAAGTGGGTCTGTCTTAATAAGAAGAAAAAGAATATATAGTTGCGCCAAATATCAAGCACCATTTTTTCTACTAAGTTTAAAAAAACAAACAAACAAAAAAACCCCACCAAACCATAAAGCTCATATAGTGGCTTTTCAGTCTTTTACTTACCGCTGGGATCATAGCATAAGGGTACTCCAATATCATACCACAAACAATCCTGGTATTCTCAGATCAATCTCCATAGTTACAAAATCATAATGTGTTTCAGCAAATTAGTTTAATTAGCTGACCAAAAGATAGTCCTGTTAAGGCGGCAGCTTAGTCATAAATAAGTTGCCTGGAGAAAGTTTGTCTTGATCAGGGTGCAGAGCAGGAAGGTAACAAATTTCAGTTACTGAATGCTAGACTTGAATAGCATATTAGTGTCAGTCAAGTGTAATAATAATGGTAACAATAATTCAGCCTTGGAAAGCAACCCCCCAGATCCTTCTTCAATACACATATTGACATTTGAGTACAGTGACTTAAAATTCTGCATAATGTTTGAAAACACCCAAAATTTTAGGCCATTGAATAAGTTATAAAGGTGACCTATAATAGGAAAATGGATTTGATCACTTTTTGGCTGCCTTATGATATAAAAAATGGCTTTGGGGCAGGAAGAGTTGGACCTTTTTTTTTTTTTTTTTTTCCCCTATTAAAAATATAGCTCTTATGTACCCTGGAAGACACATTTTCATGAGAGATGTATATTTATTATGGATTCATAAAGTTTAAGACTTGAAGGGACCTTTAGATCTAGTCTGACTTTCTATACATCATAAGCATTAAATTTCACCCAGTTATCCATGTACTAAGAAAATAGCTTGTGTCTGACTATAGCATATTTCCAGAAAGGTATCCAGTCTTGATTTGAAGGCATCTGGAGATAGAGAATCCACCACTTCCCTTGGTGGTTTATTTCAATGGTTAATCACCCTCACTGTTGAAATTTGTCTTTATTTCTAATTTGAATGTATCTATCTTCAGCTTCTAGCTATTGTTTTTTATTATTCCTTTCTTCTCTAGAATCTAGAGTCTAGATTAAAAAACCCTTCAGTTCCTTGCATTTTGTCCCTGTGAAGGTACTTATACACTCTAATAAGTCATCCCTCAATCTTCTTTTTAATAAACTAAACTGGTTGAGTCTTTAGGTTCTTCATTATAAGGCATTTTCTTCAGCCCTGGAATAATTTTTCTCACTCTTTCTGCATCCTCTCCAGTTTTTGAACATCCTTTTTAAAATGCAGACACCTGAACAGGATGTAGTATTCCAGCATTTGTCTGGCCAATGCTGTATACAGAGGTAAATCACCTCCCTATTCCTGCTTACTAGTCTTGTTTATACATCCAAGGATTGCCCTGGGAGCTCTTGTTCAATTGCTTTTCCACTCTAACCTCTAAATCCTTCTCAGCATCACTGCTTCAGAGGATACAGGCCCTCATTTTGTAGGTATGTTCCTAGATGTATAACTTGGCATTGGACTGTATTGAAATATGCTTTGTTTGAATGTTTTCAGTTTACTACGTGAACCACCTCGCTCTGTGCTACCACTCTATCCACATAATTATTTACCTCCAATCTTTGTTTCATCCACAAATTTTATCAGCAGTGATTTTATATTTACTTCCACATCATTGATTAAATTGTTGAATAGTGTCCAGCCTAGCACTAATTCCTATGGAACCATACTTGATGATAATTTCCTGTTAGCAAATATTTTTTAGATCTGTCCATTAGCCAGTTCTCAATCCATTTAATGTGTGCTTCATTGATATTGTATGGTGCTATTTTTTTTATGAGAATGTCATGCGGTCCTTAATCAAATGTCTTACAAAAGTCTTTGTGTTACATCTATGGAGCTACCTACCTTTAATCAGCCAAACTTGTAAACTCCTAAAAGAATGAAATAAGGTTTGTTTGAGTAGATCTAATGTCCATAAAACCACGTTGTGACTGGCAATAATTAAATTTCTATCCTTTAATTCTTTTTCAGTTGAATACTGTATTGAATGCAGTTGAATTCAATTGCATACAGCTTTTCCGTTATTTTGTCCAGGATTGATATCAGGCTCACCAGAGTGTAGCTACCTGGGTTATCTTGCTTTCCCTTTTTGAATATTGGCACAGCAGTAATGCTTCTCTCATCTTTACTGGGTATTCCAAGGTTTATTAAAATTAACATTAGTAGGCCAAAGATCTCCTCGGTCTCCTTTGGGAGTCTTCAGTGCAAGTTATCTGGGCCAGCTAAAAAATGTTTATGCTTAGTAGATGTTGTTTAAAGTCCTCCTTCATTACTAGTGGAATGGAAGGCAGAGGCGGCAGTGTGATGCTATTGATAGGGCACAGGAGAAAGAGGAGGAGGGAGAACCATTGTGGTCCTATTGATAGAGTACTGGACTGGAACTTGGGAGACATAGATTCTGTTCACTGGTCCGCTCCTGATCTGCTGTGTGACTTTGTACAAATCACTTCAACTCTCTGTACCTCTGTTTCCCATCACTACTTTCCTGTGTCTTGTCTATTTGTAGTGTGAGCTCCTTGTGGCAGGGGTTGTCCCTAAATAGGACAACATGGATCTTGTTTGGGGCTTCTGGTGCTGCTGTAGTATAAATAATAACAATGGTGACTTGACCTGAAGAACTAGTAAAATTATGACCTGAGGAGTTTAGTTACTGAAAAGTGGACAGTTGAGAGAAGAGATATTATGCAGCCTGTTTAAAATTTGGGGGAGGGATGTTGTATGAAATACCTATTTTACACCACTGCCTAATGACTTGCTAGAAAGGATGGCTTTGTTAAAGTTTCAACTTCCGTTTAAGATGTGAGAGGTTACAGTCAGTACATGCTCTGAGACCCCCAAGACATTCCCTAGCAAAACCAGAGAGGATCAGATTTAGCTTTCCTGATATTTTCCTTTAAAACCCAAATTAGTACATGGGACTTCAAAACCCTCTTTTAAGTATCTGCTTTGCCTTTGTGAAACCTACAAAAACAGGAGTTAGGCTACTGGTGTGGTAAGACCACAGCCTGCCACGCTGACCATATTGTCTCAGTTTCCTTCTATTGACTCTCCCATCTGTCTGTATCCATCTGTTGATTGTCTCTTGTCTTATATTTCGATTGTAAACTCTTTCGGAAATGGGACTGTCTTTTTGTTCCATGTTGATATAGCACCTAGCACAATGGGGCCCTGTCCATTACTGGACCTCCTACGTGCTATAATGATACAAATAATAAATACATTAAAAAGTAGGGGAAAAAAAGACAGCAAACTCAGTTTTTTTAAATATTCTTTCCAAGTTAACTTTAAACCTATAAATATCCCCTGCAATATTTTCAGTCTATTTATTTAAACATTGTGAATTTAAAAGTGACATTGGGAAAGGTAAATTAGATGTTTAAAATTCATTTACTTGAATTATTTCAAGTGGTGTAACTTCTGGAAAGAAAATATGTGACAAAGCTTAATGTTCCTTCAAGATTTGGAGCTATGCTGAACTATGCAAGAGGATAAGCTTTCATAAAAAGGTACTGGGACAGAGTTGGGAAAATGGCTATGTTTGGAGTAGGAAAAAAGGTTATGTCTTAAAACGCATTGCTGCAAACAAGTTTTAACTAGCAGGTTTATAAACATTAGTTTAGATGCGGTTTAGCACCTTTAAAAACACGTTAGCAGGTCATGGACAATCCTGGGAGGAATCTAGGGTTGGCCATGAACCGGTAATACATTTTTAAAAGCAGTAAAGCCCATCTACACTAGACAATGTAGCCACTAATACATTTTTAGGCACAACCTATTTTCCTAGTTTAGACTTGGCCTAAGAAAGCAGTTTGAGTAATTAATGGAAACTTTTTTGCTGTCTTGGATAAATGGAATGTAATTCCATAGCTTTAGAAATTATATGAGCATCTTTATGTGTTCTTTTAGCTCAACTACTGGATTATGCATGTTGGGTTGTTAGGATAAAGTTCTTTTCAATTTTATAAATTGTAGGAGATATGAAGCATTCACCTACCATTAGACTTAGAATGTTATAAATACTAAGCCAAACAGCATGGTTATGTATTTGATAGAAACTATGTTCTAATTCCAAAAATTCTGCAAATAAGTGAAACAATATGAAAATGTGTTTATTTTTAAAACTTCTGCTTCTCATTGTTTGCTGTACAGAAGAACCCACATGACCTTTTGATTACATGACTATTAATAGTGATTTTTGTCAGTTTGGTGTGGCATTTTAGTAAGGAAACATTTTTTCTACTCTTCTAACTTAACTAGACTGTTAATCATCCTCTCATTACTGTCTAATAAGTTATTTTTACTGACTTCTAAGGTTTCTTTCAGTGTTGTTTTCATTGTTAAATATTACGATTAAGTCTCTTACTGTTTTTATGGAAACTGCATGTCATTTGGTATTTAATTCCTTTGATGAATGCATTTTCCTCAATTTTGATCTTTTTACTTCCTTTCCAGTTTATTTGAAAACATGGAATTTCAATGTTAGCCAGCGAGGCTCAGACATTTTATCTGGGTTATGGCGTTCTCTTTACTCAACAATGTATTTTTATTGCTAGTAAATAAACAGATCTAGAAGGAATAAATTATATTTCTGATCTTCTAATCTTAACTCAGGCAAAGTTCCCATTGACATCAGTGGGAATTAAATAAGCGTAAGGAGCGAAATCAGTTCTCATTGTTCTCAGTTCACTATAGACCTTTGATTATATTTTGAACCTAGCAGACTGTCATTCCTTTGCACCTGCCCATGGAGCCCCCTTTTCCCCTTTACGTTAATAATCTAGGTGTTATTTTCATCCATCAGTCATTTATAGTAGCCCCACTAGTAATGGCTTATTCAAGTTAGACTAATATATTTAGCATGTAAATGCCTCTTATTTTAATATACATACAAAAACGATGTTAAAAGAATATTAAGGTGGTAAACTCAAGCACTCAGACGTTGGGAAATACCAGAATTAAGGTTGTCCATGCAATCTCTCTGGCCTTATTGGAGTGCTAGGAGTCCATACATAAGTCACCCTGAATCCACCAGATCCCATTTGGAAT
>ML675613.1:19382757-19503928 GCA_007922155.1 Mesoclemmys tuberculata | reverse complement strand
GGAATCATCCTCACAAGAATGTCAAGTAGCTTCAGAGTGCTGATCTAACTAAGATGGCACTGCCAAGGACTGTCTTACATACTCCAGCCACCTGTGAACACAGTCCAATGAGAATGGAGAAGAAATTCTTCGGACTATGTAAGAGAGTGGAATAATTACTCTCACACCCCACTCCAAACTTGTTAGTAGTGTAGGCTATACCTAAAAGAAACAGACAACACCAACCTAAATCTACACCCTGTGATAAGGAGGTGTAATATTTAGATCTCTTTGGAAGAAAACCTTACTTTGGCATGGTTACAGTGCTGCATAGAAAACTACCAAATGTTAAAGTTGAAATATGATTTTATTAATAATTTCTTGGATTTCACCAACCAAATCTCACAAGAGGATAGGTTGCAGTCCCTGGCAATTATTGATGAAGGTAAATTGTTGGCTATATCAGCCCCCAAGCCTCTGTAGATGTAGCAGATATTCAGTGGTGACTTCTGTAGTTGTGCATTGAGCGTAGTGGCTCCAATTGTCCAGACCTCCCAAGGAGGTCCAAACCACTATGAAGTTTCTGCCCTTTTGAGAGAAATAATCTGTTTAGCAAAAAAGAGAGGAGTCACTACTTTCCCTGAAAGGCTCAAGAGCAGCTTTCTATTTGCTGGATATCTATACCTCTTCAGTATTGAGGAAATACCCCAAGTTGCAATCCTACAAACAATGGTCAACTGCTCGCCATAGTGCTACTAGAGGTCGTAAGAGCCATGATAGAAATGACAGAGACTGCAGCATTTTGTGCATAATCTTCCACCTTCATTCTCCTTCCAGTCCCAGACTCCTACAAAGAAATCTTTATCTTTATCTGAATGTCTCCTACAAAGAAATCTTTATCTGAGTGTCTTTATCTGCTGCTCCAAAGCAGCTCAAGGCTATGACTCCACAGAGTGTTAGACAGCTTATGTATGAATTTTCTCTAATCCTTCTCCTATCCCATGTTCTGAGGAAGATTAGGAAATGTTGGTGATCCTGATTGCTCCCAGGTGGCCCAGGTAATTCTTGTTTCTGAGTATTCTGCAGATGTCTGTGCACGCATACATCTAGATTTAGCTCTTCCCTGGCCTGTTGACCCAGGACAAAGGCAGAATCAAAACCCAACCCATCATCCTTCCATCTAGCAGCATAGTATTTGGGTGGATGACTGACTTATTTAAAGTCATGCTCTATGGAGGTACTGTGTGCGCATGTGTGAACTGTGATTTTTCAGAGGCTTATAACTTGGACAGATATGGACAGATTTTTACAATGATTGTAAAGCATGCATTCTTAACACCAGACCTGACCCTGGCTCTGCCATATGGCAGATTCCTTCTTCTAAGTATGGAGATGCTGAAGCTCTGCAATGAAACATTGTGTAAAAGTCTTTAAACATGCGCTTTTGCTTCAACTCATTCTTGAAAATCGTTGGACCTCTTGTAGCTTAAATTAAAAAATAACGATCATCATCACCCTGCAACAGACATCCAGCATGGGATACTTCAGTCTAAATATTTAGAACATAAGAATGGCCATACTGGGTCAGACCAATGGTCCATTTGGACCCATGTCTTGTCTTCCAACAGTGGCCAATGCCAGGTGCTTCAGAGGGAATGAACAGAACAGGCGACCATCATCTAATCCATTCCCTGTTATCCACTCCCTGCTTCTAGCAGTCAGAAGCTAGGGACACTGAGAGCATGCGGTTGCAGCTCTTACCATTTTGGCTAATAGCCACTGAGGGACCTATCCTCCATGAACTTACCTAATTCTTTTTCAATCCCTGTTATAGTTTTGGCCTTCACAACATCCTCTGGCAACAAGTTCCTCAGGTTGACTGTGTGTTGTATGAAGAAGTACTTCCTTTTGTTTGTTTTAAATCGGCTGCATATTAATTTCATTGGATGACCCCTTGTCCTTGTGTTATGTGAAGGAATACATAACACTTCCATTCTCCATGCTATTCGTGATTTTATAGAACTCTATCAGAGCCCCGCTCAGCCATCTCTTTTCCAAGCTGAAAAATCTGAGTCTTTTAAAATGAGGCAAATTTATATGCATGTGTAAAAAGGACATTTTAATGGAAAGTGTTAGACAACCTTAACTATAGGAGTTATCCACTAGTTTTGCCTATAATTTCTGCAGGTGTGCCAAAATTCAAATGTTGAATCGAGACCTCTGAATTTCAAAGGGAGGCAAGAAGGTGTTTGTGTTACCGTCCTCAGATCCAAACATACCACTGCAATTCTGGTTGAAAACTCAGGAGATCTTAATTTCTATTTTGGATGCAGCTGAAATCTTGTAAGAACAGGTCATGAAATGGTGGTTCCAGTCCACCCAAATCCTGAGTTAAAATCGATTCAAATCCAAAAACAGTCTCCTCAGCCCATTTCACTTGAAAAGCTTTTTCAACTATTGCAGAAAGCTAATGTGCAAAAATATTTTGAAAACGATAATGTACGTCTATGTTAAAAATGAGTTGCATATCAGAATTTTAACAATTAGTTTTTCATGAGTAAGACTCATCTTGATTTTGAATTACTTGTGTCAATAAATAAATGTATATTTAAATGAATTTGTTCAGATTTCTTAGTGTATAATGTTACATTGTAGTTCAGAAGATGAAATTGTGTGACTATTTCATGCATATCTAATGAGAGGATTGCTAAGGAATTATATAGAAAATAAGTTGTGGCTGTTTAAAAGAAAATTCTGCTCAAAGTAACAATTAGAGTATCTGTTTTAGCAATTTACATGTTATAAAGGCACTGTACCACTAACTTCTTGGGATTTGTTGGGAGCCGCCAAAATATTCCTCATTATGAAAGTGTGTCATATTTTTGGATTAGTCTGCCTGGATTTCTTTTACTGAATAATCTGCAAAGGTACTTTCGTGCTCCATAATAGACAACAGGAAGGGAAACTTCTGGAGACACCTATATAGTTATATTAGTAAGCACCAATCTGCAAAATGTTCCAAGTATTTTACTAGAATATCAAGACATGTTTTATTTTTCAGGTTATTGTAGTCTCAATTTATTTTAAGAGAGATTAAAAGAAAAAATATAAATAATTTTAGGGTACATATTCTCTTGTAAGGTCCACATCAGAATTTGGACTGAGATATTTTTCTCTCCCTACATGTGCACAAGTCCTGTTGTCATCAATGTTTGATCAACGCATGTGGAAAGACCTGAATACTGAACTGAAGGGGCAGATCCGCAGCTGGTGTAAATTGTCATAACTCCATTGAAGTCTATGAAGCTATGACAGTCTACACCAACTTATTAGTTACCAAGATCTGGTATGTAGCTCTGTCGTTGTTTTGCAGAGTCTCACTATATAGTGTTGGGCACAGATACTTAAATTTCTTTAATTTTTTACTTTTCATGTTTCTAGAAAAGTTCTGCTATATTGTTAGAAACTATTTTTGATACTTTCTAAAATAGTATTATTGCTGTTTAACTATATTTTGGCATTTTCTTGTTTTCTTTAATTAGTTTTGTCAGCCTGGAGGATGGCAGCTGTCCAGAGAGCGAAAGCAGCCTACATTCTTTGTGGTGGTTTTGACTGATATAGACTCAGAACGGCATTACTGTTCATGCTTAACTTTCTATGAAGCAGAGATCAACCTGCAGGTAAATCTCTTGGAACCAAAAATAAAGAGCAAGAAAAAAAAAACATTTGGAAAACAATAAATATTCATTATAGAGTGTTGTGAAATATCTTTAGTACAGAAAATGTTCCTATATTCTTGATAGTCAGATGAGATTTTTATGTGTTAAGAGTCTGCATTTGGTTTGGGGTTTGTTTGTTTGTTTAATTTAAAGGACAATTCAAAGTGCTTGTTTGGGATCTTGTTTTTACTGTCCAATATTTGAAAAAGTCACTTAGAAGTGAATAAAAATGTTACTTAATACTGTTTTTTTCCTTTTTCTGTCTAGCAATTTTCTTTCACATGTGCTTTTTACACAGGGCAAGCCAAATGATGGGGGGTGATGTTTCCATTTACTTTCTAATTTGTGTATTGGCATAGTCATTATGTTAACTCCACTCTATGAATAGAGTTTAACTTTTGCTCCCTCTGCTGGCTGTCTCTCTCAGAATAACACAAAATATTATAGATCTGTGTGTTGTTTTAAATGTTGTATGTATATCTATCTGTGTACTGTAAATATATTTTTTATGGTTATACACATTTGTTTAATTACATTTATTAGCAAGACTAATGGATTAATACAATAGATTTTTAAAAGCGAGAGGATGGTCCTCCAATTATACATGTTTTTAGGTAACTCTGTTTTTTTGGTATTAACTTTTTGGCAGTTAAATAATGTTATTTTAAATGTGTTGTTAATTTTTGGACAATTTTAATCAATTCAAAAAAGCACTTTATTTCCCATTTTGTGTAAATTACTTCAAATAGTCTATGCTATGACATATTACTTGCAGTCCTTAGTAGGAAAAACCTAAGAACAAAGTTAATGCAATCCATAATTATGAAATTTAGTTACTATGTCAGAAAACTTTCCCTTCCAACATATAGTATCACTGTAAATAATCAGAAGTAAATAAAATCTTGCTATTAAGTTTGTGTTTCTAAAATTTTGCATCTAGTATATGTGATGCAAAATTGTTTGTTCCTTAATAAGAGCAGATAGATTTATTTGAAAAAACTGCTATTATTTCACACTATAATTATCTTTTTAAAACATATATATTCTATTTGTATGATTTCCACATTTCTGGAGTTGAAATATTACTGTATACTGCCATTGAAAACATTACTGAATTATTGTTTTTTAAAAGTTTGCTGATCAGCAGCAATTTTATATTGTACCTTTTTAGACACAATTGGAATCTTAAGAATAATAGCAGTAATCTTTGTTGCACTCCATTTCTTTAACTCTATAGTTTCTTAAGTTGAGTTTCTGGCAGATAGACTAATGGAGTTGAATTGCAGAAATGTAGCCAAAAAACTAGATAGACTTTACTTCAGTAGATACTGAAGATCAGCTGATATTTTTGTAGAAAAAATAGAAGAAGAAAAAAGGTCTTATGTTTGTCAACTTTAGTTTATTTTAAAATGAGGAAGGAAATATCATTCTATAGCAATTCTTCAATAGCTGATTAAAGCTTGCAAAAGTGTACTTGTCGTCTTCTTTATGATTTCATAATATCGATACTAGTTCTGGCTAGGTCATTAATGATGCTGCAGTTAACAGCTGCTTTTAATTAGTTAACTTCTTGCAAGAAATATTCATTACACACCTGTACCATATTAACTAAAAACTTTTTTTAAGATCTAATATTGCCTAATAATTAGACATATTAAAAAAGTAGCAGGATCTTGGTCCACAGAATGCTGTTCCTGACCATCTTCTGAAGGATGCATATTTTTCAGATGAACTTGCTTTGGTGAAACTTGTTCCATGATTGCATTGTTTATAGCCAAACTTCCTGTTTTTTTATGAAGCCAAAGATAATAAGTGAACATGCCATATTATATGGTCATTAGACAAGAATTTATCACACATACAACTCTAACGAAAGATAATCTTGTTGAAACATTGAACTATGTGACTAAGTAATATAGGTTTGACCATTCAGCTGTATGCTTTATTAAACAAATAAGTCTGTGAACCTCTGTGTTCAGGACCTAAAAGATAAACAACGAAATCCTGGGCAATAATTTTTAGTCTTGAGCACAATGAAGACTTGTATTTAGCATTCTAACTCACGAAAAGACTTCAGAAGGGTTGAGTTTCCAAAATCTGTTACTTCAAGAAGCAAATAAAGTTTTCAAGTCTACATGGACTTAATGTTGATTCAGTGAGAAGATGACTTAAGCACTGAAGCAGCAGTCTATATTGTATTGTTTCCCTGTGAAGTAGAGAACAGTAACAAGAATTTTCTCTAAATACCTTGAAACTCAGTCTTTGTAGAAACAAAACACTATACCTAAAATCCTAGCTGCAGCTGTAACACAGTAGGATCCTAGTATTGAGGAAATTCATACTTCACTTGTTAGCCTTTCAGTAGCTCTAAAATAGACAATCTTGCATCAAGATATTGAGGTAAATTAACTGAGAACCTTAAATTTAACCGTGTGAAGTAAGCCTCTCACTGTACACTTTCAGCCTTGTGACAATATGTATGACTATATGTATTCAGTATAAAGCATATAGAAATAGATTGCATTTTAAGTTACATGGCCACTTACCATGGAATATATCCACCAGATTATTTCATTAGTTGGATATATATATTCTTCAGGTGATTGCACATATTTATTCCACTTAGATGATGGTGCGCTCACAGCATGAAAACCAAAGAGCTTTCTCTTTGAAAGCTTTGAGAGCTTTGAGCTTTGAAAGCTTTGAGAGCTTTCTCTTTGAAATACCTGTTGAAGCATGAACTTTGTGCCTCCTTGTGCCCAGCGAGGGTTATAAAGGATGAAGCCTTTCTGATCCTCCCTCAGTTTCTTCGTGCTGCCCTCAGCTATAAGTCATAGCTCTTTGTTTACTGTTGCAGTTGGATGCTGGAATAAGGATTTCCACAGCATGCTACAAAAGCAGTCTTAGCACCAGATTTCCCCTCAAACAAAGCTCCTTATAGACTCGTAGATGTTCAGGTCACAAAGGACCATTATGATCATCGAGTCTGACCTCCTGCACAACTCAGGCCACAGAACCTCACCCACACACTTCTGTTAGAGACCCCTAACCTATGACTGAGTTATTATAGTCCTCAAATCATGGTTTAAAGACTTCAAAGTACAGAGAATCCACCAGTGACCTGTGTCCATGCTGTGGAAGGTGAAAAAAACCCAGAGCCTATGCCAATCTGCTCCAGGAGAAAATTATTTCCTGCCCCAGATACGACAGTCAGCTAAACCCTGAGCATGTGGGCAAGACTCACCAGCCAGACACCTGGAAAGAATTCTCTGTATTAACTCAGTATCCACCCCACCTAATGTCCCATAACAGGCCATTGAGCATATTCATCACTAGTAATCAAAGATCAGTTAATTGCCAAATTAGGCTGTCCCATTATACCATCCTCTCTCTAAATTATCAAGCTCAGTCTTGAAGCCAGCTAGGTTTTTTGCCCCCACTGCTGCCCTTGGAAGGCTGTTCCAGAACTTCACTCCTCTGATTGTTAGAAATCTTTGTCTAATTTCAAGTCTAAACTTCCGGATGGCCAGTTTATATCGATTAGTTCTTATATCCACATTGGAGCTGAACTTAAACAATTCCTCTCCCTCCCTTGTATTTATCCCTCAGATGTAATTATAGAGAGCAATCATATCTCCCCTAAGCCTTGTTTTGGTTAGGCTAAACAAGGCAATCTCTTTGAGTCTCTTCTCATAAGGCTGATTTTTCATTCCTCAGATCATCCTAGTAGCCCTTCTCTGCATCTTTTCCAGTTTGAAATCATCTTTCTTAAACATAGGAGACCAGAATGGCACACAGTATTACAGATGAGGTCTCACCAGCACCATGTATAACGGTACTAACACTTCCCTATCTCTACTAGAGAAATACCTCACCTAATGCATCTGCATTAGCTTTTTTCATAGCCACATTACACTGGCGGCTCATAGTCATCTTGTGATCAACCAATATGCCTTCTTCCCCTCTGTCACTTCCTACTGATGTGTCCTTAGCTTATAGCAAAAATTCTTGTACTTCCAGTTTCCACTATTAAATTTCATCCTGTTTCTATTATTCCAGTTTACAAGGTCATGAAGATCTTTTTGTATGATATCGTGGTCTTTCTCATTATTAGCAATACCTCCCAACTTTGTGTCATCCACAAACTTTATTAGCACACTCCCACATTTTGTGCCAAGGTCAGTAATAAAAAGGTTAAATAAACCTAAGGACAAGACGCAGACAAGGCACAGACAGCACTCAGGTTCTTGGCACCGTTCCCCATTGCCAGAGCCCAGGTGTTGACGAAGCGACCCGGAGAAGCATATAGCTTGGGTGAGGAAGAACTCATATCCCCAAAGGGGCAAGCCCCCAAGCAACCCACCAGGTTCCCCATGCTGCCTCCTATGGGAGGGTGGCCACAGGGACAATGGCTCAGGCCTTGGCAATTTTGGAATCTGGGGGGGTTCCTTCAGGGGACAATACCTTACACGCAGTTGTCTGCGGGTATTTTGGTATGGCAGTCCTCAAAGGGCCCAGCTGCGGCACTGCACGTGGATATTGGGTCGGACCAGGAAGGCTCTATGCGTGGCCCCTTGGTGACCACCCCGACCAGGGAGGAAGAACCAGCTCCCCTTCAGTTTCCTACCTCCCTTTCCTCCTTGCTGGATGAGGCGGTAGCAGGCCCTCTCATTACGCCTTACTGGACAATTACAGAGTACACCGAGAGCTGCTGAAGCAGGTAGCAGCTAACCTGGGAACTCTAGAGGAACTCTCTGAGCCAGTGGATGAACTTTTTGGCAACCTGGGTTCCTCAGCTCCTTCCAGAGTGACCCCCTTCAGTGCATGAAGGGGTGGTAAAACTTGCAAAGACACTTCTCTGGCCTCCCTGCCCCCCTCACATACAAGCAGGCAGAAAAGAAATATTATGTGCCCACCAAAGGATTTGAATATCTCTACATACACCTATCCCCAGGATTGCTAGTTGTGACTGCAGCTAATGAGCATGACTGACAGGCAAATAGGTTTGATGCCGAAGAATAAAAAGGCAAAAATATTAGATTTATTTGCTCACAAGGTGTACTCAACAGCGAGCCTACAGCTGAGTGTGTCCAATCAGGAAGCGCTACATGGGCGATACCATTATAATATCTGGCAGTTGCTGGAGAAATATACGGACTCCCTCCCACCGTTCTCTAAACAGGAATATGAGGCAATCCTGGAGGAGGGAAAAGCAGTGGCCAGAGGCACCCTGCAGGCAGCGTCAGACACAGTGTATTTGGCAGCATGGGCAATAGCCTCTGTGGTTTCATTGTGGAGAGCGTCTTGGCTCCAATCGTCCGGTCTTTCAGAGGAAGCCCAGCAATTCATCCAGGACCTTCCGTTTGATGATCAGACCGACTCCAGGCTGCATAGGCTGAAAGATTCAAGGGCTACTCTGAGATTGTTGGGTCTTTATACCGGGTCCTCATCCAGGAGGCATTTTAGGCCCTCTCAAGAACAGCAGCGTTTTGGGGAGTCAGGCCTGGGTGGAGCCCTACAGCAGAAGACATAAGAACTATAAACACCATCGGAGCAATTCGCCAGCCTCTGCCTCAAAATCAGGGCCATGTCGCCATCCCTCAGGTGGAGGTGAGGCTTTTGAAAATTCCCATTTATTTTTTTTCCACTTAACATCTTTCCTTCCTGCCCGCAGGGCCATAATGGCAGGCCATTGGGTTCGAAGCATGGTGGTCTTTGGCTATACCATCCAGTTTATTTTGCTTCCACCTTCCCATCCTCCCTCCCTGCCCCTCTTCAGGGACCCTTCTCCCGAACAACTCCTCATTCAGGAGGTGCAAGCCCTGCTGCATGTGGGCGTGGTGGAAGGGGAATTGAGGGGAAGGGGTTTCTACTCCCGTTACTTTATTCTAACAGACGAGGGGAATTGAGGCCCATTCTAGACCTACGTGTTCTGAACAAATTCCTCAAAAAGGTGAAATTCCGCATGGTCACCCAGGCAGCTATCATTACCTCCCTGGATCTGGGTGACTGGTATGCTGCTCTTAACTTACAAGACACTTATTTTCATGTTGTGATTTTTTTCTGGGAGATACCTGTGGTTTACTGTGAGCGCTCCACACTACCAATTTTTGCAGTCCTACCATTTAGCCTCTCCAATGCATTGTGCATGTTCTCTAAATGCGGCCCACCTCAGGTGCATGGGGGTACAGGTTTTCCTTCCATGGATGACTGACTGGCTGATCTGGTCCAACGCAGCATTGAGATTGTAAGGGACACCTGCCAGTTGCTGGGCCTGCTAAGAAACGAGCAAAAAGCAATGCTTACACCAGTTCAAATGACAGAGTTCATAGGGGCAGTCCTGGGCTCTACTCGAGCCAAAGCGCTTTTGCCCAAAGAGAAATTCCTAGCGCTGCCAGAGCTCTTAGCCCGACTAATGACCTAGTCTGAGTATGTCTCAGTCTCCTGGGGCACATGGCTGCTTGTACATATGTGGTTCTACATGCCAGAATGACACTTTGGCCTCTCCAAATGTGGTTTAACATGGTGTATTCCGTGTCCAGACACTCCTTAGACAGAATACTCTCAATCCCTCTCCATGTACTTATCCACCCTGACACGGAGATGAAATCTTGTCATGTAATGGCAGGAGTGCTGTTCATGGCCCCCAGGCCAGCACTGTTGCTATTATCATATGCTTCGGATGTGGGCTGGGGTGCCCACCTCTGTATCTTAAGAACTCAAGGTCTTTGGTCCATGGAAGTGTCATCTTTCCACATCAATATCAGAGAGCTCAGGGTGTTTCGTCTGGCCTGCAAGGTGTTCTTGCCACACCTCTCCAAGAAAGTGGTAAGGGTCCTAACGGACTAAACAACTACCATGTACAACATCAACTGGTAAGGGGGAGCCAGGTCTTCAGCCTTCTGTCATGAAGCCTTGCATCTGTGGGATCTCTGCGTAAGGCACAACATATATTTGGAGGCAGTTCAACTGCTGGGACTGAAAAATACACTAGTGGATCATCTGAGCAGGTCCTTTTGCTCTCACCACGAGTGGTCTCGTTGACAGGAGGTAGAAGACCACATTTTACAAAGGTGGGGAACTCCCCAACTAGACCTCTTTGCGACCAGGGAAAACAAGAAGTGTGCTCGATACTGCTCCCTCCTAGGTCAGAGGATGCCTCCCTGATGGACACCTTTCTCTTGTAATGTTCAAAAGCTCTCATGTATGCTTTCCCCCTAATACTTCTCATACACAGACTCCATGTGAAGATCAAGAGGGACAAAGCATGGCCCAGACAGCATTGGTTTGGAATGCTGTCGGAACTCCCGGTGGCCCTGCCATAGCCGTTCCTGTTGAGAACAGACCTCTCTCAAGACCAGGAATGGCTGCTGCACCCAGACCTGGCCATTCTTCATCTGATGGCATGAATGCTTCATAGTTGAGCAGGGACAAGTGCCACTGCTTGGCCCAAGTTCACAGGAGCCTGTTGGAGAGCAAGGAGCCTTCTTCTAGACCATCTTATCTGGCCAAATGAAAACGCTTCACCTGCTGGGTGATGAGTCAGAACATCTTGTTTTGACTAAATATCCTATCCAGGTGATCCTGGACTATCTACTTCATCTGAAGCAGGAAGGCCTGGCCTTCTCATCTATTAAAGTACACCTTATGACTATTTTGACCTTTCACCCTCTGATCCAAGACGGATCAGTTTTCTCCCACGGGATGGCATCCAGATTCTTCAAGGGCCTGGAGAGATTTATTCCTCCACTGCGAGACCCGGTCCCACAGTGAGACCTGAACCGTGTCCTTTCAAGACTTACAGCACCACCATTCAGACCTTTGGCTACTTGCTTCCTCACTCACCTGTCCTGGAAGGTAACATTCCTGGTTGTGATCACTTCTGCACGGAGGATCTCTGAGTTAAAAGCTCTAACTTCAGAGCCACCATACACCATTTTCTTCAAGGATAAGGTGCAGCGTTGTCCTCACCCAGCATTTCTGCCAAAGGTCATTTCTCACTTCCATGTTAATCAGGACATATTCCGGTGTTCTATCTGAAGCCTCACAGATCCAACGAGGAGAGGCGTCTCCACTTCCTTGATGTGAGGAGGGCACTGGCCTTCTATATTGATAGAATTAGATCCTTTTGCTACTCTTTGTTGCGATTACTGACCAAATGAAGGGTCGCCTAGTGTCATCCCAGCGAATTTCGTCATGGATTATAGCCTATATTCAATCCTATTATGAGCAGACGGGGGGTTGCGCCCCTGGCTTCCCTGTCAGCCCACACCACAAGGGCGCAGGTGTTTTCAGTGGCCTTCCTGGCGCATGTACTATTCAGGACATAAGTAGAGTTGCTATATGGTTCTTGATATATACATTTATGTCACACTATTCCATTACATAGCAAACTCGGGATGACGCTGGGTTTGGCAGAGTGGTTATACAGTCATCATATCAATGAATGCCTGCCTGCCTCCACCTAACTATGAATGGACATGAGCAAGCACTCGAAGAAAAAGAAAAAAACGTTACTTACATCACAACTGTTGTTCTTCAAGATGTGTTGCTCATGTTCATTTCATAACCCACCCTCCTTCTCATCAGTTAGAGTTCTGGCAAGAAGGAACTGAGAAGGGAGGAGGGCTGGTAGTGCCTTATATACAGGTACATACATGCACCACTGCAGGGGGCGCTATAGCCAGCCCTATACATACCACTAGGGTAAAAATTTCCAGCACCAGTGCATGCGACGTGCACTCACACCTGACTCTGAATGGATATGAGCAACACATCTCGAAGAACAACAGTTATGAGGTAAGTAACCATTCTTTCTTCTTTCTTCCCCAGTCACATAGACCTGTCTTTTCCTGGTGACAGTGTGATTCTCTGGCCTACCCCCTGTTCTTTCTGGCTGTAAGTACTCTCATCTTCTATTCTCCATTGCAATCTTCTGCAACCTGTCCTGTATATTCCTGGGGCTCTTATTTGGTGGTGTCTCCAGAAACATCTACATCCCTTAGTGTCTACTTCTAGTCATCTTCATTGTCTCTTCCACAGCTTTGGGTCACTACCACTCCTGCCTCTGTATCTGTCATACCCTTCCCACCTACTTCCTGTCAGTGAGAGAGAAAAAACAAAAAAACCCCACCAAAACAAACCCCCAACAAGCACTAAAACAATACCAGAATGCCATACACGCCCTCCCCAAAATCCCCTGTTAACAGCTCTGTTTGCTGGCACATTTGCCACTGCCCATTTGAGTGGCTGCCTTATAGGCTCCCTAATCAGGCTCAGCTGTTCTATGTACCAGACCCTGCAAACTGGAAAAAAACAAAAGAAAACAAAAAAATGAAACAAAACACACAACTCCACAAAACTCACTCACTACCTTTAAGAACCACTGCCTCCTCCCTTCTCCGCCAACAGAACTCGCACTCAGGTGCCACTGTTTACAGCTCCGTTTGCTGGCTCTTGAATTCCATCAGTTTCTTAACCCTGCAAGAAACTTAAGTTTCCCTTTGACGATCCACACACACGAGCAATTTCTCCCTTTATTACTGAGTAGTTCCACTTGCAACAAAACAGAGAAAAGAATATTCAACTCATTCTTTCTCCTGCCACTGACACTGGAATGTGTTGATAAGCCCTGAGAGCAGTATTCAAAAGATTCAGAGAAATGTAGTGCTGGAAGGAACGTCGAGAAGTCATCAAGTCCAACTCCCTCCACTGTGGAAGGATCAATTAAACCTAGAGCACCCCTAGCAGTTTTTAAAATGATGGGGACTCCACATCCTCACTTGGAAGCCTATTTGAGAGCTTAACTACCTGTATAGATAGAATTTTTTTCCTAATAGCTAACCTAAATCTCCCTTGCTGAAGATTAAGCCCATTACTGCTTGTTCTACCTTCAGTGGACATCAAGAATAATTCATCACCATCCTGTTTATAACAGCCCTTAACATATAGGAAGACAATTATCAGGTCCCCACTCCATCTTCTTTTCTCAAGACTAAACATGCCCAGTTTTTTAAACCTTTCCTCATAGGTCAGGTTTTCTAAACCTTTTATTATTGTTGTTGCTCTGCTCTGGATTCTTTCCACTGTGTCCACATCTTCCCTAAAATGTGGTGCCCAGAATTGGACACAGCATTCCAGCTGGGGCTCACCAGTGCTGAGTAGAGTGGGACAATTGCCTCTTTTTCTCTTTCATATGAACTCTTGTTAATACACCCCAGAATCATATTAGCCTTTTTAGAAGCAGCAGCATATTAACAGCCTGTATTCAATTTGTAGTCTACTGTAACTCCCACATCCTTTTCAGTAATTCTACCACCTTGAACTATTCCAGGTCTGGAGGCCTAAGGGAAGAGACACTGCTAGAAGGGAAAGATTGAACTGGACATACGGTTTGTGCACTACCACGCCCAGTGGGGCTATCAAGGGTCAAGAGCCTTCCCTGTCAAGGAGGCCAGAGGGGTCCCCTGTCCGGGCAGGGTACAGATATTAAGTCAAGGAACATGGGGAAGTAACCCAGGAAAGCTAACAGCTTTCTGGAAGCCACAGCGTGAGGCTGCTGCTTGTAGGGTCCCTGGGTTGTGGCCCAGAGTTGAGGGTGGGACCAGGCCCCTTCAATCCCCATTGGCCTTCATTGCAGGGGCAAGAGCCCCAGCAAAGAGGCAAAGACCTATGAGAACTATAGACAGGACCAGGAGCCAGCAGGGAGCAACCTTTTAGAGAGCCTGCATTACCTCCCCCCACCATTAAAAGGTGGAAGAACACTAAAGGGTGAAGGAGTTCCCTGACGTACCACTAGAAGGAAGCACTGGACCCACTGAGGTAGAGGAAGAGCTTTGTCACAGTATATAACATTGTGGGGGTATGTGCATTCATGCTTGCTTGCTCTTCTTAGTGGGAAATCAAAATTGAATAAGTTGTCCTGTTGCTCATGTTGTGCTAAATCACAGTGGAATATTAAAGGATTGCAACATAGTTTAGAAGTGCTGCATATCATGAGTTGTTTAACTGGGGTTCTATGTACTGAATGTATTTATAGATTTCCAATAGTTACTAACAATCCCTTTAATGCCACAGTAGATAACTTGGAATAGCCACTAAATTTTGTGCACTGTACAAATGACCCCACTCTGTCCGTTTGTTGAATTAGCCTACTTATATAATTTTCCAGGGGAGACATCATTGCCAGATGTAATATGTATGAAATGTACATTACAGTAAATGCCAATCTCAAGAAAGTTTGTCTCTTAACCTATAAGTGCTCATTTGATTAACCCATGCTATACTTTTTTTAAAATGTCCTTTTATTGTTCTTCTGAAATCTTTTCTACTGTAACCACAAATTGTCGGTACTAGTATCTCATTAAGATATTTGTTGCTTGATTAAAGTGGTGTAAAGTCTGCACAGTGGATTTTGCACATCATCATAGATTTATAGATTTTTATGCCAAAAGGGGCTCTTATGATCATCTAATCTGAACTCATACAGAACACAAGTCTATAATTTTTGCATCAAGCCCGTTACTTCTGTTCTGGTTACAGCTATGTAGTACTTAGAGAAAGATATCTTGTCTTGACTTAGAAGGCAAGTGATAGAGAATCCAACACACACTTGGGTAAACTATTCCAATGATTAAGTATTCTCACTGTTAAAAATGTGTGCTTTATTTCTAGTCTGGATTTGTGTAGGTAGCTTCCAGTCACTGGATCTCATTATACCTTGTTTTTCTAGATTAAAAAGCGGTCTGCTATCAGAAATCTCTTCCCTGTAAAGCTATTTGTAGACTCTTATCAAAGTCACCTCTTAACCTTCTCTCCAATAAACTAAATAGACTGAACTTCTTTAGTCCTCACTATAAAACATGTATTACAGACCTCTAATAATTTTTGTTGCTCTTTTCTGAACCCTTTCCAATTTTTCAACATTCTTTTTGAAGTGCAGGCACAAGAGTTGGACGCAGTTTTCCAATAATAGTCTCACTAATGCTGTATATAGGGGGTAAATACCACTTCTATTCCCACTGGGTATTCCTGTGCTTATACATGTAAGGATTGCATTCATTGTCTTTAGTTAGCTACAGCATCAAACTAAGAGCTCATATTAAATTGATTATGTACAATGACCTCTCAGTCCTTTTCAGAATCGCCTGTTTACAGGATGCAGTCCCTCATCTTTTAAATGTGAACTACATTCCTTTTTTCTAAATGTATGATAATACATTTGGCTGAATTCAAGTGCATGATGTTCAAGTAATCCCACTTTAACAAGCAGCCCGGGTCAATCTGTATAACTGATCTGTTTCCATCATTATTTACCAGTCCACTGATTTTTATGTCATCTGCAAATATAACCATTTTATATTTTCTCAGTATTGGGCTGAGACAGATCACTGCAGAATCCCATTGGAAACTTCCCCATTGGATGATGATTCCTCGTTACAATTACTTGTTTCAACCTATCAATTAACCAGGTTTTAATCCATTTAGTGTAGACTACATCGATTTTAGTATAGTGCCCATTTTTATCAGGATACCAAGAGTTAAATGTTTTACAGAAGTCTAAGTATATTATGTTAATATACTTATCTTTGTCAACCAAATTTGTAATCTCAACAATAAACTAACAACTTTATTTCTTTTGTATGTGTGCTATATGTTTAGGATTCTGGTTTTTGCTATGACAAAAGTATATCAAATAATGAAAAGTATTTAGAAAGATGTGTCTATTTACTTGTTCTCATACATGAGCAAAAGCAATCAGCTGAAAACTATAAAATGAAATATTATTTTAAATATGCACTATGAACCTACCAAACTCTCTGCTACATAATATTAAGGCCAAGAGTTGAGTATGTATTTTAAAAATGTATTCATTTATATGTATTTCTAGATAACATACTGTGTTTAATGACATTGGAGAGAATGTATTAGTAAAAAAAAGTACAGAATGTTGTAAGTATCCCAGAAACATACATTACAAACCCAGGAAATTTAGAGTTCTGGTTAAACTTAAAAGAAATTCAGATTTGGAAATCCAACGTAACGGTATGGAAAGGAACAGATGAGGCACCCCAAAAAAAAACCCTTTAATCTGCCCTGTAGTGAAACCATGGGAGGAAAATATACAAAACTTAAAATGAAACTGATTTTTAAAGATTTTCCAGAATCGCAAGCATTAAAAGAACTAAATTATTTGGTTATTACATGACATCAATGCAGACCAGAATTAAGGTTGTTTGGGTATGTTTGTTTATATATTTGAGCTGAACTCATTCGTTACCTTAGTCATGAAATAAACAAGTTACATTAAAAATTCTCATTAAAATTTTTGATGAGAGTCTCATTTATTGCTTGCATCTTGTGTTCCCATTTTGTGTGTAACCATGTTAAAAAAGCCACTTAGGACACAGTAGCTATGAATAATCAGTTAGGGAAACAGACACTGTGATAACACAAATTATAATAATATGAAGATAATGAGCAAGAAACGATGCAGGCTGTGTGGTAATTTACAGCAGACAGCCTGAACAAGATATGAATTCCATTAAAAATTCCTCTAAAGGAACTTTGCCATTTTTGAGGGTTTTTGCAGTCACAGTAAAATCAGATGTTTTAAAAATAGTGTTACTAGGATTTTCAGTTTAACATGAAATATCCCCAATGCATATGCTGATGGCCATTACTGATAACTAAAAAATTATTTTACTGTATTTTGAAATCTTGAGAATATAATTCTATATCTGCTTTTAAAACTGGCATCTTATTGAATTTCTTTCTTTATGCTCTCTGATATATGTGTTAATATTCCTACAGTCAAATAACAGCCTGAACACTTTTGGGAACCCAGAATACAATAATGTATTACAATTACCTTCCTGTAACAGAGCTATGAGTTTACCTAAGTATATGGACCATACAGTTGAGAAAAGAAAGCCTTAATAAATATAGATTAATTATGTAGAATGTTGTAGTTATTCGAGTGCTTTCTTATGTCCATTCCAAAGTAGGTGTATGCTCACCCTGAGCGCTACTGCCAGAAAGTTTTTACCCTCAGTGGTATCTGTTGGATTGACTCTGGTGCTCCCTGGAGTTGTGCATACATAGCACAGATATAAAGGTCCTGCTGACCCGCCACTGCTTCAGCTCCTTCTTACCGTCTGTGATGGTTGCTGGAACTTCAGCTCATCCTTGCGTTTTCCCACAAGTAATCCTCTCAGTGGACTTTGTCTTTTCTACTTGTACATAGTTATAATTATTTGTAGTAGTTAAATTTCAGTTGTTTAGTTAGATTAGCAAACCCTGTTTAGCGAGGTTAGCCTCCCCCCCACACACACACCTTCTGGCAATGGGTGCATGCCTGGTCTCCTGGGTTTAAGCCTTGTTCATCATGCCACAAACCTATGCCTGTTAGTGCCAACCCCACCCCCGTTCCATCTGCCTCGAGTGTCTGGGGGAAACTCACATCGCATTGCAGAATCTGTAGAGGATTCAGGCACCATACGAAGAAAGACGGGGACACCAGGCATGGGTTCCTCCACATGGAAGTGGCACTTTGTGCTCCCTAGAAGCCGGGTCACTCCTTCTCAGCACCAAGTATTTCGACCTCGTTAAGAAGTGCCCCAGCTCTCTTACAGAGATGTAGTGCCGTTCTGTTTCTCTGGTGTTGCGAAAGGACATCCTTTCTTCTGCTTCCTGGGACCGCCTGCCCTGTCAGTCATCCTTGGTGCCAAAGAAGATTACTTCTGCAAGAGAATCTCAGCAGTGGCACTGGAAGCAAAAGCTTCTGTGGCCCAGTGGCCCCACATGCCATCAAAATGGAAACTGGACATGATGGCACAGTACTGGTCTCCTCTTTCCCAGCTCCATTCACCAGCACCAGTCAGCACTGCTCTACCCTGGTCTCCTGGAATGGATTTCTCAAAGATGGACTCAGAGGCAGAGGCTAAGGGTGAGGAGCAGTGCCCCTTGCATGTACCAGCGTTCTCTGCCTCCTTTCTCGTTGAGGTGGTGGCAGGAACAGGCATAGCACCCACCCGGATGATTATAGGGCACATCAGGAGCTCCTCAAAAGGGTAGCTCAAAACCTGGGGATCCAGCTAGAAGAGATTAGTCCTCCCATGTCCTGGTGGACATTCTCACTGCACTGGGCCCCTCAGGAGTGGCCTTGCCCTTAAATGAGGCCATTGTGGAACCCATCAAGTCCTTATGGCAGATCCCAGCATCCCTGCAACCAATGGCAAAAAGGATGGAGAAAAAGTACTTTGTTCCAGCCAAGGGGTTTGAATTCTTTTACACCTGTCCCCACCAAGCTCACTGGTGGTATCAGAAGCCAATGAGCAGGAGCGACAGGGTCAGCAAGGTCCGACTCCCAGGGATACCAAAGAGTTAGACCTTTTAGGTACAAAGGTCTATTCAGCTGGAGGCTCAAAATCACAAATTAGCGAGTGCTCCTGGCTGCTGTGATTTTAATTCTTGGAGTTCGATGGCAAAATTCAAATAACTATTGCCATAGGAGTCCAGAAGTGAATTCACAGTCCTAGTAGAGGAGGTGAAATCTATGGCTTCAGCAGTGATAATAAGGGGAAGCTCTTGTCTTCAGTCCTTGAGCCTACCCAATGAGGTGCTGCAGACCTTATGGAACCTCCTTTTTGAGGGCACATCACTCTTTTCTGGGCAAACAGTTGCCAAACTGCACAGTCTGAAGGACTCGAGCCACCCTGTAGTCCCTAGGGCTGCATACACTGGCTCCTTCTAGGAATAATAAGCCCCAGTTGCCTGCTCACTTCTTCTCTATGCCAGCCCAACAGGACTATAGTAAGAGGAGGAGCAGGGGTTACCGGACAAGACCCCCACCCCAGTCTTTGTCTGCATCCATTCCTGCCTCCCCTAGACACTTGTTGGGATCTAAGCAGGCCTTTTGATGGAGAACTTGAGAATGACATACCAGGACAATTTGTCAATTCTGATTTCCCCAGTTTTTATGGACTGATTGTCCCACTTCTGTTGGGCATGGGCCTGTATTGCCTTGGATCGATGGATGCTATGCACGATAGCACTGGGATACACCCTTCAGTTCAGTTGTTTCCCTCCTTCTCACCCCTGATCCCTGTCTCTTTTCAGGGACCCTTCTCATGAGTAACTTCTAACCCAAGAAGTTCAGTCACTCCTAAGGGTGGGAGCAGTAGAGAAGGTTCACCAAAATTAAGGGACTGGGGTAGTACTCTGATTATTTCCTAATCCCAAAAGCCAGCAGTGTTCTTAGACCAATTTTGGACCTGCGAAACCTCAATAGGTTCATGAAGAAACTGAATTTCGGCATAGTCTCCTTGTCCTCCATCATCCTAGATTCAGAGGACTGGTAGACCACCTTTGATTTGGAGGACACTTTTTTTTTTCATATTTCAGTCTTTCAGGGACACAAGTTTCCTTAGACTCATTGTGAACCACTTGTACTACCAATTCACAGTACTCCCATTTGGCCTGCTAGCAGCCTCTTAGGTGTTCACAAAGTGCATGGCAGTTGTAGCAGCCTTCCTGAGGAAACAGGGTTCAGGTCTACCCTTATCTCGACGACTGGCTGATCAGAGGTTGGACCAAGGCCCAGGTGGAGGCAAATGTAAAGTTAATATAGTCAACTTTCAAGGACATAGGCCTGCTAAGAAATATGCAGAAATCTATTCTCTTATATAAGTTAAAATAGGCCATTGAAGAAAAATTAAGACCTGCATTTTCTTGTTTTACTTTGTTAATCCATACAAGCTTCTATGTCCCTTTTGCCTTATGGGACTGTAAACACACATTTTAAATGATCTTTTTTCTAATTGTGTGACAGAAAAAAATCTCATAGGGTAGTCAGAATTTGGTTCTCTTAAACCTAAAACTCGTGATTGCTGGTTAGATTAGTTGATAAAATAAATTTTTGTTTGAAATAAACTAATTCTTAACTGTCAAACTACATATACACAAGTCCTCTTGAACTTGAATTTTGTAACCCGTTAATATAAAAATTATAAAGGTTGAGAATAAATTTACCTATATGGTATATGTGACTGATGATGAAAGGAAAGATCTTAACATTGTGTCTTTTCATCAAGTTGTGGATTACCACCTTTTTCACCCTGATATAGGATGCACAAATGGACTGCTAAAATAGAATGGTCAGAACTGCCTACATCTTTGTTCTTATTATAGTAAAAATCAATGTGCAGTAGTCCAGCAGATGGCAGTAGTTTTTTTCTCTGTACCAGGTGTTTGTGCTGTGATATTAAAATATTTAATATAATTCTCTTTTATAGTAAATGAAATCAGATTAGATATCCAATAACATAAAACCAATTGTTTTTATACTATTCTATTTTGATCTGCAGGCAGATTCTGAATAATTTAAATTATATGAATACACTAACACTGAATTCTGGTTAGATATCAAATGGTGTTGTTGCCTAACATTTCCACCATGAAGGGTCAAATGGTAATTTTCCAGGCACTTCAGGGCTAAACCTAGCTGGCATATAAAAAAAAACATTTTCTATAATTTGAGTCTTCTCTGATATAAAAATTGCTTGTTCTTCTGTTGTAAAAACACAGAATTGATCAGCTTTTTCCCTTCAGTACTGAAAAAGAATTGCTTTTGGATTTCATTTTATATCCCTATATATTAACTCTTGGTGCCTATTCCTTTTTTCAATGAGGACAATGGCAAAAATCCCATTGATTTCAATAGTAGCAGGATCATTGAAGTACAGCAGTTTCCCCTTTTTATTGACTCCACATTCAACAGCAGCTGCTGCTTTCCGTTTATGGAAATCCTTTGCCTGAGGTCACCACTAGTTTCCCACCTTGACAGTTCATATAAAAAATAAGACACTTCTGCAAGGTAAACAAGAAAAGATTATCACAGTTTAAAAATGGGACAGATAGCAATTTTGTAGAAAGACTTCTTTGCAGCATTTTTATTATTCCAAACGTGGCAATTACTTAACAGACAAACTATCTTGGAACAGTGAGATAAATAAATATTTTAAATCATCACAAAGTTATTCAGAGCAAAATATATCTTCATCAAATGAATGATCTGAAATTAGAGATATGCATGAAATCTCTTGGCTGCTCTTCAAAATTACTGCAGTGCACCTAAAAGGGGCAGAGGGGGCATTGTCTGGCTCGCTGGGGGAAAGAGTCTATTTCTTGAAGTGTGGGGGGTGAGGGAGACGCACAGACAATGCTGCAAAAGGAGAGTGGGTCAGCATGGTGACACTGACTCATCCCCCAGGGAGTAGAAGGGGTGGGGAGTTGATAAAGGGCAAGCCCGGTGGGAGAAGCCCCTTTTCCCCAGACCAGATGACACAGCTCCCACCCTTGGATGTGGCAAAATACCAGGTTTGGTTGGGACCCAGTGTGATCATTGTGCTAGCTCCTCTTTTCTCAAGGGACTGGGAAGCTAGAGTGAGGGGGGTTCACTTTCCCCACAGCAGGTTTGGGGGGAGCTTTGTTTATGGTGAGTAGGGAAGGGAATTAGGCTCTGATGTTGCAACTCATTGTTAGTGTGGGGTGGATGTCCAGTGCAGGAGTCCATAGGGAAGGGATAGGGTGATCAGATAAATGGTTTGGTAAAAGACTTAAAAGAAGTGTTTGTTAAAGGACTGAAATGGGGAGTTTTAGGGTGCCTATGACTGGCACAGCGGGAAGCCAACCCTCCTTCCTTTATAGGCCACCTTACTCCTCATTAAAAGGGGGGGGAGATGATAAGCTCCCCACAGTGGGTTGGCTGGGGACCAGGATGGAAAAACGGGGGGATACAGAAGCCCCCTGGTAGATATTGATGTTATCATGGAGTTACCTGCACTGTACACTTCTATCTGCCAGGCAGTCCCAGACATCTAATAATAAAGTTGCAGCCTGATTAAATCATATCCAGTGTCCCCTGTCCTTCTGGTACAGGCATACAATAGCCTGTAGTCTTTGCGTTCAGAAAGAACTGTATTAGTATGCAGAGACTAAATAGCAACAAAAAGTTCTATATTTAGATTGAAAATTAAAGTAGTTCCAAAACAGTGATTTTGCTTATTGGGTGGAGATTTCTAAAGAAAATGAAACTGGCCCTGTAGTTTGCTATGAGAGTCCATACTATTTTTAACTTTGGTTGAGAGGGTCTGTAGGATTTCCAAAAGATGTTCCCAGGTGTTTTTACTGTGATAAATCATGTAACTGTTTTCAGCCTTAGGTTCTGTTGTTGTGTACTGAATCAAAGTTAATTCCACCAGTTGTGAAACTCTGGCTACAATTAGGGAAAAAACAGTTGTTTTCCGATAAATGCATTTATAAAATTAGCCCTTGTGGTTAGCGTTGTTGTGGTCCTTTTGTTGGCGTTGTTATTTACTGTTTGTATTTGGGCTATTTTAGAGAAGCAATACATTCTGAATTAAAGTAACAAAATGAAAGAGACTACATTCCTGCCAACAAAGAGAATTTGTACCCAGATTCCTTCTTTGTAGGACTGAATGTATTACTGGAGTGCTGATAGATTTATTTTTGAGACGCATGCCAGCAGTAAAAAGCTGCTGTTTCATGCTTAAGGAAGTGGCTCCTTCTCCTTCCCCCCAATTCATAATTAAGGAGATCTTGTGTTGTCTGCATAGATAAATGTTGGGTCAGAGGCACAAAGAAAGCAATTAGACAAGTGTTGTGTGTGGGGGGGTACTCAAATATTGGAAAGATGGTGCATTTTTTACAGTTTATAGTGTGTCAGATAATTAATTTGTCAAAGAATGTGAGGAATGCCACCACTGAAAGAGTGCTTAGTGTTTTGTTTGTTATAATAGGTATGATCAAGACCAATCTTTGTGATGAACAATACTTATTTTTTTTATTACTGTATAGGGTTTTTTTTAGTACGGTTACTTGTGAAATATGCTGAGTAAGGTTATGAGGTTTTTCTGAATGATCTATTTCTTCACCAGAAATTCAGCATTCCATAGGTTAATAAGGCTTTTTTTCAAATCCCAGCTGGTTTCCTTGTGATGAAATTCCTGTAGTTCCAAGAATCTCTGGGGATAGTGGTGAACAACCCTGTGGTTTTCAACTGCAAAAAGGATTGAAACTGGCTCAGATTATATGATCATTTTTGTTTGAATATGAAAAAGATGGTTAAAATTGCCTTAGTTAATGAGTACTAATACTACATAGTAGTATTACTTTATATACAAGATGTTTAATAGTAAATCCATACAAAACACAGATTATTTTAACTAATGAACCATTTTATCAAATTCTAAAAGCTGCCTTTTGTGCAGTCTGTCTTACTGTCTATATCTACAAATATACACAGGGAACATTTCATATGAAATACTGTCCTATTTAAATGAATGACTATGACAGATTTGTTAAATCTGACTATGTGATTTGTTAAAGCATAGTACATTCCAGTGTTATATATATTTTTAATGATTTATCTAAATACTTTGGTAAAGTGATGGGTTGGATTGCATACCTTACATTACAGTCGAATATTGTTTTGCAGTAGTATCTTCAACAGTGGAAGTTTATTTAAATAGTATTTCACATGAAATAATAAAAGTTTTATTTTATTTATTTTTCTGGTTTACAAAAATATATCCACTTCTCAGGTATCTGATGTGTGTATAATTTAAAAAAGCCACCAAATCAGTTAGTCAGTGCTAATGAAAAATGCATTATATTTCATCCCACAAATCTAGAGTAGAGATGTAATCCCAATTAAATTCCTGCTTTAGCCTATTCAGGTAAAAGTCTGAGAAAACAGGTAGAATTACATTGTGCTCTGAAGGTCAATGACACAGACATGGATGTGACTTCCACTGTCTCCAGATGATTAAGTCAAAGGTCTGTTAAACTGCAGTACAATAGCTGGCTCCGTTATGTTGGAAAGTGAGGAAGAGGTGGTCTCTTGGGTAACTCAGATCCAAATGGCATGCTGCCAGACTTTCAAAATCAATACCAGCACCTGGAATTGCACCTGGAGGCATATAGGGAGCCCATGCAGTCTTTGGATCTTTGGGTAGCCTCATTTAGTTGGTGAGCTGCCATGTTCAGCAGCAATGTAATGCAAGTGTAATGCCATGTAAAATGTATTACAGGACTCTCGTCTAGATGTAACAAACCATGGGTGACAGTAGCAGTATACACATTCAAGAGGGTAGTTCAGTTAAATAAGGATGAAAAAGTTACTCCAGCTGCTGATAGATGTATGTGAGACCCCTCAGAACAAATACAGTCACCCATCACCAGCTACTGGGATCTTACTGAAGGGTATTAATTGAACCACATAATCCCATCCACCTCTGCCCACTCCACAGTTAGTTCAAGAAAACTTTGTGATCAGTGGCGTCACACTTCTGACAGACTAAAAGGTGTCAAACAGACCTGCATTATGTGCATAATAGTACAGTAATGAAAAATTTACAAGTTATTTCAGTCTCCTTAAAGTGCTATAGCATAATTTTTGTAAAAGACTAAAGCAGTCCATATTGAATAGACTAAGACCCTGATCCTTCAAGTGATGGCAGTGGATCACTTATGTTTATGGGGTGTACCCATGTACAGTTTTAGGTTCAGGTCCTTTTTTTCTTTTAAACAGAAACCAGTTTTTAATTATTTTTCCTACAATTTGATGGCACTACACTTTTGATATGAAAATGAGGAAACAATTATTCTCCTTCACAGCAGCGTCAGGGGTTTAAGTCAATATTTTGGTAATTTTAGTAATTACATTGGTAGAGTGTCTGTACACAGTGTTTTCTCTAAAACTGTTGGGGTTTCATTATAGGTAGCTAAAAATAATGTATATTTGTGATTCTTTCAAAGGTTCTATGCAATGTAAAATAATTTTCTTTCTAAGCTATCTTGATCCTTAAACGTTCTAAAAATATTTCTTTGTAGGAATACTAACCTTATTTAGAAGAAGTACTTCTTTCTGTTAATTAATTGAAGTGTGTCTGTTTTCAAGGGAACAAAAGAGACAGAAGGTGAAGAGGAGGAGAGTGGTTTAATTCAGCCTGCTGAAGTATTTGCTCCCAAAAGCCTGGTGTTGGTGTCCAGACTAGATTATCCAGAAATTTTCAGGGTAAAGAACTCCCAGCTGCCATTTGTAATATGTGTCAGTGTACAAATCTGTTTTTAATGAGCAGCAGAGACAAGTAGTTTTGATTTAAAACATCTCAGCATTGGTTTGGGAATTTACTAGCACAAGTAGAATTAGACTGTACTAAATAACAATCAATGTCTAGGAGACTGAATGCCCCTATGGATTAATGCAATGCCCTTTTACGCTCAGAGGCCTAGTTTTAAATCTACATAGACCATCAAATAAAGTCTTACTGGACTCAGCTAAAAGCCTAATGAAAAAAACCTTCATGACAAAACCACTTCTTCTAGGTAAAATTAATCATTTTACACTATGTTTAAGTATATAAAGAATTAGATAAATATTGAGGATTATAGTATATGTATTATCTTCCTACCTATAAACTAATGAATTAGTGACTCTTCTAGATCAATTTAAGCTATATAAAGAGATTTGGAATATAATATTTTTTCCAGTTGGTTTGGTGACTGACCTGAAGTTAACAGGAAACTTAAATTTCTGTCAGGTCTCTAGCACTTTCAGATGTTTAAAAAATTAATTATATTAACTGAAGCAAAAATAGTTCATCTTAGCAATGCAGGAATAATTCATTTAATAGTAAGTTGCTGCCATACCATTGAAACTGGATAACACCTAACAAATGATCCATTTTTTAGAATTTTCAATATTATAGCCAGCTAAAGTAGAAGGCTGCTAAAGTGCCATTATTGAGCAATGTAATTTACTCTCTCCCTTCTTTCTCTAAGACTTTCTGGGAGCCAATGTTGTATCATCTAGTACTAAACCAATAGCTTTATCAATTTTGTCAAACCTGTGATAACCCTTAATCAAAACTAAAGAGATGAAAAAATAAAATAGTAATGCTAAAATGTCAGTGCTCTTTATTTTAAAATATTCTTTTTATTGAAATAACAAAAATACAAACTGTAAATAAAGAGAAGACATACAAATGGGCTTCACTGATCCTCAGAATTACATGGGGATAGTAGTTGTAAAATATTAGGCATCAGTCCTGAATCAGGTTCTATGAGCATAGAACCCTGCACTGACATGAATTCCCAATGATTACAGTGGTACTTTACATAAACATGGAGGTTTATAGAAGGAGATCTCAGTGCAGGATCAGGTCTGTGGCATAAAGAATACCAGTGAAATTATATTATCATGAGGTTGTAATTTTAAAATTTCATTTGAAAAAATAGTTTATTTTAGGATGCCTCAACAAGGGAACTGAGATTAAGCATTATATTTTAAAAAAAATTTGTATACACACATTCTGTCAAGTTTGTGAAATCCAACAAGAATTCGGGGGGTTGGTGTGACATTTCTTCAAGTGAATGAATTCTCCTGCTGCAAATTATTTTTTCTCCTATTGGAATATAGTTTACTATATTAAGATTGTCCTAGGACATGTTTATTGTAAAGTTTATTTTATATTTTGCAGTAATTATCAGTGTTTGCCTTCCCCACATAACAGCTTTATATGTTTGTTATTCAATCTTTTTAGGCTTGCCTTGGCTTGATCTACACTGTGCATGTAGAGAGCCTGAGTGTGTCCTTGGAGAATCTCATTGCAAATCTCTGTTCATGCCTTGTCCCTGCAGCCGGAGGCTCTCAGGTAAGTGGGGAAAAAAAGAGTATTTTTCCAGTTAATTTAATTTATGAAGAAAACAAAAGAAAATTCTTTAAATATTTTCATTGAAATAAAGGATCATAGTTCAGCTAAGTGTTGTCCCTGTAGCCTGCCTTCTAAAGACAGCAAAAATTCCATTCCAGGTTAAGGTCAAAGGGTTAATTTTGTTACTGGATTTGCCTTTTACAAGGCATAGTTAACAAATCAAGCACTCTGTATACATTTAACTTTTTTTAATACAATGTGTTCAGAAATAATTTTACTTTATGTAGTTTTTCTTGGGTGCTCTCGTTTTTCATTCACTTTTTTGCGTGCGATGGTTATAGTTCAAGATTCCATTGCCCCTTCAGACAGTCATTACTTCAGTGCTAACTGTTTTTGACTCTCATTTTTATGAAATACAAAAATGATGATGAAGTAACAATATCAAATATAAAATGCAGCTAAAGGTGCCCAAAATATTTGATTAACTAAAGTTACAGAATAAACAGAGGTACTCGTAAGTGTATCTGCCTCAGGCGACTCTCTTCTCAGCAGTCTTAATGAGAGACTAAAAATTTACTTCCAGTAAATGTTGTCCAAACTGTAGGAATGTAATATGTGGTGATGCTCTAAGACAAAACTATAAAATAACCATTACTTAATGAAGAAGTGTTGTTTGATATTCATTCTCACATGCAGTTAAAATGGGAATAGCATACTGTATCAAGATAATGAGTGCTATAGATCTCTGTCTGTCATTGCACAAAGCTAAAGAATTATGAAAGTTAACTGGAAAAATAAATCTTGACGTGACTTGAACTACAAGTAACTCCTATGCTGATGAATGCAATTGGTGAGTAATATATTGTAGCTGAAAGTCAAGTTGCCATGAAGATTATGGGTTCTTGATAACTGACATTCTCAGGCATGGTTATCTACAGTATCTATTAACCAAAAAGTCTCTCATTATTTTTATAGAAATATGATCTGTACACTATAAGCTAAACAGAATAATGGATAGTCCATTTTTCTAGTTCTAGTTCCATCAACCATAATTGGGAGGATTTCTTTCCGAATTTTTGGACTTTTCTATGTGAGGAAAAATAGCACTCTAAAATTTTAACTATTTCAAAACTTCTTCAGGACCTAAAATTCATTTGATGTTATACTAATTTCCTAATTATCTAGCATAACCTCATTCAATAATATTTATTATATTCACTATAATATCTGAAACTATTGACAAAATTACAGAAAGCTAACAAGCCCTGATTCAAATAATGTAACTTCCTTTGATCTTTTTTTTTTAGCAACACATCTATAAGACTTTTTCTTCCCTTTCGAGTTTCCTCTCTGTCACCTTGTCTCCCTATTCTTTACCTTCAACATCATCTGCTAGTTTAGTAGCTATTTGTAGACGGTAGTCTTGTTGGAAAGCTGAGATGTTTCTTAAATTTTGTCCTGAAAATGGGAGACTCATGGTCATTCTAATTATCTCTTATCTTCATCATATGCTACTTGTCAAGAATCACAGGTTTTTGGTAGGAAGTAAAATTTCACATATATCACCAATACAGTACAGAAGGAGCTTACAGCTGATCCTGGCTGTATTGTTGCTTCAGTTAGTGCTGTTAGTCCCTAACTTTCATCAGCACCAAAATCACACTCTGAGAATAAAATCTTCAAAAATAAGACCTTCAAATATAGATGTTCCATCTGTGCAAGAATAGGGAGCATTTTTTAACATTGGAGAAGCTATAGCATCAATATGTGTTCCTTAGATGAGAAGTCTTGGTTCATTAGCTTAAAAAGTGAGACATCCCTGAAAACTAGATTCTAAAACTATAATATCAAATGGCTAAATTGAATTTAATATGCACCATCTGTACACTTTGCCTCTCTGCTTTCCTATGGGTTCTCAATTGCCGTGAAAAAAACATGCAGATTCCCAACTCTTTCCTGTTTTAATTTCATGCCCAACTTTGTAGGCATCATCCATTTAATAGGAATTCTGTCAGTCTGCCAGTGCCATTCCTTAATCAGGTGAAAAGGTCACTGTTCGTGTAAGATGCTCCCTTCTCCTTTACAATAGAGATCTGCACTTGCACAGCACTCTACCCTTTCTTGGTAGGGGCAAGTGACCAAGCCAAGGAATTCTCATGGAACCTAGGTTCTCACATGTCAGTGCAGACAACCAGCACTCTCTATATTGCTGGGGCTAACCCATGAGTTGCCTATTCATTTTATTTTACTATGTTTTATTTTATTCTTGCAGTGGGAGAAAAAGGTTTAGGAAAATATTAGGTACCTGCCCTAGTTTAAAAGAGAAAGGATGTAAGCTCTTTCCTCAGTATCTGTTCACAGCCCTTTTAACAGAAAACTACTAACAGTATCTGTGAGGATTACCCCACCACCACCACTGCCATACAGATTTCTTTCACTTAGTTTTCTTTCCTCATGCCTAAAAAGCCTAATGCCTTCCTTTCAGATCTAGTAGTCTAATAATGTTTTCTTTGACAGGTTCACACATGTATTCCACTCAGGTGCATTCATGTCCAGCACAAGCAGAGCCAGAAAGTTTTCCATAGCAGCAGTGCACATGCCTCATGCCTCTTTGTGACGCCTCCTGAGGCTATTTAAGGGTGGCACCACCCCAACCCTCCACAGTTCTTTCTCATGCCTGAAGCCTGAGTCAGAGCTCCCTGTGTGGTTTACCTCAGGGTTATTATGCAGTTAGCGGTTTTTCCCATATGTGCTATTGTTTTTACTTTTCTGAAGTTAGTTGTAGTTTAGCAGTAATACCTAACAGTTAGTAGTAATTTAGATAGTTTTAGTAGATTAGGATGGAGTCTGGAGGCATGCCATCAGCAAGCATGCCAATCATCAAACTTGTCCCTTGTGTGGGTTAGCGATCCCAAACAGTGATCCCCACACATGCTACCTCTTATGCCTCAGTGAAGGGGTCATCAAAGGGTAGTGTGGTATTTGTTGTTCTTTTAAAAAGGGAATACAAATCTCTAAAGACTTATGCCTCAAACAGCACCCTATGGAACAGATTATAGTGACCTGTTTTGCCTGATCCTCCAGCCTCCCAGTCAGCCTCTGAGGTAACCACAATCTCGGATAGGCTTCTGAACTCAAACTCTTGTCAACAGGTGAGAAGAGATTGATTCTCCTCTACAGGCCCACTATGAAAAAGAACCCATAAAACAAACAGGAGCCATTCCAAGTCCAAAAGGAACTCCAAACCTCTCTCGGTTTCATCCGGAGCACAGTGTAGAATCGAGCCTTCATCCTGTGTCTCCCTGGTACCAAAATGAGATTCTACTGTTATACTATCGACTCCAGCATCATGACAGGATGTACAATGAGTTTAGTGCCAACCGACAGGACTCCAGCACCAATCCTTTCAGACCCATCAATGCTGCAGGTTTTTCAAGTGGCGTCTGACCTCCCTAGTCTTTCTTTCCCAACGGCACAAGACTCTTTAATTGAAAATATGCCTTCAGCCATTCTGGATCCGAGGTCTCTGAATGGAATCCGCTGATGGTAACAGTCCTGGTTTTGATTTGGAGATGCAATAAAGATGCTTCTCTTGCATCGATTTCAGTACTGTTGTTTACCAGATTAGTATAGTCTTTGACTTTGAAATGTTTGTCAGTGGTATCTCCTGCACCAGTTTCCGCACTAAATTATCCATCTGTTATGACACTCAGCACCGGAAGAAAGGCCCTTTCCTGGCACCAACATTTGAGATGGGCCCTTCAACATATCAGGGTGCATCTTTAATACTGACCACTGTTCCAACCTTGGTATTGATGTTGCTGTCTTCCCTGTGTGCTGTGGACTCACCAGAACGCCTTTTCAGAAAGCCTTTCACAAGGTCCCTCACCAAAGGCTGTTAAGCAAAGTAAGTTGTTATGGGATAAGGGGGAAGGTCCTCTCCTGGATCAGTAGCTGTTTAAAAGATAAGAAACAAAGGGGTAGGAATATTTTCAGACTGGAGAGAGGTAAATAGTGGTGTCCTCTGGGAGTTGGTACTGAGAACAGTACTGTTCAACATACTCATAAATGATCTGGAAAGGACGTAAACAGTGAAGTGGCTAAATGTGCAGTTGGTACAAATTTTTAAGATAGTTAAGTCCAAAGCAGACTACAAAGAGTTACAAAGGGATCTCACAAAATTGGGTGACTGGGCAACAAAATGGCAGATTAAATTCAATGTTGATAAACAAAGTAATGCACATTGGAAACTATGCATATAAAATAACGGGGCCTAAATTAGCAGTTATCACTCAAAAAAGAGATCTTGGAGTCATTGTGGATACTCTGAAAACATCCATTCAATGTGCAGCACAGTCAAAAACGCTAACAGAATGTTAGGAATGATTAGGAAAGGGATAGATGATAAGACAGAAAGTATCATATTGCCTCTTTACAAATCCATGGGATGCCCATGTCTTGAATATTGCATGCAGGTCTTGTTGCCCCATCTCAAAAAAGATATATTGGTGTTGAAAAAGGTAGAGAAAAGGGCAACAAAAATGATTAGGCCTATGGAAAAGCTTCCATATGAGAAGAGATTAATAAGACTGGGATTTTCAGCTTGGAAAAAAGATGACTAAAGTGGGATATGACAGAGATATATAAAATCATGACTGGTATGGAGAAGATAAATAAAGAAGTATTATTTATTCTTCTTTGAGTGATGTCCCTGTGGGTGCTCCAATTCAGGTGTCGGTGCACCCTGGTGCGGTTGATCACAGATTTGTGCAGCAGTGCTTGTACAGGCTGTGCATGCGCGGAGGGTGTCTCGCAGCATTGTTGGCTCCCCAACCGCCACCCGTGCCGCCTGACCCCCTCAGTTCCTTCTCAACCATCCTCGGCCTGAGACAGCTCTGCAGCACTCCTTGAGTCCTAGGATAAAAGTTGAAAAATAGTTAGTTTAGGCATAATTTAGTCACAGAGTTTAGTCATAGAATAAGTTAGTTAAGTTACATAGTTTAAAAACAACAACAAAAGCTCCCCCCCTTTTTTATTAAAATATAGTTAGTCTAACTAGATATATGGAGTATCATCTCCCCAAAAACTTAGAAATGCCAGGATCACCAGGATTTAAGAGCTATGAATCCTGCAGGGAGGCAATCACTATATCGGACGGATATGCTTTTTGTGTTGGGTGCCTGGGAGAGGGGCACATCCCTGTTCAGTGCATGCATTGTGCTAAGCTTAAAGCAAGAACCAGGCAAGATAGAGATCTATGCCTGGTTACAGGAAAGTCCCTACAGCCTACCTCTGAGTCTGACACCAGAAAAAAAGGCAACACTATGGTTCAAAGCTCCAGTGTGAAAAGGAAAAGAGCCACGTCTCACCTGTTAGAGAGACACCTAAATAAAAGCAGTGTCCGGCCAGGTCTCTACCTCCTATACTGTCCACCTCAAGGGAGAGTTCAGCTAAGGTGCCTATCACTGTCGGCACAAAAATGCATTGACACCGAGCTGAAAACTGATGCTGGCTACCTCACTGTCGAAAAGTCGGTACTGGAGACTGCAGTGACACTCATGCCACTGCCTTTGGCACCACCATTAATACTGTCGCTGCCATCAGCACTGTTGATGGAAAGACTAAAACCCACAATATCGACTACCACACCAAAAGAGCAACTAGCCTTGGCACCAACAGTATCAGCAAAGCATTCATTGCATCAAAAATGGGAGGACACACCTGCATTGCATTCCACTCTTTATGGCTCACATGGAGGAGTTTTCTCCCCCATACCAGTCTTCCCCACTATGTCCTCACTGAAATCACTGGCTCAAATTGAAAGGACCACGAGGGAGTGGATTGAACAGACGAAACTGCTCTCTTAAAGATCTTCCCATTCACATAACATCTCAGAGAAGCAACAGGGCACGCTTTCAATATCAGCCAAAGCCCTAGAAAAATCTGCTCTGCCATCCCCTGGACAGGATGCAGACCTGGAGGAATTGGATGCAAGGGGATCCAATATGAAAATAGCCCTACCGATTACCCATGCAATAACGAAACCTTCTGATACCATCTGGCAAACTTCGGCATCAATTCTGCCAACCTGTAAAAGGGCTGATAGGAAGTATTACATTCCATCAAAGGGAATGGAGTTCCTATTCACTCATCCTCCTCCCAACTCCCTGGTGGTTAACACAGCACATCACAGATCTAAGCAATCACAGTCTAAATCCACCACAGGTGATAAAGACGATAAATGCCTAGACCTTTTCGGGCACATGGTATACTCCTCAGCAACCTTGACATTTAGAGTTGCTAATTATGATGCCCTTTTAGCGAAATGTGACCACCTGCTGCAGTAGGAAGTGCTCCATTTACTACTAGGAGCGATAGAGAAAGTCCCACTTGAATACAGGGGCGGACGATTCTACTCTCAGTATTTCCTTCCACAGAACAAGAATGGGGGGTAGAGACCAATCCTAGATCTCAGAACACTCAGCAAGTTCATTCGGATTCAAAATGGTTACTTTAGCAACGATAATTCCTTCATTAGAATGGGGATATTGGTTCTCAGCCCTCGACCTAAAGGACGCTTACTTTCATAGTACCATACACCCACCTCATCAACGGTACCTTCGGTTTACAGCTAGTACAGAACACTACCAATATGCAGTGCTGCCTTTTGGCCTGTCCACCGCACCACAAGTCTTTTCCAAAGTACTTTCAGTGGTTGTGGCACACCTATGACGCTTAGGTGTGATGATTTTTTTCATACCTAGACAACTGACCTCTCCGAAGCCCAGCCTGTGTGGAGGCAGAATACAATACACAGAGAATCATACATATTTTCCAAGAACTAGGCCTGCAGATAAACTGTCAAAAATTTGTCATGGTGCCAACCCAAACCATAGAGTTTATAGCGGCACAATTCGACTCAATCAGGGCTACAGCCAGACTACCAACTCAAAGGTTCCAATCAATATCAAACCTTATACTAGAAATCAAAATTATATTACAACCCACACTTGCCTCCAGCTGGTGGGCCATATGGCAGCCACCACCTTTGTGGTACAATATGCCAGACTACACGTGAGAGGCCTCCAAGGATGGTTACATTCAGTCTTCATTACAAGCAGACCCAGACTGAACAAACAACTAACAGTACCTCTGACAATCAGAGGCTCCCTAGACTGGTGGATGAGCCTGAACAACTTGAACAGTGGCATACTATTCCAAAAATGCGTACCATCAATCATAATTACTACTGATGCCTCATGAATAGGCTGGGGTGCACACATGCAGGGTCTCACTGTCCAGGGGCAATGGATTCCATTGGGGACCCAATTAGACATCAGCTTACTGGAACAGAGAGCAGTATGCAAAGCGTGCACTCATTTCCTTCCACAGGTAAATCACAAATCAATCAAAATCATGATGGACAATGCAGCCTGCATGTTTTATGTAAATAGACAGGGAGGTGCCCGGTCTCACTATGCACTGAGGCGATAAAACTCTGGAACTGTTGCATAAGCCACAATATAGACATATCTGCCTCATACCTTAAAACATGCATGACAACAGTGGATATGTTGAACAGGAAATTCGGGCTAGAGCAAGAGTGGGAGATCAAAGACAGGGTTCTATGTGACATTTTTCAATGCTGGGGCACACCATCCATAGACCTATTCGCAACGAGAACAAACTTCAAATGGAATCAGTTTTACTCCTGAGTAGGACAGGAACACCAGTCTCTAGGAGATGCCTTCCTATTTGAATGGAAAGGGCATTATTATATGCATTCCCTCTCCTATCACGAGTAGTAAACAAGATACAACAGAACCTTGCCTCCATCATTCTTTAGCTCCAGCATGGCCCAGACAACCATGGTACCCATATCTAATGAAAATGTCCATCCGCACCCCAATAAGACTTCCAACAGAGATCTCTTATCACAAAATGGGGACAGAATGATCCACCCCAATCTGGCCATGCTCCATCTGATTGCCTAGAGGCTCCTTGGTTCCAACCAATAGAAAGAATGTGCTCCACACAGGTCCGAAATATATTACTTAACAGCAGGAAGCCATCCACCCACAAAACATACCTGCAAAAATTGAAAAGATTTAGTATATGGTGCCACACCAAGACCATATCCACAATTTCAGCACCCTTGCCACAAACTTTAATACCTCCTGGAATTAAAAACTTCAGGATTATTCATTAGTTCTGTTAAGGTACGTTTAGCGGCCATTAGCACATTCTAGTAAAGCAGACCATCATTACCCATTTTCTATCAGCCCTTCATGAAACACTTTTTGACTGGCCTTCAAAACTCATATCAGAGATACGTGAATCCACACCAGTCTGGGACCTTAATATGGTGTTAAGGGTACTCACACACTCCCCTTTTGATCCCCTAACCACCTATTCCCTTTTTCATCTGTCTATGAAAGTAGCATTTCTAGTTGCCATAATCTCAGTGAGAAGAGTGAGATAAGGGCCCTTATGGCAACCTCCCCCATACCATTTTTCACGAGGACAATGTCACTATGAGACCACATCCTAAATTTTTACAAAAAATATTATCCTCTTTTCAAATAAACCAGACCATATACCTACCAACATTTTATTCCAAGCCCCACAAGAATCAGTCAAAGACTAGATGGCACACATTAGACATATGAAGGGCACTTGGGATGTTGGTGAGAAAGATTTGTTTGATTTTGTCATTACAGATGCACATAGCTAATCAGCAAGCACTCCTGTTGAAATATGACTTTCTTAATTGGGATTCTTCAAAATTCATTGATAAGCTTCCTGAGGACTCATGAGAGGAGTTTAAATGTCAACTACAGTCAATAGGCAATATTGCAGATGTTTCTTCCAGATTTATAGGATCTGTAATAACAATGAAAAGAGCCTCATTGAAAAGCTGTGGTATAATCCCAGGCATTCAGTAGGCTATAGCACACCTGTCTTTTGATGGTGACACCCTGCCTTTTTTAAAAGGCAGCAGTACTGTGTTCTGATCATTGGGGGTCTCTGCTCCAGTCACTAAAAGGTGACAGTACATGCTACAACAACAACAACATCAACAGCAGCACAGACAGCTATTCTACTGGCAAACCACATACCCTCCTAGACAATATGACTTCTCTAAGAAGAGACATAAGTCTCAGAGGAGGAGGCCTTCCAGTTTTAGCTCCAACAAACCTTGTTGTCATTTGTTGCTAGGGAAATAGCCTGTTTGACTTTCCCCTCAAGGACACAATCCAGTTTTGAGTGATCTACCAGTCATGTCCCCTCCGTATGTGGACAGATTATCCTGCTTTCTCAGTGCTTGGGACACTATAATCACCGACAAATGGGTGCTAAACATGGTGAATCTGGAATATTCTGTCCAATTCATATCTATCCCCTGTCCCTTTTCAGGGACCAATCTCACAAGTCTCTGCTCCTATAAGAAGTTCAGACTTTTCTTGCATCAGAGCCCATAGAGGTAGTTCCCCTACAACATAGAGGCAAGGGGTTTTACTCTTGGTACTTTCTTGATCCCCAAGGGAAAAGAGGGTTGGAGACCTGTTCTGGACCTTTGTGATCTCAACAAGTTTATCAAGTATGTGAAGTTCTGCATGGTTACCCTGGCATTGCTCCTTTCCTTGCTAGATCACAACAACTAGTGTGCTGTCCTTGATCTTCATGACACCTGCTTTTATGTGGCAGTGCTACCAAGCCACAGGAAGATCCTGAGATTTGGTGGAGGTGGTCACCATTATCAGTGCAGGATGCTTCCCTTTGGATTGTCCTTATCCCCCTGCATATTTTCCAAGTGCATGGCAGTAGTAGCCACCAATTTTAGGAGGAAAGTTTCCCTTCCCTTCATCTTCCCCTACCTGGATGAATGGTTAGTTCTGGGCATATCTCTATCATGTCCTTGTCATTACCTGTCCTTTTCATTGTCTCAACCTCAGGATGTACAGAGAAAAACTCTGGTACTTCCAACACAAAAAATGATGTTAATTGGGGCCATATTCGAGTCTATGAAATCAGTGGCCTTTCTCCCTGGAGAAGTTTCACATAATTTGTTAGATCTGCTTCTCCCTCAAATCCCACCCCACAACCATGATCCAGATGTTTCAGACTCTTGGGCCACATGGCCCCTGTGCTTACACATTCCTGTTGCAAAGCTATGTCAGCGCACACTTCAAAGTAGGGTAAAGTCTATCTACTGACCAAATTTCCACCCATTGACCAAATTGGCCAGAGTTCTCCTAAAGATACTGAGGTACCTGGATTGTTGGATGGGTCACAACAATGTAGGCAGAGGCATTCCCCTTTGCTTGTCCACCTCCAATAATGACCATAATTACAGACACTTTGAAAATAGATTGGGGGGCACATTTATGGGGATTGTGAGCCCAGGAGTATGGACTGAGCAATATCTTTGCATATCAACATGCATGAGCTTCAAGCAATTTTCCGTGTCTGTTCATTATACCTTTGGCCTTTCAGTTCAGCATCTCACAGACAATATGACTGTGATAGATTATGTGAACAGGAAAGGAGAGCTTGACCCAACCAACTCTGTTGAAAGGTGATGAGCCTGTGATACTTTTGCATCAGGGAAAGTATCACCCTGTGGCTGCTCACTTACAGGGCTCTCAGAATCATTTGGCTGACCATCTCAGCAGGTTCTTTTCCTACAGTCCTACAGGTGGTCCCTGAACAACAGAGTGCCGAGGCTCATCTCCATCCTTAGAGGTTTTTAAAGTGCGGCTTTACAAAACCCTGGTTCGGATGATTTAGTAGGGGTTGGTCCTGCTTTGAGCTGGGGGTTGGACTAGACGACCTCCTGAGGTCCCTTCCAAATCTAATCATCTTTGATTCTGTGATATCCGGAGTTTGGGGAACTGCATCTGTATATCTGTTTGCTATGAGACACAAGTAGTAGAAAACAATATACAAGGTCTAAGTACCTGGCTAAGTGGGAACATTTTTCTATCTGGTCAGCTGCTAGAGGTATCCAACTGTAGTTCCATAAGATTCTGGACATTCTTGAATACTTATTGCACCCGTAATCTCCAGGTCTTTCCCATAGTTCACTTTGGGTCCATTTACTTATGATTTCAGCAGTTTATCCTATAATTGAAGAAAAGTCGGTATTCTCTAATTTAATGTTGGGCAGATTTCTCAAAGGTATTATTCCTCTCTATTCCCCTATAAAGAATGTTGTTCCTATGTGGGACTTAAACATGGTGCTGGCAGCTTTTATAGGCCCTCCAGTTGAACCTCTAGCTAATTGCTCTCAAGCTCACTTTTCTCAGAAAAAGCTTTTTTCATTGCAACAACATGAGCCAGAGAAGTGGGAGAACTTCAGTCCCCATGGATGGTTGGCCCTCTATTTACACAATTCTTTAAAGATAAAGATAAGGTGACCTTAAGGCCACATCCAAAGTTTTGTCCAAAGTTCTATTATGCCTTTCATCTAAATCAAACGATACACAGAAGCCATGCTCCAGCAGGGATGAACACTGTCCTCATACATTAGATGTGCAAAGAGCACTGGCATTTTATTTAGATAGAATAAAGCCATTTCAGGTATCTCTCCTTGCCTATTTGTTTCTTATGATAGATTGAAACAGGCAGGTTCAGTGCAGACTATCTCTAGATGGATTACAGCATGTATTACAGCAGCCTATGGAGTAGCAGCTCTTTCTCACACTGAAAAAGACTCCTTACTCATTAGAATCATAGAAGCATAGAATATTAGAGTTGGAAGGGATCTCAGGAGGTCATCTAGTCCAACACCCTGCTCAAAGCAGGACTAACCTCAGCTAAATAATCCCAGCAAGGGTTTTGTCAAGCCGCAGCTTAAAAACCTCTAAAGATGGAGATTCTGCCACCTCCCCAGGTAACCCATTCCACAACAGCACAAGCTACATCTGTGGCCATTTTACAATATATTTCTATTCTGGATGTAAGGGCTGCTATGTGGTTCTTACTCAGCATCATGCTACCACAACTGCTTCCAGGTCTGATGCAAACTTTGGAAAAACAATTTTGCTCTTGCTATTCAAATAAACTCCATGCCTCATCGCTTATCTGTACGGTTTGAGAGTCACCTGAGTGTGAACCACTCAAAGACGAAAAAACGATTACTTACCTCTTCTGTAATTGTTGTTGTTCAAGATGTAGGTTATACATGTATTCCATGGCTCTCATTTTGTCCCCTTTGCATTGGAGTCTTGAGTCACATATTTTGGTACAAAGGAACTGTGGAAGGCTAAAGTGGTGCAGCGCTTAAATAGCCTCAGAAGGGGTGATGAGGAGGTGCGCAGTGCATGCGCTGCCCTGACAAGTACTTCTATGGAAAACTCTCTGGCTCCAGGCGCACAGGGTGCGCGCACACACCTGAGTGAAATACACATGAGAACCACACCTTGAAGAACAGTTACAGTTACAGAATGTTTTTTTTCCTCCCTCAGACAGGTAAAATGTCAGGTCAATCTCTGAAGTAAAACATCAAATTAGAAACCGACAGAAATATAGTGAGGTTCACACTGTAAATTCTAAGGAAATTATCTACCACAGGAATTCTCCTCTTGATTTTATGTACAGTTATGTTATGGTTCAACCAATCTTTTGGATTTACACTTTAGTTCTCTAATATTTTTAGGTATAAGCACAAAACAAGGAGAATTCAGATGTATATGGTTGATTTGAAGAAAAGAAAATATCTTGCCCACTATCTACAAAGTCTCACTAAGCTTTATTATAGGGCTATTGAAGTCTCTAGAAAGGTGGACTTAGCTTTACATAAGATTTTAACTCTCATAGTGTTACATTTAATAAAGTAGCACTGCACCTCATATCTAAATTAAAAAGCCAATTAGGTTAACATAATATGAGTTTTGTATCAGCACTGATGATATGAACCTTTGAAATGGTATTTTATGACTGCAATCTGTCTTTAGTTAGGAAATGAAAGCTACTAGTAAGTGAAAGCTGTGCTAAGCTTTTGAAGACAGAATTATGTCCTTTCTCCACTTTGCCATATTTATTTTTCTAGGCTTTAAATATTGTGGACAGGAAAATAGGTAGAATTCCAGTAATTAATTACTTTGCATACCAATAGAATATTTTTTACAAATATTAACAGAATAGCAGATAATGTATTTCAGATGTATTTTATTTGGGGTCTGATAAAAACAGCTTGATATTGTAAGGTCTATTATTATGACTTCTGACTAAAGCTAATATTCCAGAAGTTCAGGTGTGAGAATTGCTGTATCAGTTGAACATTGAACAACACTCATGAATTCTACTGTAGGAAGCATGTTGGACATAAACTGTGCCTTATTGTGGCACCAAATTTTGTGTCTCAGTGGTTGTATAAAAAATACAGAAACACTAAATGGTATGAAATAATATGAAAGAAGAGTTAATTACTCTCTATGATTAGTAGAGTAAGATTACCAAGGTCGATCATCCTTTTCCCAATTTTCTTCTTATTTAATCCACTGAAAAAAATTGAATCACAGTTTTAAAACACACTCATAAGTAAAATATGAGGTACTAAACCTTAAACTGTTTCTGTAACAGATGATGGTAAAGTAGTCTGCTATTATAACCTTCCTTATTGTTTAATTTCCACAGACTTCATGACCAGGAAATCCCAGTCTCAAAGTTATTTTACTTCTTCGTTATTAACCAAACATCTTATTCTGCTGTCAGTGCTTTTTTAAGCCATTTTACTCTGTTCTTTACAGTTCTTTAATGTTTTTCGTGATCGTGCATATCTTCCAGAAAACCAGTTGATGATTATTTAAACAATTCAATTGAGATCTTTAAGGGAGGAAGTTGTCACAGTGTACATTCGAACTGCCATTCCATTGTCCTTATTTTACTTCCCCAACTTTTCCAGTCATCTTTTAGTTAAATTATGTACCAAAATTATTTTTATAAAATGAAAAGTGTATTAAACATGAACAATGTGAGGAATTATTTTTAGTTTAAATAAAGCTGAAAGAATTACATCCAGAGGGTACAGTCAGTGATAATTGTTAAAAATAATCATCATCCTTGAATGAAGAGATTAATGCTGGTCAGACACTAGCATTGTTGAGTGGTACTTCTTCTGGAGATGCTTATGACCTAACTGTTGTCCCATTGAAGTCTCTGTCAGCATATGCAGAGGACATTGATTTCCAACGTAGATTTAAACTTCAGTGTGTAAAAGAAATAATAATGTTCTTGAGGTTGAAATATGTAAATAACAATATAACTTTTTATACTGTGTGCTTGGTCTGAATAAGAGATGAAATTATGTAATAAATATGTACAAAAGAGATTAAAATATGTATTGAAATATCTCTATCTATAGAAATTGTTTTCCTTGGGAGCAGGAGACAGACAACTGATACAAACCCCTTTATATGATAGTCTTCCTGTTACCAACACCAGTGTGGCTCTTCTCTTTCAGCAACTGGGTAAGGCTATTTTTAGTTTATGATATTTTACAAAATGTTATAGAATGAGATATTATCATTTAATTCTGTCATGTTAGGTTGTGGATCAAAAAAGACTGCATTATGGTAGTGATTATTTGTTTTGAATGAAATAATGGCTAGGAATGTTTTTTTTTTGTTTGTTTCTGTTTATATCTGACTATATATAAACTTTCTTTCTCTGCATCCCATTTTTGGAATTTCTCTCTAGCTTTATGCAGTACTTACTTATGCAGTATTGTATGTGGAGCTAAACCTGGATGCATTTCAATACAACTGCATCCTATAAAGTATTTTCTCCTTGACAACCATAGCAGCCCTCTAGATAACCAAGGAGAATAAACTAACATAATTTAAAATAAATTGAAAAGACACACTGCACTCCCATCAGTAAGTTTAATGGACTCCATAGTACTTGTTGCTAATATCTCTCTAGCCTAAGTGTCAACAAAATACTGACTTGTTACAATAGTAATCCCAAAGAGCAGCTGGTTCATTGCCTTTACTCTGGTTCCAAATTGAACGACAGAGAGCACTGCACTGTGCACCCCACTGGCGACTCATGACTCTGACCATTTTGTTTCTCCCTCCTCTGTTGCTGAAGTATGAACTGCAAAACTCTGACCTGAAATTGGTGTGCGTTTGGGGGTTGGAAGGAATCCGCAAATATGACCAGCTTAGAAATTTAGAGGGCAGGTCTTCAACAATAAAAGGGCCTAGGGATACATGTGAGGTGGGAGGCAACAATATAAAGAGATAGAGATACAAATAGAAAGATTTTTATGGAGAAGGAGGAGAAGGAAGAAAAGCCTGAGAACTTGGGAAAATCACCCTGAGACACCCCTCTTTGGAAGATACCACTGAAGAGGAAAAATATGCATAGGGATACAATCTAAGTGAGATCCTTAAGGGAAATCCCCCTGCACAAAAAGTATTAACTACTATCCCTGAAAAAAAGTACACTACAGAATTCTGTAGCTATTTAGGGCTAATCTACACTGACAGCGGCAACGTTGCTGCCGTCAGATCGACTTATCTGGATCAACTGAGCGGTCAGTGAAGACCCACTCAGTTGATCCAGAAATCGACATTATTAATCCACCCCCGCAATGGCGCAGTGCAGTGAAGATTGTGCACAGAAGAGAAGCACAGCAGTTGACCGGAGTTATGCAAATTCTTTGCGTAATTCCCGTTGACTGCCGCCAAATTGCGGAGGTAAGTGTAGACCAAGCCGCCTACTAAGCTCTATTAAATGTGTTGATTAATACTAACTAATTGAAGATATTCTATTATTTCTATTTTTTTATTTCTATTTGTACTAATAGTTCTATTCTACCATTTGTGAGGGGAGAATGTTCCATTTCAGAGTCTTATTAGCATTCTACCTCAGATGTAGTTGCAAATTAATAGAAATAGGACAACTGCAGAATTATGCATGAGATTTTGTGGCTGAACTTTCAACTCAAGGAGATTCTTACCTTACAAAATCAAAATGTGAAAAAATGCTTTCCATTCCCATTAATTGTCCTGAGATGTTTGATGATAAAATTCAATGTGCTTTGGTTGGAGAAGGGCTGGTAAGAATAATATACCTTGATATTCCGAGGACAGTGGTAATAGACAATTCAGTGTATGCTAAATAATTGTAAGCAGATCCCTAGTAATGGGAACCAAATTTACAGAAGATATTGAGTTTACTTTATCATAGCTGACTCGCCATTCTGCTTCTGTTACATATTGTTTCCAAATGTTAAAATAAAACTTACTTATTCAGGAATGAAAGACTGGAAAAATATGACACAAGTTCTCGGCCAGCATGAATGCTCCCCAAACCACAGAAAATGCATGTAAGTGGTTGGAGTTGGAAAACTGGCTGTGCTCAGGTCACAGTATTGTCAAAGAAAACCAAAAATTACTGTTATAGAGAGCCATTTTCTAAAGTGTTTGGCAAGACTCTTGGCAATGGTTCAGTTTTGCCGAATGAAACCTCTGGTGGTAGGCTTCCCTGGTTAAATTATTCCAAGCTTGGCAACTTTGTTCACCTAGTTCATCTAACTTCAGACATGACCTTGTAATTTAAGAGCACAGGAAATGCACTAGTTATTATGAGATTTCAGATTATTATGCTGAGTAAAACATTCAGAAGGAACTAACAGAGTTTGTCACAGAAAGTGAAATACAAAATATTGGCATTCACACAAATACTTCTACTTACTATTGAATAATATTTAACTGTATCCCTTTCCTTCAGAAAGAGTAATTGTAATATGCAATTTGTTAACAATGGAGAGCTGGTCTAAATTCAGAAACATATTTTGGATGACCTAAATATTGAAGACATCATTAATTAATGACCAAGGTCTCTGAAACCTTAGTGGGTAGTTCCTGTCAGTTTTGAATCCCTTTAGGATAACTGCTAGCAATGTAGAGGCCATGGTTCAAATGTAAAATGTGATATTCATCACCAAATATTGGGTATAAACTCAAGAATGTTTCTGTTCAGTGTGTATTTGGTGTAAAGTTGTTACCTGTTTTGTTGAATTAATATCTCTTTTGGAAACTGCAGTGATGGCATTTGAAGCTCTTACTCTCTAAAAATTTACAGAAAACAGGGCTTCAATCAGTGGTTAAAATAGATAAAATATGTAGCATTCACCAGTTCTGCTAGTGTTTGACCTCATATGGCAAATTGACATTTATCTTCTTGATATGAAGATATCTTCACGATATGAAGAGGAAGATGTCAAGTGAATACATGTTTCTAAAAGGAGTCCGTGTACCCAAACAGGGCCATAGCCAGAAAAGCAAGTGTGCGTATGTTCACAGGTACATGCATATGCTCAAAGGGCAGAGTTGTGTAGGGGAACAACTGTTGTGCTCCCAGTTACTCCCATTATGGAGTGCCAGGAGGGGAGAGGGAACTGACGGCTCTTTTTTCCCCTGGATTCTGTCTTGTGGTGTAGTTGCCCAGGTTTAATGCTGTTTTATAGATGTTAATATATGAAATGACCAGATTTTTCCTGGTTCAACCTGCCTCCCTGTGTTTCATAACAAATCAGTGATAATATTTGCATCTGAGGATCTTAAGGTGTGTGGTGCTTCCTGAGGGGACTGTGAGGCACTTTGCTACCACCTGCCCATAGCATGAGGGAGCCTTGTCTGTGCCTGCGGGTTAGCTCCCCAGTTCCACTGGCAGCACAAGCACCCCCCTCCAGGCTTCTGCAGTCCCCACTCTCTCTTCACTGGTTAGTGATACGCACACACCAACCTGGGAGTACTCCAAGCATCCCAATGCTGTGTGCAGTCTACAGGATGCTCACAGAACTTCCAAGCTCTCTGCTCCCAAAGGAACAGTGCACCACAGCTTACCAGTTACACCTTGGACCACAGCTCAGCTTAATGCACAGCACTTAGATTTGCTTATAGAGAAAGCAAGTATAAGATAATTTAACAAAAAACTGAGATTCAGATGGAAGCAGGCAGAAATACTGGAAACAAAGGGTTACATATAAAAATCATAACTTTCAAATTAGAGACTAAATTTAACTAATTAGAAATTATTATGTCATAAGAGCAAAGACTCACCTAAAATCCTTCCAGCATATTACAGCCAGGCTTGCCTGTGATCTTCTGTTCCTGAAGCAAGCCCACTATCAGCTTACTTCCTATGTGAAAGATACCATGTATCTTCTTGCATTCTCCTGATACACCAAACTAATTTTTTTATCTTAGTCAGAAGCTGGACAACCTTCCGGCTGTAGATTTTTGTGATATCTTGTTGACTTCAGTCTTGATTAGTTGATGATTCCTATGCAAATTGAGTTCCATTGTATGAGACACAATACACAGTGGTGAGACAATGAAGTAACTGTCTCCTATCCCTTGTCTGAACCAAACTCTGTTTATCCTCTTCCAGTGAACTGTCTTACATTTCTTCGGAACTCAATTTTCAGCATATATAAATAACTTCTTACATATTATCCATACATAAATTTCACAATGATGATGAAGATCAATGTGACACAGACTTTCAGTAAAAATTTTACATGACACTGTTTGGTGAACTAGTATGTACCTGTCAGACCAAGGGGATCCCTATAATTCTTATGCACCTCTGCGCCCCCTGCCAGCTAGCAGCAAGAGAGCCCTGAGTCACAAGATGCTTTGACCCAATTGTGCAGTAGGTTGTCATTATTATTATTATTATTATTATTATTATTAATAACCCTTTCTTTCTCTCTCTCTCTCACTCACCGAACTAACAATGGGGCTGATTTTCCTATAGGATGAAGAAAGCATATAATGGACTCACCATTTGGACAGTTTTTCTCTTCTCAGATGCTGGTGGGAAGGGTTGGAGCCCCATCTACTCTCCAGCCAGACATTGACTCCTCCTCCTGTTCCTACCTTGGAGTGTACTAATCTTACCAGTCAGGAGAGAGAGGAGGAGGTGGAACTCTGGGGCCACTGAGTTCCTCCACACTTAGGGAAGGGAGACAATAGTGAACTTTCTCTTTGGTTTTAGTAGGGGAGGAAGAGCTGTTTCTGCCCCTTATTTTAATCCCTGACATGAGTGATGTCAAGGCTACAGCAAAAGAATTAACTGTTATATGTTGTTTTTGAGTTTCCAATAAGGGGCACAACTAAGGACATGTCTACACTGTAAAGTGAAGTCAACTTACTTAAAGTTGACTTTCACCCGCCGACTTTTAGAAGTTGTTGGAGCTTGTACACACCACTCCAGTCTCGTGCATCCACACTCACCACGTTTTTGTCGACATTCAAAGCCGTGCACTGTGGGTTGCTATCCCACTGCAACTAGCCACAGTGGCTGTTGGGACGTGTTTCATTGTCCCATGGTGCAGTGCTCCTTCCCCCCCTTCTTTTCCCAAACAAACAGGAAACCAATTTTCCTGTTTACACTGCATGCTCGCCATTGCTGTGGAGACATGGAGCCAGCTCGACTCTGCACTATTATTGTGAGCGTCACAAATGCATCTCGGCTTATCATTGAGTATTTTCAAGGTGGAGCAAGAAGCTGAAGCACAGGCAACTGAGATGCCACCGAGGCTGCCCTGCTGCAAGCCATTGAGCAAAACAATTCCCGATTGCTGCAGGCTGTAATGCATCATCTGCAGTCCATGGAGTGCTTGTTCTGGTCCCAGGAAGCAAGCACAGACTGGATTGTTATGCAGCTGTGGGATGATGACCAGTAGCTGCAAAACTTTCATATGTGAAAGATCACTTTCCGTGATCAGGGCTGTTCTCTAACATGCAGGCGGGCACTTTCTTCCCTGACTAAAAAATTCACATCGGGGGTGTGGAAATGCCAATAGTGATCTTGGGGGACCCTGCTTATCCCTTGCTCCCTCGGCTAATGAAGTGATATACCAGGCACCTTGATAGCAACAAGGATTGTTTTAATAACAGGTTAAGCACTTGCAGAATGGTGGTTGAATGCACATTTGGGCGTTTAAAGGCCAGATGGCGGAATCTCCTTACTAGGTTGTACATGAGTGAAAAGAACCTCCTGTCAGTGATATCTGCGTGCTGTATTCTTCATAATGTGTGTGAAGCGAAGGGTGAGAGGTTCCCCCAGGGTTGTGCTGTGGAGGCAGAAAGACTGGCTGCCAGTTATGAGCAGCTAGATGCCAGCAATACACTGAGAGCTAACCGTGAAGCACTTTGCATTAGGGAAGCTTTGAAAACCAGGTTCTGCAATGAGATGCAGGACTGATTTCTGTTCCTGTATGCTATTTGCTTTTGCTCAACATCCCCCCCACCATCTATATCAGTACCCTTCAGATCCCTCCCAAACAAGATATGATTTAATAAAGAAACGTGTTGAAATGATGCAAACTTTTATTTATGAACATTCAAATCATGGGTTGGGGGAAAGTGTTCATTCACAGTCTTAAGGGGTAGTGTGATTGCTTGCAGGCCAGCTGTCAGCGGGGCCACCTCTCCTTTCTCCACTGCGGTGCAGTGCATCCCATACTGCAGCCTGGCCAGTCTCCTCCGAAACCTCTTGGGGGAGAGGGAGGGCAGCAAAGCCATAGGCAGAGCAGCATTATGGAGGGGCTGCAGCAGGACTCTGTCCAGCCTCCGCTCCTCCTGAAGCTCCGCAAGCCACCAGAGCATCTCTGCCTAGTCATGCATGATTCGCAGCATCTCCTGCGTGGTACTGCGATCCTGCTCCTGCATTTCTCTGCGACTCTCCCTGTCCATGTCCATATTCTGAGACAAGGTCAGCTGCCACACTCTGAGCTCTGTCTCTGCGGCCGCGGAGGTGTTCATGAGCTCACCAAACATGTCGTCTCTTGATTTTTTTTCCTCTTTCTAATCTGCAATAGTCTTTCCACAGCATCTCTAGAGGGTTGGGCCAAGGCCGAGGTGTCTACAGAATGAAAAGAAATGCACAAGGTGCCATTGTTAGCAGACCTAAGAGAATGAAACAACTGCAACAATGTATAAAATACTTCACTTGCAGTGCACAAGGCAAACCCAGACCCTCATTCCATTCCTGACATCCCAGAAGGGTCGGCTCACTGTGCTGTTACAGAGACGGTAATCCAGGGGAACCACACTGAGCTATAGAGAGGATTAATTATCTTTAAACAGCTCGTTTCAAATGCCCCGTATTAGAGGGGTGCCTGGGCAACATGGTTTAATATGGATGGATGACCCTTTTGTCATAAGACGGCCACAGGGGATCAGTGGGACAGCAGACAGTGCGGGGGGGAGGGGAGTTAATAGTCTTTTCTGAAACCAAATCAAAATAATTAATGTGACTTGGTAGGACACTACAATGGGGAATACAGAGGTACAGGGTATCTGCTGTACAGCTTCGGTATTTTAAACATGTGCCGTCTTCCCTAGGTGATGATGAGCGATATCAGTTGCCTGAGGGTAACGCACGAGGAAAGGGAAGATTTGCTGCATGCAGCAGGATACCAGCCTGGCCCTTATGCCTCTCTGCTGTGTTCCACCATGATGCTGGCTCCCTTGATTGCAGCGTGGCATGGCAAAGTATCCTACTGAGGAGGAAGGAACAAGGCTGCCCTTCCCCAAAACCTTGTGCAAAGGATAACAGATTACCTACATGAAAAGTTTCCTTGACATATCAACTGATGATTCTTGGAGCATATCTCTGCACATAAATAATCTGTTCTGGGGTAACCCCCCAGTAATATCCGCTAAATGCCTGAAATCCCCTTCCTGGCCCCCTCTCATTTAAAAGGACAGAACTGCTAAGAGGAAAAAAACTCAACAGATGTACCTTCCCCGGGATCATTAGTGCTGTCCTCTGTGCTGCTGGACTGCTCTGGGGTCAGGAATTGGTCCTTACTGTCTGGGAGAACGGACACCCTGCTCTTATGCACCCTGCTCTCCTCAGCCTTCTCCTCCTCCTTGTCCACGGAGTCCTCATCATTGTCCATGGACTGTGATCTAGCAGAGGTATCGATGCTGCGGGGCTGCACCGTGGTGGGTTTGCCACTGAGAATTGCATGCAGTTCCCCATAGAAGCAGCATGTTTTTGGCAAGGAGTCAGAAAGGCTGTTAGCTTCCCTGGCTTTCTAATTATGACTGCTGAAGCTCCTTGACCTTCATGCGGCATTGCTGCGCGTCCCTGTTGTGTCCCTTCTCCAGCATGCCCTGGGATATCTTCCTGTAAATGTCCAAATTCCTTTTGCCGGCTTTGAGCTGAGCCATAATGGACTCCTCACCACCCAAACCGATGAGATCTAAGACCTCTGGTCAACTCCATGCTGGAGCGCGTTTGGGCCTTGCAGTAGCCATGAAGAGTCCAGCGACAAAGTTCTCTCCATGCTGGCTGCACAGGAAATGAAAATTCAAATTTTCCCGGGGCATGACAGGAGGAGCCAATTCTTTGTAGCGTGACCACGTAACAGCAGAGCATGAATGTCCAGAGTGGTCACAACGGGGCATGGTGGGGTACCTCTTGGAGGTCATTAACATCGAATTACATTACGCTTTGTCTACACTGACGTAAAATCAAAATCAACCCAATAAAATCGAATTAGGCACTACGCCACTTGTGGAGGTGGTTTTATTACTTCTATTACTTTTGCCGCAGTTTAAGTCGACAGAACTGAGGTGCCAGTGTAAACAGACATAAGTGACGTTATATCAACCTCTATCGCCAGTGTAGACCAGGCCTAGGTGTTGTGCATGCAAAGAAACAATAGCATTCACATACAAGCATGACAGTTTATTACCTCAGCGTCCAAAGACAAGGTATTGTATAGAATGTTACAGAAACTCAGCACTAAACATACTCAGGGTAGTATGAATTGATCAGATGAATCCGTGCTGCTCATTTGAAATTTTGCTGTAATATCTTTGGATTAAGAAGTGGTGGAAAGGGAGACTTGTTACAGAAATGCAGAGATCTTGGACCTGTAATGGCTGTTTGCCTTGAAATTGACTGAGATTGTTGAAGAATTGCTTTAGTCTCCATTGAAAATGATATAGCTGATGAATTTGACTATAGAGAGATCATCAAGAACCAAATTCTTACTCTGTTTCTGTGAGTAGATGGGAGCAAAAAGTTGTGGATCCATTCAAGAGACATGCATACGCCTATGAAAACTCCTAGGCATGGTACAGGATGCAGGGATGAGCCTAAAGAGCATGTCCACTCTCTGGATTATAGTCCCCTACACACTGTCAGCCTATTCCCTTCTTCAGCTCCATTGAGATTCTCAGTTTAAATTACTGTTAACCAAGTTATTGTTGAATGATCCCCAGATGTGAGAGTTGAGAGCACTGTAGATATGTGGAAATCCTGCAAGGGGAGGGGACCCTATTGCCAAAGAGGGTTTAGAGAGAATGATTGGAGGCCAAAATTTTTCTAGTTTGTCAGTTCCACAGGGAGACTCTCACCCATTAGATAACAATTAGTTGGAAATATGAGCTATAAAAGTGCAGGACTTGGAATCTTTTGCAGAAGAGGAGCCCTTACAAAGAAAAAGTTGGCCTTTTGTCATCCAGAAAAGTAGAAAAGAAAATTTCTTAAGACTTCTCAAAAGTTACAGTATTTCGCTTCTTCCTGGAAAAGCATGTTGAAACTTTTGTCACACTATGGACATCTTCTTTAATTCTGAAATACTATCACACTTAGATGGAGCCACAAGTTTTGGAAGTGTGAAACAGTAATAGATAATACGAAAAATATATATTTTTTAACATTAAAGAAATTCATTTCTGATATGGTTTGTTTTGGCAAAGGTTATGGGGTAGGTTCATATTTTATCTTTAGTTTAAAATCTCTTTTTGTGTGTAGAATATAAAATAATGTGCTTGTAATTCCATGATCAAAATTTAAAAGTAATCATTTTCCAACAATTTGTGGCATCTGTGATTACTGCCGTTTTTCCATGATAATTGATCTATGGTAACTGTTGTAACATTTGGCACGTGTTCACTTCTGATAGTTTCTAAGAAGATACAGTCCAGTATAAAGCATAGTACAGCAAGGCTGTGCATATAAATTTATTTAAATATGCTTGTATGGGAAAAATTGATGTTATTTAAGCCACCATAAATAATGGATTCAGAGAGATTAATGATGAAAGAAAGCTGCAAGATTGTTTCCTACAGAACACTTCTAATACTTTGTCCAGTCTAATTTTAAAAGTTCTAACCATACATAGTTTCCCTTCTCTTGCTCTTTCTTTCCATTCTTAGGTGTTGCCAAGGTCAGACAGCCATCTTTTTAAGTGAGATGCTCCTGCTGCTGCCTGCTTTAGGTGAGGAGGGAAGTATACCAGGAGGTTGAAGAAGGTGCATAGTACCTTCCCTATCAATGGCTGCAGCTTTTTGGAAAAGAGAAGTTCACTTTTTCCTCCCCTCCTGCCTCAGCCCAAAACTCAATGAGAGCCATGGTAGATAGCTATGTTACTTTGCGTCTCAGCTGAAGCCTGTACCAATTCACTGGTCTCTAAGCATCAGAAGGATTGTGGTGGGAGATAGTTGTGCCTTACGTCATGTGAAGATGCACATTTTTTCTGTGTTTCTGAGGTCATATGGCATATTACTTTTTCTAAAATGAAGTAAACTAGTCCATTCAAATGTGGGTTGTATCTCTCATCGCAAGCACTGTTATCTTCTTTTTAAGGCCAAGGGAAACATCTATGTTTCTGATATCATTTTTACAGTAACTATTTATACTAACATTAACTTTCAACTCTTGGTTACTTTTAATAAACCCCAGATGTTAAGACCATCGCTATGTCTGTCTGCTCACAATGAATGTGAATGATAAAAGAGCACTGAAAAGATTAAACATAGTCTGCTTCCATAAATTCTGTCCTCCTTGCTCCCTTTTTATGCAGTCTGGTGATGAGTTAAAGGCAGAGAAAGGGTTAGTCCAGGAAGAAGGAACATTTTCACTTAGCTCATCCTTCAGTGCCACAATTTTTCTCATCTGAAATCTAATCCTTTCCTTGAATATGTAGTTGAGCTTGGCTGAACACTTGTAGAGCTGGTAACAGCGCTCATAGAGTGACATGTTCTAGTCATGTGCCCCTGTGCAAAGTCACCAGCATCTTTTCCTCTCCCAACCTAGGGACAAGTCATCTGATATTGTTCAAGTAGTCTAGTCTTGAATGTAGTGGTTGGTTATTTCCCTTTTCCATGATTTGTGATCCCATCCAGTGTCAGTGGATAAGAAATAAGAAATGAAACACAAATGCTGACTAGCCTGGTCTTGTCAAATAATAGCACTTTTAGATTTCTCTCTTCCAACACAAGTCATTGTTTGATCATATTATTCTGCGGTATCTTCATGTACATACACACATTAATTTCTAAAGAAAAATAGAATATTAGAGAAATATTTTTAAGATGAAGTCAGCTTTTAAAATAGCTCTTTATGAAGGAAGTATATATGCCACTTTACAGATCATTACAGCGTATTGACCAAAAATACAACTGTTACAAAAATAAATGTTGTGTGTTTAGAGAAACATTGTGCAATGCTATACTCATGACTTTTTCATTTTGGCTGAGTTAAAGGATGACCCTCCCTATGCCATCCAGGACATATTGTTTCTGAGTATAAAAATAACTCTTTTTAGTTGGACATTAAGGTACATTGGGGAAAATAGTCCCGAAATTTTTGTTTAATAATAAACCATTAGACATTAAAGTGAAACATTTTAAAGAATAGACTAATTCTTTTTATTTAAAAATGCATTAGTATGTCAAGTGATGAAAAATTGACAAGAGGCAGATTTATAGCCATTTTCCCTCGTTCCTCTCCAGAAAAAATGTCGTCAGCAGTAGGGTGTGGGCTGGAGCAGTAGCAGCCAAATAATGTACTTCAAAAGTTGAACTGAGCCAACATGAGGACTTCTGACAATCTCGTGTCGAAGAGCTTTTCCTGCTTCTCTTAGTCCTTTGCCCAGCTGATAGACATCCAAGGCATGTAGAGAAGTATTAACACATAGGAGAAACCTGTCCAGAGCTGCTAAATTCCATCCAAAGACTTAAAGGAGATTTTGATTAGGTCTCTTCCTTTTCCTCTGGTGCAATTCCATTGTTGTTAATGGAGGTTCTCCAGTGATGATTTGGGACAGTGGTTTCAGATGTAATTTATAGTAGAATTTTAAATGCTACAAATACTTTGTCTTTAAAGTGCTACAGAACTCTCGGTTTTTCTTTTAGCTGGAACTCTATTCCTACAGACTGTCATTATTTTTATGCATGAATACAAACTCTGGAACCTTTCCATTTAGCGTGGTAGCAGTGTAACTGAGTTTTCTTCATGTGGTGTCATATTAAGAATAGATTAATGTTTAACATGGTTTCCAAAGACTGAACATACTTGATAGATTGGGAGTCAAGAGACCTAGGCTATGCTGTTAACTTGCTGCATGGACCTGAGGAAGTTGCTTAAGCTCACTTTGCCTTTTTGTGACTTATTTTTTTAATCTCTAAAATGAAGATACTTCACAACCTAGGTGAGCACTTGGGTAACTATACATAAAAATACATTTAGACACTGTATAAATCGTAATCAAGATAAGTAATAACTGCCCTAAAACACAATATTTACACGGCTGGTGCCAAATATTGTCAGTTTTCTTACTATTCTTATAATAAGACTTTTGTTTTTAAAAATATAGAACCAGATTCTGCTCTTTTACATCAGTACAACCCCATTGACAACTGAATTTGTGCAATAGTTTGATTATTTTCTGTTTCTGCAGATTGAATATTTGAATATTCTGCAGAGAGAATATTTGAGAGAATCTCACTTTTGTTACGATAAAAGTAATGGATTGGTACACAATTTAGGTTTTCAACAAAACACTTAGAGGTATACTTAAACCCATCTCTTTTCAACTCAACTCTTAGGGTCTGATTCCAAAGGCCATTGAAATCAACAGGAATGTTTCCTTTGACTTTAGTGATCCTTGGATCAGGTACTTTTGCACATTCCTAAATGCTTTACTGAATGGGGGCCTTAATGGCTACCTGAGAAAAACCATTCTGTCCAAGGAAAAACATAATAGTCACAGTGACAGAGGAATGACAGAACAGGTCATGCTTGTGGGGGCGTGGCACTGTGAGTGAAAGAAAGTGGAGGGTCAAGTATAGTAAAAATCTTAAGTGAATCAAACTGTACCATAGCATCTCTATGGATAGAAATGCTATGCCTGATTAATTGTATAGCAGAAGGAAATACTACTGGCCACATGACCAGAATGGTGATGGTGATTGTGAAAGGCTCTAGGAGATTGGAGAGGTTGCAAAAGCAGCAAACCCCCTCAAAATGGGGAGGATTTCAATTATCTGCATATTTACTGTGTACATATCACCTTAAGGATAGGATAAAGAGCTAAAATTTCTAGACACCATTTATGACTGTTTCTTACAGCAGCTAGTCCTGGAACCTACAAGAGGAGAGGTCATTATTGATTTAATCCTAAGTGGAGGACAGAATCTGGTCCAAGAGGTAAATATAGCTGAACTGCTCGGTAATAGTGACCATAATGTAATTAAATTTAATGGCTTTGTAGAAGGAAAAAATCAAAGAAACCTACCACAGTAGCATTTAACATCAAAAAGAGGAATTATACAAAAATGAGGAAGCTAGTTAAATGGAAATTAAAAGAAAGAGTCACCAGAGCGAAATGCCTGCAAGCTGCCTATTAACTATTTAAAAACACCGTAATAAAAACATTTAGCTCAAACTAAATGTATACCCTAAATAAAAACAAACAATAAAAGGACCAAAAAAAAAAGTAAAACAGAGTAAAAGAGTATATTTAGAGACAAAAAGCATTCTTTAAAAATTGGAGGTCAAATTCTACTAAGGAAAATAGAAAAGAACAATCTCTGGCATGTCAAATGTAATAATATAATTAGGCAGGCCAAAAAAGAATTTGAAGAACAATTAGCAAAAGACAAAAAAACTAACAGCAAAAAATGGTTTTAAATGCATCAGAAGTAGTTAACCTGATTTTAAAAAAAAAAATTACTGTGGCCACTAGATGATGAAGGTGCTAAAAGAGCACTCAAAGAAGACCAGGCCATTGCAGAGATGCTAAATGAATTCTTTCCATGAGTCTTCACTGCAGAGGATGTGAGAGAGAATTCCACACCTGAGCCATTCTTTTTAGTGACAAATCTGAGGAACTGTCCCAGAGCGAGGTGTCACTAGAGGAAGTTCTGGAATAAAGTGATAAATTAAACAGTAGTAAATCACGAGGACCAGATTCTAAAGGAACTCAAATATGAAATTTCAGAACTACCAACTGTGGTATGTAACCTAACACTAAAGTCAGTCTTTGTAAGATGACTAGAGGATAGCTAAAGTAACACTGATTTTTTTAAAAAAATTTTAAAGGCTCCAGAGGCAATCCTGGCAACTACAGGCTGCTAAGCCTAACTTCAATATCAGGCAAATTGGTTGAAACTGTAGTAACTATAGAATTACTATAATAATTCTATAGAAACAGAATTATCAGACATGTAGATGAACATGATTTGTTGGGAAGAGTAAAACACAGCATATGTAAAGAGACATCATGCCACCCCAATGTATTAGAATTTTTTGAGGATATCATCAAACACGATGATAAGGATGATCCAGGGGATATAGTGTGCTTGGACTTCAAGAATTTTTTTGATAAGGTCCCTCAACAAAAGCTCTTAAGCAAAGTAGGCAGTCATGGAATAAGAGAGAAAGTCCTCTTATGGGTCAGTAACTGGTTAAAAGATAAAAAACAAAGGGTAGAAATAAATGGTCAGTTTTCACCAAGGAGAGAGGTAAATAGCAGGATCCTCCAAGGATCTGTACTGGGATCGGTGCTCTTCAACATATTCATAAATGATCTGGAAAAAAGGGGCAAAGTTTGCAGACAATACAAAATTACTCAAAACAGTTAAGTCCAACACCAACTGCAAAGAGTCACAAAAGAATCTCACAAAGCTGGGTAACCGGGGAATGAAATGGCAGATTAAATTCAATGTTGGTAAATGCAAAGAAATGCACATTAGAAAACAAAATCCCAACTATATATACAAAATGATAGGGTCTAATTTAGCTGTTACTACTCAAGGAAGAGATCTTGGAGTCATTATGGATTGTTTTGTGTGAACATCTGCTCAGTGTGCAATGGCAGTCAAAAAAGCTAACAATTTTAAGAGTAATTAGGAAAGGGATAGATAAGGAGACAGAAAATATCATAATGACACTATATCGAACTCTGCTGTGCCCACACCTTGAACACTTGTAACCCCATCCAAAAATGATATATTAGAATTGGAAAAAGTAGACAGAAAAGCACCGAAAATGATTAGGGGTATGGAATAGCTTCCATATGAGAAGAGTTTTTAAAAGAATGGGACTGCTCAGCTTAGAAAAAGAGACAACCAAGGGTTGATATGATAGAGAAATGTAAATATCATGATTGGTGTGGAAAAAGTGAATAAAGAAGAGCTGTTTACCTCTTCACATAACACAGAATCAAGGGTTACCCAATGAAGTTAATAGGCAGCAGGTTTAAAATACCCCCCCCTCAAGAAGTAGCATGTGACGGTTAGTTTATAAAGTGCTGCTCTCTGGTATAGTGACGCTATACTTTATAAATTATCTTGAATTAAACAAAAAGTAGCCAGGATGCCTATTAAAAAACAGAATACGTCAGAAAACATGCTGTACCCCCCCTCAAAAAAATCTTTTTTTAAAAAGGTCATAAATGGTCAATGATGTAGTTGCTGATGATAGCCTTTTGTTTGTCATACTATCATAATGACTGATTTTATATTTTTCAGACTAAATAGCCAGTATTTAAGTCTTTTGTTTTTCTTTGTGTATGTAATAGATCATGACATGTCAGTGTTTGTTGAATTTATCTGAGAGGCGCAATATGAGTATGTTGAACATTCTCTCTGAACCACAACAATATATTAGTCTAAGTGAAAGATCGTCTTGCTGTTAACACACAGTGGACCTGTGACAAATTCAGAACTAATAAAGTTGTCTGAAATTTCCCCCAGTCTACCAATTTAGTATTCGAGAGGGCTCTGTAAAAGACCCTCCTCGGTGTAAGCCCTGAGTTTAAGTGGTTTGCAGTGTCTCATTTATACCCCTCATTTAATTGGGGTATTGTAAAGTGAAATAGACAAAATTGAGGTCTATTAAAATCTATAAGAATATTTTTCAGTCCACAGAAAGAAATTCCTTCTAATAAAAAGAGGAGGTTGAAGAAAGAATTATTGATGCAGGTGACTTGTAGGCATTGAAGAATGAAATCCAAATAAAAAACACTGTAAGGCTTTTGTATCTACTTGTTGGTTGCAGCATATGTCAGTTTTATATTTTAAAGCCAACCTTTATTAGACAACTTCTGGCATTAACAGATTGCCACAAAGTCATCTTCAGATGTACTGAACCAGAATCTGTGGGGAGATGCAACAGTTTTTCATCTCACTGCTAGCAGATTCAAGCTCTAGAACAATGTATCTGAGCCCCAGGGGTATCCTCTGATAGCACAGAGATCCACAGAGCCTCTTATACAGCAACCCTGTGATTTTGATCCCTGAGCAAAGGCATAGGTCAGAGCAGTCATCAGTAGTCAGCCTAACATAGGCTGCAAGATCATCCCTATGTACAGCAATGCTTGGTTTGAGCAGAGTACCAAGGTAAGCTTTTTATGTCTACACTGAATGCAGCTCAGCTGAACCCCAGGATCTGGTCTTCAAGTGAAACTCTCCACCTTCTTTATTAGAATATCAACTTTGATAGGCAAACTTCCTTGTTTGGTTCTTGAAATAGTTACTTATGTGTTTCACTGACTTCAGAGCACTTTGATGGATTCTTATATTTCCACATTCACCATCAAGTAAACACAAGTAGGTGCTCTAGTTATTGAACCTTTCACATTCTTGGAAGCACTAAGAATGACATACCAATATTTTTCTATATTGAAATAAATCTAATGCACATATTGTTACAGTCCTTTGTCAAATAAATGGTGCCATCAAAATGTAGGCAATTTGCTCAGAAATGTAAGCATCTGCTGTGGTTTTTATGTATTTTCTTTTTATATTTTCATCTTTTACTGACTTACATCCTGTTTCCAGTGGATTGCTACCCTGTTTGTGTCATCTTTTACAGCATCATATTTACAAACATTTTTAGAAAGGATGAAATCCTATGACTGTTAACAAAAAGTCATTTTATCATCTTGATAAAGAAATGTGTACATTATATTCAGTTTTTCCTTAAAAGACTCTCTCATCATACCAGAGCCCTGATTGTTTGGTCTGTATTACTGACTGTGGGTTGACCATGTGCCATATAGCTATCCCCTGCAAGGCTGGAAAAGAGAGCAGCCCAGACATGGAGAAACAAGCAGGAGGAAGGGACTTCTTGACCCATCACTTACTTTTGACTAACTTATTCTGCCCACTTTAACAAGGTATGAGTCTGTCCTTATGGAATCCTTACTCTAGGATTCAGTGACACAACATAGCAATGCCATGCGGCAATTCTTTAGCATTGCCTGGCTCACTAAAAAAGGACCCATTGACAAAAAAGGGCTGTGCTGTGCACTGATTAGGTAGCTGTGACTGACTCCTAAGGGATCCAGTGAGACAAAGGACTGTGCTATGAGGCTGTTATGTAGCTCTGCCTGGCTTCGCTAAAGGATCCAGCCAGACAAAAGCTCACACCAAGCAGTTATTACATAGCTCAGCGGGTCTCTCTGAGGCTTCCATTGAGACAAAGGCTGTGCCATGTGGCTCTTATAGGTCAGGCTGGATTACTAAGGGATCCAAGAGGAGATGGACTGTGCCCATCTAGCTGTTGTGTAACACTACCTACCTCATTAAGTGATCCACTGACAAGCCAAAACTAAGTTGTCAGCTTCAAAATATTCAGGCTGTCAGTTATTCAGGGAGCTGTTAGACAAAGTGGTGGCAGAATCATCAGATAAATCAAAAAGTCCTTACAGAGCCTGCCTGATTCCAAATCCAGGAAAAGGAATAGGCACCCTTAATACAGGCCCAAGTATCCTTTTTGTGGCCACTCTTCTAAATGTGGAATGCAAGATTATAGCAAAAGTGGATGGAACAAATCTGAATCTGGAAAGGGGAGAGACTAGTCTTTCTGCAATGCAAATCCCAGCATTAGAAACAGATCTTGACTGTGATCAGGAAAGATGTCACAAGCAACACCTGGGGGGAGTCTATTAAATTTCAAAGATCAAGGATCTTTCTCAGCATCGTTGAATAGATCCTGGGTCCTGGATGCAATTTGAATTCTATGAAGGGTACTTCATAGAATTTTCAAAGGTTTTGTATCATTATTTTCTCCCTTCTCTGCTATCTCAAATCCCCAAAAGAGATTGAATATGCAGAAGGCCATAGATCAGTGGTTCTCAACCTTTCTAATGCCGTGACCCCGCAATACAGTTCCTCATATTGCGGTGACCCCAAACCAAAAAATAATTTTGGTGGCTACTTCAAAACTGTAATTTTGCTACAGTTATGATTCGGAATGTAAATACCTGATATGCATTATGTATTCTCATTGTATAATGATTACACACAAAGCACCTTACACTTACACAGTATTGTGTGTATGGTGTGTGTACTGTTTTTACATTATTAACCTTTTTTACACCAGCAGGCTGTCTCGCAGGCTCTCTTGGCTCTCCGCCTCTTGGCTCTCCGCCTCCTAGGCTTCTGTCCTCCGGCGCTTGCTGCGTCCGCCCACTGATGACGTCAGCAAGCGCCGGACACACGTAATGCGCTGCTATGGACTGTGGAGCGTTCCCCCCGCTTTCCCCGCCCCTTAGGATGATGATGCAATCACGTCTGCGCATGCGCACAGGCATTCAGTTTGGAACACGCGTCCATAACGGTGTGCGTTCCAGCTGAATAGCGCTGCTACAGATGGTAGCGCGACTTCTCAGCGGCTAAAGCCATCGGAAATATGTATTTTCCGATGGCTTTAGGCGACCCCTGTGTTTTGATCGTTCGACCCCCGCCGGGGTCGCGACCCACAGGTTGAGAACGGCTGCCATAGATCATCGTTTGAGAATCAGTATGATAGAGTTCCTGAGGTGGAGATGTTCTTCAACCACTACTCAGTCCTGTGTCCGTTACTCAGGAGATCCAAGGACGATAAAATAGAGTTGCAAGTAAAACACCTGAACAAGTTCATAAGGAGGACCTGAATCTAGATGGAGACCTTGAAGTCCATTGTGATGGCCATCTGACAGGGTGATTATTATCTCAGTGAACTTGAAGGAGGCCAACTTCCATCTGTCAACTCACCAAATACACAAGAGATTTCTGCAATTTGCTCATGAGACTGATAAATTTCAGTATAAAGCACTGCTTTTTGTGATGTCATCTGTGCCTTGAGAGTTCACAGAAGTCCTCCTGTTTGTGTGTGGCTGTTTTCAGACAGACAGGAATATAAGGTAGCTTTTCCTGGATGACATTCTATTCAAAATTAGTCCAAGGAGGTGTCCACTTGAGTGACTCAGACTACAATCCAAGTGTTGCAATATCATGGATTTATAGTAAATTTTAAAAAGTCATCTTCAACCTAGCTCATTTTGGAATGTTGATAGACCAAAGGTCCACAACCTTTTTCCGTCAGCTGAAAGACAGGACAAGATCACAGAAAGCAGCCAAGAACATCAGTAAGCACTCGGAGTACACTAGACATGATCATGACCTGCACAAGTATAGTGCCCTGGGCAACAGTGAATATGAAAATTCTCCAGAACTTTATGCTGTCCGTTACCCACCATTCTTATTTTTTCTATCTTGGAAAATGAGCATTCCATCACTTGTGATGAATTCCCTGGACTGGAGGATGAATCCAGAGAGGTTCCCAGGAGGGACGGACTCAGGGGTACAACAGAGGTCTGTCATAACAACAGATGGAAATTTGTAAGTATGGTGAGTGTCCTCCAAGAAGTTGGTGACTCAAGGGGTATGGACCTTCTTAAAGCAAAAGAAAAGATGAAATTTTTCTAGAACTGAGGGCATTTAAATATTCTTTTCCACAACTGGCCCCAGAATTGCTGAATGGGCATATCCTTCTAACGATGGACCATATGTGGGTGATAGCGTATGGAAACCATCAGGGAGGTACAAAGTCAACAGATATACAGAAGGAAGCAACATCATTGATGCAGTGGACACAGGCCCATCTACAGTCTATCAGGGTCTTGCATATCAAGGGCACCAACAATACAAAGGCCAGCTAGATGAGCAGAAGGAAAATTGATCAGGCAGAATGGAGTTTTCACAATGAATCCTTTTGTGAAAATTTTCAGAAGACTGATTCTGGATCTTTTTGCATCTAAGGCAAACTGTAATGCTTGCCAATGCTTTGCAAACAGGAGAGAGCCAGAAGTACTAGGCATAGATGCTTTATCCCTCAAGTGGCCAAGGGAATTACTTTACACCTTTCCTTGAGTGTCCATCACCACCAGGGTACAGGAGATCAGGAAGGAGGAAGTTAGTGTTCATAGTGGCCTCCCATTGACCCAGAGTGCCTTGGTTTCCCAGTCTTGTGAACATGTCAGTGGAGCCACCATTTTTCCTGAAGCCAGATTTGTTGTCCCAGGGACCAGGTCTTCACCAAGATCCAAGCAAGTTATATCTAGCTATTTGGCATCTGAAAGGAAATTTCTAAAAATGAAAGAGTTACTCTGCTGGTCATGTTGAAACTCTGTTGGCATCTTGGAGAAAATTGACAAGCAGGACTTACTGAAGGACTTGGTCTAAATTCAAAGATTTGTGCAGAGGGAGAAATATTCAGAATCGTGTAGCCAAAGTGTCTCCTGCTCTGAAATATTTACAAGATGGTTTTGATCTCAGATTGCAAGCTAATATCTTGAAAGTGCATGTTTCTGCACTGTCAGCAGTTTTGAGTGTATCCAGCAAATCATCATTTTCCACCATCAGAACATGCCACTTGATTAGAGCAGTTTAGCTATTGCATCCTTTTAAGATGCGTAGAGCTCTATCTTGGGGATTGAACATTGAATTTAGTGAAGGCGCTCTTGAACCTATTAAATCAGTTTCATTGTATTACCTGATTATCAAAATGACCTTTTTGGTCGCTATCACTTCAGCAAGAAGGGTATCTGAATTGTGAGCTTTGTCAACTGAGTCATTCTCCTGCATCTTCCACAAAGATAAGGAGGTTTTGCAAGCAGATCCTACCTTTATTCCAAATGTAAATTCAGTTTTTCTTCAGGTACAGGACATCTCATTGTCTTTTTTTTGTCCACATACTTCTCACCCAAAGGAGAAACTATGACATTTGTTAGATGTAAGATGAGCCTTAAAGATTTATCTGAAAAGAACTGAGAGCTTAAGGGAAACAGCCTTGCAGGTCTTACTTCATTCAAGAAAAAGAAGTGTTAAGGCAGTTCAGTCATAAGTCTCATGGTGGCTACGCTGGTGTGTTGCTGAAGCATGTAGAAAAAAGGTATCAATCATTCAGTGGGTGCAAGAACTCATTGAGTATGAACAGTGGCAATGCCATGGGCTGAGAAAGAGAAGGTCTCTCAGAATGAAATCTGTAAAGCTGCAACTTGGTCATGCCTGCATACGCTTACTGAGTTTTACAAGATAAATGCTAAGTCTGGGTCCTGTGCGCTGTGGTGATTCCTTAAAGTAGAGGAGTCCTTTCTGTTAGCGGCATTATCTTGTTTCCTCTCTAGGATTTTTTTCACTGATAAGAAAATCCCACTCTGAGGATTTGAGGACCTAACCCTGTGGGAAAACGCAGAATGTGTGGTTGCCCTGCTACTAGTTGGAACTACTGTAATTAACATGCTGCTGCTGCTGCTAACTAAATGTTTGATATCAAAATTTGGCCCTTAATATATATGTATGTAATGTGGCAAACAAAATGAAAGAGTTAGGAATATCTTGATATTAAATCAAATGTTCATCTTTGGTTTTCAAAGTGTTTGTAGCTCCTGCAGCCTTTTCAGGTCTCACAGTTACTGTACATCATTGGTTCTGAACCAAGGGTACATGTATCCCTGGGAGTACGAAGAGGTCTTCCAGGGGGTTCAATTCATCTAGATATTTGCCTAGTTTTACAACAGGCTATATAAAAAGCACTAGCAAAGTCAATTCAAACTAAAATTTCATACAGACAATGACTTTTTAATACTGCTATATATATGAAATGTAAGTACAATATATATATTCCAATTGATTTATTTATAATTATATGGTAAAAATGAGAAAGTAAACAATTTTTCAGTAGTAGTGTGCTGTGACACTTTTGTATTTTTATGTCTCATTTTGTAAGCAAGTAGTTTTTAAGTGAGGTGAAAATCTGGGTTCTGCAAGACAAATCAGCTTCCTGAAAGGGGTACAGTGATCTGGAAAGGTTGAGAGCCACTGCTGTATATGACTGTAATTCACTACTTTATCCATTCCTTTCCTGGAGCTTTCCTTATAATATTATATACTTAATGTGAATACAGACTACATGTCTCCAGAAGATTGCGAGTTTAACAGTTGTTTACAATGAATAGTCTTAGGCCTACCTACAACAGATTTTGTATCTGTGTAACTGATTTGGAGGTTTTTTTAATACTTTTTTTTTTACCAAAATATGCCAGTATAGTCCCTTGTGGGGATGCAGTTATATTGATATTGAAGTGCCTTATGATGGTATGACTTAACTCCCATTCCCATGTGGGAACAACCATACTCGTATATAGCACCTTTTTCCTACTACTGCATGCAGGCTAGGGCAGTTGTACCACTTGATACTGGTATAGTTACAGCTTTTGTGTGTAGATAAGCCATTAAGAGTATTTTAGAAATTTCTGGTTATTCTGTTGTACTCTGTTTGTACTGTAAACATATTTTAAACTTTTGATAACTTATAAAGAAGAAACAGACGAAATCTTTTTTTTTCTTTTTTGCATGAGTGGGCTCTTACTAACAAACAGTAAGTTAGCACTGTTCAATTGTTCACATGCATTCTTCAATATTTGACACCTGGCAATCTTTGAAAACATTTTTCTTTGCATCGTATGCTCTATATTTCCATTCAATTCACTCCATTTTCAGTTATTTCCGTAAAACATCAGAAGAATCATAGGGAATCAGTATCTGAGAACTGTAAAATACAGGCCTATATACAAGATTTTCTAAAGGTCCATCTTTGACCAGGATAAACTCTTGCCCTAGGGCCAGTATTTTGTGATCCAGTTACTGTTGCCTCTGCATTTGAGAATTCTCAAGTTTATAGAAGAGAGGAAAGTCTGTTGTGGATGGATAAGTCTGATGTTGGGTCTGTCTTTGTAGTGGAACATGGTCTAAAACAGAAGTAAAACAAATCTGGACATTATAAAAACTGCCATGGGAAACAGTATAAAATCTATATAAAATACTGGAACTCCATTGAACTATGCCAGTTTAGACCAGCTGCATATCTGGGTCTTTACTCTAAAACATATGATCTAAACATATTTAATATGAGCAGTGTTGTTTTTCAGGATTCTGAGGAAGGCAGACCTTAATTTTTCTATTCCGTAAAAATATTTACTTACTTTTTGCATGGTTAACACGTCAGTGAAAGTGAATAAAGGCACTAGAATTTATACATGTCTATATTTCAGGGGAAAACAAATGCAATATATAAGTTTTCTACACCAAAATAAATAAAAGAAATTGTATTATAAGATAGGCCACAAGCCAATAGCTATTTCTCAACCAGCTATTCAATTTGCACGTACAAATGCTCATTAGAACTGTGCAAAACATGACCATTTCATGACATGAAACCTATGCAAAGTGAATGGTGGCAGGTTTTTTGGTAAACCTCAAAATCCCTTTTATTTCTGGTTTGTCAGGTCCTTCTGTTTTTCCCAGCAATGGTTTAAGAGCTTTTGGAGCAAGTATATATATCCTCAAAAGAGCTAGTGCCAACTTTGAGATCAGGAGTGTTATGTATTTGTACTGTGCTGCATACTTGCCAAGAAACCTTCTGCTTTGTTGAATTAGTTAAATATGTAGGAAAGTATGTTTCACATACTCCAAAAGTTGTATGTTATAATCAGTTGCATAACTAAAACAGCTGAGAGTACTTTTGTAAGTAGACTTATTGAGCTCCAGGTGCAGAATCTGGCTTTTAACTCTGAACTAGTGAGGATATTTTTAAATAAATAAATATTTGTTCCTGAGTATGTTTGTTGACACTTTGGGGAACGTGTTTATTAATATAATATTTCTCTTTTTCTTTGTTTTAATTTTGCTATAGAAGGGGAAATTATAATATAAAAACTCCCAAATAACATATCCTATATTAAATTCTACTCTATATTCCAAAGTGTATATTAAATGATGGTATTAAAGGAAAAAGATATTCAATGTAAATCCTGATGTATATGTACATACTAGTATTACTGGAAAACCTTATTTAAGGTTCACTGCACAGCCAGTGTGTTAGCTGGCTTCAGCTTGCTGACTAAAATATTCTAATGTCTTTGACACAGATCAGAAGAATTACTTTTTCTTAATACTTTATTTTGTTTAGAAACAATTTATAGGAAATTAAACAGTGTGTATTTTAATATGCAAACCATGTTATATGAAGTGGCCAACCACAGTGTTTTGAATGCAATAAAACGCATAGTTACAGGATGCAATAAGTAACCCCCTGGTGTGTGGCTCCGTGTCTCATCTGGAATTGCCCAGCCTCAAGTTTGTCATGGATCTGTAGTGATACAAACCTTTGACAATTTTCATTGTGGTTTACCAGGATATTTTCAACTGTTTATTAAATTGTTTGAAAACTTTTCACCACAAGTCACTCCTTTTCCCCTCACTCCAATCGACCTATTGTACTTTGAGTGGGCAAAATATGTACTTGAAATTTGTTGAAGTTTAACAATATGTCCAGTGAAGTGAGATCAGGAGTGACAGTAATAGTGTGCATGCTCAAGTCACCCCTTATCAATCTTTGATCCTGCCAAAGTATATCCTTTCTAATTATGGAACCTGACACTGCATATTGCATGAGTAGGGCTGCAGGGATTTATTGTACTTTTAAATTAAATCTCAGCGGCTAGTGAGCTGTGGTGAGCAGTATAACTAAAGAGAGAGTGAATCTGCTATTTAAGCTTTTCAAGTAGATTTGTGTTGACTGTCAAAAGAACTACTACAGATTCCCCAGAGATTTGATTTGGCATTTATTGCTAACTGGAGTTTGCTGCTAGAGCAGCAGAACAAAAGGTTTTGATGCCCTTTGAAGTAAAGGAAAAAGTAAAGGGATATTGCAGCAACAAGTGTATTAGTAATGGAACAAGCTTCTTTGATACTGTAGTTTAGCTGTGTTACAAAACAAGAGCACTTCGTGGACAGACTCACAATTGTTGCTGCTTGTGTTCAGTTTAGATTTAGAAGATCACTGGCAAACTTATCTGGCACACACTTCTCTGGCATGTATGGCTACACTGTGAGAGATCTGATTTCAGTCCATATAAGACTGGTTGTGTCATGTCATCTGTTAAAATGTTAGATTCTCAAATGTGTCAGGATGTTGTGATCAAGATTTCCGGTATTGTCACCCTTCATATTGTGACAGCCACCAGGAAACGTGTAACAGGATGCTGATTTACCTATGACCTAATCTGAAGTTTCATTACCAACTGATGAGCTTGTTCTAGTAGAACAGAAGACACAATGATTCTGGAAGTGAAATACAAAGCATGCAAGGAAATGGTATCCGGAACAAGCAAATACTGACATTAAAGAAAATAAACTAGACTCTATGTACGTGATAAAGTACTGTACCTGTAAATAAGTTATTTTTTTGTTAAAAGGAAGATGACCTTTCAAATATGATGGGAAAGGCATAAAAATCTAATCTGAGATTTACTTCCTGCCCGTTACGTGAAAATCTTAGATGATAATGTCTTCTAAGCTAATTAACAATCAGCAAAGTCTGAAGATAGCACATACTTTCTTAGCTAATGCTTACCATCAGTCTCAGGTGAATTCCAAATTGGAATGTTAAGGCTTTCCATTTTATAAATGAACCCTGGTAATGTACCTGTCAGAATTACAATTAAGTACTGTTATCCAGTTGCATAAATAGTTTAAATTCCACAACAAGAAAACAGCTTGTAAAACATGTGATAAGGTGAAGATTCTGGCCTTTCGTTGTACAGGATGCTAAAAAATACAACTTAATTTGAACTCATTACCTTCCTTCGTATTTTTCTTAGGGGTGAATCCAGGGACAGGTTTGTGGGGCTTTTCCCCCTATTACGTCCATGTGAATTGTACTAGAATATGTCCTTGCAAATCTATAACCATCAGAAATTCAGTGTTAATTGCTGTGCCAAAGACTATCAAAAACATCTGTCTTTTAACAGATATCCATATAATTAAAATCTTTAGAATTAAGGTTCAATATCTGTGTTCTAAGCCATTACCAACATCTTTGGTATTGAAATCAGGCACTGAGACGGGGCTGCGCCAAACATGGAGACAGAAGTTTAAGGAGCTTAGAGTCCTGTAAGGACAGCCACTGTAAAACTTCCAGAGAGAAGTTCACCAAGCCCCTCATAGTGTTGAGGGCTATGGAAAAGGAACAGCCTGTAGTGCAGCAGAATTGGTTGACACTGATCCCAGCTCTGGTGATACCCCTTGGTATCAACCCTGGCCTCTGGAGATGAGGACGTGACTGATTTGGGTCCACTGTTGGTGACAAGATACTATCAGCAGAGACTGCAATACAGAGAGTGCTTTATGCATCACCACCACCCCTAGAAAAAACTTACTTCTCACTTACCAGAGCATATATTTTCCTGTAATTGAATAAAGAAACCTTTCCCCTGTGATTGACCCCACTGAGAGACCTATGGGCTTCTCCTACACGTCTCAGCCACCACTCAATGGCCTGTTAAAGCTGGTACTAGATTGGCCAACACCAAGTGAGTCCACCAGACTCCTGTGGTATGCTACCATGATCTTTTGGTGGTATTGGGCCCCAGCATGGCAGTCACTGAGAAGTCAGTCTCCATCACTAAGGAAAAGGAAGAGATCTCTTTCCCCAGAGGCATTCTTCGCTCCACAGGCCACCAGCTCCGAAACACCAGTAAGAACTAGGTCCAGGAGCAGAGCAACACCAGCATTCCGTCTCATCACTATAAGATCTCTCCTTTTCATCACCAGATGAAGCATTACCCTCAGAACTGATACCAGAACCGGATGACTTTGGACATGTTTGGACTGCCCCATGTTTCAGACTAAGGGGATGTTTATATCAGTGCACACTGAACTGCTGCGCTGTGATTCCCCTGTGTGGATGCTCTGGGCACAAATTTAAATGTTTAGTGCAAACTCGGGGTTTTTATGTTAATGCCTACGTCATGCACATGGGGCTCATTATTTCCAAATTAACTATTACCAAAGTAATTAGCAATTATTGAAAAATTTTCCTATGACTTTTGTGCTGTTGAAAGGTGCCAGATTTATAAAGGTATTTGGGCACCTAATGATGCAGACAGACACCTAGTGGTGTTTTAATAGATTCAGAGATTATAATGTCAGAAGCGATCATTGTCGTCATATAGTCTGACTTCCTGTATGACACTGATCATACAGCTTCCCTGAATTAATTTGTTTGAACCAGAGCATATCTTTTAGAAAAACATTCAGACTTGATTTTAAAATTGCCGGTGATACAAAATCCACCACAACCCTGAGTAAATTGTTCCAAAGGTTAATTACTTTCACTGTTTAAAAAAAAATTACTTATTTTTAATGTAAATTTGGGTAGCATCAACTTCCAGCCATTGAATCTTCATTATTTCTTTGTCTACTAAGTTGAAAAGGCCTCAGTTATCAAATGACTGTTCCCTCTGTGGATACTTATAGACTATGATCAAGTTACAACTTAACCTTCTCTTTATTAAACTAAACCAATTGAGCTCCTGAAGTCTTTCTCTATTAGACATTTTTTAAAATCCTTTAACCATTCTTGTAGCTTTTCTCTGAAACCTCTGCAACTTATCAACATTCTTTTTGAATTCTGGACACCAGAACTGGACTCAGTTATTCCAGTAGTGGTCCAGTAGTGCCAAGTATGAAAACTTCCCTACTCCTATTCGATATTCTCAGTTTATACATCCAGGGATAGCATTTACTCTCTTGGATGACATGTTTCACTGAGAACAATTGTTGAGTTGATTATCCACTATGATGCACAAGTCCTTTTCAGTGTGACTGCTTCCCAGAAGTACTGGCCAGGCACAGTACTGTCCAGCTTCCAATATCAGGTGAGATTGGGTGCATTCATTTTGGTTTGGCTATAGGCACCTAACTCCTATCTACATCTTTAAGCACCTAAAACCTTTTAAAATCTGGCCTCTGGAGACCTGTAGTTTTTATTTATTCATGTATTAAGTTCAGCAAAGCAGATGTACCAGTTTTCTCCCACTGTCTTGCCATCGTGCTTTGGCCCTGATCTGGAAGAGGCTACCAATAGGTTGTGCAATCTCTATGCCCATTCGTTTCTTTGCCCATCTCCTGAGAATGCTAACAAGAATGCCAGCTGCACTGTTAGTTTTTGTGATGTAAACACTTTTCTACTAGGAGCCAGACTGAGTCCACAAAACTAATTTCGAGTAGGTCAAAAACCAGTTACTTCTATCACTACTGATCCAGTCTTGATTTGAATCTATAACCTAATCAGGTCAATGTTTCATGCGCTCTTGTCAATCTCCTGAGTCACTGAGTGCTATTTTCAAATAATAATGATTACTTTTGTAAAAAACAATTGGAGTCGTTGAAAGGTTCTTAAAAGGATATTTCTGAAGTTATAAACATAATTTGTTGTCTGGTGAATAGTTGTCTAATTCATACATGCCAAACAGACTGAAAGTATTTTGAAGTGCTGGCACACTGCAGTGTCTATTTTTTAGTTGCTTGAACAGGTCAGCAGTCCCTTACGATTCCTCCTTCACATCAAATTAATATTTTCGGTTTGCTAGGAGAATGAATAAAGAAATGTTTTGGCTGGTTAAACTTGTCACAAATCATTTTTATAAAATTTGTCCATTTTTCTTGAAGTTTTGACACTGTAGGACAAAATATTTGCCAAAACCAGTAATTTTGCACTGCTCAAAATGGCATTTTTGACAGAGGGAACTCAAAGTTTCCAGTATTTCCAAAAATGTAGAAACATTTTAATCAAGACTTCCTTCCTCCCTCTGAGGAATATAGACTTATTATGGGGAAATGGTCAGTCTTTGGTTAACTGACTGGTATCAGACCCTCAGGTTCTGGAACTCACATTCCTTATTGAAAAAAATAATCAACACACAAGTCAACTATCCTTCAAAAACCAAACATTCCAGTTCAGGCACCAGGGAGGGGACAACTCTAGAGAAGTTCTGTGGATCACTACTAGGTGGGCCACAGAGTTGCACCTGATACATATCTTGGGGATATTCGGGTCTGGAACCCTGACATCTGGGAAGAAATATCCAGGCCACAGACAGTTTCCATTTTATGTATTTGTGATGCTTTGGGGTTCCAACCCAACCAGTAAGGGGTTGTGTGACAGCCTGCCCAGCAACCCTGGGCATAGCTATGTTGTGGGGCCTTGGTTCAAATCTTTGACACCGATAGTGTGCTCACAGCACCATAGCCCCACCATGGCTTCCACCAGCCTTGATTACTCCTTGAAAAGTGACCCCAACATCCTCCCAGTCCTGAATTTCCCCCTGCAATGCCCTGCTGTATCCAGCCCTCATGCTGAACGTTCACAGAAATTAAGTTCATTCCTCTTTTAGAGTCAAAACACACTGCAGCTTATTAACGTAATTGGAGTAAACACACCCTTCCCTTCAGACACAGCACAGAGTTAATTTGCAGTAAAAATAAGACAAGTTCATTAACAAAAGCATGTAGATTGTGACACCAATTAGAAGGAATAAAGAAAAAATTGTTACAAACAAATAAAGCAAAACATGCGTCTAAGGGCTTGTCTTCTCTTGGAATGCTACAGCAGCACAGCTACAGTGTTAATGTAGTTAATCCACCCTCCCAAAAGGCAGTTGCTAGGTTAACGGAAGAATTCCTCCCTCAACCTATCACTCTCTATACCAGGGGTTATGCCAGTTTAACTGTGTTGCTCAGCTGTGTTTGTTTTTTTTTTCATACCCTTGAGCAATGTAGTTGGATCAGCTTAACTTTTGAGTGTAGACCTGGCCTAAGATTAAAACTTAACTTAATCAACTATAGTTCTTGTTCAAGATGGTTTCCCTACTTACAGCAACTTTTCCAGTGTGTCTGGCTGTTGCAGCCAGGCTCCTCTCTTACAGCATCAAAATGCTGGTTTCTTCGATCATTTGAGATGAATGCCCCAAAGTCTTTAAGCAGTTCCCTATATCCCCAAAGTTTTTTTATTTAAAAGTCAGGAAGTCCTCCTAGGAGCTCAGTTTGACTCTGCTTGGTGTGTCCCCCAAGAAGCTGAGACCATGTCGATTTTGGAGTCTCCTATGACTTTATAATGCAAATCATTTTCCTGTAATCACTGATGCAAATTAATAGTAATATATCTGGTTATACCTGGCTCACTTTGCCACTTAGCCAGATGTGTTTGCCTGCCCCTTGGTCTGGAAAAAAATTGTTTTGCTTCTTTTATCGGTTTACAATCTCCAAAACATAATATCAAGGAATATCCATAATTTCATATACAGTATTGTTACAAACATTTCACAGTGATATTAATGACCAGTGTGTTACTAGTTTTTTCAAATGATATATTACAAGACACCTTTTAAATAAATATCATGACAACAGTGTGTGAGTGCATTGAGCTGGGCAGGCCAACCGACTTTTATTCTTACATGCAGAGGAGCCCTTTGCTATCTGTCACGTTGCTCTGAGTTCACAATATTTTATTAGCTTGAATCTAAAAATATATCCAGTCTGTCAGCAGGTCCTGAGGTCATGGGTCAGTCCATAGGCATTGTCTCGACCATCCTATAGAACTCCTGACGCAAAAAATAATTTGAAAAATGCAAGGCTAGCATAATGTTGGAATTGAAATCTTAAGAAAATATCAATGGCATGTTCATTCAGCCATGCAGATAGAGGACAAAGAGACAGATTCTCATTCTACAGAGACTTCTTATGAGACTTATTCTCATAAGACTTATTCTTCTTATGAGACTTATTCTCATTTTACATTTTGGTTGAGCTCAGCAGCTGGGTGAAAAGTTGGGACGTAATAATGGCCGTACTGGCTCTTACCAATGATCCATCTAGCCCAGTATTCTGTCTTCCGAGAGTGGCCAATGCCAGATGTTTCAAGGGAATAAAAAAATTATCGAGTGGTCCATCCCTTGTCACCTGTTCCTAGCTTCTGGCAAATAGACGCCAAGGACACTTTAAAATCATGGTTAGACTTAACTTAATCACAATAAAAGCCTTTACCTCCCTAAAATCAGTTCATATTTCTGAGGTTCGGTTTTTATGTGCGACCCTGACTGCCTCATATCCCTCTGGCATTTATTCTTTGCTGGAGGTTTTTCGCCTTCCTCTGCAGCGTGGGGCATGGGTCGCTTGCTGATGGATTCCCTGCAGCTTGAGGTCTTCAAATCTCACTTTTGAGGATTTCAATAACTCAGTCATGGGTTCGGGGTTGTTATAAATGTGTATGGGTAGGGTTTTGTGGCCTGCCTTGTGCAGGAGGTCAGACTAGATGATCATATTGGTCCCTTCTGACCTATGAGTCTATGAGAAACAAAATCGAGTTTATAATCCTGAGATTAAAAGTAAAAGTTACACAAAGAATTTAGTCTTAGAAAAGACTCTTACAAAAGAGTAATTGAATAATTGTTCTTTTTAAGTAGCATCTATAAAACATGTATTTTTACAATATATATAATTAAGACTAAAATTGTGCTCTACATATTAAGACATCATCTCAGGCAGAACATACAACAGTTACACTGACAATTAAAATCTTTATACTGTAAATTAAATACACATACCGCAAAGTGATATATTATGCAATGTATGTATGACTTTTTTTCCACATGAATACTCAGTGTAGTTTAGGTATCTTGGACTATTTCTCTATTTCTCTATTTACCTTGTATTAACATGAAAACCCAATGACCCCTCTGTGAATCCATACTTGGGGGGCTGTCTCGTCCCTGCCCTGTAACCTGGGGTGCCTTGCAGTGTCCTGCTGCACTAACCTCCAACCTGGACTGCTCACAAAAAGCTACCCGCATGCAGGTCACTCCTATATATGTTTGTGCCTAACTGCAGCCTATCCGTCACACCCTGGCTCTCGCTAGCCTCAGTTATACTGCTGGATGAAGTCCCAGATTCCCTTCCCTCCTCTCTTCTCCCTCCCTCCCCCCTCCAAAATGTATGTCTTCTACTGCCAAGCCCTCTTTTGGACAGCCCACATATATCATCTCTTATTCCTTTAAGGGAATAATATACAGTAGCCTGTTATCCCACGTAGTTATCCAGACGCTTTAACTTGAGCACGCTAGATTAGATAAAACAATAAAACCAAATGTATTAACTATAAAGAGAGATTTTAAGTGAGTGCAATTAATGAGGCGTAAAAGTCAGAAATGGTTACAAGAAAAATGAAAATAAAACACTAGTGCTTACTTAATAAACCATGTTAAATTCAAGGAACGTTTTTCAGCACCTGCTTCTGGAAGCATTACTGACCAAATTCCAGGTCAGACCCCTCTCCCAGCATCCAAAGGCTATTTCCTTTGTCTTTTCAGGTGCAGAGAATGAGGCGGACGGGGGAGGGGAGTTTTTGCTTTTCTTTTTTATAGGTTTTTAGTCCCTCTTTGACAAAGATTTCAAGCTGAGAACCAGGAGACAGAGTCTTTGTGGAAGGATGTTCCCTGCTGTTTTTTTTCTCAACTGTGTGAGCATCCTTTGTTTTCCCTTCCTTCCCATTTCTGCTTGAAGACTTTGTTTACTGCTTAAATGCAAATTAAGACAAGCATACATTCCATTGTTCAAAACAGACCTGTTTGATGATTTCTGCCTGGGCTGGGCTCTGTGGGTTTTGAACATAGACTATGACATTATACAGGGGGATTTCATAACTGTGCGTATAATGCTGCTACATGAATTTCACCATGACTATACTTATCAGCAAGTCAAATTTTCCGAATGATACCTCGTAAGGCATACCTGTACAAAGATTATTATAGTAGTGTGTAGGGTGTGAACACAAGTGTATTCAGTCACTCCCTCTCAGTTACACCTTGATCCCTGGTTTTATGTTTGCATATGGCATGGAGATTGTACTTGTCTCATTGATCTATGATCTCTTTCTGGCAATGGCTGAAGACCAATTTCTCTAGTTATTTTATTATTGGTTGTCTTTATCTGTACTTGCTGTAGCCTGGCCAAAGTGTTGTGTTGATGTTCCCTGTGGACTTTGACAGATGCAGTTGAGTGGCTTTATTCTTTTCTGTCTGAGGCTACAAGTAGTTTAGTATAGCTGGGAAATTGGTGATGTGCTTGCAAAGGTGCTTTTATATAGCAGAACTGATGAGTTCAGTTCTTTCACATCTCCTTTTCTACTCGTTTATGAAGATGTTAGTGTGGAACCACTGGGGTTCCCGGGCATCAGCATGAAGATTACAGACAGCTATTTCTCTCTCTCTCTCTCTCTCTCTCTGTAATTGTGCAATATATATGATGATTGATTCTGTTTCCTATTAACTAGACCAGTGTTTCGTAACCTTTTTGATACCAGGGACCGGCTTCCTATACTGTGTCCAGGAGATCTCAGGGACGGTGCTTGTCCATGTACCAGTCATTGAGAAACACTGGACTAGACAACATTGAATTTGGGTGAGAACTTCCTACCTGGAGCTCAACCTGGATAAAATATATGTAGGTAATGCTTATAGGATATAAAGAAAGAACTATGGGAAATAGAGGTGATGTTTGTCCCTTCAAATAAAAGTATTTTGCCCCTTTTAGTTATTCAGGTTCACAAACTGATGTCCTATTGGACACTCAGCTGCTGATGCATGCTTTTTGTCACGTCTGTATTGGAATCCTGTAGTCCATGCCAGTTGAGCTTATGCTTGCAGGTGTGTCTCGGAAACTTCAGTTAGTTCAAAAGGCAATGTCTCATTTACTGTCTGGTGCTGCTTGTGCTTTATACCAGCAATTGAAATCATCAGGGACATTTGATTCCTGAGATGTGTTTTGTTTGACTGGTCAGGATCATCTTAGTTGAAGCCTCTGGACTTAAAGTTTGCTCCTCTACTCTTTATTCTGGCAAAGCCCAAATAAATTGACCTTTAGGGATGCTCAGTTCACCCATTTTTGCTCTGGAGGGGCTTAGTAATTTTACATGTGTGAACTGATATTGGATTGGGTGATGGAGTTTTATTGGATTTTATTATAAAAGTGCCTAGAGTTGATGATAATCATATCTTATGATGATTTGGCAAGCTTTACCTGTTTGAGAGTTGGTGTTGAATAAAGTTGTTGCCTTTTATTTGTTAGTCAAGCACATCTATCTTCTCATTTGCAGTACTTCAGCAAAGTGCCTCTGTAGTTATGGTCTGTAGCATCTAAAAATAAAAATGAAAGGCTTTGTGTTTTTCTCAACTGTTTTTGTTTCCGAATCACTTTAAGATTTTGCACTGTACAAATCATACCACCTTTATAACAAAGTGTTAACTTCCAGTGTTCTTTAGAGAAGCTTTCCAGTCATTGCTGACCCATTTCCTGCATTAGTCAGGCCAAATCGTGGGTTATAGCATCTACTAAGTTTTCTTATTGCTCGGTATTCTAAGAGACAGAAACCTGTTGCACTTATTAGTTTGAATCTGTTGAGCTAAGTAAATTTCCAAATCTTATGTTTAAAAATTTTAACTATAAAAAGTTTTTTAAAAGTTAGCAATAGTAATTTTAGTCTCATGAAAGATTGCACCATGAAATACAGTTAACAATTTAACAAACTTATTGTGTGCACACATGCAGTGCTTACATTGGTATTGTAGAACAACAGGAAGCAGACAGATTAATACATTTGTTACAGTAGGATGTCAGATATTTTAGTACGTATTACAGATTCTTAAATCCTTGAAAACAGCAAAGGTCAGGAAGTCTTGTTCAAAATTTTCCAGCATATGTATAAGGTTCAACAGGATGTATGTCTGCCTGTGGACTGTTACAAGAGTAATCTGTAAAAAATCAACTTTGTTTTTTCATGTTGTCTATGCCCTGACAGATTAACATCAGATGTACCTTGAAGTCCGAAGTCAGTAAACAGTTCAAGGTTACAAACAAATATGGTTATGCCTTATAGTATAAGGACTCCTCAAAGATTGTTCTTCTAGAGTTTGCAATACTCTCTCTCAGGGCTTGAAATGACTTTTGTTTATTTGTCTGATTAGCAAATGATTTAAGAAAAGAAGAAAAGCAAGTAAACATATCTTACAGTTAGAATTATCATATTAGATGTGGATTGATTTCAAATACATAATACCAAACCTGTGATATCCTTAAAAAATACTGTAAAGATATGTTGCAGTGTGTATGTATAAATGTATAATTTTGAACTAAACTGCTATTCATCTCTTCTGAAAATCAGGGTGCATTTTCAGGTATCTATACAAGGACTTAGAAATCTAACTTGAGACACCCAATCTTAAAATCTTGGTTTGTGTGTGTCTATATAGGGTGTTTAACAAATAAACAAAATAATGCAATTTGAAGATCTCACAGCAGAGCCACACAAGTTCCAAAATCAGTCTGTATAGAAGAGAAGATTAAAGATTATTGATGCAGATTTAGTAAACCCATCACTTTCCTTTCAAGATGTCGGGCTTAGACTGGGGACCAGTTTCTTACTGGGATGCAATATAGCTTCAGGACCCGATCACTAACCAAAAAATGGAAGGTCCAAGAGATACCTGAGGACTTACCCCTCAGCCTGGGTATTGTTTGAAGAACCTGTTCCTTGTCATATATTCCAAATTTCCCAATCTCTGAGATCTTATTCTGGTGTGCAAAGCCAAAGAGCCAGAGAAATGCTTTAAACCAGCTTTTGAAAGGTATGCACTGATTATGTCCGTACTGCACCTCAAGTGGGGAGGTTGTCTGGCTTTCCAGGGAAAGAGGTATACCACTTTAAGGGCAGAGAGGCATGGATGTTGTTGCAGATGCAGAGCAGGGCAGCGTGGGAATGCTGACTCCTATCCTCCAGGTGACTGGAAAGAGGAGAGGTGCGAACTTGGCAGGAGAGGCCCTCTTTCTCCTGGACCAATCAGCAGCATCCACCCTTGAAAGTGGCAAAATACCAGGAGCACTGTGCTAGCTGCTCCTTCCTTGGTGGGCTGGGGAGGAATTTTTCCCTCAATGCTAGATTGACCAGAATGGGGGAGAAGGTTGCCTTCCCCACAGAAGGTTATGAGGTGGGGGCTTAGTTGGGGCACGCATGGAATGGGAATTAGGCTATGATGTTGCAACTCCTTCTATAAGCATGGGCAGATGTCCAGTACAGGTACTCCATGTGGAAGTGATACAGTGATCATATAAATGGTTTGGTAAAGGATTTAAAGGAGGAACAGTGACCCTCTCCTTTATAATCCACCCTCAACCTAATTTGAAAGTCAGCGGGGGATGGGGTCTCAGTGGGTTGCTTGGGGGCTGGGATGGAAAGAGGGTGAAGAAGCCCCCCTGGGTAGATACTGAAATGATCTTGGAGTTACCTGCACTGTACACTTTTATCTGCCGGGTAGCTCCAGACAGATAATAATAAAGTTGGGGCCTAATTAAATCTCATCCAGTGTCTCATGTCCTTCTTCCGGTGCAGCATAGAGTGCATACTTTACAATTTAAGGCATTTTTCCATTTTTTTTCCAATTTTAAGGAAACACAGAAGACACCTTGTTGAGCTCTGTTTATGAGCCAAATTTCAAATTTAATTCATTTGTTATTGCTGTAGCCTGGTCAAAAAAATGTGGTCAGGTTTGCTTTTCCAAAGAGAAGTGGTGGTGGTGATTTGATGTTCATGTCCTCAGACCTCAAAAAAATGGCTGAATGATTTTAAAAAATACAAAGAATTTAATTGGCAGACACCAAGCAAAGAAAATTCCAGATCGAAGTTCAATTTATGAGTGAGTGTAAAGAGTCAGTTTTCAGATATTACACAGTGCAATACCCACATGCACATAGCGCAGTTATATATGTACTAATATAAATGTGTGCTTTCTATATGCATGGAATGTATTTACACACAGACCACAACATTCAGATTCCATTGTGTATGTATCAAACATATGCTTGTTAGTTATTAAAAAACCAATATGGTTTGATGCTCTTGAGAGATTTTGCCCATTCTTTTAAATTACAGTGTTGCAAATAAATAATTTAACTTGTTCATACTTTCTTTACATCTTATCCTACTGTATGTGGCCTTTTAAAAAGTAAGTACTGTTTTCTATGATAACACCTAGTGATGAAGACAGAATTGATGAACTCCAGACTCCATGTGGTTGAATTCAAATGCCTAACCTCTTATTCTACCATTTGTTTCAGAAGGGGGTTTTTTGCAAATGAAAAAGTTATGGAACATTTTTGTTTGCATCAAAGATAAAATTTCCAACAGATAGAAAAGTGCTCACTCATCTAAACTTCGGCATAGAGTTATAGTCCATCTAACTTCCAGTACTGTACATGAATTGAGACTCTTAAGAGCTAAGAGTCTCTAACAGAAAAACAGTCAAGGAATGAAGAACACACTGACCCTAAGTCCGAAACTTCCTGTAGTCAGTCCTGGGCCAGTATAAAAAAAAAAATAATTAAGCATCTCTAATCTAATATCAGAAACCATCAGAAATAGGTTGAATGCTATATGTTGGCAAGCTGTGATTCTCAGCTGTAAAATAGTGTATTAGCATGGTGTTTGCCCTAGCACACTGTGTAATACTGTACTGTGCAGCTACTTTGTTCTCACTGCTATGTTGTTTCCCCCCCCCACTCGACTTCTAGCATATTAATGACTGCTTTCTAGGCAGTTACTAGAACTAGAGGCTTAAGCTGCTGCTGCTGTCAGCTTGTTTGGAATATAGCATTCAAATGGCATAAAGTATTGAGTAGGACCAGTTTAAAAAAAAAACTGGAGTTTCACATGTAGTTCTTGTGCTCCCTTGTGCTTTTGTGTTCAAACTTCTACACAGGGTCCCCAAGTGGGGGCGGGGAGAGAAGGGTACACTTTCCCAGGGCCTGGAGGCCCAGGGGGGTGGAGGGCGGGCAACTGGCCCAAGGTGTAACCCCCATTACCATGAGGAAAAAATTGAGGCTAAATTGTAGCTCATGCCTGAGGATATTTATAGAAACTTATTTCCCTGTATTTATGTATCTGTTGTTCAGATCTTGTGAGACTTGCTGGAGCCAATCAGAAGCAGTGTTAGAGCAGTCTCAAGCAACATGCTGAATAGTGAGTTGCTGGGCCAGCTGGCTCAGCCAAGTCCCTTTTCTAGAATAGAGTGTGTGCTTATGCAGTTAAACTAGGACTTACAGTTTGACATTTGTTTGACATTCTGTTCAGTCCTAAAATATGTGACACTTGAGCCTGGGGAACTGAAAGAAGCTTCTAAATGTCTGCTTCATAAGTATCCTACTGAGAATTTTCCTTGTGAAATGTTGCACCTGAAAAAAACCTTCGTCTACTTTTGGAAAAGAATATGAACTACGCCCACAAATCTTATTAAATGAGATTTACAAAAAACAACTGCAACTAATTTTCAGTGAAGTGTGCATATAGCCCTATGGATTTTTTGCAAACTGCCAATGACTGGCAGAAGCTGAAAGAAGTTCAGCAAGCTAGCACTCATTAAAACCTGCAGGCCTACAATGGGGCAAGAATAGTTAAGCCACCTAGCTATCTTGTCTATTGAATGTGAACTTGCAAGAGAAATTGACTTTGGGGGGTTAATTCATGATTCTGTGATGAAAAAGAACAGAAAAATAAAGCTTTAAAGTTAATTGACCTAATTATAAAATGTTTACAGTCACATTTGTCCATTAGAATAAAAAGATCAAGACTGACTGGATATAATACCTTTACAGTGACCAAAAAGTTACAAAATAGTCAGTAAACTTGTAGGACTTTCAGGCTGGGTGTTCTGTTAAACAAAAATAGCAAGGGGGGGGCATTTTTCAGAAATGTAGAATTTGTAACAGTAATTTCAGAATTCAAAATTTTTTCATGGCTCATGAGATTGCATATATGGGATGAGGGATTGTGGTATGTGTGTGGGAGGGGGACCGTATTTACAAATTTGTACTGGGCCTGAAGAAATTATGCTTGGGCCCTGCTTCTACAAATAGTGTATGTGGCACAAGTCAGGCTAAAACAGCCCCCCTCTGCCCTCCCCCCTCTTTTTTTGTAGTTTGTGTATATGTACAACATGTGGGTGGGAGGGTGAATATATATGTACAAATATGTATCTGTGCATGTGTATATACAATAGATACATTTTAAATTGGAACCTTGATATTTTTCTTGGAGTTGTGGCATAATGGTGGTTTGTAGGTAGGAAGGGAAAAGGATGAAACAAATTTGTAATAAGAATGACCTGCCAGGGCTAGAAATAGTTTGACAGACAAATACAAACGTTTCAGAACAAATAAACTTTTATAAATGTTGGTTCTGGACAAGTAATGGAAATCTTCAGAATGGAAATCTTCCAAAATAATCCTGTTAATAAATAGTTTATTATATCTTAAAATAAGATGCATGGATACATTGTATAAATATTGAAAGACATATACTATTTATATTGAGACATGGCAATTCTTTATCAGTTAAATGGAACAACCTGTAATTTATTTATAACAGCAAATTTGTTGCTTATTAATGTTTTTGTCAACAGTAGCTTAAATATTCTTGTACTTTTTAAAACTCTGTATTATTTTGATATGTGATTGTGAGCATGTACTTCGAATGATTTCCCCAAAAAAATTGATCCTGGATAATAGCTTACTGAGTATCCAAGATATTTGAATTAAGATAATTTTTAGAGTTTTACATTCATCATAATCCACTGCATCGCCTTGTGTTACATAATTGGAAAAAAATAGGATTTTTTATCTTCCACAGTTTGATTTCACCAGAGTACTTAAAAAACAAAAAACAAAACCAAAAAAAACCACACCTCTATTTATAAAGCAGAGACAGGTATATTCAATAATAGCAGGAAAATCTTTGATCTGTTGTGGTTTCTCTCATGTGAGAAGGCAAATATTGTGACATGGAGATGGGAGAGGGAAAATTTACCTTTTTAATGAATCTTTCTTTTCAGATGTTGATAAGCATTGAGAAAATTTCAAAACACCCAAACTTTCTAATGATTACGGATGTTCCTATCCTTCCTCTAGGTTTTATAGGAGTTGCCTTCCTTCTAGAACATGTTGAGCGCAGTAGCCTTTTCTTTTATTATAACATAGATATCAGAACTACACAAGCTCTTATAGGATGGTTTGTGAGTCAGTTATACTTACAGGCAGCTGCTCTTCAGATTCTTACAAGAATATGACGACGCAATCTAAAAATACATATTTCTAACCTTTGTTGTAATAAAATTCTTTATGAAGTTTCAGGGCAGCTTGTTACCATCCACTTTGGGTTTGTTCTTAAAAGGTGTAATTTGCTAGAAGTTGTTTTAGGTAGATGAAAATACTTGATTTTTCTGTAGAACCTCTCATGTTTAATGTATCATAAAGCCATGGCTGAGATATTGCTAGTGATTGTGCTGGTAAATGCAGCTGCAGATATATTTACATTATATTTTACTCAGTCGTGAATCTATAAGCAGTTTTAGAAGTGTGCAAGTATTAGTCAGTACTTGCTTTCTCTGAAGCATTATGTCCAAACTTTGACTTACATATGCAGAGCCACCTGAGAAGAGACATAGGTTCAGTAGCCAATTCAGATGTTTTGTGAGCTATACTGATTTCAAGGTCTATTAAAGGTGCTGCACCATTAACAAATGAGTTCTTCTTATTTTACAGTGGTATAGATTATCATTAAAATATTTTGCTGACCTAAATAAAACAGTTCTTTTAATGCATAGTAGTTTATGCTTTTTGGAGCTCCTTGGAGAGTTGTATACCATACAAATAAGACTTACAGATTCATCACTTATTATTTCTTCAACTAGGACAATATGATATACCAGCCAACCCAGTCATCTTTCTAATCTTTTCTTCCATCTCTCAGCGGGAGGATAGATTAACTTACAAGAGGCAGATGAAGAAGAGTACTAGATCTAAATCCAGAATATAAAAGTGACAGTGCAGTGCTCATTAGATACAAACAATTGGAGGGTCTCACCCATGTTTTAAAATAAACTATTCTGCATTCATATTTCTAACAAAGCTTACCACCCTTTCATTGCTTGGATCGCTCCATGTCTACAGTGGCTTATGCCAGTCCATTGTTGGCATTATGGGAGTGGAGTTTGTAACCACATTCCATCATGTTACTCTTGACTCAGCCTTCTTAGAAGTCAGAATGAAGTTCCTTTTCTCCAAGACACTCCAATAGTGCTTAACCCCAAAGTAGCAAGATCATAGTCCCCGTTATTTGAAAGAGAAACCATTTTTAAGGCAGTATAGAAAATATAAACTGATTAAAGAAGCATTAAATAAAAATTAGTTAGGCAAAACTATACTGTATTAGAAGGTCACTACAGAAAATTGCCTTAAGCAACCTCCTCATCTTTATTAGGAAAGTTATGTAAGGTAATGTATGCCCTTTTGGTTGACAACACAGTCTGTCTCCTCAGTAAACTATGTATTCTAGCATTTCTCCAGAAATTTCATTAGTTCTAGTATATCTCAAAGACATGTCTTTTTAAAAGTATGGAACTCTTTTTGCTATAAAGGAAATGTATTTTGGTCTTCTTGAAAAGTGCTAGGCTATCCATTATATCATCTTACCAAAACCAGTTCAATTAGATTCATATGTCTTGTTCTCAATCTTGCAGGGTCTGTTTAGAAAGTCAGCTCCTCTTTAACTCCTTCTTCCAATCACATGTATAGTGCATAGTACTTACTGGCTTTTGTTTAACCTACCAACTCCCAGAAAACACCTTTACAGATAAAAGTATGAATGTGTTTACTAGGTAAACCTCGTGAGCCCTTTGTCCATGGTCAGCAAAAAGCTTGACACACAGAGATATTACATAAAGATTCAGAAATAAAGCCTGGCTCAACCCCCAGTAATGGGCTCTAGGTACATGTTTACCTTTGCATACTGCCATTTGAGGTCATTGTTAAGCACTGTTTTGATTTACTTTTAGATGAGAAAATATTTGGAAATAGATTTGGGATAGAAAAGGAGGTGTAATAAAAATATTTGAACTACTGAAAAATATTCAGTGGGTGTTATACAAACTTGGAAAATAGAAAACAAAACTGACAGTCCAAAAAAAGGCAGAAAAATCACAGGATAAGGCATTGTGCATACTTACTACAAATTTTTCTCCAGTGACTCCCCACAGTTCTTAATAATTTTTCATGTTCATTCTTTGTTCTGTTTTGGTAATGGGTTTGTAAAACACACTTTTTTTTTTTTAAAGGTATCCAAAATGTACTGAGCTTGTTCTGTGCAGTCCTTACAGAAAATAAGGTTCTCTTTCACTCCGCAAGTTTTCAGAGGCTCAGTGATGCCTGTAGAGCACTGGAGTCTTTAATGTTTCCTCTCAAATATAGGTGAGTTTTGTTAGACAACTTTGATGCTTTGGACTTGATATTGAAAACCTAAATTTATACAAATTATCCTTACTCATGGGAGTTGTGCTATTGAATTGGGCATTTGGTCTTACAGGTTGTATACTTCATCGATCAGAATCTCATTTAATCTATTTCAGTGTAAATTGGGTATCATTTAACAAAAATACAGTGTAGACTCCTGGCCAGAAATACTATCTATTTGTAAATCTATTTTTCTAATGCAGTAATGATCTATGAGCAGAAGCTGACACTTGTGCCAGTTTGTGCAATAGTTTTGTAATGTGGACAAATGTCCGCTATGGACAATACTGCAATCAACAAATTAATTCTTTGTGAAGAAAGCCACATTTGACCCTAGTTTTCAAGGTGCAAAGCTAGTGTATTGGCCTCTTAGGACAACAGTCAGAGGTGCCATCCCTAATTGGGTAGGCATACCTGTGCTAGCTTTAATCTACCTAGCATGGCCAAAAATAGCAATGAAGATGCAACAACGCAGGCTTCAGCACAGACTGTACAAGCCCATGGGGGACTGTTGGTACGTACTCACATTGCTAGCCAACTCTGGGGTCTGTGCCACTGTGTCTTCACTGATATTTTTAGGTATGATAGGTAGATTGAAGGTAGCACAGATATGTCTACATGAGCTGCAGACACACCTCCAATTGCAGTGTAGATATGTCCTTAGTTGCACAAATTGTAATTCTAACCCAAGTTTCTGCAAAAGATGCTTCTAACTTTGAGTATGCACAGTTCTTGTATTTGTTCAAAATATTTCAAAGACAGGTTTGTATTTTATTATCCAATAGAAAAACTTTATAACAGATTGAAAGTGAATTTTGAAATATTGTTCCTTAGTGCTGAAATACTTGTGAAATTTCCCGTGTGAAAATCAACCTCTAAGGAGAGCCAGGTGTTAGTGAAGTTACAATATTTTAATTTAGATTCATGTTTAAATGTGACTCAGATCACAAGTAACATAAGTACAGCATTCTCAGTTTAGTCCTAAGTAAACAGTGTCTGCATCACAAATCTGTACATTTGGGAATTACATTATTAAAGACACTGTACAAAAGCAGTATTTAGCACTATATATTGTACTATATACTTTACTTCAAATGTAGTATGTTTTTAAAACTTACTGTGCACTCCAGAACAGTCTAATATAATAAGCTTTGTGCTCATGTACCACATTAATGGGCACCATATAAGAACCTAGATAGACAGATTAATTTGAATATTCCTTTTTAATCTTTTCTTCTTAGTTTATGTGCATATTCAAAATAGATAGTTTATCTAATTGTGATGGATTTTTATAAAGGAATTACAAGCTCCTTGTGATAATCTCTGGAGTTTTGATGGATTTCTTTATATTTTCATGTCAGAATGTCCTCATAATTTTGAGTATGGCAATTTATAATTAATGTACTGAATGCCCCAGAATCTTAATTGACAAATTATGAAATTATAGCGTAATAAGTGGCAAGAAGGTGAAGAAAGACTTCACGTAATGGGTCAGGCAAAAAGCATTAACTTTATTAATTCTGTTCACAGTTATCCCTATATTCCAATTCTGCCTGCACAGCTGCTAGAAGTTCTTAGTTCACCAACACCTTTCATTATTGGTGTACATTCTGTCTTTTGTGCTGACATTCATGAGCTTGTAAGTATGCCTCACAAGAATATGGACAGTCATAATGTCATATGTAATATTTGTGTAGAGAATTTTTGTGTTTCAAGCATTGTTGGTTTAACTATTCATATCCATACAAAGTACCAGTAGAAAAGCTGGACAATCAGTAATGGACAAAAACAAAACCCAAGGACCCAAAAACAAAAACCCACACACCAAGTTATTGAAGTTGTCAGTTCTTCTACAAATACTAAAACAGGTTGTCAGAGGGACATAGAGTGGGGGAGGGGAAAAAACCTCAGAAGGAGGATTCTGAGATTAAGATGCAGGATGTGAAGTCAAGACAGGGATGTATTTCCAACTTTTCTTCAGACTTCTTTTGTGACCTTGAACAAATCAATTAGACCAACATTTTTCAGGGTATCCTTTGATTTTTGGAGGCTTCCGTTTTTGGAATTGAGGTTGTTCAGCATTTCTAAAAATCAGGCATAAGTTGGAGACCCAAAAACTGAGGCAGCCAGAACTAGAGGCCACTCTTGAAAGTTTGTCCTTAAATCTCTCTCCCTCTCTCTCTCTCTGATTCATATAGGTGTTTTGAGGCTAGATTCATTAATATGATTAGTGCCCAAGTTCCTTCATTAATGGCACTATGAAAATGTGAAGTAATATTTTCTTAACTCATTTTAGCTTGTCATATATAAAATCTGAAACATAATCTGTTTGGTGATTTAACTTTGTTCACCACAGAACATACTATATATAAAGTATTTCTTTTTCTTTTTCAGTTGGATGTAATTATAGCAGACCTGGATGGAGGCACAATTAAAATTCCTGAATGTATTCATCTATCTCAGCTCCCAGAACCACTGCTACATCAAACTCAAACAGCTCTTTCTCTAGTACGTCTCATTTCCTGATAAGCTTGTCCAGCTCTTTTTAAAAATGTGAAAAGAAGAAGTAAAATTATTGAATATTTTGAAACATTTTGAAAATGACTAATGAAAATTTAAAAGCAAGATGAATTAATTCCTAAATCCCTTGTACATGAATACCATAAATACTTAGAATTTTAAAGATGGAGATTACACTGGGCAATAAAGGTCCCTCATTTTACTCTGGCAAGCAAATTTTGTTATATGTAGGTATAATCAGTTATGATATTGGATGTTTAAATATTTTTCTCTTAAACACTTTCTCAGACTTACAAATCTACTTTTGTGTAATTGGGTTCAACTCTGTTGAAGCCAGAGAAGCTTATGCCAGGGCTAAATTGAACCCACCATGTTCAGTTAATTAAGCCTTTGCTCATAAGGATCTCTTGTCTCTAAATACCTAATCCTATGCTTCTGAAATCAAAAGGAGCTTGGCTGTTGCCATCAATAGATGCAGGATCAGGCCTTAAATGAGCCCTGTTGCCCTTCTCTGTGTTCTTTCTAGAATCAAAATGCCTTTTGCCTTTCTATGCCTAAAATTGCTCACAGTACTCTGTTAACAAAACTCTTCTTAACAGGACTATCTGTCTTGATTTGTAACTAATTCCACTGATCACATATCCTAAGGTTTCATTCATTTATAGCATGTGACTTCTTCATATCTGAGAAGTGGAGAGAGTGACCTTTTTCTCCCTAATAGTGCATTTGAAAATACATTTCAATCTTAATATTTTGCTTTAGTATTTATTATTGAAAATTCAACTGCTTTATTATGATTTACATTGGTGGCTTTTCAATTGATTGCACAATTCCAAGAATCCACTTTAATTTTAAATTACCTTGAAGCCTGGCAAAAGGATTGAAAAAGAAGAGCTCACCAGTTGCAGTCTTGCTGTAAATATTTTTTATGCTTGATTATCATTCCACATTGAGGAATCACCACAAGTTTCCTGTTATCAAAGCAATTGTCTTTTGCCAGCATTGTCAAATACTGGAAAATGTTTGTTCCTGTGTCAAACATTTCTGGTCTGACCAGTAAGGCCAACCTCATACAGTGACTGATTTCCCAACAAAGCTTTTATAATGGTTGGGTCGTTTCACTTTTTCTTCCTTCCTTCTTTCCATCTTTCCTTTCTCTTCTCTTTTGTGGGGTTGACCACACTGGAGCTCATCCATGGTCATTTCATGTGCATGCTTTGCTATGTGGTTCAGGCAAAAGTTTTAACCCTAAGAAGAAAGGAGAACAAATGAAAGGAAATTGGATGGAGTTACAGATAGAGAGAGAGAGAGAAAGTGTGTGTATGTGTATTGACTAAACACCTGACAAATCTCTCAGAAAATGTAATCCATTTTCTGGATATAGCAGTACAAATGTAATTTAAATGATTGTACATTCAGTTCTGTTCTAGCCCTGCCAGCAAGTGTTGTTTATATAAAATTCCTGTTGATCTCTATGAAAGAGAATGCTGTGCAGAAAGGAACAGCAAAATCAGAATTTACAGTTTAAAAAAAGCAAGATAAGCAAAAAAACCTAAAACATTTTCCTCACTACATTGTACTCCAAAAAATTCCTTTCAGGGTTTAGAATTTTTTCAAATATTTCATCCCATAGATATTAACGTTGTGTAGTTATAAGCCTCTACAGTATGGGAATTACAAATCAAAACCAGAAAGAAATAATAGTGATGGCATGAACTTTAACAATGCTGTTTATGACAGCCTGGCTATCAATGCCTACTAAAATCTACTGCAAACACCTCCAGTATTCCATCAATTAAAAAGGACATTTTAATTCCTTATCTTTCTATAGTATTTAGGATTTATTTGTGTATGTATCATTTTTAAAGTGTTTACAGTACAATGAGCATTAACAAAAAAAATAAGGAAAAATGTTAATTTAATTTGTACTCACATTTTAAGACGATCACTTGAAAATGTTATTAATTTAAAAAAAAATGTTGTAGGTTTTACACCCTGATTTGGAAACAGCAGATTATGCATTCCCTCCTCCACGAACAGCTTTATCACACTCAAAAATGCTGGTAAGATGTATTATTTCTGACTTTGTAACAAATAGAAAAATATTAAGTTTTTAGAATAAGCTTCTTTTAAGAAGCTAGATTTCTGTAGTTACATCTCCCTATTCTTCTACAGTATGTATGAGGAGGAGCATGTTTTTTAGCAAGGAAATACTATCAGTATTCACTTCCTTCTCTTAAACAGAATTGATATGAAGTAGAAGTTAGAAAGGAATCTACAGATTTCTTATTTTCTATTAGTTCAGTCTGTTAAAGGAGAAATGATCTACTGAGCTATATTCTTTCCAGATATAAATTCATGCAGTTTCATTGTCTACAGTAGAGCTGCACCATTTTACGATTTAGCAGAGAATTTGATCATTGCTTGTAGATGTTAAAGTTTGTCTTAATAAGTGTCTGACGTTTAAAAATATTAAAAGACCATGAAAAAGATATGATTTAAAAAAAAGAAAAAGTAGGGAATGATTGGCCTGGTTGCTTAAGCCCAGTGCTGAGAGTCAGAGGAGATTGGTTCTCTTTCTGGCTCATTTACAGGCTTCCTGTAAGACCTTGGACAAATCAATTAACCTTTCTGTGTGCTCTAGTTTTCCCATTTAAAAGATCAGGCTAAAAATACGTGCTTAACTCACAGGCAGACCGTGGGACTGTGCATCAGTGTTGCCCAGGTATTATTATTACTGTTATTGAACTGAGCTATTTAAATGTAGGCTTAGGAGGTAAAGGGTGTTTTCTCCCCGCTTGAAATTTGTTAAACCCACAAAGAACGGCTAGTTGTCAGTTATGTAGTTACTCTGTAGGCTAGAAATTTTTTTAGTGAAATCTGAAATTCCACAGCATATAAGGTGGTGGGGGGAGGTGTGTTCATGAGAGGACACTGTGTAACCCCATAGACTCCTCACCACAGGTTTGGAAGCTTCAGCTGGAGACTGTGGAAAACCAGAGAGAAAGAAAGTCAAACCAGAAATTACTATGTATCACTGAGATTTCCTTACTAATACACACACAAAAACAAGGAAAGAAGAGCAAGAATCAATGCAATTGGATGTGAATGAGAACTAAATATAGAGAAGAGAAAAGTAAGAGATTGAGAATGCTCCAGAATGCAAGCTTCCAGTGACAGATTGAAAAAGTTGCAATCCTGAAAATGAACATACTGCCATTCACTTATCCAATTTGATACAACCAGCCCAGGAAGCCATTACTGTAAGACAAAAACCCCATTAGAACAGTGAATAAAAGATCATTTCATTAGGAAAACATTGTCAGTCCAACTCCTTTAGCTGAAGCCATTTTGTGTCTGAAAGGAAAAGTGATGCTTTAGGTTATTTAGCAGCTACTAGCAATGATCTGATAATATTAGAAATGGAGAGGGGTCTGATCAATTTTATAATAGAAAGAGGAAACTAGGAGTATATTTTATGTTTGTGCATATACATGGTATGTTTACATCCAGTAAAGACAATTATAGCTTCTTAATGTTCCATTGGGCTCTGGTGAACATAAATGTGGGGGGAGAAGTATATACTGCTATCTAAGACAAAATCTAAATCTTTAATAAAGATAAAAATAGCATTACTTCACTTAAATGCTGTAGTACTTTTTTCCTGTTTTTATGTTTGTTTGTTTCTTGCTTCACCTTAAAAGATTTATTTTTCATCCCTGAAGTCGGGGTGAAATCCTGACTCCATTCATGTCAAAGGCAAAATTCCCACTGACTTTATGGAAGCCAGGATTTTCACCGGTGGAGTCTTAAATTTATATAGTGCATATTACAATATTGATGTACTGAATACTGAATAATTTTTGTTCTATATAAGAGAAACAGACTAATAATATTTTGTGTTGGACGCCTGTGTATATGGCTTCTATATTTTGTACAAGTTACTATAAACCACTTGGTGCTAACTATTGTGGGCAGTCCAGCCCTGAAACAAATAGTGTATCTGCCAATAAGGGCAGCTCTTATTGAATCCTAAATTAATTTGTAAGTGGAGAGAACAATACTGAACACGTTCTCAATGAAATTCAGGGCAGATGTCTAAAATAAAAGTTGTTCTTTATAGAATCTTTAGTGAAACACAAAGGTCTGCTTCCAAAACAGTCTATTAAAAGATTAAATCTTGATGTCAGTTTAATCATTTGATTCACTGTGGCCTGGGATTCATTTGTGCTTGTATTTTTCAAATCAAAGGTGATATTTTAAAGTGCATTTCAGACATATTGTAATATCGAAGTCCCTGAGCAACCTGCAGGTTGGCTTCAAGAAGAGTGATTGTATTGAGAGTGTGGTCTTAGCTGAGGTAAAATGTAGTAATCTGAAGTGGTAGTGATGAGCATAATGCTCAGACTAAATGGCTAACTAACTAGCTAGCTAACACACATTTATGTAGTCAATCTCCAGTTAGCCTGCTGTACTGCTGCACTGTTTGGATGTTGTGTGAGACAACTGATTATTCTGTCTTGTAAATGTTTATGACCAAGTTTTATTCTTGAGGGGAGGAAAAGTTATAAAAGAAAAGTTGTTTACACCATATTTGATCCTTCATTTACAGGATAAAGAAGTGCGAGCAATCTTCCTTAGATTGTTTGCACAACTTTTCCAAGGATACAGGTCATGCCTTCAGCTGATAAGAATTCATGCTGAACCAGTAATACATTTCCACAAGGTAAAAGAGAAAAAAGGTTGTCTGTATTTAATGATCATTTCACATATGATTTGAATTCATATAAGTCTCATATACTGCTTTCTGAACCAGCTTCAAATATACAATCCAGGAATTTAATTGTATGTCTGACATACAAAAGCTTTTTATATATGATTTTATATTTTATATATATATATATATATATATATATATATGATATAAAATCATATCATTCTGATATTACTGAGGTGGTACTTTACAGTACAGTTTAACAGACGCATTTATTGTTGCATTTACAAACAGATCTGTCTAAGATGAAATGAGTAGCCAAGATTGCATATCAATGTTTAACACTAAAACAAAATACAATTTTGGAAGTAACTAATGGATTTCAAGAAATTGTTACCTATCATTAAAAGAATCAACTTAATATGTACTAGAATTATTTTGTATTTTGCTGCCTAGGAGTTTTATTGTTCAAAGAAAACAGATTTATGAATGCTTTTAAAAAGTGTGTTTTGTGTGTACACATACATGTATCTGTGTGAGAGAGAATGTTCCAATTCCAATAACTTTTATTTTAGTTAACAAAAATAGTTTACACCTATTGTTTCTTAAAACACTTTGTACTTATAAGCAGAAGAAGGTTTAAATTATTAATATAGCTGGAGTTGATCTAATTTTCTGTTTCCATAACTTTTCAATTATACAGTGATCATTCCCTCTTTACATTCACTGTAGGCAGCCTTTTTGGGCCAGCGAGGTTTGATTGAGAATGACTTTCTCACTAAAGTTCTCAATGGAATGGCATTTGCTGGTTTTGTGTCCGAGAGAGGTCCTCCCTACAGATCCTGTGATCTTTTTGATGAGGTAAAATTATGTTCTGTATGATATGTTATATTCAAAAGACAGTTAAAATATAGATAAGATGCTTCTATATGTAGAAAAATGGTAATTGAAACTTCTGAATCTTACTGCATGAAATAAATATTACTACAAACATATTTTATAAATTATCTAGCAACATATGATCTTTTAAGCCCTGATCCTGTAATGAGTATACAGTTTACACAAATGACGTTTCTAGAACAACTCACATACCTAAATTCAAGTGTGTGTAAGTCATAGGGTTGGAGGCTAACATTGCTTTTGTGGTCACATATGGAACTCTGCATACTGATAATGCCTGCTAGTACAGAAGTATTTAGAATAATTTAATTATATTTTTAGGAATAATCTTGCAGAAATAATATTTTTGGAGAAATGTTAATAAATACACACTTGGCAAAGGAAACTGAGGGAGACATCTTCTCACGTAAAAAGTACAATGGAATCGTCAATATTGCCACAGCTAAAACTGTGGCTTTTAAATTCTTCTCTAAAAAAACCAGACACAGTAAATAAAATTTTTCATCCAAACTTGCTGTGCTGTTTAAAACTTGAATGTTTAATACAATAATGATAGCGCTATGTATCACTTTTATGTGATAGTACTGTAGGTTCAGAAACATAGCATGCTGCATTATAGATGTTAAATGAATGTTACAGGAACACAGGTTTATGACACCAGAGTGGATTTAAGCTCTATCAAGTCTCTGGAGCTGTGATTTGCCCTATGCCTTTAGAAAAGTGAATATCCCTGATAATTCACCTAGGAAATGGTGCATTGGTGTCCAGAAGCATAAGAGATTTTTCAGTGTTCAATTTTCTGTGCACCTTTCAGTTTAAGATGAATGTTATGTATTTTGTGTATTAGCAAAGTTATTTTAAGTTGATTTTTGAACATTTGATACTTTTTTTTTAAGTTGGTAGCTTTTGAAGTGGAAAGAATTAAATCTGAGGAAGGTAGTCCACCGAAAATGATAAAACACGTCAGAGAGCTTGCAGAACATCTGTTAAAAAATGTAAGTTTATTGTATGTACTGTACTATAGGACATTTCAGTAATACTTCACTAAACTAACATGATTTATTGCCTGAACAACTGAAACAAATGACTCCTTGTGGCGGTCATCTTTGTATTTTGGCTAAAGCCTTTGAAACATTAAATTTTATCATACTCCAACAAATTACAATACACGTTGAAGTAGCTCAGTATTATTGTTAATTTTCCCTTCAGCCTAACACTTCTTAGTTAATGTATATCACTTAATGTTTTTAAGGTTATTTTTGTTACCTCCAGTATGGCCTCTCCACAGCACCCTCCAACTCACTGCCTCCAAACAACTCTATGCCCCTCAAACCTGTCGCTCCAATTCAGCACAATCTCTGTTTTCCCTGTGCATGCTTCCCCAGGGCAGCTTTGCTTCCCAATTTCCATCCAATCACCAATGCTTGTCTACTCCATTTCTCATTCCTACCCCCACCCCAAACTGTCCCATGGACATTGTACATTTTTCAGGACACAATCCTCCATTGCCCTCCTGCCTCCCTAATACCAACTAATCCTTTCTCCACCTCCAAACTGCTGCTCTGTCAGCCCATGCTTCCTGCTGGTCCTGTAAATTCTGTGCTCTCCCACCCTCTCCATTAGCCACCAGTGTTTCTGGCTTCCTCTGGGTTCCCCCATACCACCAACCACATGACAGCTTCCTTGCATCCAGCATGTTCTTTCCAACCAGCACCTTTACTGCTCCCATCTATTATACATCCCCCTTTCCATAATTACTCTCCATCTTTATACTTTGCTAAAACACATGGAAATTCACATAAAGTAACTTAAAAGTAAAGGCTTTTTCCAAGTGAATTTCCTTTAAGCCTTTAATCTCTAAATATCAAGGAAATCGCCACTTAAGATGAGATTAATGTCCTTAGGCTTCAGGAATTGTTGACTTCAGTATGGTTTCGTCTGGTAACTTGCAGCACACAAATCACAATAGCGTGCGCAAACGATGCCTATTCCATTTTCAGTTCGCACTGTGTGAACTAAGGCACTGATTTACTGTGAGCTGAGGGAGTAGTGTTCTGAGGGGTATCCCTTGATCCTTTATTTCATAGCCGAGCAGCAAGCATTATTGGATTGTTCTTGCTGTAAAATGTGGGTTCATTTATTTAATTTTTTTTAAAGCCCATATTTCTGCTGTCTGCACCCCATGCTTCCTTTCTGGGTGGGCTCGCCCCATTTTCAAATTGCTGGCTGTCAGCATGGGCCCAGAAATGCACAGCTCCACTATGGTGGCAAGCGTGAATACACAGGGGCTGCTTGGACTGTATTACAGTGTTCAAGCCCAGACAAATTCAGCATTGGACTTTGCCTCCCACACCACCAAGAAGCTGCAGGTGCAGGTGATTATTCAATAGCAACATCACTGGCTCTTCCAATAACAGGACAACACTGCATAACCGTTGCAATAGGATGAGGATACTGAGCTGTTTGAATCAGAGGATTGGTTCAGTGATCAGCTGTACAACATGGAGCATCATTTTTGCTCCTTGCAAGCCTATGTAAAGTGCACAATATCTGTGAGACCAGGAAGATAGCCTGAGCAATTGGGGGGGGGGGAGGTGTAGGCAGAGAGCCTTGCACATTGGATCAAACAAGCAGCCAGGCATCTCATAGAGATCGCTAACACCCAGTGAAATATTGTCAGAGAGGCCTATTGTTCATATATCAAGTCTCATAGCTGAACATGTGTAGCTGTACATTCAGCTGCTAATCTATGGAGGTGGGTTAGGATAGACTGTGAAAAGTGCAGTATTGTTTATGGATGATGGAAGGGGGACAGTATCGATCTACTTTTGTTAAATCAAATGAATTATTTTAGCTTTACTTAAAGGATTTTGTGTTACATGCCATGATGAATCATAGTGGACCAAGATGCAGGAGGCAGGGTGGGGTAGAGGCTGCGGATGCTGCCAGCTGCCATTTTGGGCAGGTGAATGGGATGGGAGAGGCATTTGCTGGAAAGGATAGATGAGAGAATGGGAAAGGAACAGGCAAATGAGCAAGCACCCTCTGTCACAGTCTTGAAAACTGACAATAGTCATGGCTTTAGCATGAGACAGAGGCCAGTTGCCCAGGTGGAGTGACCACCATTTTGAAAACATCTACAGAAGGTGCTGAACAGATAGAGTGGTCTGATGGAGGGAGGGAAGTGAGGAGGGCACGAAGGCTAGATACTTGGAAGGGCATCTAGCTCATGTTAATCTTAAGTGGCTGTTTCCCTGGGGCACCTGGAATAGAATGTAGAACATCATGTAACACATAATTTAAAAAAATTGCAAGGATAGGTACTTCCCTGCCAAAGTTCTTCCAAAGGATCTGCCTCTTTGGTTCTGGTCTGGGTTTCTGTCTGGGACCTGAGCTCGGCCAATGCAGGGCAAGAATTGGGGTACTTTGTAGGAGGGTATGATTGCGGCTGGCTTTCCAACTGGCCACTGTCAGCATCTTGGGTCCCAAAAAGATCATTGGCTCTCAAAGAACAGCTTCTCTCTTGCATTCTTTCCAGCTTTTCCTCCAGAGGGCCTTGCTGGTTACCTCAAGGAGGGGAAAGTGTGGTCAGTGGGCTCCACGTGGTGTCTTGTACTGGTTGTGCTATAATTGTGTAGGATCCTGTCAGTTCATCATAGAATAGACAGGTCACATGCCCTTGCTGAATTGTATCCCTTTGTTCCCCTTTTCATAGTACTTACTCCTAAATTGCTTGATCTTTATTTGGCCCTGGTTGGCATCTTAATCATGGCACCTCTCTGACATCTGCTTGGCAATGTCCATAAAAGGGTTTTTACTTATGTGGCTGGCCACAAGAGCTTCCTACACCAACGCTACTCCCCAGATGGCAATGAGATCCAGGGTCCCAGCACAACTTCAAGCAGCTAGGCAAGGCATGTCGTGGGACTTCTGGAGTGCTATTGTGGTTACATCACAAGAATATTGATACATTCGGATCCAGGAACAAATGGGCAAATTTTGGTTCCATGATAGACTTTAAAGGGTGCGCGAATGTCCTGGCAACTTCACCTCAGAGCCAGGGGAAGGCACAGTGGTGGACAGACAGGTCAGTAATGGTCAATCTGCAAAGCATGGGAAAAAAGTGGTATGCAGCAGTTGTGTCCACAAGAACAGTAGACAACAGTAATTCAATTTGCAGCAAAACCTAATCCACTTGGCAAGAGGATTCCAGAGTTCATGGCAAATGTGGAGTTCGTGCAAAGTGACAGATTACAATGTGGGTATGCAAACCATTTGCAAATTGCATTAACTCAGTTTGATCCTCTTTTAAACCCCTGTGTGCACAAGTGAATATTTAGACAGTATTTTTAACATTTATTAAAATGGAGTGTCAGTATTCATCCAAGTTAGTCTAATTTATGAGCATAAATATCTTTAAATCGCTGATCTTCCAAAATTAGTTGAAAACAAAGTTACCAATGCCAAGTTGTAGTTAACAATGAAGGGCTATTCCTCAGGCTGGCACAGGACTCTTGTTGTTTTTGTAACATACATTCCAAAAGATACGCAAAGGGTTCCCTGCTGTAATCACGCTGAACCTCCCAAGGCATTGAAGAGATTAATTTGACACCTGTTCCCCAGTGTCTTTATGTTCAGTGTAGACCTACATTCTTAATGATTTCACACCTGGAATGGCATAATACAGCTACTTATTCTGAGGAATTTGTGTAACGTAAGGCTAATTTTCCCATAATTTAAAGGAAGTGGGGAAGTGTCGTAGTGTGAATCTTGATGATTTGATTTTTGGTAGACAGGAAGATGAAAATTTTTTTTTACAAAATAAGTGCTGCATATCATCTACATTTATCAGCAAGTAAATGCTATTCAGGACTGATTTTTAGAAGCAAAGAATCCACATTAGTAATCACTGGCATTGACTTTCCACATTCCACAATTTCAAAAACCCCTGGCTTGAAAAGCTTCCTCAGATGTAATTGTTAAAGGTGCATGCTAAAGGATTAAAGTACTAGCTAAGAGGACCTTCAGTGATTTAGTCTGATGCTGGATTGACCAACTTCACAGATAGAATTTCTTTACCCAGAGAACAGCAGAACCTTCTTGTATCTTACGTTAAATTAGATACATAAACAGTCATCAGCTCATTTTGATTTTTGGTTACTACTTACCTGGGATGGAATTAAAACTAGTGATTAAGACGTGAAAGATTTCTCTGGATATCACACTTCCCATCTTCATAGCCATCCAGTTCCACTTCTTCATATTTTTGAACTTTTTCCTGCAGCTTTTAACAGGACTTCCCCTGTCATGGTAATCGTAGAAGACCATGGGAATGAAAAAGTAATGATACTATACTGGAACAATACTCTCAATGCAACCAAGTTTGATAATAGTGTTCTAATATGATATGAAATACACTGGTATCTTTTGAAAAAATGATATGGGGTATAATTTGTTTGTTGATTTTCCTGCTAGCATAGTAAGTATTAGTAATCTCCCTTGGAAGTATCTGAAAGATTAGGATTTTGCTAAAATACTCCATGTTACTGCTTACTACCTTATAAGCATCTCAGGATTGCTCGGTACTCCATAGTTTGATTTCATTGAGTATTTGGCTTAGTTAAGCTAAGACTAAATTTTACTTTTTTCCCTGCAAAGAGCCAAATACTTTCCTCATGCACCAGTCAACACCATTGTACATTGACATCACATAGCATAAATGAGAGTAGAATTTGGCTCTATCTTTTTTAAGGGATGTTAAAAAGTATTCTATATAGGGAAGAGTGTTTCCTGCTAACTCAGAATTTCTGTTCATAAGAACATAAAAATGGCTCTGGTGGGTCAGACCAAAAGTCCATCTAGCAGATGGTTCAGAGGGAATGAATAGAACAGGGCAATTTATCAAATGATCCATCCCCTGTTGTCCACACCTAGCTTTTGGCAGTCAGAGGCTGTGGAACACACAGAGCATGAGCTTGTGTCCATCACCATCTTGGCTAATTGGCATTGATGGACCTATGCTTCATTAACTTATCTAATTATTCTTTGAACCCAGTTATACTTTTGGCCTTCACAATATCCTCTAGCAGTAAGATCCACAGGTAAGCTATGTGGTGTGTGAAGTTCTTTCCTATGTTTATTTTAAACCTACTGGGTGAACCCTGGTTTGTATGTTATGTGAAGGGATAAATAACACTTATATATTCACTTTCTCCACTCCATTCATGATTTTATAGATCTCTCTCATGTCCCCACTTATTCATTTCTGAAGCTGAACCATCATTTTGTTGCCTTTCTCTATACTTTTTCCAATTCTAATTTATCTTTTTTTGAGATGAGGTGACCAGAATGGCACACTATATTAAAGGTGTGGACGTACCATGGATTTATATGGTGGCACTATCATATTTTCAATCTTATTATCTATCCCGTTCCCTAATGGTTCCTAACATTGTATTAGCTTTTGTGACTATTTTGTGTACATTCAGCAGATTTTTTCAGAGGACAATCCAGAATGATTCCAATGTCTTTTTCTTGCATGGTAACAGCTAATTGAGACCACATTGTTCTAAAATGTATAGTTGGGGTTATATTTTCCAATGTGCATTATTTTACATTTACCAATGTTGAATTTCATCAGCCATTTTTTTGCCCAGTCAGCCAGCTTTGTGAGATCCCCATACAACACTTTGCAGTCAGTTTTAGATTTAACTATATTGAGTAATTTAGTATTGTCTGTAAACTTTACCCACTTCACCATTCACCGCTTTTTCCAGATCAGTTATGAATCTGTTGAACAGCACTGGTTCCAGTACAGATCCTTGGGGAACCTCTCGCCACTGTGAAAACTGACCTTACACTTTGTCCTATCTTTTAACCACTCATGAGAGGACCTTCCCTCTTATCCCATGATTGCCTACTTTACCTAAGAGACTTCGCTGAGGGACTTTGTCAAAGGCTTTCTGAAAGTCCAAATCCACTATATTCATTGAATCGCCTTTGGCCATGTTTGTTGATACTCGCAAAGAATTCTAATAGATTGGTGAAGGATGATTTCCCTTTACAAAGCCATGTTGACTCATCCCCAACATACCACATTCCATCTATTTGTCTCATAATTCTCTTTTTTACTATAGTTTCAACCAATTTGCCTGGTACTGAAATCAGGCATACCAGTTTTTAATTTCTAGGATTACCTCTGTCTGGAGCTTTTTTAAAAAAAAATCAGTATTACTTTAGCTGTTTCCAGTCTTCTGGTACAAAGACTGATTTAAGCAATAGGTTACATACTGCAGTTAGTAGTTCTGCAATTCCATATTTGAATTCCTTCAGTACTCTTGAGTAAATACTATCTAATCCTAGCGACTTATTTCTTAATTATTAATTAATTAATTTATTATTTAATATATCAATGTATTCCAAAACCTCCTCTTTTAACACCTCAGTTGGGGAAAAACTCCTCAGATTTGTTACTAAAAAGAGTGGCTCAGATGTCAAAATCTTCTCTGCAGTGAAGACCAGTGCAAAGAATTTATTTAGCTTCTCTGCAATGGCCTGATCGTTCTTGAGAGTTCCTTTAGCACCTCAACCATCCAGTGGCTCCACTGATTGTTTGGCAGGCTTCGTGCTTCTGACCTACATAAAAGAAAACTGCTGTTAATTTTTGTGACTTTTGCTGGTTGCTCTTCAAATTGTTTTTTGACCTGCTTAATTATACTTTTACTCTTGATTTGCCAGAGTTTATGTTCTCTGCTATTTTCCTCCATAGGATTTGACTTCCAGTTTTTAGAAGATATCTTTTTTTCTGTAACAGCTCCCTTTACTCTGTTGTATTGCCATAGTGGCACTTTTTGGTCCTGGTACTGTTGTGTTTTATTTCAATTTGGTTTTTTACTTGGGGGTAGACACATAGTTTGAACCTCTGTTATCGTGTTTTTAAAAAGTTTTCATGCAGCTCGCAGCATTTTATGCTTGTGACTAGTTCCTTGTAATTTCCATTGAGCTAACCTCCTCATTTTTAAGCATTTTGAAGCTAAATACTACTCTGGTGGGTTTCTTTGGTATTTTTCCCCTTACAAGAATGTTAAATTTAATCATTATGGATGCTATTACCATGTGGTAATATCTTCTACTCAGATCATCAGAATTTGGTATCCTTCCACTCTGTTTACCAGAGCAAATGTACCCTATGTAAATATCCCAAGACTGAAGCTATGTCTATACTACAAAGTTAAGTCAACTTAAGTTACGTCGACATTGGATACAGTCATCACTGTAATTAAGCTGTTGTTGCATGTCCACACTATGCTGTTTGTGTCTGCAGAGCACATCCAGAGTAGCAGTTCTTGCATCAACCCAGAGCAGTGCACCGTGGGTAGCTATCCCACTGAGCAACTGGTCACAGGATATTTTGGGAAGGGTTTGCAATGTTTCATGGGGGCAAGTTCAGCATCACATGATGCAGGTTTCTCAATCCCATCATTACATGGGCCTCAAGGTTTCCAGCTGCTTTTCAACTGCCCTGGTAATCTCCAAGCCAGCTGTCTGTGTCAAAAGCCTGGATCCTGCACTGGTGTTCTGCACTGTGCTGTGTGTTATGAACACAAGAGTATAAAAGGAGCTCAAGAGATGGACGGGCGGCTGGCTGTTCACCATCACCCTGTCCCCAGTCCCCTGCTTATAGAAGCAGCATGAGGGCGACTGTTTGCCTCTCTTGCCTTCTGCTATGCCTGCTGCAGCTCTTTGAGTTTTACACAGCACTGCTGCATGTCCCTATCATAGGCCTTTCCCTCCAGGCTCTGAGCAAGTTCCTGTGGCTAGAACGCAGTTATGACTGCCAGCTCCTCTCCCCCACAGACCCAGGGGATCCACCACCTCCTGTGTACTCTAGGCAGGAGCACATTTGCTGCATGGAGCAGGCATGCTCAGCTGAGCAGTTGCTATGTGAGCTCTCCACACTGAGCACACAGGAAGAAACAGTTCAAAACTTCCCGGGTCTTTAACAGGGGAGGGTGTTCACCTGGCCTCAATGGAGTTCAAAATGGTGACCAGAGTGGTCATGGTGGGCATTGTGGGATAGCTCCAGGAGGTCACTTAGAATGATATAAGCAACATGGCGTTTACATTGATATTGCATCACTCTTGCTACATTGCCCTAAGCTCTACGGCTCTTGTCAAGGTGGTTTTATTAGGTCAGCATAGCAGGCAAGTTAAGCAATGAGAGGAGCATTGCAGTGTGTACATCTCCATAATAAGGTCGATGTAAGCTTCCTTATGTCAAGATAACTTATGTCAAGACAAGGCCTGTGTTGACCACCAACAGTTGTGCAATAGATGTTAACAGAGGCAGCATGAGCACCTCAAAATTAGGCAGTGGTTCTACCTCCATTTGCTCCTTGAGTGTTTCTTTCAGATAATTCTCCTCAACCACCTCCAGTTTTCATTGTGGGTTCCACAGGGCTCTGCCATTGGTCCCCTCTGCATCTTGTCTTTGGGCAGTCAGTCTCCTGTGCAAATGCAACATCAGTTATCATCCCTAGTCTGATGACTCAAGGAACTCCCTCTACACTCCATGCTTCTCCTTCTGTCTGCACTGAAATCTTGGCATGACTTTCTGACGTTTCTCATGAACATCTGGCTGTCAGTTTAAGCATATTGTGGCCAAAACAAAGCTCTTCATCTTTCCTTTTTCTGTCACCATAGTCATCATCATTCTACCTGTCTCTCAGGTCAATGACCTGTATTTCTTCTTCAGTTGGCCACTGTCCCTTGATCCTCTTATCTAAGCCTTGTCTAAACCTTTCTGTTTCTTCCTGCAAAACATCTAAGATGCAGATGTGACAATTTGGGAAATATGTCTGTGTTAACGTACAAATCCTTTTTGTTTTGTGAAATGTCATTTGTGATTGTAACATTCTTTGTGAATTAGATGGTCCATTTGATAGAAGGGACCTGACATGGAGTGAACAGACGTCTGGAAAGGTCTGACAGGGCTATCAAGGAGCCATCAGCAGTGAATGGCTCACACTGGCTTGAACAATGGAGTTTCTGCCAGCAGAAGACTTTACCTTTGAATGGACTGTCTCTTCAAAGAAATCTGTTTAGAAAAAAGGGGCACTGTTGGCATTCTCCTTTGTCTGAGCATATGACTGCAAGAGCTGCAGTTCTACTCCTGCTGACTACCTAACAAGGTGTTACAGACAACTTTTCAAAGGAGATGTGCCCTTTGAGCAGTACAACCACCAAAATGAGAAGGCATGCTGGAAGAGTGGGGCAAGGAAAAGCTTGTCTTTCCTCCAAAACACTGACCAAAACCCCAAGGACTCTCGGGTGGTGAGGACTCCAAGAGGTGGGGTATTATCTGTGCGCACACATGCATGCATATATGCTGGCAGGCAGGGATGGTGAGGCAGATGGCATATTAGGTGTTTGTTGTTTTACCTAGATCTGTATCTCTCCTATGCGGTCTAAGAGTAAATGAGTAAAAGTGTGTGTTTGTGTTTTAATGTTTCTTTGAAAAGCCTGAGTATTTCTTACTTTACCAGTCAAGTGGTTCCTGAAGAATTAAACTGTAATGTGGCATGACCACAAGGGTGGATCTCTGGGAATGTGTGCATAAGCTATTAGGGAGTCTTTGTGTTTCAGCACTTGTCTCAGAGCTGAGGGCAGCTGGACTGTGGATTCCCACATCCTGAAGAGGGATGTCAGAGAGGGAGTCTACACCCCAGGAGTGTGCCTGATGGTGACAGTGTCTGAAGCTACATAGACATAAAGTAACTCTCTGTTAAGTAACTTCTTAATTAAGTTGTAATGAATCTCTCTCCAGACCTTCCTCATTTTTCATCTTGAGTATTACAATATCCTTCTCTCTGAGGTTGGGAAGTGCAACCTTGTACCATTTGTATCCATTTAAAACACAGCTGTAAACTTCGTTTTCATGGTTCATCACTTCAACCACATGACACCTTTCTTACATCTTTCCACTAGCTCCCCCTTCTCAACCTCATGAAATTCAAACTAGACATCTTCATTTTTAAGTCCTTCATGGCTTATTCCCCATACCACCTATTATTTTTCGTGCACTATTGAGATGTCAGTCCCCACCTCTGTTCTGCTAATGCCAGCCTTCATTGGCAATTTCTGAAATTTTAAAACAAGCATTTTACACTCTCTCCTGCTCCCCCCTTGCATGGAAGGAGCTCCTCATAAAGTGACCTCATTGACCTCCTTCGTATCCTACCTTAAAACTTTCCTTTGCTGTGATGCCTATAAAGAACTTGACAGTAATTAGGCAGCTGGTTTGCTTTAACTGCTCTTCTCTTATTGAGCAATATTGTCTTGTTGCTACCTTGTGCTTCCATGTTTGTTTGGTGTATTCACCAGTTCTGTCTTCTCTTATATGTAGTGTTCAATCTCTTTGTTTATACAATGGAGTTCTGATCTGTGACTGGGGCTCCTGCACAGAACATCTCTACGCATAATGAGTAAAAATGTTCCTGTCATGATTAACAGTGAATCCCAGAAAGTAGCTGCTGAAGAATAAATCTCTTATCATTCTGACTGGCATTCACATCAGCCAGTATCAGTGAGATATAATGCTATTAATACCAACCATGGCAGAGGTCTTCCTGAAAAAAGTTGGCTTCTGCTACATTTTTGGAGAGTAGAAACCTCTTTCCAGAGGCAGAACACACAAGTCTTCCTGTAAGAGAAGCACTGCATTGACAGTGGTACAGAGAGATCCCAAGACGGCCTACAGAGCAACTGCAATGAAACAGATATCATGAGTAGACAAAGCAGTTATAGAAACCCATGACATGATTCAATTGAAACACAGCACATGAGTGTTGAAACTGAGGCCAGCGTCATAGTGATTACTTAGCAGCTAATGTAGAGATCATTCCAGTGGAACAGATAACTCAGTGTCCTGCCATGCTCTGAACATAAAGTTGCACAGTTTGTTTGTTTTTTTACTTGGGGTATGTCTAGACTGCAGATTGAAGGCGATTTATTTTAAATCGACTTTCACCCACCAAATTTTAGAAGTCGCAGGAGCGTGATCACACCACACTCACTGCGTCAGGGGATTGCGTCCCCACTTGCTGCACTTGGGTCGACAATCAAAGAAGTGCACCGTGCGTAGCTATGCCACAGTGTAACTAGCTGCAGAGGCTTTTGGGAAGGTTGTCATCCTCCCATGATGCAGTGTCCTCCCTCCCCCTCCCATCTTGTCCAAAACAAACAGACTAATGCTTTTTCACACCATTTTTCTAAACTCTTCAGTCTCTGCCACGCACATGCCATTGCTGGAGAGGCATGGAGCCCACTCAGCTCTGCACTATCGTGAGCATCACAAACATTTCACATCTTATCCTGCAGTATTTTCAAGAGCGAGACAGGGACTGCAGTGTTGAAAATTGTGATGTTCCTCAAGACGCCCTGCTACAAACCATAGAACGAAACAATTCCCATTTGCTGCTGGCTGTCATGCACTATCTGCAGTCGGTGGAGTGCTGTTTCGGGTCCCGGGAAACAAGCAGTGACTGGTTGGATTGTATCGTTATGATGGTGTAAGATGATGAGCAATGGCTGCAGAACTTTCGTATGCAAAAGGCCACTTTCTTTGAACTCTGCGCAGAGCTGTCCCCAGCCCTGAAATGCATGACCACTCACTTGAGACTGGCACTGACAGTGGAAAAGCAAGTGGCCATCGCTCTGTAGAAGCTAGTAACACCAGACTGCTACGGTCAGTTGGGAATCATTTTGGTGTTGGTAAATCCACCAAGGGAGCTGCTGTAATATAAGTTTGCCAGGCCATTAACAGACTTCTGCTAAGAAGGGTAATGACTTCGGGAAATGTGCAGGACATAGTGGATGAATTTTCCACAACGGGGTTCCCAAACTCAGGGGGTGGGAGGGGTGATAGGTGGCACACACATTCCTATCTTAGCACTGAACCACCTAGCCACAGAGTATGTTAATCAAAAGGGATACTTCTCAATGGTGTTGCAGGCCCTTGTGGATCACAAAGGACTCTTTACCTACATCAGTGTGGGGTGGTCTGGAAAAGTGTGTGATACATGCATCTTTAGGAACTCCAATCTGTTCCAAAAGATGCGAGCTGGGACTTTCTTCCCTTGCAGTTTACATACCCCAAAAAACATCTCATGGCAGAGGGGAAAAAACGATTGTATAGAACGGATACTGCGAATTTGCGACATCTTCCCTAGATGACCATGAGTGATATCGGTCTCCTGAGGGTAACAGAAGTGGAAAGGGAGGATTTACTGCAAGCATCTGGTTACAGGCCTGGTCCTTATGCTACTGTGCTGTGTTCCACGATGATGCCTGCACAATTAATAAGAGAATGGCTGGGGAAAGTGTCCTATCACGGTGGAAGAAATAAGGCTGTTCTCCCAGAAACCTTCTGCAAAAGATCACAGAGTACCTAAATGAAAGTTTCCTGTGCACATAAATATTCTTTTCCCGTGGGAAACCCTTCCTTAGGTGAACTAACAACGAGGAAGCCCATCCCCACCACCACCCTCTTTTTTCTGCTATGACAAGAAGCTGGACTGAGGAGATAACCGTAGAAGTTAATTTGCAGTACATACTCAACAGATGTGCCTTCCTTAGCATCTCAGTTGCTGATGGTGTTCTGTGTCAGCTGAGCTGTTCTGAGATTACAAACAGCTCCTGGCTTTCAGGGAGAATGGATTCCCCAGTCACCTGGCCCCTGTTCTCCTTCTCCTCTCCTCATCCACAGAGTTGTCCTTGTTCATACTGGATTCCTCTGAGGTATCTATGCTGTGTGGTGATACAGTGGTGCAGTCACCACTGAGAATCACATACAGCTTCTCATAAAAGCAGCATATCTTTGATGACAAGCCAGAATGACTGTTTGCCTCCCGAGTTTTCTAATATGCCTGCCTCAGCTCTTTGATTTTAATACAGTACTGCTGCGCATCCGTCCTGTGCCCCTTCTCCAATATGCCGCGTGATATCTTTTTATAAATATCTAAATTTCTTTTGCTGGCTCAGAGCTGTGCCAAAACAGATTCTTCACCTCACAGACCTATGAGATCCAAGACCTCAGGTCGACTCCAAGCTGGAGCGCGTTTGTGGCGAGCAGTTGCCATGATCAGTTCTGTTGGCAAGCTCTCTCCACGCTGACAAAACAGTGAGTTTTGTTGGCATCCAAAGCAACTCAGAAGAGAAAAGGAGAAAATGTAAATGATTGCTTAAATGAAGCCAGTTAAACTTGACTTAGTGCATAACTGACATATATGTAGGTAAACAAAACAGCCAACCTTTTCACTATTGGAAGGATTAGAGTAGTGAAAATTGCATTCCAAGTCTGATTGCAGCATAGATGGATTTTAAGGTTCTTTGCCGTAAGTGGGGCATAAGGAAGATAGTCCCTCTCCCACGGCATTTTTAGTATGTAGAATTTGGTTTTTCCTCTGTCAGAACCACAGGTCTGCTCATTTTTAGGTCACATTGAAAGACTGCACTCTCTCCTTCCATGCTTTTGCTTAATTAAGGTTGATTTTAATGATAGGAAGTGCCATAGTTTTGCAGCAGTATAGATGTCTTTTTAACACTTTGTACAGTGCTCAGAAACTTTATGCACTTTTGTAAATGAAAAATAGTTAAATAAGTATTTATAAGAGTAACGTATAAATATAGGAAAAAGAAAATTTAGGGTGACTATCATAAAATATTTGTTAATAGTAATATTTGTTACACTCTGAAATAGCCTTCCAAAAGGAAGTAATCTAATTTCTTGGGTTATTTAAAATTGAAAAAAACCAAAAATTTTCTGTAGGGAACCATACTACATTAGTTTTCATTGAATGGACAAGCTGACCTCTAGAGAGACAAGGTGGATAAGATAATATCTTAAAGGCTATGTCTACACTGACAGCGGCAAAATCATCACCGTCAGATCGACTTATCTGGATCGACTGAGCGGTCAGTGAAGACCTGTTCAGTCGATCCAGAAGTCGATGTACTAAAACCACTTCCTTAAGTGGCAAGATGCTGCGTCAACGGGAACGCAATTCCCATTGGCGCAGAGTAGTAAAGGTGGCGTGCAGAAGAGAAGCACAGAAGTCGACGGAAGTTACGCAAGTTCTTTGCGTACTTTGCATAACTCCCATGAACTGCCGCTGAATCACTGAGGTAAGTGTGTAGACCAAGCCTTATTGGACCATATTCTGTTGGTCAGAGATATAAACTTGTCCAGGTTGGACTAATAAAAGAGATTACCTCACTCACCTTTTGTCTCTAACATCCTGGGACCGACATGTTTACAACTACACTGCATACAAGACGACCACTAAACTTTTCCATTTCTCTGATTCAAAGACCCTATACCCCAAATCCCTGTTACATATCTGTATAGCTGTTGTGATTTGGGCCCTTCTTTTCCTCTTCTAGTTGATTTTTGTCCATCTCCGGGTTGTGTCTAATGCATATAGTGAGCTGTAGAGCCATACTGAGCCTGTCATGTCCACAGATGGAAACCTGCTAAAGTGTGTTACACAAAACTGCATTTTCACTTTGTAAATTTTATAAACTATATCATATTTTCTCTTTATATGATGCTCTTGAAATACTCCTCCTTCCGATTGTATGGAGAAACTATGCAAGATGTGGGCATGAAAGAAACAAGGAAAATCAAGCCTCCGCAGCTTAATGGCCAGAAACCAGATAGTTTTGTACTACTGACCAAAAGAACGCTTTCATCAAAGACCTCATATTGATGTTCCTAAAACACTCCCCATTCAAACTTTCTAATGTATATATTTTCTGCTGCCGACACCACTCCACAAATTTGAGTGAATGTGCAAGGAACACACTATTTCTTACCTTGCTTAGAGGAGGGAAATCCATTATACACTAAATGTAAGAAGTTGTACAGAAGATCACTGGACACTATCATTTGCTCTTGCTATAATGATGAGGACTTTATTGGACAAACAGAAAATCCCTTAGATTGCAGAAAGATTCAATATGCTATCACTGCTCTGCTGTGCTGCAATAGAGTAGAAAAAATCTGAAACTTATATTGAGGGTGAAATTGTCATTGAATTCCTCCCAAAAATTATGTATCTTATAGTTAATACAGATAGAACAAGGTTTTGTGCGTCCTTACTTTCTGACTAAGAAACTATTCTGTTAGATTCTTATTCTTGTGTTCATTATGATGATGCCTGGAGACATTTTATGTATTTTAACTACTCAGCATAGTAAAATGATGATGTATCACACCACTCCTCTAATCCTTCCAATAGTGAAAAGGTTGGCTGTTTTGTTTACCTACATCTATGTCAGTTATGCACTAAGTCAAGTTTAACTGGCTTCATTTAAGCAATCATTAACATTTTCTCCTTTTCTCCTCTGAGTTGCTTTGGATGCCAACAAGACTCACTTTGTAAATCGTGCATCTGAGGAGCATACTGTGACATTTCTCTGTAATTTCAACATCATGTGAGCTTACCCAGGAATTAAAGTTCATAAAATCCTTTAAAATAATAAAAATGAAGTTGGAAAAGTTACATTTAAGGGGATTAGATTGATGAGAATTTGGAACATAACATTACTATGTCATTTTGAGTGTGTCGAATTTCTATTCTTTAACCATAAGGGACGCACAAAATGACAATGAAATTCAGCTTAACGCTTTTTCAACAAGCCAAACATTCAATGCCTGCAAAACATAGAAGATTTTTTTGTGCTTGTGCAACCATTAATGTAATGCTAAAATGTTCTAGTGCTGTTACAAAGTCCAGGAAGGCCTTTTTCAATGGGGGGGGAGACATCTGTCAACTTCACCTACTGAGTGACCACTCAGTGATTGCTCTTTATTTGTCTGTATTTCAAAATACTGTGCTACTTCTATACAAAGTGTTAATATAAAATAACTATTTTTAGTATAAAATGTTATGCTTTTTGGTTGCAGGAGAATCCAAATCCTCACATGGCATTCCAAAAAGTTCCACGGCCCACAGAGGGATCTCACTTACGAGTTCATATTCTTCCTTTCCCCAAAATTAATGACAGCCGGGTTCAGGAATTAATTCAAGAAGGCCTTGCTAAAAACCAAAGTGCCCCACCCTCTACTCGGATAGAAAAAAAGTGCGTGGTTCCTGCTGGTCCACCTGTTGGTATGTTGCATTGTCATCTGCCATATATTTATGAATCCATATTAGAATGCATAGAAACATCTACTTTAATTAAAATGTGTTTTTAATATGTTGTTTTACTGAGAGATGGGGGAAGGCAAGAAGGGAATTCTTAGTGTAATGAATTGAAAATATAATTAACATATCAAATTTGTTGTTCCCAATTCAGCACTCACATAGTGGGTTGAGTTAAGAATTTATGTAAGATCCATGTTCCATTTCACTACCTTTTTTTATAAGAGCTAGATATTATTATTATTATTAAACTTTCTCAGGACAAATGCAGATAGAAACTTTCCTAAAAAAAAAAAAAAAGAGAAATTTGCCTTTATCTGATTGAACTGTAGATTTTCCACTGTATAGGTTTTTATACTAATTCCACTTCCTTATGTTGGCTAGGTCAACACATGTAGGTATTAGTATCTCATTTTATGTGTGGGAGAAAAAAAGGCGTATTCTGCTCTCACATTAATGGCATTCTTTCCCTTTTTGGTGGTGGTGGGGAGAGCGAGAGCAAGAGAATGCTATATCTTCTATTAAATAATCTCTAGAATTCAGCAAAATCTAATTTAGATAAGAGAACTGAGTTGTAAACTGGCATGTCATATCATAGGATCCTTTAAATCAGCGGTTCTCAACCTGTGGGTTGCGACCCCGGCAGGGGTCGAACGACCAAAACACAGGGGTCGCCTAAAGCCATCGGAAAATACATATTTCCGATGGCTTTAGCCGCTGAGAAGTCGCGCTACCATCTGTAGCAGCGCTATTCAGCTGGAACGCACACCGTTATGGATGCGCGTTCCAAACTGAATGCCTGCGCGCATGCGCAGACGTGATTGCATCATCCGTCCGGGGCCTAAGGGGCGGGGGAAGCGGGGGGAACGCTCCACAGTCCATAGCAGCGCATTACGTGTGTCCGGCGCTTGCTGACGTCATCAGTGGGCGGACGCAGCAAGCGCCGGAGGACAGAAGCCTAGTAGGCGGAGAGCCAAGAGGCGGAGAGCCAAGAGAGCCTGCGAGACAGCCTGCTGGTGTAAAAAAGGTTAATAATGTAAAAACAGTACACACACCATACACACAATACTGTGTAAGTGTAAGGTGCTTTGTGTGTAATCATTATACAGTACACAAAGCAGCTTACACTTACACAAAGCACCATACATTTACACAGTGTGAACTACATCGGTCTTATACTATAAGAGACCACTATAAGATGTAGTCTTATGTCCGAATCATAACTGTAGCAAAATTACAGTTATGTCCGAATCATAACTGTAGCAAAATTACAGTTTTTAAGTAGCCACCAAAATTATTTTTTGGTTTGGAGTCACCGCAATATGAGGAACTGTATTGCGGGGTCACGGCATTAGAAAGGTTGAGAACCACTGCTTTAAATGCTTGATTCATCTGAGGATTTTTGTTATGGGGGATCCAGTTTTGTGAATTCTTTGAAACAGAATGAGGTTCCTCTACCTTAAGGAACCATGTATTATTCAATCATATTATCAAAAGGGATGGATATTAGTACAATATACACAATATGCATTGTACTGTCAGCAGAAAATTCTGGCTACCTGAAATTTGTCAAGGTTCATTCATTTGCACATTTTTTAATGGAAGAATCCTCTTGTGAAAATGGTGAATACCCCCTTGTTTTAGTAGAAGGATGAAATACATCAGATTGCATGCAACACTTGAGTGTCTGCATTACGCTGTACATGATGACTGAAGTAATAGGTAGTTAATTATTTATTTAATAAATGCTTTGTGTTTTTTTATTTAAAAACCAGGCAAATATGGAATTATGCAGTTGCTTAACCTACAGCAGGCCAAAAAAAAAAGACCTATTTTAATTATCCACTGTAGTTTGTTGTGTTTAAAACTTAAAACAGATAACAGATAGGGTTGTACACTTTGCAGCAAAGCAAAACAAAGATGTAAAGCATGCATAACAAAGTGGTTGTCATAGAGAGATTATAATCTTAGGAAAGAAAAATTATAAACAGAAATTTGCGGTGTTTCTGTATTACTGAGTTTGATGAGGATTAAAAGAAGTATGGTTAGACTTGTGAGATGGAGCCAAAGAAAGGTTCTACACTAATTCATTATCAACTGGCCTGGTAGCACCTTCAACATTAATCTGTGTGTATGGATAAGCTAAATAAGAGAGATTGAGAAGAGGAGCCAGGAAGATCAGAACATTTAAAAGTTGAAATAATTAAACTATTATGCTCTGGCAGGGCCAGAGTCCCAGCGCTTGTGCCCTAAATTGGCCAGGGCCCCTGGGCATGGGCCCTGTTGGCCCATGCGATAATCCACCACTGTTTAAGCACCCCTAGGAAGCCAGCACCCCTAGGCATGTGTCTACAGTGCCTAATTGGAAATCTGGCTCTGGTTGTGCTCATGTAACTCTGTGATTTCCATCTCTGTACAATAAAATGAAAGTAAATGACAGCATCATAGAATTTTTTGTGCCATATTGGTTGAGATAGCGACCTTGAAATCCAGACTCAATTAGTATGTCAGTGCCATTAATTTAGTTTTACAGGTTTGAGTCTGGTTGTCTATATGAAACAGACAAACAAAACAAGCAAATAAATACTCCACTTAAAATTCAGAGCATAACCACCAGCAAGCCAGCTGCAGGCTGTCCTGTATAAGGGTAACTGAAGAAAAGCAAGACTGAGCGATAACTTTTTTTTAAAGGCTACTTAAGAGTTTCTAAATTCCTTCTCATATGAGCCTAATAATGACAAACAACTTAGCAAAATAAAATTTAGACTTGAAGCCATGTTAGGAATTTTCTAAAAGTACTGTCTAATTACTATTTGTGGCTTTTACAGAGAAACTTTTTCACATCTGTGTGTACTTCTCTTTCTTTGTTAGTTTCCATAATGGAAAAGGCCAGTACAGTTTTCAACAGTGCACAAAGGCTGGAAGTTGTTAGAAACTGCATCTCTTTCATATTTGAAAATAAAATTTTGGAGACTGAAAAGGTAATATTAAAAAATAATTTAATACTCCTAAATAAGCATTCACTGCCTCCAAGTTAAACTGACACATGGTAAGTGACTGAGTGATCATCTCACAGACCCTGTCACATTTCTTGTCATGCTTTTTTAATGTTCATTATCTGTTTCAGTCATTTTTTAAATGAATGATGGTTGTAAGCTGTATATGTTGCAATTGCTTCATCTGAAGACCTGTTTTTAATGTTCAGTATGCTTGTTGTTCATTTTTTTGGCTAACCATGCTGAGATTCTTCATCACATATTATTTTCCATATGTGTTTACAAAAAAGATCATTGAGAGTATCAGCCTAATTGTTCCAGTTGTGAGGAATGCAAACAAAATATAGGCATAGTCATTTAATCTCTTTTTTTTTGCTGACAGGTGCTCTATTGAACTTTTCAGCTAAGTTAATTCTTGTCTGTTTTAAAAGTGATAAAATAAAATCCTGCAATGCATAGAACACAGCGTAGTACTTAAATATTTGACTGGCTCATTTTTAGTAAAATCCACTAATGACTTGCCACAACTGTTATCCTTGATGATCTTATTACTTTCGCCTTTAATATTTGGCCAGCTTTTGTGTATTCTGTCCATGGAGTTTTATAACTATTAATTCGACAGAATATCATTTACTTTTTTTTTTTTTTTACAATGAAAATCTCAGGACAGAAAGCCAAATGGATTGTAGACATAATCCAGAAAAGAAATGAGCTGTAATTTTACTATTTTTTCAGTTTTGTATATATATCACATATGTAGTTGTGATACTCATGTGATAAAATGAATTCTTATGAGTCTTTGATTCTTTCACCTGAATTGCGCCCACAAATCCACCTCTTTTGAGACTATTTCTAACACACTAAACCTCAGAGCAAGTTCAAATGGCTGCATTTAAAGAGAAGGGGAAAAAGTTGATTCAGAAATGTTATTTCTCTCCCACGTATTAGATTTGGTGGAAGTTGCCTTTCAAATTTCACAGATCTGTGATTCATGCCAGACAATATTCAGTCCTGAAATAGTAACACGGTTCAAAGTCCACTATGTCAGAACTCATCAAGACTGTAAAATGACATATATTAGAAGTGAATTCTAGATATTATGTCTGGAAAAGTTGTTTTAGGAAATTTGTAGAGATTTCTAAAATATTTAGCTATAGATTTGTTCTCCTTTGAGACCTGTACAGTTGAGTTCATGTAACTAAGTCACATGGCTTTAATAGTGGAGGGATATGAAGGAATCCCAGTAAAATTCGTAATAATTCTTTCAAGTATTTTTAAAATAGTTTTTCAATAAAATATGTAATTTAGAATACATCATGGCATGGTATAAAGGCTTAATTGACACTAGTTTGGGATGACTTGCATAACATACAGTAAGAGCTTGAAATTCACTGCCTGGTTTAGTTTCAAGTCAGTTATAATGAGAATTTGATGTTCTGGCTCCGGATTCATTTGGACTTTTAATTTACTATTCTTATATGCAGTGTCTTGACAAAGAATTAATGACAGCCAATATTTCAGTGGCATTTCAGATCATTTTAATGAGATTAGAAATTCTTGTCTGCAGACTCTGCCGGCTGCGTTGAGGGCACTCAAAGGAAAGGCAGCTCGACAGTGCCTGACAAAGGAACTGAGCCTGCATGTTCAACAAAATCGGGCAATACTGGACCACCAGCAGTTTGACTACATAGTGCGGATGATAAACTGTACCTTACAGGTACTTTATGCTGCTTTTGTCTTCCTTTCCCATCCCTCTGTTACTTTAAAACACCACTGATGATGATGGTGAAGAAACAAAATAGAGTTTGATCAGGGGGCAATGCACTGTAGTAGAATTAACAAGTGTTACCTGTCCATGGAGTCCTGAGACCTTTAGTGTTGAAAAGATAACAATCCAAGATCCACATTTCTCTGGCCAAGTATATCTATTCAGTATTCCGAAAGTAGTCCATAGCGTTAAATCTCCTTTCCATTCATACTGTAATATGACATTCTGTTTTTGTGTTTTCTTTTGAAAAATATCAGTCAATTAAGCACATTACCATCCTTTATAGAAATTGCCTTTTAAAACTGTCTCAATTGATTTGAAGTTCAAGATCTATTTTATGCTTTTTCTGTTGAAAATCTTAGCTTGAGTATTCTTTACTGACACTTTGCATGGTGAAATCCAGTGGTTCTGAGAAGTGCCACCAATGTATGGGCAAAAGCAGAGACCATCCATTTATCAGTGATTGGTGCCAATTGATTGGTACAATGTCAGTTACAGAGTCCCCTTTCTCTATGGACTGCCAATCCAGAAATGGATTCACAGGTCTCGTGTGCCAAAGGCAATTTTAACTATAACAGTTTATTTTATCTAATTAATGATATGGTGTGACATAGCAAAAGTTTACTTACTGGCTAGCGAGAGAAAATTGTGACTCCATTGTAAAGATGACTGCTTTAATTTAGTTTCAGTTAACTAGTAAAAGTGATTAGGTGACCGGTGTTTATGCTTGTCAGTAGTGAGATTTTAGCGTCAGAGGTGCTTCCTACAGCTATGAATAGCTTGCTTTTGAGACAATCCTAAACATTTTTTTAAAAAAGGAATCATCAGCCAAAGTCTCAACAGCCATTTTTAGCCATAATAACTTAAAATAAAATATGTAGTTTGTTTTGGCCTTTGTTTGAAAAATTCAATCTGTCTAGATGCATTTAGAGGCATGTACTTGTCAGAAATTGCAGGTCGAATCTAAGTGTGCAAGACTTCAGTCTCACATCTGAATATGTTAAAAGCATTTTATGTTTTTAGAGTATGATAATGTTTCCTGTGGGTAATTTGTATCTCTAACCTTTTTTCCTTTAAGTCATTAAAGTTCTAAGAATTATTTTGCAAAATGTAAAAGAAAGAAGATCTTTGAATAGCAGTTCTTTGCAGATTTGAGTTCTTAAAACAAAGGGGCAAGTGAATTTGCTCATTTTAATTTATATTGTTGTTTTAAAGATGTTTCTCCAGGTTTAATATTAGCTTTTTATGGTGTATATTATACATTATGGTATAATGAGACGAAATTCAGAAAGATAATTTTACCATCTGTATTGTTACGCAGATTAAAAGAAAACAAAAGATAACAGTCCAATAATTTAGGGCATGATACCATTTTGCAATGTTGTATATAATAGTATGACTTTTATCTTCAATGTATAATAAATTTAAATAGCCATAAATGTCTCTTGATTACCTGAATATAAACTGTGTACGACCATATGATGCACTATATTTTTTATAGTACAGTTCACCACATTTCAGAGTCATGATAATATTGAATGTTACAAACAGACCCAAAGGTGATAGCCCAGCTTTGACTTTATTATTTTTGGTCAACTTGAGATTTATTAATATTTATATTTCTTCTTACAGCTGTGTGCTTCTCAGGGTCTGAGTTAACATTCTGAACATTTTTATTAAAGCACTGAGAGTTCCATGGCAGAAAGTCCAAATATCTGTAATGTTATTTTAGGAAAGCAATATTGGTCAAAATGAACCAAATTCTAGATAAGTGATTTTATCAATAATTAATTAAATAATCATTATTGCTTTCCCTAACCTTGAGACATTTGCTTCCTTGTACATAAGATGGCAAGGCTTTTTACCGGTATGCATAAGATAGAGTATGATTACCACATTGCGATTGTTTATTTTCTTTATCAAGCAGTTTTTATGCCAACGCAATAAAAAGTGGTTGGCAAAACACATAGCCTTCCTGTGCATTTCTCTGTCACTCAAAAGCAAGATCAGCTCGTAAACCTGTCAAAATAGTTCCATTCACTTGAAATATGGAAGTAATTATATGAAAATAGCTGTGTTTGAGAAATACAGCTTTTTCCAGATTTGAAGAGCTTGAGGTTTTCCAAGCAGTTATCAGCTGATGACTATTCAAATGACAAGTCTGTATGTAGGACTATGCATATTCATGTTTTACATACATTTTTGTATAAATAATTACTTAGAATTGTTTTTCTCTAGTGCTATCTTTATTAAAGCTACTGTAAGAGTGGTAAGAACACCCACTGTTTATTAATAATAATAAAAAAGGTATTTTTAGGCATCTTAGCCTCGTGCAAATATGTTCTCAGGGGCAAATTCACCACAGTTCTGCTTCATGAGGGGAACAGGATGTAGAAAGTTGCCTACGAAAATCCATACCTCAAGTATGCTCCTGGCTGAGCAAAGGGCAGACATGTAGCATGCAAATGATATGGGCCAGTGGCCTGTGTAGGAGAAACGTAGTATGCTGTAACCTTCATTGTGACTAAGAGGCTTCAGCAGCAACCACAAAGTGGCTACAAAGCTGATTCATGCCCTATCTCTGGGATACGAAGGATTCCTTTTCCTCTTACATCTCCTTGTATATCCCTCTTGCAACATTCATTTACATGGGGCATTTGCATGGGGGACATGAATTTGGCCCTTCAGAAGTATTCCTGGTCCAGTTATTTATGGTCTGGTCTAGAAATAAAAACAAAACTAGTAAAACTGGCCAGAACTGACGAAAACAAGGTGTTCCAAGGGGCACCCACTAAATTAGCTTTTTTTAAATTAAATGGACTTACTATGTAAATAGTGAAACTATGTTATGCACACACTGTGTTCTATGCTAGTACTTTCATTATTTGTCTTGCCTTCTGGAGAATAGATTTTGAAGCTACCTTGGACATTTTAACAGCATTCATAAACCTTTTCTGATTGGAGTCACCCAATACCAATTTAATTTTTTTAAAAAAAATATTGTTGCTTTTGAGCTCATCTTATGTAGTCTGTAGATGTTAAACACTAGGCATTCACGTACAACCTTTGAATGTAAAATTTTTGCTCAAGTCTTTTGAACTAATTAAAAAAATTTTACATGTATTAAAATACTGTAAAGGTTTCACAAGATTTTCTTATCTAAGAATAAAAGTGAGAAAAGTTTGCCAGTATTTGCAGGATGTCTTAGTTTGTAGCTCTGATGATCAGCAAAGGGAGGATTAAGGTGTATGGTCTTTCAGTCCTTGGAGCAGGTCTTAATAGTCAGAAGAGACTAGAGAAACACTGTTGTTGTAAATGTCCTCCTCTGAAATCCTCACGAGATGAGGTGGACTAGGGTCCACCATTTGAGATGAAAATCAAGTCAGGAAAATACAGTGTATCTGGGACCAGAAGGGAGTTTGCACAAAAATTTGAGCTGATGACAGGAGTGGGAGTATGGTTTAAAGGAGCTTTCTGTGAGAAGTAGGAGGAGGAAAGAGATTATATGAGGCTATTTCATTGGTCTTTGAGGAACACAGTCTTAAATGTGGAGGAGAGGGCAAAGTTTTGGTGGATGTTAACCTTGGTTAGCCTTTACTTACCTCATAATATGTAGAGCATTTATAAGTAATCTGTCATCTAAGAATGTTAAAGAGTTTTGCAACCTCTCATTAGTTAGTTAAACTTCATAGCACCATTATGAAGGTTTAACAAATGTGAATGTTTGTCTACAGGGAGACATTAGGGAAAATTAATCTGAATTAACTAAAGGTGTGAATTTGAAGTGGATTAATTAAACTGCATTAAACCTTATGTGGATGCTATTATTCCTGCCTTTGCATTCTCTCTCTTCCTGCCTCTCCAGACAGCAGAAGCTGTAGCAGAAGCACTGTGTAGCAGTAGTGGAGGAAGGAAGGAAGAAAATTGTCTTTGGTGTGGCATTGCACCACTTCTGTGGCTAAATAGAGAGATTAGTCTCCAGGGCAGTCAATCTAGTGCTTTTCACAATCTCTAGTATTCACTTCTGGTAGATTAAAAGAATAAATTTTCAGCCTCCTCACCCCCAAAATTGCCCTAATCACAAAATATTTATTTTTCAAGATTGTTCAAGTAAAGGAGTGGCTGTGCTAATCAGTGACAGCTACTCTTCTTTAAAGGAAACACTTTAAAAACGCTTCACCTTATTGTTTCTTAAAAAGTTAAAGGGGAAACAGGTATGCTCAGAGAAACTTATATTAAATGCAAGCTCCATATGATCCCCACTGTCACATATCAGATTCATCATTCTGTATCACAAGAGTGCCTCACAGTTAAAATGATAAAATAACAGTGTGGAGAAAGGGGAGACATCTGTATTGTTTTTATGAATATTATATGTACCTAGGTTTGCATGTTTGCTATTATTCTGGCTGACTTCATGGAGTAAATCAAGGATAGGTAGTTAGGACAATCAAACAGAACACTAAACAATGACTTCAGATAAGATACCACCAATAAAAATACTTAAGAGGTCCTTAAGAGAACAGTAAGGGAGCTACTAACTGGAAAATGTCTTCCAGCAGCTATGGATGGGAAATTAATGTTAAGAAGTAGAATCTGGCTTGTTGCATCTTGGGGTTTGTTTCCAGTTTGTAACTAGCTGAAAGGGCCATCTTTCAGAGGTAAATACTAATATCCTGTAGGGAGAAGGGACATTGTGTCTTCACAGAATGACATACTACTTGGATAGTACCTTCATTCCTCCTCACAGTGAGTGGGGTGAGACGAAAGTAAGAGATGGACTGAGTACTAGGAGTTGAATGGAGCCAACCTAGATTTATTGCTTTTAAGGCCTTTGAGGCCATTTAACCCTGCATTGAATTCTGAGACTGAGATCTGTTGGATGAGCTCTGTGTGGGAAAGCTTGCACAGCACATATCTGTACTGTGCCTGTCTCCAGATACTACATTAGCCCCTTCCGAGCTTTGTTTACCCACAAAATTAAGAAAAAATGTTTAGATACCTTGAAGATTGCATTTCTCTGCCTAGGATCATAGCCCATAAAAGACTGTTCCTCCTACATATTCCAAATATTGAAGAGCTAGTTCTTTCTGCAATTTCTTTCTGCTCAAAACAGAGAACCAGCTGGATGGAGACCAAACCTGGTTCTTACCCCATATTACTGTTTCCAAAAAATGCCCTCCCAGTAGTTCTTATCGAGACAGCTCCTTAAAGAAAATGTACTAAAGAAGAAAAACTAGAGGCAAAAGTCCCTCGGAGGAAAAATTGTCAATCTTCTTTATCTGATACATCTGAATATATATAAATTTAACCCTGTTATACTGACCTGTTGTAGGTACTATAATAGAACCCTGGGGGCAGAAGAAAGCGTGGAGTGGGCAAGTCAAGGAGGCTTCCTCTTTGGATGATAAAAATGTTGGGACCTCCTAATATTTTCTACTTTTGGTAAAATAATTAAATCTAATTTTTCTACTAGGCTCAGAGGCTTAATATGGTTTGCTCTGTCATGATTTGGATACCTAGGCTATTCAGTATTTTTTCATACTGATCACAGCAAGCATAAGTGAAATTGCATTCTTCATAATTTAGGTTGGAAACAGTGTATGCCAAATGTCTTTATTTTGGAATGTTGTTATATGTCTTCGATGTGCTTGTCCTTCCAACCTTTTTCTTTGGCCCTCCTCTCTGTTACTCAGCTTGGTTAGCAATTCTGGAAGCAGAGACTCTTAGACATACAGTAGAACCTCAAAGATACAAACACCAGAGTTACAAACTGACCCGTCAACCGAACATCCTATGAAACTGCAAGTAAGCAATCAGGCAGCAGCAAAGGGGGGGGGGGAGCAAATACTGTGCCTGTATTGCAAGGTTGGCATGCAGAACAGAAAACAGATCCACGTCTGTGATGTTCCTGTAAGCCAGGAGCACTGTTTCACCTTGTAACTCTCTCTCTCTCTCACACACGCGAGCGCGGGAAGCTGTTTTTCTTCACCAGCCCTGCTCTGGAGCCAGAAAGAAAGCTCCCTGCTGATGATGCTGCAAGAAACTGAAGGTTGCAGCCAAAGCCTGGCCTGGAGCTGGACTGGGAGTCAGCTGTTCTCTGGAGAAGTTTTAAAGGGCCACACCCTGTGGACCAATGTGGCCCAAGCTTTGCCTGTGGCTGAACTGGATCCTGCCAGCACCTCTGGGAGTGCGAGGGGCAGGGTAGGAAGGGGTGATAGCAGCGGGCTGGCACCAACCCCTTGCCACGTGCTGGCTCTGGAGCATGGCATACAGTGCACTGAGCAGGGTGAGCCCTGGGGAGAGGTAGCTGAGGGCTGGGGCTTGTAGTGCCACAGGTGCGGGGCAGGCCCCGCCAGTTCAGCTCAAAGGCAAGAAACAGGAATAGAGCAGGGGGCTGCTTGCAAACCAGGCAATGTTGCCAGGTACCACCTTTGCAAAGATCTTTCCCAGCCTTCAGCTGGGAGACACTGACTGGAGGGTACTGTACCCTTTACAGGGTACTGTATCTTTTGTTCAGAGTTATGAACATTTTAGAGTTGCGAACAACTTCCATTCCTGAGATGTTGGTGTCTTTGAGGTTCTACTGTACTGCTGGACAGCAGCAATTCTAGGAAGTATTTAAAGATAATTCTTTAAAGGTAGAAGAGATATTGAAGGAGAGATTGTGGAAGTTTACTGGGCCCACTAACTATTCCAGTACCACTGGAAAATTGAGAAAATTGGTGAAATGAGAAAAAAATAATTAAAACATGGGAAAATATTAGTTTCAGTATCATGGACTTTCAGTGAGGAAAATAATTCA